>LR738710.1:786918063-786930342 GCA_902687465.1 Secale cereale | reverse complement strand
GCGCATTGGGAGTGCTACCTGTGATGTCGCACCGCTCCTGTGTCGCTGCAGCTTGCCATGTGCTCGTGTGGGTCGATGCTGCTCCTAGATGATGTTCAACGAAGTCAACCACACTCACTATATCTCCCACATGCACGTCGGCGCGCTCACGCAATACACTTTCTGATGACGAGGTGCGACCATGAACTAACGACGATAATAATGATGAACCAAGCTCTGGACGATGCACGCACCGTAATACAGAGCTGGCTTCCTGAATCCCCAATCGATCCTTTGCTTGAACGTCTACTAGCTAGTAGTACTAGTATGCAGGGGCGAAATTAGGCCTGGGGCAATTGGGGCTATAGCCCCAGTCGTGGCCCAACAAGTACACAAGCATGAGTTTGTATTTCTTTCAGAATTTGGTGTTATAGAGCCCGAGCCCCAGGCCTGCTAACCCAGCGCCAGGCAAGCTGCGCATGGACGTGTATTTGCTTATAGCCCACTAATCCACCCAATACGATTGCCATGCCTATCGCTAAACTCGCCTAATCGACGAAAATCTCATCCGATCAGAAACGAACCCTGAATCACAAATGCCTCATGCGTCGTATCCCCTCGTCAGGGCTCGGCGCTCGTCGCATAGCAGCCCCTGTTGCGCCCCCGAGCCCTAACGATCTGCTTGGCTACCTCTTGTTCTGTAATTCTCAGCTGCCCACTACCAAACCCAGGTAATCATCCAACTTATGTCTAATATGTAATTATCCAATGCCATGAACAGGTAATTTCTTAAACGCTCCCTCCGTTTCATAATTTTTGTCGCGGGTTTAGTTAAAAGAACCAAGGGAGTGCCATATGACTTTCCTTCCTAGTTATTCTATATCATAGACGAAATAAATTACTTGCTTTTGTTAAATTGTACAACTTAAGTCAATTTCATTGTTAAATTGTACAACTTAAGTCAATTTCATTTTGTTAAACTATATAACTTCAGTCAATTTTCTTTCGTTGTCAACATGAAATTAGAAATCCAAGACCAAGTAGACTCGGTCAATTACATCCCGTGCTACCACACACTTCGAGATAATGGTATATTATGTTCTTATTTTCAAAAGTTATGAACAATTGACTTAGCCTATGTCCATTGTCATGTGTTTTGAATACTGAATTTTACCTCGACAGCTCCAGGTCCCTCTACTGCTGATGAAGAAATAGTGGATCAACTTAATCAAGCCTTCATTGATTTGGTACCAGCTTGTGTAATGATGCACTTTGTTAAACTATTTACATATTTCTATGACTTTTCTCTTGTTTAAACAATGGAGTTCATATTTCCTATTACATGCAAATATGTCATGTATTTCTTGCATTCATTGATATATGTGGTATACTAGTCTTAGAATTTTTTTTGCCGCTTAGTTATAGCCCTAGGCTTTGAAAAATCCTGGCTCCGCGTCTGCTAGTATGTACGAGCACTTCTAACCGGATGCATTCCAATCGTTCTAGCTAGCACATATTGCCGAAGAGCAAGCTGCGGACGGCCATCCCGGCGCGTCGACAATGCTCGGACCCGCGGGCCTTTCGCATCGTGGCGCCGCTTCCGAAAGAGGGAGTAGCAGTGGCAGCCGCCCTTTGGTCAGCGGCGGCGCACCGCAAGAGGTCGGCAAAGCCGGGCGCGCGCGCCAGGATCTCCAGCTCGATGTCTTCCGGCAGCCTCACAAGCGAGAGCGCAGCGCGTGCGTGCATGCCAGTGCCGTTACGCGTGTGTATGCGCACGTACGCATCAGGCAAGCATGATTAGTATTTTCCTCTAATTAACCTAGGCACGTATCCAATGGACGCTATCTAGCTAAGAGATGCATGCATATCACACAAGATTAGCTACAAACCTAATTGCTATACACAAGAATAATATGTGAAATTATTGCTTATACAGACCTTTCTTTCTTTCCTCGCAAAGAAGCCTCTTTTTTACTATTTTTTAGGTCTATTACTATATTGAATATTTGAACCACATAAATTTGTTGAATTTTGAATCATATAATTTTCTTGAATTTAATTTCTACCATGATAAAAATTTCCGCAATAACGCTCGAGGAATCATCTAGGTTATTCAACACCACAAAACAGATCACATCATTCATGTGTTTGTATGTAAATAATCTGATCACAAACTACACTAGGGGTAAAACAGTCTTTTTAGTTCCGACTTAACACCGTTAGTGGCCAAAACTGACGGAAGTGTCACATAGGGAATAAAATGAAGTTTGAGTGTCGAAAAGGGAAGAAAAGAAAATTTTGGACCAAAAAGGGAAATAAAATTTAAGAAAGGGCCAAATAAGAAATTCTCTCATATATTTGACCGGAATGGGGCTAAGCTATGAGGGATAACATTTCAAATATTTGACGGATTATAGGTTTGGGAGAAGGACTAGTTTGACTAGTTTGCTAAACATTTTTTTATGGGAATCCTTTTGATCAATTCATCATCTGTCATAAGTACAAGTAACACCATAAATAAAAAAATTATACGTAGACCACCTAACGACGACTACAAGCACTAGAACGATTCCAAATCGCATTGCCTTCGTCACCCCTCCCTCATCGAAGTTGAACCAAACTTATTATAATGGACAGTCAGAAGGTCGTGTAATAAAAATTCCTCTCAGACCTTATTAACATTAAGCCATCACAAGGAAAAGAACACAACTAATTACACTCAGAACCTGCAGCGGACATATGGCGAGTGATGCTCTCGCGCATGGCATAGGCAGACGTATTACATATGATGCAGGATGCGTCCTTGTCAGATGCGTCGTGTACGCTTGGGACTTCATCTAATTTTTAGAAGGAAACTGACACAAGACTAACGACTCCAGTTTTTTTGGACTCAGAGCAGTTAGTACTGTATTATACAATTTCCATCTGCGACGGCTCATGAGCATTGGTCACTTAGCCAGCCACTTATTTATAATAGGAGGTTAGAAGCTCAAGAATTGCACGCACACCAGTAACCACCCACTCTCAAATCTCGATGGAGCTAGAGCTACCACCATGGGCGCCCTTCCTCGCCGCCGTGCTCGCCACCATTCTCTTCTTCAAGGCCGTCTTCCGCCGCAAAGGCATTTGCAACCTCCCGCCGGGCCCCAAGCCATGGCCCATCATCGGCAACCTCAACCTCATCGGCACGCTCCCGCACCGCTCCATCCACGCGCTCTCCAGGCAGTACGGCCCGCTCATGCAGCTCCGTTTCGGGTCCTTCCCCGTCGTCGTCGGCTCCTCGGCCGAGATGGCCAAGCTCTTCCTCAAGACCCATGACGTGGTGTTCACCGACCGGCCCAGGACCGCCGCCGGCAAGTACACCGGCTACGATAACAGCACCATCACATGGTCCCCGTACAACGCGCACTGGCGCCAGGCGCGCAGGGTATGCCTCGCCGAGCTCTTCAGCGCCAAGCGGCTCGAGTCGTACGCCTACATCCGCCGTGAGGAGATGCGCGCCCTCCTCTGCGGCCTGCACGAGGCGTCCGGGCGCGTCGTGCTGCTCAAGGAGCACCTGTCCACCTTGAGCCTGAACGTGATCTCGCGCATGGTGCTGGGCAGGAAGTACCTGGAGAAGCAGGCGGCGGGCGAGGGCGGCTCGGCGATCATGGCGCCGGAGGAGTTCAAGTGCATGATAGACGAGCTCTTCTTCCTCAACGGCGTGCTCAACATCGGCGACTCCATCCCATGGCTCGACTGGATGGATCTGCAGGGCTACGTCAGGAGGATGAAGAAGCTGAGCAAGAAGTTCGATCGATTCCTAGAACATGTCTTGGACGACCACAACGAGCGGCGACGCCTCCAGGGTGACAACTTCGTGTCACGGGACATGGTTGACGTGCTGCTGGAGATAGCCAGCGACCCAAATCTTGAGGTCAAGCTCCACCGGAATGGCGTCAAAGCTTTCGTTCAGGTGAGTCCATCTTCCCGTTATTCAATTTTTAGGGGCATCTTTCCGTTATTCAGTATATATACGAACCAGAAGGAGCTCCGGGTTACCTGTTGACCTTTATACAGTTATAAAATGAAATAAAACCTTTTCAGTTAGAGATGTTCCACAAAAATGCATATTAAAGGAACTTATCAGATTATGCTGATGCTAATTCTGAACCTTTAATTGCACTAAACTACTTTGATCGTATGCAGGACCTCATCGCGGGCGGCACAGAAACCACGGCGATCACGGTCGAGTGGGCCATGTCGGAGATGCTCAAGAAACCCGAGGTGTTCTCCAAGGCCACAGAGGAGCTGGACCGCGTGGTGGGGCGAGAACGATGGGTGACAGAGGACGACACCCCCAGCCTTCCCTATGTGGAGGCCATTGTCAAAGAGACCATGCGACTACACCCGGTGGCGCCCATGCTGGCACCCCGTCTGTCCCGTGAGGATGCTCATGTCGGTGGCTACAACATCCCCGTTGGTACGCGCGTGCTCATCAACGTGTGGTCCATCGGCCGCGACCCAGCAGTGTGGGATTCGCCAGAGGAGTTCCTACCAGAACGGTTCGTCGGCAGCAAGATCGACATCAAGGGGCATGACTTCGAGCTGCTGCCATTTGGGTCCGGACGGCGGATGTGCCCCGGATATAGTCTAGGACTGAAGGTGATCCATGTGAGCCTCGCCAACCTGCTGCACGGCTTTGTGTGCAAGCTCCCGGATGGCATGACGACGCGTCAGCTGAGCATGGAGGAGATCTTCGGCCTGTCGACCCCGCGCAAGTTCCCGCTACAGGTCGTGATGGAACCCAAGCTCCCGGGCCACCTCTACGCAAGGGGTCATTAGTGTATTGTACCTTGTCCATTTGTTGTGCATGCTTCCCAAGTCTCTTATTGTGTTTTTGTGTTGCGTAGAGTCATGTGGGAAAATAATAGCAAGATTCGATGGATGCTTGTCCATAAGATGCTTGCTAATTAGGGGCAGTTAACATTTATACTATAATCTTTCCATTTGCATTTGTTTTATCTCGTTTTGATGCTTTTGGTGCAGTGCTTAACATGAAAGCGTGTGGCTGGCTCTAATCTAGATGTGAACTAACTAAGCCTCATCTAAGTTCTACATCATTTGATTTTACATGGAGACATGTATGCATTTTCCCTTTTCTTTTTTTAATTAATTAAATTTTATAGGTGTTAGATGTGACTTTGATAAGAATTAGGAAATCCATTACAAAAAAATGTGCCACCTTATTCACACCACTCGGCTACCCGCTGCAGCCAACAAAGACCAATGACTTTCATCGGACAATCACATACCGAGTAAATTGCAAGAAACCACTACTTTGAATGCTAGATTTGCAGAAAATGCTATGTTCTATTTTTTCTGATAGAAAGCGCCATGTCTTGTGTAATCTTGTTGCAAATAACATTGATTGACGGATTAGAGCGCTTTAAGTATGTTTATGACAGGTGGGTCCCGATTTTGCTGACATGACGTAACGGTTCAGCCGAGACGGCGTCATAGTCGACATGGGCCCCACCTACGAGCCGGATTCTTCGATTCATCTTTCTTCTCTTCACAAAATTCCTCCTTGATCCCCTTTCTCATGGTGGATCCACGCCCAATCCCAATTGCCACCACACGGCCGGACTGCGTCGTTACCGCCGGCGGTGGCGACGAGCCAACCCTCCCTCTACTCTTCCCGGGCGCCTGGATCGACCATGTACGCCGTGCCATGGATGAGCGCCGTGGACGCTACCGCCATGGACGAGCGCCAATGACGTCGCCGCCTCTCTGTCACGGCCACACTACCCACAACAACCATCCTCGCGGCCACCGATGGCCCGGCGTCGCGCCAATCGCACCCCGCCGCCTCCCAGTTCCTAATGGCGCGCCCCCGCCTCGCCGGCGCGGCCACCCATGGCACGGCATTGCGCCACTCGCTCGTCGTCGCCTCCCAGATCCCGACGACTGCTGCCGCCGCCTCCCAGACCCCAATGACCGCCGCCGCCGCCTCGGCTACCCGCTGCAGCCAACAAAGACCAATGACTTCCATCGGACGCCGCCGCCATGGACGAGCGCCAAGGACGCCGCCGCCTCTCTGTCGCGGCCACACTACCCACCACAACATCCTCGCGGCCACCGATAAAATGGTACGCTATGAAAACAGTACGTCCAAGGGACATGGAGTAACTAGTCCCGAGCACATATGCGCTCGATATCTGCAGCGTCGGTCAGTGCTTCTGGATCTGGGTCATTTCTTTATTCGCGCGGTCGTGGGCTGCGAGAAATTGGTCACTGTTTTAAAATACGTATGCCACAGGTGTAGGTGGTGGGCCACGGAGATGGAATAGAATGGCTAGTGTTAACGCGAAGGTGAACGGCGGCGAGGTGAGCCGTGGACCAGAATCGCCGCTCCGCGTCTGATCCGTGGATCGGAAATTTCGCTTTTCGTCTCGTGGGTACTGAGACGAATTGAATGCAGGGGCGAGAGTCTTCTACCCCAAGGGTCATTTGGTAGCTGATGAGGAGTGCGGGATAGAGGTCTGGACCGCCGGCGGCGAGGCACCATGTAGTTTCTGACGCAACCGATCGGCTGGTACGTTGATCTTTTGGTTTTGGACGGGTGCATCTCCATTTGTAGAGGACCGGCTTGGTTGACTGAGAGGATCCCTTTCTCCCATGAATCAGATCCGCTCTGCTTGAGGAGGTGGGGGAAAGTTTGGTCCCCGCTCCTGTGCGTGCGGAAGGCCAAGTTGTGGCAGGGCCGACGGCGCCGCAGCAGCACGCGGCGGCAGACAGCGGCGAAGCACAGATCTTCGCGGCGGAGGACGCGGCGGCGGAGGGAAGGGAGAGGTCACCGCCGACATTGGAGCTGTCAGCCGAGAGGATGGATCCTCGGGCACCCGGATGGAACCAGAGGTTAGTGATTAAACAACTTTACCCCATCGAACATGCAGCGATTTCTGAATAAAATAGTTGGCATGACTGAAGAAATAGTACAGTTAGAATCGGTAGGATTCATTTGCAGTCTGCTTGCTCAATTCAGAGAGGTCATGCTAGGAGTGCCTTACTGCAGCAACTAGCAGGAAGGGTAGCCACTGAGTAAACTGGAAAGTTGTACTGACTTTCAGCCAGTGGCGTAGCCAGCCCAATAAGCCAGGGTGGTCCATCAATAAAAATATATACATCAGTTTATTTATTTTCAAAGAAATATTTTTTTACTACACTATATACAAGCTATAAGGAAATTCCAGCAGGATCATGCGATGATCTTAGTATGCTTCTGCTGCTGTACTGACTGGAGTAAGAAATACAGTCTGTCAAAGTATGGATGTGGGCTAAAATGGAACCTGGTTGACAAATCGTTCCCTAGAAAATCCGTTGAATATGTGAATCTAGAAGTACGCCTGATTGTAGAGATTGAATCTTCGAATATGTGAATCTAGAAGTACTGCTGATTGTAAAGATTGAATCTTCGAATTTATGAACCTAGGAAATATGTGAACTGAAAGATTGAATCGATGAATTTGCGAAACAGAATGCAGCAGACGCAATGTAAATATAGGTACACACGACACACCTGGAAAGCCATCGATAACTGGTCCGGCAAGAACGATCGCCACTGCAATGAGCAAGGTGTTCGGTACGGTCCAGCGGTTCCCTACTCCGCGAATCTAGAGTGTGCTGCATATTCAGTAGTATTTTCCTTCTTACTTATTTCCAATGTGCACAGTACTCATCCTCTCAAACTATGTATGAACCCGACTAAGTTTGCTTATTTCCTTCGTGCTTACCGTGTTAGGCAAAAGCACGTTGGAGCCTCCTCATGGTGCATATTCAGTAGTATTTTCCTTCTTGCTTATTTCCAATGTGCACAGTACTCATCCTCTCAAACTATGTGTGAACCCGACTAAGTTTGCTTATTTCCTTCTTGCTTACCGTGTTAGGCAAAAGCACGTTGGAGCCTCCTCATGGTGCATATTCAGTAGTATTTTCCTTCTTGCTTATTTCCAATGTGCTTTTGCCATTTAACACGGTAATGCATTTCAGGATAGAAAGAAGATTACCAAAAGCTTGAAGGGAAAGAGTATGAAGCTCACTCTCAGTGATTATGTATGCCTTGTAAGTGATGTCTATATATGTAATATATTTTAGTGTTTAAATAGGATCGTACTGTGTGAATTCTATGCTCTAACCTATACAAACATTCTCCCAGTGCACAGAAACTTTGGATGGTTTTATGCTTCCAAGCAATTAATCATCAAATGAACTAACATGTCTTTTCTCCTCCAGTTTGTTGTTTGTCTTCTATCCATTGTTGATAACACAAAACTTGTTACCGAGGTTAGCCAGCACCAATCGTTTGCTTGAGCCAGCTGTTATGCTTCCATGACAAGTAATCTGAAGAGACAATGCCTATAGCTTACTTTCAATATTTGTAGGTTATAATTAAAGAGCTGGCAAAGCAGGAACTCACATTTGACAAGGTAAAAAGAATTCCAAGCTTCTGATGTGCTTATTTTTAATTGTTAGTTATATTCACATGAGACTATTTATGATGGAGCTCCTTGCTGGAACAGAATGGGAAACACACATTGCTGCAGATATTTCGCCCACATGGCTCACGTTATCTGACTCCGACTGATTTGATTTATCTGAATTACAGCATGCCTTCCCTTATTTCAAAGGCAAATTACATATTCTATTAACTTTGAAGTACTTTGAAGAGAAACAGCCCCCCAGAAAATTATTATTTTTGTGTGTAAGGATGAGGCATCAGTTAACTTGGATAATGTAGCTGACAAAAAACATGAGGGTTCATAGAACACACAGGTTGCATCTGATAGCAAGAAGGACCCGATTAAATGGTGGCAAGAACTGTTGGTGAAAAGAGAGCTTTGTGAGGTGATACTCATAACATGTACTCCCTCCGTCCCATAATGTAAGACGTTTTTTTGAAATGTAAGACGTTTTAAAAAACGTCTTACATTATGGGACAGAGGCAATATTTAAAATTTTGATTTACTTATTCAATGGCATTTCTCTTGGAGCATTTACTTCCCCCCTCAAGAGATCTACATTTATTCTGGCAGTAGTGTAATATATATGATATAGGTGTGACCATTTGTGAAAGAACACCTAATCACAACATTACTACACTCCCATTAGTCACATAACACCGCTGATCCCAACATTACTATGCTCCCACAGTCCCCTAATCCCAACAATAATGTAGATGTTCTTTTTTCCTTCGCATTGAAAATGTTGGAGAATTAGTTCGCACAAACTTTGGCGAAGATTTATTATATGAAGTAATCTCCTAACTCCATGGTCTACGCTTCTACCTGTACCTATAGCCAGTATCTCGGGATAATATTCATTCATATATGACATTTCTTCGCGAAAGGAACTACCTGTGATAAATATGATTATACTTGCTTGACCTTCTGATGAACTGTTGGTTTAACCTCTGTTTTCCTGATTGTTATTCGACAATGTGGAAATATTCTTATAAGTTGACGGAACCTTTTATCTGGGATGTTCCTTAGGCCCATGCATATCATTAATTATTCACTTTTTCATAATGACGAATCAACCTCATGTAAAAGAAAGAGACACTCCAGTCTACACACAAACGTACCTACTGTTTTCTTAGTCTGACTCTTGATACAAATGAGTAATCAACTGTTAAAGGGTGTCATGGTTGAACACATTTTCGCTTAGTAAGAGGTAGTGCTGATATGCTTACTAAGATTATGCATCTCCATTATCCAAGGTTTCTATTGGTGCATAAGGTAATGTTTTGGGGAGCTTCACTGACAGGATCCACGTACTTCAGGACTGGTCAATTCCCATGTCTTTGCAAATTTTGTTTTCACTTTTAAATTATTTAGAATTTAATTTGGTTTAGAAAGCATGTCTGAAATGCAGCCTATTAGCATTAGAGGGTCGTGGTATACGTCAAGGACTGCTAGGATGGTGAGAGCCCACGATGGCGTTGATTATCAGCTGATCAAGCAGGTGATGATGAAGGCAAGGCTATACTCTGGGGGCAGCGGAGGGCGCTGACAGTAACAACCGTTGTCTGTAATGCATTTGCCATGCCATCAGGCTGTATCTGAACTTATAATTTCTCTGTTGTAACACATGCCTAAGCTTCCTAGAAATGCTCATGTGCAGAACAGAGACCAAACAAGCCAACTGAATGAGCGGCGGCAAACAGGCAGCACACAAGCGTGTCTTAGGAGGGCGCTGAACCCATTACATTCAGATATGCTGGCTGCTGAAGCTGCACTTTACTTGCCGTCAGATTTGGGAATGGGCAAGGTCTACTTGGAAACTGATGCTCTGTTGTTGAAGGAAACGCTAGATGGTACTGGCATTGATCTGTCCTGCCTTGTGTTGTGGCGGACCGCCTAAAAGCTTTTATCATGTGTAATTTCATTGAGTGCAAGATTGTGCACTGCTCTAGAACATGTAATCAGGTAGTGCGCACCCTTGCGACAAAGGGATCGCTGATGGCCGGGGTGCCGAACAGTACAACTGACGGTCCTGACCCGTGTGTATCCGCTTTAGTGGCGAGTGATTTGGCTTCACACACTGTTTAATGCAATTGCATCGAGTTTTTTTCGAAAAAGGTGGTGCCCCAACCACTGTCATAAAAGGAACAGCTGAATATTATTCAGAGATAACCATGATTACATACAGTGACCTGACGGAAATAGCAGTGGGGATGACGCAAAACAGGTCATTGCTAGTACTTGGTACAGGGCATGACGGCTTACACAGGTCCGTGCAACAAATTGGAAGTCTGGAATAAGATAATTATAAGCACTAGACAACTCTCCCTAGTGCAGGACGGTTGTACACGGTAGTAACTGCTGCGCTGCAGGAAGATTAAGAACAGCATAGCGATGAAAAGGATCACGTTGGTGCCGGCAAGCAGCAGCGCCGTGTGTTGGCTGTTCGTGGAGCAGCAGGGCTGAAGCTGTGGTTGGCCACGTACTCCCTCCGTTTCAAAATATTTGTCTTTCTAGACATTTCAAATGGTTACAACATACGGATGAATGTAGACATATTTTTGAGTGTAGATTCACTCATTTTGCTTTGTATGTAGTCACTTGCTAAAATCCCTAGAAAGACAAATATTTAGGAACGGAGGGAGTACATGAGTTCGTTGAATCCCCGCCCGGCCGCCGTTCAAGAGATTGTGTTCGCGCCTGGATCTCTGGTGAAGGGAAGCGGATGTGTTCACGGCTAGAGGCTGGCGCAGTACGTATGGCTGGGACAAGTCATGGCGACTCAGCCCCGGCAGGTACTTGTAGAAGCGTGCCCCGGCCCGGGAGTGACGGCGAAGAGGATGTAGTTACTGTCTCCGGATCTTGTTCTTACCGGCGAGACTGAAGAAGATAAATGTGGGATTGGGAGGGGAACGAGACTTCCGGCCAAGGGATGGACCTGTTGGCTGGAGCGCGCAATGAATGAGCTGGTCGGTTGTCCACCTTTTGTGGCGTAACCTCTGAGCCGTGGCTCACGATGGGAGTACCGTTTGAGCGGCCTCGCGGAGGGATGACGGAGGTCGCATTAAATGAGGTAGGTGAGTCGGCCATGGGTTTGGGAAATAGGCGCATATACTACTTCGAATACGGCTGAATATACGTTGGATGGTGCGAATCTTAGCGGGAGCTGACGGCTAAGATATAGAGCTCATTTGAGCTCGAGCTCAGAATAGCATTTTGGACGTCCAAGTAGTTTCTTTTAGGCAATACATTTTTTTTTTGAGACAATCTTTTAGGCAATACATACGCCCAAATAGCTAGAGAGGCCGGACCAAAAGGAATGGAAGGGCCATGCAAGCGAGCAACGGCCCAAGCGTAATGGCCTAAAAACTAGGTAGCAGCAGCGTGAGCAGGCGCGTGTACTTGGCGTGTGGCCTGGCTAAAAGCAGCCTAGATCCGACCTAAAATGATGGATTCTGGCCTAAACGGATGGATTCTGAGATTTGAATTAAATGACCAGAATCTAGTGCATCAGTGCACGTGTGTAGGTGTCTGCATGATCTAAAGATGATTGATTCCGCATGATCTCTAAGAATCATGCCAGCCCCCTGTGATACCATTAACAAAAGAACCATCTTTGTTAAGCTTAACCCTTTGCATAGCTGGTTGAGTCCATGAACTGGGAACCGTACCGTGATCGTGTGTGTGTTGTTTCTGTTTACCCGTGTATTGGATAGGAGCCTTTGATGGGAACATAGCATGCAATTTCAAAAAAAAAAATCCTACGCTCACGCAAGATCTATCTAGGATATGCATAGCA
>LR738710.1:786778592-786917141 GCA_902687465.1 Secale cereale | reverse complement strand
GAACTCCAATATATCAATCTTTACCTCTCGACCATTTCGAGACTCCTCTTCATGTCCGTCATCTTATCCGGGACTCCGAACAATCTTTGGTCATCAAAAACACATACCTCATAATACAAATCGTCATCGAACGTTAAGCGTGCGGACCGTACGGGTTCGAGAACTATGTAGACATGACCGAGTGTAACGCCCAAGATGCGATTCGATGCCGATCACGTGTGTAGGTGTCTGCATGAGCTAAAGATGATTGATCTCGCATGATCTCTAAGAATCGTGCCAGCCCCCTTGCGATTCCATTAACAAAAGAACCATCTTTATTAAGCTTAACCCTTCCCATAGTTGGTTGAGTCCATGAACTGAGAACCGTACCATGATTGTGTGTGTGTTGTTTCTGTTTACCCGTGTATTGGATAGGAGCCTTGCCCTTACCCGAATCTATAGGGTTCTGTAAGCCCTGCAGTGAAGCTAGATAGCTTGTAAAAAACTTATAGAGGCATCCATTGCTGGCAGCGGTTTTGAGTGGACTATCTCATTCTGAAGGAACCATATTCTCCAGAATAGCGTCAGCAAGCGACTTTGCATATCATCGTTGATACTATAGCAGATGGAATAGCCAATCCTGTCCTGTATTGTTGATTCTCTTTAGCTTAGGCAATTTCCATACCGTAGACATGGCTTCCCAGAGTCGCACTGCATGGTTGCAGGAGCAAAACACATGAAATGCATCCTCACCCCACCGGTACTAAAGGTCTCCCCACCCCCGACGCGGGCTTGTGCCACATGGTGGCCCTTCAGTGGCGGTTCGTGTTTGTTGCAAACCTAGCCTTCAGAGCGATGGTTTCATGCAATTTACTCTCACAAACCTTCACTGGCCCCTTCCAGGTTGCTCCTCCTCTCCTGCCTCGACAATCTTGATCAAGATGTATTTGTGCATTGCCATCGAATGAGGCACGCACGTAGAGGAATAGTCTCATGCTAGTCAGTGTCACTCAAAATTCCAACTAGTCTTTATTATTATATATCTAAGGACTATCCATGCGGCTGCACCCACTGGCGCCCATGTTGGCGCCCCGTCTGTCCCGTGAGGACGCTCACGTCGGTGGCTACAACATCCCTGTTGGTACGCGTGTGCTCATCAACGTGTGGTCGATTGGCCACGACCCGGCAGTGTGGGATTCGCCGGAGGAGTTCCAACTGGAACGGTTCGTCGGTAGCAAGATCGACATCAAGGGGCATGACTTCGAGCTGCTGCCATTTGGGTCTGGACGGCGGATGTGCCCCGGATATAGTCTGGGACTGAAGGTGATCCATGTGAGCCTCGCCAACCTGCTGCACGGCTTTGTGTGCAAGCTCCCGGATGGCATGACGACGCGTCAGCTGAGCATGGAGGAGATCTTCGGCCTGTCGACCCCGCGCAAGTTCCCACTACAGGTCGTGATGGAACCCAAGCTCCCGGGCCACCTCTACGCAAGGGGTCATTAGTGTATTGTACGTTGTCCACTTGTTGTGCATGCTTCCCAAGTCTTTTATTGTGTTCTTGTGTTGCGTAGAGTCATGTGGGAAAATAATAGCAAGATTCGATGGATGCTTGTCCATAAGAATCTAGATGCTTGCTAATTAGGGACATTTAACTTTTATATAATCTTCCATTTGCATTTGTTTTATCTCGTTTTGATGCTTTCGGTGCAGTGCTGTGACGCCCGAGACCGACGTCCCAGAAGATTCCCGAAGATTCCAGATGTTCCGGGTTGTCCGTGTGTCCTTTTGTGCTTGTGTTATTTAATTTTTGCATTGCATCATGTCATCATGCCATCATGTCATTTTATTTTTGCATCCCAACCAAATAATTCGTGTGGACCTTCGGTCCATTTAAATCGAGGGAAGATGTCTTCTCTTTATAACATATAAAAGTCTCTCAATATTTTAGGGAGCTATATAATAATATTTCCATTTGTTTGGAATTACCCCCAACACACTTGCAATATTTTTCCCCATGCTTTCCTACTTCTAGTTTCTCCGTCAAAACCTTGCCAATATTCTTTTCCGTTGTTTCGAGGTTCTTCCAAAAACCCTCCTTCTATTTTTATTTAATTCCTGACATTTTTGTGAGTCCAGGGATTTTACCCCTTGCCCTAAGCCTTTTTCCTAACTCCTCTTTTCTTTCTATTCCTCTTTTGTTTTTCTGTTTTATTTGGAAAAACAACAGCAATTTTAATTAAAAGAGAGCCCAGCAGCCCAGGCCGCACCTCTTCTCTTGGGCCTCCAACCCATCTCCCATCTCCTGGCCTTCGACCGAACCCTAGCCCGACGCACTCTCCGTCTCGATCTCCCACCGAGCGCCGCCAGGACCGATTTCCTCTCCCTCTCCCTCGCTCACCTCTCTGTCGCCCCGTTCCCTCCCATCGACCGCACTCCTCCTCCCTCTCGCTAGCTACCCCGCGTCCCGCTCCTTCTCCCTTCGGTCTTCCCCAGCGAGCGCCTCCTCCGCCTCGTTCCTCCTCGACGCACCCCTTCGTCCGTCCGCGGCCAGCCCCGAGCCTCCCTGCTCCGGCCCCGGGCGAGTCCTCCTGCCGAGCGCCTCGGCCAGGCGGCGCCGCGCCCCAGCGACGCCCGCGCCTCGCGTGCCCTCCCATCTCCTCTGCATCGACCAGGCTCCCGCGCCGAGGCCTCCCTCTCGCTCCCGCTGGCCAGGCCCGGCGCCCCCTCCATCCTCTCCTCCTCCAGAGGCCAGTGCGCCCCGATCCAGTCCGGGCCGCAGCAGCGCCCGCCGTTCCCTCCGTCAGGCCAGGCTCCCGCGCCCCAGGCCGGCGCCTTCCCTTCCCAGCACCGCGGCCAGAGGCCATCCTCCCTGCGGCTCCCTTCCCTTCCCTTGCCCCAGGACGAGCCGACGCCCGGAGCCGCTGCATCCTCCCTGGGCAGCCCTTCCTCTCCAGCAGCCCCGTCCGGCGTCACCCGTGGGCCGGCCAGGAACCGCGTCGGAAGCCTCCTCCAGCAGCTCGTTCGAGCCTCCGCACCGCAGCGCCGTGCAACCCTTTTCCTTTTTGTTTTTTTTTGTTTTGTTGTTTCTGTTACTGTTCATGTTTGTTTTTCTCAAGTAACCATGGAGCAGTAAGTGTATCTTCTTTTGGACCCGAACGTCTACCGGCGACCCGACCAAGTACCTCTTCGATAAGTACCTCTACGGAAAACGAGCTCGTGAACGGCTACGGGACAAGTACCACTACATCCGTGTACGACTACGTGAACAAGTACCACGACGCCGACGCGACAAGTACCCCGACATCGACGACCCGAACGGCTACCGTCGACATGTACAACTACTTCCTCTACGAGTTGCGAGAACGACTACTTTCTCTACCGTCGCCCCGTGTACCACGACTCGTGTACGGCTACTTCCACTACTTCCTCTCCGACCGCGAGTACCACTACTTCCTCTACGAACTCGAACCGTCCCGAAACGAGTGTTTCGAAGGTATAACCCCGAGACGTGACCCGTGAGATGGATGCTTGCTTGTGTTGTATGGAATGTCTCCCGTGTGTGCTTCGTGCCCGTTCCGACCTTTTGTCGAGCTCCTCGGTTGCCTCGTCGCCGACTCGTGGGAACCCGGTGACGGGATCCACCCACTTTCATCTCGTTTGACTCACCCATGCCTTCTTACCTTTTGCACCGGACTCTCAACGAGTTACCGGTACCGATATGTTGACATGCTTCATTTTCGGATCGTTGCCGTGGCACCCTTTCTTTCCACCACGGTGACAAATGCTTCTTATCTCTTCATGTTAATGTTAACTAATTGCATAAACTTGATCATGTCATCCGCATCATGTTAACCACACTAAAATGTTTAATTGTTGTTGCTTTATAATTATTAAACATGCTCATGGGGATTTTTCCGGACTTGTTGTTGTTATCTCCGGCCTCATTTAAAATGTCTTATTAGTGTAGTTTCTTTATGCTTCACCTCTTGCCATGTTAAAAACATTTAACCTTGTCTTGTAATTAAACGAGAGTCAACTAAATAATTAACATGTGGTGTTTCGTCAATATGCAACTCGTTGCATATTGATCTCCACTTAACTTGTAGTATTTGTTTGTGCACTTTGCCATGCCATGCATAATTAAACCGGACATGCATCATTCTTGTTTGTGCATCGTATGCCATGTTTATGCTTGTGGTTTACCGTGTTGTTTCTTTCTTTCCGGTTGCTTCTCTTGTTAGCTTCGGTTTTGTTCCGGAGTTGTGAGGATCCGCTCGTCTGTTGCTCCGTCTACTTCTTGGATCCGTTCTTCTCCCTTGTGGATTCCCAGGCAAGATGATCATACCCTTGGATACCTTTACTACCATTGCCATGCTTAGTTGTCTCGATGCTATCGTTACATGTCTCGATACCCATCTTTTATGTCAGCCTCTCCTTGTTGCCATGAAACCTCTAACCTTGACACCTTCCTAGCAAAACCACTGTTTGGCTATGTTACCCGCTTGCTCAGCCTCGCTTGCTCAGTTCCTCTTATAGCGTTGTTAGTTGCAGGTGAAGATGAAGTTTGTTCCAGGAGGGAACTTGTTGTTGGATATATCACAATATCTATAATAATTATTAACACACCTTATATACTGGGCATGGGTGGAAGGCTTGGCCTTTTGCTCGGTGTTTTGTTCCACTCATGCCACCTTAGGCGCCGATAAACCGGCATTATGTTCCTTGATTTTGCGTTCCTAACACGATGGGTGTAATGGGGACCCCTTGACAGTTCGACTTTGAATAAAACTCCTCCAGCAAGGCCCAACATTGGTTTTAATTTGCCTCATAATAACAACTTAATTAAATAATTAAATTTGCATAGGGAGTTAGCGCTACCCGAGGATTCTTAATTCTACATAGCAGGGGGGGCCAGTGCTGATGGTGTTGGTCCCAAACTAGAGCCACTTGCGGATACCACCCAGTTCGCTGGGGTCTTCGGTATCTGTACGTACTGCTCATCCGGACGTGGCCTGAGACGAGATACGCGCGGCTACTATCAGGGTGTCGGCACGCCGGGAGGTCTTGCTGGACTTGTTTTACCATTGTCGAAATGACTTGTGCTACCGGGATGCCGAGTCTGATCGGATTTTCCCTAAGATAAGGAGTGATGATATTATATTTATCACTTCGGCTAATCGTGAGAGCTTGTGATGGGCTAAGTTGGAACACCCCTGCAGGGTTATGATCTTTCGAAAGCCGTGCCCGCGGTTATGTGGCAGATTGGAATTTGTTAATGTCCGGTTGTAGAAAACTTGACAGAGGATCCGAAGTAAAACACACAACTGTGTGAGTAACCGTGACTGTCTCTTTTCACTTTGAGAAGAGAACACGGTGGGGTTATGTTTAACGTATGTAGTTAGGATCTTTAGCGATCACCTCTTTTGCGACCGTTTGCGTAGCTTCTCATCTTATTCTGGTACTCGTAAGTTAGCCACCATATTATGCTTAGTCGCTGCTGCAGCCTCACCACCTTACCTCTTCCTACCCATAAAGCTTTGCTAGTCTTGTTACCCATGGTTATGGGATTGCTGAGTCCTCTGTGGCTCACAGTTACTACAACACCAGATGCAGGTTCAACCGAGTATGATGCAGGAGCTGGTTCAAGTTCTTCACCAGGAGCTGGTTCAAGTTCTTCACCAGGAGCTCGAGGAAGAGAGTTGCCGTTTGTTTGTGTTGTTTCGTTGTTCAGTAGTGGTTTCTACTAGGATTCGATCCTGACCTGTGGCTTTATGTTGTTTTGGTATCTTTCTTTTGGTTCTTCACCCGTAGTCGGGTTGTGATGTTTTGTATGATGATTTGTTTATTTATTGTATTGTGTGAAGTGGCGAGTGTAAGCCAACTATCTCCTTTTGCATTTTAATCCCTCTTTTACATGAGTCGTGCAAAGATACCAAACTTGAGATCATTCTAGGATGGATTTATGCCTATAAGTCGTGCCTCGACACGTAGGAGGTATAACTCCATCCTGGGCATTACAAGTTGGTATTCAGAGCCTTCTCCGACCTAGAAGCCCCCACTGTTTGATCGAATCGTTGACGGTCGAGTCTAGGCACACACTTAAAAATGTTTTGAGTCCTATATTTATATCGGAGAGTAGGATTTCTTTGCTTCTCATCCCCTTTTATTCTGGTGAGGACTCCTGACGATTACTCTTGCCTCTTCTACTTTCAAAAAATGCACCAAATTTTTTTTTAGGATCTCGCGAGTATTCTGGGATTGTTTCGATGTTCTTGTGACAAGGATATTGTTCTCGATGCCTCCTGTTACCGAGGAGTTGAGCTTCGGGGTATCGTTGACACAAGCATATCGCGGCAGTACTAAATACTTAAGACGGCCGACATCGAAAATCTCCCCTATACGGCCAGTGGCAAGATAACCCCGACATCACCCAGTACTGGGGAGGTAGTTCGAGAGTATTGCCATAGCTTGTTATAGTGGATGCTTTTCGAAGGTCCGAGGTAAACAGTTTCCGAGAAAGACTGGTTATGTGTTGAAGGATGGATACACCTGGATGTAGGTTTAGAGTTGATTGCGCGGTGCTTCCCGTGTATCCCCAACACCTGATTGCATAACTGGAAACTTTCGGAAATCTATAGGTGGGTTCATCAAGTAGTTCTAGGCATTCTTCCAACGGATGCTCGATATGAAGTTTGGGGTTCTACATTGAGTGAAGTGGTTTTATGGACTTGTTCTGATCGGGAGTTGCATCTTAAAGGGTCCTTGGCTATGCTGATCCGGGGATTGCAAAACCCTTTTGTAACACGTTCCATGAGCTTTCAGCACGAAGATGTCGAACGAAACTTCTATCTTGTATTTGTTCTATCTGATCCTTGTTCCTTTTTATTTATCTTTTTCTTCTTCCAAGTGGCCTCTCGTCTAGTTGATGTAACTATGGAATTCATTCGTTCAATCCTCTGTTCGGATGATATTGTGAAGATTCTGTTGCATATCTATCCTTTGTTCTTGTTTTGATTCTGGTATTCGAGTTGCTTCGATGTCAAATGTTGATTCCATACCTTCCTAATCGGTGTTCTCATATTTCTATGGGAGTGCTAGTCCTTCTTAATCATCAAGATGGTCATGTTAATCTTTTTCAACCGGTGTGCCTTCTCTTCAAGTTATTTCCATACAGACGTCGTTGAGAAATCTGACGATTTGTCTGTTTCATTCATCCCAAGTTGTCTTTGTTTTCCCGCCCTCCCACCCTTCTTCTTCTTGGAGCCAGAAATTCTTAAATGAAATATCCATTTTATCCATGTGATATTTCTTCATTCGTTTCCTTCTATGTTCTTATCCGGTGATTTATCGTGAAGATGCTCAAGAGCTTCAAGTTCATCATTCTTAATTCTAATATTCTGCCGGTGGATGTAATTCAAGATTTTGGTGTTCATCTTATCCTTTTCCTCATTCCATAATGCTTTCTTATTCCGGTGCACCAATTAATCATTCTCCTCTTGCTATTCATATCCGGAGTGCTGAAGATTCATAATTCCATTCTTAACCCGTTCAAGCTATTTTGAGGATTATCATCTTATTCAAGCCTTTTAATTCAACCGGTGCTATATCTCTTAAGCAATCTTTTCAACGGTGATTTCTTTGAGTGGGCCCTAACCCACAGGTCTTTCCAGGATCTTACCTGACTCTTCTATTTTTCTGGAGTTATACTCAAATTCTTTTCATCGTTGGTTCAACCTTTTTAATTCTTCATTCCGGAGTGCTCAACAATTCTTATGGCATTTCTCGTCTTCATTCTCAACATCTGAAGACCGGAGAAGTGTTTCTCTTAAATCTTGGCCCGTTCTCGTGAAGATTCGTGGTTCTAGTTTCATGCCATCCTCATAATTGTTTTCGATTGTGGGAATTGTTTTCATGTCCCTCAGAGCAATTCTTGAGTTCTTCTCATTGTGATCCTCCGAAGGCCATCATTTCAGGATATTTCTTCGTTCTCAGTTTTCAACTTCGTCCTCCAAATATTCTTCATTGATGCCTCTTCGTTCGTCTCCATATTCTTACGGTGGTTCATTCAAGTTTACTCTTCCTTGTTATCACATCAATTCATTTGTTCCTTTCATAATCCTACCGGTGCTTCGTTGAAGATTTACCCAAGCTTGTGCTAGATCTCTCTTTAATTCTTTCCAACGAGAATAAGTAGTATGCCAAATCCTTTGGTTGTCATCAATTTAAATTGATGAAGGGGATGCATAACATAATTCTTATTCTTGTTCCTTCCAAGTGTTTAATTCTTTTGTCTGGAGCTTGTTCATCATATCATATTCTCGATTCTAAGTTGTTCATCTTGTTTTCCGGAGCTCCAAGTTATTTCAATTATATCATTTCAAACCTCCATCTATTTCCTCACAGGCCTTGAATCTTATTCTTTTTATCTTTCACTTCTCATCCTTTTGTTACCGGAGTTTTTCATGGCGGTTCTTCATCATTTTATTCATCCTTGAAGTCTTCATCAAGAGTCTTGTTGGAGCTCAAGCATTCTTCATCATGCTTTCCAATTGCAATTCTTTCTACCTTATCTTTTCAGATGGTGTTATGTCATTCTTGATAATTTTTCTCCATGTTTCATGATTCACGAGTTATCAAGAATGAGAGATTTAAAACCATCATTTTCTTTGTTCAGGAGATCTTTCCACCCCTCATTTTTATTCGTTGAAGTAATCTTGGGTTGTATTTTCACCTAAAAGCTTTCCCTAAGGATTGTTGCTAATTATGGTGCTCATAAATGACCCAAGTTCTTCATTTATCATGCCGGTGAGATAAGTTTTTCATATCCTTGTTGATCTCAATCAAATCAATTGTTAAGTTAGTGGCTGGTTGTCACCTCTTAATTTTGAGATGTTTTCCATAAGCCCACATGATCTTATTTCTTTTCGTTGTTGATTTTTCCTTCAACCCAATTCAACCCTTCTTGGTAAGGATGCTCTTTCAAATTCAATTTTGAGAGAAGTTGTCTTTTACTTCTCCATTCAATTCTGCCTTTCATTTTTATTATATTCTTTCATTCCGGAGGCATTGTAATATTGCTCTCTTCGTCCCATCATCTCGTTTCATCGAGATCATGTTCTTTCCCTTGCTTATCTTTTAAACGGAGTGCTGTCTGAATCTTTCTTACCCCTTGTGCCATTCTTTCAATTGTTTCGGAGGCAGTATGTTGTTGTTTTCATCAAGTATCATCTCAACTTGCCAAGTTCTTGTTAATTCTTTCAATTTTCAGACGGAGTGCTGTCCGAATTCTGTCATTCTTATTCCTTGGCCATACCATTGCAGTTGCATATTCTTTTGGTCCGTGAGCTCTTGTTTAATGTCTTTCAACCTTCAAGGTTCTCATAATGCTCCTTGTCCCTCTTTTCTAACGGAGTGTTTTCATCTTCGTTCATCTCCATTCTAATCTTCTTTCAACTTGTTCAACCTCTCATGGTTCCTGGTTTCACTCGTCTGTCAAAGAAGCAACTTTGTTTTACCTCTTCCTCTTCGTTTTACCCGGTGATATCTCTAGGATCTCGGGTCGAGATCCTCTGTTAGTGTGGGAGAGTTGTGACGCCCGAGACCGACGTCCCAGAAGATTCCCGAAGATTCCAGATGTTCCGGGTTGTCCGTGTGTCCTTTTGTGCTTGTGTTATTTAATTTTTGCATTGCATCATGTCATCATGCCATCATGTCATTTTATTTTTGCATCCCAACCAAATAATTCGTGTGGACCTTCGGTCCATTTAAATCGAGGGAAGATGTCTTCTCTTTATAACATATAAAAGTCTCTCAATATTTTAGGGAGCTATATAATAATATTTCCATTTGTTTGGAATTACCCCCAACACACTTGCAATATTTTTCCCCATGCTTTCCTACTTCTAGTTTCTCCGTCAAAACCTTGCCAATATTCTTTTCCGTTGTTTCGAGGTTCTTCCAAAAACCCTCCTTCTATTTTTATTTAATTCCTGACATTTTTGTGAGTCCAGGGATTTTACCCCTTGCCCTAAGCCTTTTTCCTAACTCCTCTTTTCTTTCTATTCCTCTTTTGTTTTTCTGTTTTATTTGGAAAAACAACAGCAATTTTAATTAAAAGAGAGCCCAGCAGCCCAGGCCGCACCTCTTCTCTTGGGCCTCCAACCCATCTCCCATCTCCTGGCCTTCGACCGAACCCTAGCCCGACGCACTCTCCGTCTCGATCTCCCACCGAGCGCCGCCAGGACCGATTTCCTCTCCCTCTCCCTCGCTCACCTCTCTGTCGCCCCGTTCCCTCCCATCGACCGCACTCCTCCTCCCTCTCGCTAGCTACCCCGCGGCCCGCTCCTTCTCCCTTCGGTCTTCCCCAGCGAGCGCCTCCTCCGCCTCGTTCCTCCTCGACGCACCCCTTCGTCCGTCCGCGGCCAGCCCCGAGCCTCCCTGCTCCGGCCCCGGGCGAGTCCTCCTGCCGAGCGCCTCGGCCAGGCGGCGCCGCGCCCCAGCGACGCCCGCGCCTCGCGCGCCCTCCCATCTCCTCTGCATCGACCAGGCTCCCGCGCCGAGGCCTCCCTCTCGCTCCCGCTGGCCAGGCCCGGCGCCCCCTCCATCCTCTCCTCCTCCAGAGGCCAGTGCGCCCCGATCCAGTCCGGGCCGCAGCAGCGCCCGCCGTTCCCTCCGTCAGGCCAGGCTCCCGCGCCCCAGGCCGGCGCCTTCCCTTCCCAGCACCGCGGCCAGAGGCCATCCTCCCTGCGGCTCCCTTCCCTTCCCTTGCCCCAGGACGAGCCGACGCCCGGAGCCGCTGCATCCTCCCTGGGCAGCCCTTCCTCTCCAGCAGCCCCGTCCGGCGTCGCCCGTGGGCCGGCCAGGAACCGCGTCGGAAGCCTCCTCCAGCAGCTCGTTCGAGCCTCCGCACCGCAGCGCCGTGCAACCCTTTTCCTTTTTGTTTTTTTTTGTTTTGTTGTTTCTGTTACTGTTCATGTTTGTTTTTCTCAAGTAACCATGGAGCAGTAAGTGTATCTTCTTTTGGACCCGAACGTCTACCGGCGACCCGACCAAGTACCTCTTCGATAAGTACCTCTACGGAAAACGAGCTCGTGAACGGCTACGGGACAAGTACCACTACATCCGTGTACGACTACGTGAACAAGTACCACGACGCCGACGCGACAAGTACCCCGACATCGACGACCCGAACGGCTACCGTCGACATGTACAACTACTTCCTCTACGAGTTGCGAGAACGACTACTTTCTCTACCGTCGCCCCGTGTACCACGACTCGTGTACGGCTACTTCCACTACTTCCTCTCCGACCGCGAGTACCACTACTTCCTCTACGAACTCGAACCGTCCCGAAACGAGTGTTTCGAAGGTATAACCCCGAGACGTGACCCGTGAGATGGATGCTTGCTTGTGTTGTATGGAATGTCTCCCGTGTGTGCTTCGTGCCCGTTCCGACCTTTTGTCGAGCTCCTCGGTTGCCTCGTCGCCGACTCGTGGGAACCCGGTGACGGGATCCACCCACTTTCATCTCGTTTGACTCACCCATGCCTTCTTACCTTTTGCACCGGACTCTCAACGAGTTACCGGTACCGATATGTTGCCATGCTTCATTTTCGGATCGTTGCCGTGGCACCCTTTCTTTCCACCACGGTGACAAATGCTTGTTATCTCTTCATGTTAATGTTAACTAATTGCATAAACTTGATCATGTCATCCGCATCATGTTAACCACACTAAAATGTTTAATTGTTGTTGCTTTATAATTATTAAACATGCTCATGGGGATTTTTCCGGACTTGTTGTTGTTATCTCCGGCCTCATTTAAAATGTCTTATTAGTGTAGTTTCTTTATGCTTCACCTCTTGCCATGTTAAAAACATTTAACCTTGTCTTGTAATTAAACGAGAGTCAACTAAATAATTAACATGTGGTGTTTCGTCAATATGCAACTCGTTGCATATTGATCTCCACTTAACTTGTAGTATTTGTTTGTGCACTTTGCCATGCCATGCATAATTAAACCGGACATGCATCATTCTTGTTTGTGCATCGTATGCCATGTTTATGCTTGTGGTTTACCGTGTTGTTTCTTTCTTTCCGGTTGCTTCTCTTGTTAGCTTCGGTTTTGTTCCGGAGTTGTGAGGATCCGCTCGTCTGTTGCTCCGTCTACTTCTTGGATCCGTTCTTCTCCCTTGTGGATTCCCAGGCAAGATGATCATACCCTTGGATACCTTTACTACCATTGCCATGCTTAGTTGTCTCGATGCTATCGTTACATGTCTCGATACCCATCTTTTATGTCAGCCTCTCCTTGTTGCCATGAAACCTCTAACCTTGACACCTTCCTAGCAAAACCACTGTTTGGCTATGTTACCCGCTTGCTCAGCCTCGCTTGCTCAGTTCCTCTTATAGCGTTGTTAGTTGCAGGTGAAGATGAAGTTTGTTCCAGGAGGGAACTTGTTGTTGGATATATCACAATATCTATAATAATTATTAACACACCTTATATACTGGGCATGGGTGGAAGGCTTGGCCTTTTGCTCGGTGTTTTGTTCCACTCATGCCACCTTAGGCGCCGATAAACCGGCATTATGTTCCTTGATTTTGCGTTCCTAACACGATGGGTGTAATGGGGACCCCTTGACAGTTCGACTTTGAATAAAACTCCTCCAGCAAGGCCCAACATTGGTTTTAATTTGCCTCATAATAACAACTTAATTAAATAATTAAATTTGCATAGGGAGTTAGCGCTACCCGAGGATTCTTAATTCTACATAGCAGGGGGGGCCAGTGCTGATGGTGTTGGTCCCAAACTAGAGCCACTTGCGGATACCACCCAGTTCGCTGGGGTCTTCGGTATCTGTACGTACTGCTCATCCGGACGTGGCCTGAGACGAGATACGCGCGGCTACTATCAGGGTGTCGGCACGCCGGGAGGTCTTGCTGGACTTGTTTTACCATTGTCGAAATGACTTGTGCTACCGGGATGCCGAGTCTGATCGGATTTTCCCTAAGATAAGGAGTGATGATATTATATTTATCACTTCGGCTAATCGTGAGAGCTTGTGATGGGCTAAGTTGGAACACCCCTGCAGGGTTATGATCTTTCGAAAGCCGTGCCCGCGGTTATGTGGCAGATTGGAATTTGTTAATGTCCGGTTGTAGAAAACTTGACAGAGGATCCGAAGTAAAACACACAACTGTGTGAGTAACCGTGACTGTCTCTTTTCACTTTGAGAAGAGAACACGGTGGGGTTATGTTTGAACGTATGTAGTTAGGATCTTTAGCGATCACCTCTTTTGCGACCGTTTGAGTAGCTTCTCATCTTATTCTGGTACTCGTAAGTTAGCCACCATATTATGCTTAGTCGCTGCTGCAGCCTCACCACCTTACCTCTTCCTACCCATAAAGCTTTGCTAGTCTTGTTACCCATGGTTATGGGATTGCTGAGTCCTCTGTGGCTCACAGTTACTACAACACCAGATGCAGGTTCAACCGAGTATGATGCAGGAGCTGGTTCAAGTTCTTCACCAGGAGCTGGTTCAAGTTCTTCACCAGGAGCTCGAGGAAGAGAGTTGCCGTTTGTTTGTGTTGTTTCGTTGTTCAGTAGTGGTTTCTACTAGGATTCGATCCTGACCTGTGGCTTTATGTTGTTTTGGTATCTTTCTTTTGGTTCTTCACCCGTAGTCGGGTTGTGATGTTTTGTATGATGATTTGTTTATTTATTGTATTGTGTGAAGTGGCGAGTGTAAGCCAACTATCTCCTTTTGCATTTTAATCCCTCTTTTACATGAGTCGTGCAAAGATACCAAACTTGAGATCATTCTAGGATGGATTTATGCCTATAAGTCGTGCCTCGACACGTAGGAGGTATAACTCCATCCTGGGCATTACAAGTGCTTAACATGAAAGGGTGTGGCTGGCTCTAATCTAGATGTGGACTAACTAAGTCTCATCTAAGTTCTACTCCCTTCATCCCAAAATATAAGAACATTTTTGACACTATTATGGGATGGAGGGAGTACATCATTTGATTTTACATGGAGACCTGTATGCATTTTCCCTTTTCTTTTTTTAACTAATCAAATTTTATTGGTGTTACATGTGACTTTGATAAGAATTAGCAAATCCATTACAAAAAATGTGCCACCTTATTCACGCCACTGGGCTGCCCACTGCAGCCAACAAAGACCAATGACTTCCATCAGAGTAGGGCGTTCTGGAACTCGGCCTCCGTGGAGGCCAGCTTTTTTTGAAAAATTCAAAATTCACACTTTTAAGTTTCAAAAAAATCTGAAAAAATCATACATGTAAAAAAGGATGTTATGTGTATGCATGTAAAATTTGAGGATGGAATACCATAAAATGCGATCTGTGCAAAAAAAAGATAAATTCATGGACTTTCAGGATGAATAGTGCATCTACTACAAAGTCTCGGATTTGTTCTGTTTGTGTAGCACTCATTTTAAGGTGTTTCGTCCTGGAAATTTACACACGTGTTTTATGTCTCTAAGTATGTGTGTATTTCTTTTCAAGATTTTTTTGAAACGTGCACTAGTAGAAAAAGGACCTAATGTGAAGCTCATTAGTCCCGGTTTGTAATTGAACCGACACTAATGTGACCATCAGTGCCGGTTCCAACGGCTAGCCGGGTCGCGCTCATTAGTACCGGTTCGTGGCGAACGTTTAGTACCAGTTCGTGCTACGAACCGGTACTAAAGAGGTGGTGGCCTGCACGAACCGGTACATTGTAAAGATAAAGAAGTTCCTTATTTTATCGCAAGTAGTTCTGCTTCTAGTGCATCAGTGCACGTGTGTACGTGTCTGCATGATCTAAACATGATTGATCCCGCATGATCTCTAAGAATCATGACAGCCCCCCTGTGATTCCATTAACAAAAGAACCATCTTTATTAAGCTTAACCCTTCGCATAGCTGGTTGAGTCCATGAACTGGGAACCGTACCGTGATCGTGTGTATGTTGTTTCTGTTTACCCATGTATTGGATAGGAGCCTTTGATGGGAACATAGCAAGCAATTTAAAAAAAAAATCCTACGCTCACGCAAGATATATCTTGGAGATGCATAGCAACGAGGGGGGGGGGGAGAGTGTGTCCACGTACCCTCGTAGACCGAAAGCGGAAGCGTTAGTTCAACGCGGTTGATGTAGTCGAACGTCTTCGTGATTCAACTGATCAAGTACCGAACGTACGGCACCTCCGTGTTCAGCACATGTTCATCTCGATGACGTCCCTCGAACTCTTGATCCAGCAAAGTGTCGAGGGAAAGTTTCGTCAGCAGGACGGCGTGGTGACGGTGATGGTGAAGTGATCCGCACACGGCTTCGCCTAAGCACTACGACAATATGACCGAAGGAGGAAACTGCGGAGGAGGGCGCCGCACACGGCTAGAAACAATTTATTTCTATTCTAGGGGTGACCTCCCCACGTATATAAAGGAGGGAGAGGGCGGGAGGCAGCCTAGAGGGCACGCAAAGTGGGGGGAGTCCTACCTAGTCCTAGTAGGATTCAACCCCCTTTTATTCCTTCTCATGGAGGGGGGAAAGGGGGAAAGAGAGGGGGGAGGAGAAGGAAAGGGGGGTGCTGCCCCTTCCCTACTCCAATTCGCCCTCCTTCCATGCGGGGGGCGCGCCACCCCTATGTGGGCTGGTGTGCCTCCCTCTTATGGCCCATAGGGCCCATAACTTTCCCCGGGGGGTTCCGGTAACCCACCCGGAACTCCAATATATCAATGTTTACCTCTCGACTATTTCGAGACTCCTCTTCATGTCCGTCATCTCATCCGGAACTCCGAACAATCTTTGGTCACCAAAAACACATAACTCATAATACAAATCGTCATCGAACGTTAAGCGTGCGGACCCTACGGGTTCGAGAACTATGTAGACATGGTCGAGTGTAACACCCAAGATGCGATTCGATGCCGATCACGTGTGAAGGTGTCTGCATGAGCTAAAGATGATTGATCTCGCATGATCTCTAAGAATCATGCCAGCCCCCTGCGATTCCATTAACAAACGAACCATATTTATTAAGCTTAACCCTTCCCATAGCTGGTTGAGTCCATGAACTGAGAACCGTACCATGATCGTGTGTGTGTTGTTTCTGTTTACCCGTGTATTGGATAGGAGCCTTGCCCTTACCCGAATCTATAGGGTTCTGTAAGCCCTGCAGTGAAGCTAGATAGCTTGTAAAAAACATATAGAGGCATCCATTGCTGGCAGCGGTTTTGAGTGGACTATCTCATTCTGAAGGAACCATATTCTCCAGAATAGCTTCAGCAAGCGACTTTGCATATCATCGTTGATACTATAGCAGATGGAATAGCCAATCTTGTCATGTATTGTTGATGCTCTTTAGCTTAGGCTATTTCCATACCGTAGACATGGCTTCCCAGAGTCGCACTGCATGGTTGCAGGAGCAAAACACATGAAATGCATCCTCACCCCATCGGTACTAAAGGTCTCCCCACCTCTGGCGCGGGCTTGTGCCACATGGTGGCCTTTTAGTGGTGGTTCATGTTTGCTGCAAACCTAGCCTTCAAAGCGGTGGTTTCATGCAATTTACTCTCACAAACCTTTACTGGCCCCTTCAAGGTTGCTCCTCCTCTCTTGCCCCGACAATCTTGATCAAGGTGTATTTGTGCGTTGCCATCGAATGAGGCACACACGTAGAGGAATAGTCTCTTGCTAGTCCGTGTCACTCAAAATTCCAACTAATCTTTATTATTATATATCTAAGGACTATCCATGCGGCTGCACCCAGTGGCGCCCATGCTGGCGCCCCATCTGTCCCGTGAGGACGCTCAGGTGTGGCTACAACATCCCCGTTGGTACGCGTGTGCTCATCAACGTGTGGTCGATTGGCCGCGACCCGGCAGCGTGGGATTTGCCGGAGGAGTTCCTACGGAACGATTCGTCGGCAGCAAGATCGACATCAAGGGGCATGACTTAGAGCTGCTGCCATTTGGGTCTGGACGGCAGATGTTCCCCGGATATAGTCTGGGACTGAAGGTGATCCATGTGAGCCTCGCCAACCTGCTGCACGGCTTTGCGTGCAAGCTCCCCGATGGCGTGGCGACGGATCAGCTGAGCATGGACGAGATCTTCGGCCGGTCGACCCCGCGCAAGTTCCCGCTACAGGTCGTGATGGAACCCAAGCTCCCGGGCCACCCCTACGCAAGGGGTCATTAGTGTATTGTACGTTGTCCACTTGTTGTGCATGCTTCCCAAGTCTTTTATTGTGTTCTTGTGTTGCGTAGAGTCATGTGGGAAAATAATATCAAGATTCGATGGATGTTTGTCCATAAGAATCCAGATGCTTGGTAATTAGGGGCATTTAACTTTTATATAATCTTCAATTTGCATTTGTTTTATCTCGTTTTGATGCTTTCGGTGCAGTGCTTAACATGAAAGGGTGTGGCTGGCTCTAATCTAGATGTGAACTAACTAAGTCTCATCTAAGTTCTACTCCCTCCGTCCCAAAATATAAGAACATTTTTGACACTATTACGGGATGGAGGGAGTACATCATTTGATTTTACATGGAGACCTGTATGCATTTTCCCTATTCTTTTTTAATTAATCAAATTTTATAGGTGTTACATGTGACTTTGATAAGAATTAGCAAATCAATTACAAAAAATGTGCCACCTTATTCACGCCACTGGGCTGCCCGCTGCAGCCAACAAAGACCAATGATTTCCATCGGAGTAGGGCGTTTTGGAACTCGGCCTCCGTGGAGGCAAGATTTTTTTGAAAAATTTAAAATTCACACTTTTAAGTTTCAAAAAAATCTGAAAAAATCATACAAGTAAACAAGGATGTTATGTGTATGCATGTAAAATATGAGGATGGAATACCATAAAATGCGATCTTTGCAAAAAAGACAAATTCATGGACTTTCAGGATGAATAGTGCATCTACTAAAAAGTCTCAGATTTGTTCTTTTTGTGTAGCACTCATTTTAAGGTGTTTCATCCTGGAAATTTACACACATATGCTTTATGTCTCTAAGTATGTGTGTATTTCTTTTCAAGATTTTTTTGAAACGTGCACTAATAGAAAAAAAGACCTAATGTGAAGCTCATTAGTCCCGGTTTGTAATTGAACCAGCACTAATGTGACCATCGGTGCCGGTCCAAACGGCTAGCTGGGCCGCGCACATTAGTACCGGTTCGTGGTGAACCTTTAGTACCAGTTCATGCCACGAACCGGTACTAAAGAGGTGGTGGCCTGGACGAACCGGTACATTGTAAAGATAAAGAAGTTCCTTCTTTTATCGCAAGTAGTTCTGCTTCTAGTGCATCAGTGCACGTGTGTAGGTGTCTGCATGATCTAAACATGATTGATCCCGCATGATCTCTAAGAATCATGCCAGCCCCCCTGTGATACCATTAACAAAAGAACCATCTTTATTAAGCTTGACCCTTCGCATAGCTGGTTGAGTCCATGAACTGGGAACCGTACCGTGATCATGTGTGTGTTGTTTCTGTTTACCCGTGTATTGGATAGGAACCTTTGATGGGAACATAGCATGCAATTTCAAAAAAAAATCCTACGCTCACGCAAGATCTATCTAGGATATGCACAACAACGAGGGGGGAGAGTGTGTCCACGTACCCTCGTAGACCAAAAGCGGAAGCGTTAGTTCAACTCGGTTGATGTAGTCGAACGTGTTCGTGATTCAACTGATCAAGTACCGAACGTATGACACCTCCGTGTTCAGCACACGTTCATCTCGATGACGTCCCTCGAACTCTTGATCCAGCAAAGTGTCGAGGGAAAGTTTCGTCAGTAGGACGGCGTGGTGATGGTGATGGTGAAGTGATCCGCACAGGGCTTCGCCTAAGCACTACGACAATATGACCGAAGGAGCAAACTGTGGAGGAGAGCGCCGCACACGGCTAGGAACAATTTATTTGTGTTCTAGGGGTGCCCTCCCCACGTATATAAAGGAGGGAGAGGGAGGGAGGCAGCCTAGGGGCACACCAAGTGGGGGGAGTCCTACCTAGTCCTAGTAGGATTCAACCCCCCCTTTTATTCCTTCTCTTGGAGGGGGAAAGGGGGAAGGAGAGGGGGGATGAGAAGGAAAGAGGGGGGGGGGGGCACTGCCCCTTCCCTACTCCAATTCGGCCTCCTTCCATGCGAGGGGCGCGCCACCCCTATGTGGGCTGGTGTGCCTCCCTCTTATGGCCCATAGGGCCCATAACTTTCCCTGGGGGGTTCCGGTAACCCCCCCCGGAACTCCAATATATCAATCTTTACCTCTCCACCATTTCGAGACTCCTCTTCATGTCCGTCATCTCATCCGGGGCTCCAAACAATCTTTGGTCACCAAAAACACATAACTCAAGCTGGCAATGGTTAACCGTTACCCACGTGCCCATGGGTAATTACTCTATTAGGGGACGGTGATGTGCCGGGTTTTTTGCCCACGGGGAAGCTGTGGGTCAAATATATTACCCATCGCATAAGATGGGGATGGGGATGGGATAGCATTACCCATACCAGTTACCCACCTTACCCGTTAGTGCCTTACTTTTGGGCCCTAAAATTGGTAGACCTAGGTAATTCCTGATCATACCCACCTAAATTCCCACTAATCCCACCCCTTGGGCCCAAAAAGCCCAAAGAAATTGCTAACCTAGCCACATCATATTTTTTATTGTGTTGAAACATTGTTTTTTCTACTTAAACACTACTGGAGGCGATTGTTGATTGCATGTATGGGTTTCCCCATGGGGATGAAAAACCTGACGGGGATGGGGATGGGAAACATCTGTTCCCCAAGGGCGGGTATGGGGATGGGGACGGGCATGGGGTGACTCTCGCGGGGACGGGGATGGGAGTCCAATACCCGCCTGGGTAATCCCCATTGCCAGCCTGACACATAACTCATAATACAAATCGTCATCGAACGTTAAGCGTGCGGACCCTACGGTTTCGAGAACTATGTAGACATGATCGAGTGTAATGCCCAAGATGTGATTCGATGCCGATCACGTGTGTAGGTGTCTGCATGAGCTAAAGATGATTGATCTCGCATGATCTCTAAGAATCATGCCAGCCCCCCTGCGATTCCATTAACAAAAGAACCATCTTTATTAAGCTTAACCCTTCCCATAGCTGGTTGAGTCCATGAACTGAGAACCGTACCATGATCGTGTGTGTGTTGTTTCTGTTTACCCGTGTATTGGATACGAGCCTTGCCCTTACCCAAATCTATATGGTTCTGTAAGCCCTGCAGTGAAGCTAGATAGCTTGTAAAAAACGTATAGAGGCATCCATTGCTGGCAGCGGTTTTGAGTGGACTATCTCATTCTGAAGGAACCATATTCTCCAGAATAGCGTCAGCAAGCGATTTGCATATCATCGTTGATACTATAGCAGATGGAATAGCCAATCGTGTCCTGTATTGTTAATGCTCTTTAGCTTAGGCAATTTTCGTACTGTAGACATGGCTTCCCAGAGTCACACTGCATGGTTGCAGGAGCAAAACACATGAAATGCATCCTCACCCCACTGGTACTAAAGGTCTCCCCACCCCCGGCGCGGGCTTGTGCCACATGGTGGCCCTTTAGTGGCGGTTCATGTTTTCTGCAAACCTAGCCTTCAAAGCGGTGGTTTGATGCAATTTACTCTCACAAACCTTCACTGGCCCCTTCTAGGTTGCTCCTCCTCTCCTGCCTCGACAATCTTGATCAAGGTGTATTTGTGTGTTGCCATCGAATGAGGCACGCACGTAGAGGAATAGTCTCATGCTAGTCCGTGTCACTGAAAATTCCAACTAATCTTTATTATCATATATCTAAGGACTATCCATGCGGCTGCACCCAGTGGCGCCCATGCTGGCACCCCGTCTGTCCCGTGAGGACGCTCACGTCGGTGGCTACAACATGCCCGTTGGTACGTGTGTGCTCATCAACGTGTGGTCCATCGGTCGCGACCCGACAGTGTGGGATTCGTCGAAGGAGTTCCTACCAGAACGGTTCGTCGGCAGCAAGATAGACATCAAGGGGCATGACTTTGAGCTGCTGCCATTTGGGTCCGGACGGCGGATGTGCTCCGGATATAGTCTGGGACTCAAGGTGATCCATGTGAGCCTCGCCAACCTGCTGCATGGCTTTGCATGCAAGCTTCCCGATGGTGTGGCGACGGATCAGCTGAGCATGGAGGAGATCTTCGGCCTGTCGACCCCGCGCAAGTTCCCGCTACAGGTCGTGATGGAACCCAAGCTCCCGGGCCACCTCTACGCAAGGGGTCATTAGTGTATTGTACATTGTCCACTTGGTGTGCATGCTTCCCAAGTATCTGATTGTGTTCTTGTGTTGGGTAGAGTCATGTGGGAAAATAATAGCAAGATTCGATGGATGCTTGTCCATAAGTATCCAGATGCTTGCTAATTAGGGGCATTTAACTTTTATATAATCTTCCCATTTGCATTTGTTTTATCTCGTTTTGATGCTTTCGGTGCAGTGCTTAACATGAAAGGGTGTGGCTGGCTCTAATCTAGATGTGAACTAACTAAGTCTCATCTAAGTTCTACTCCCTCCGTCCCATAATATAAGAGCGTTTTTGACACTATTATAGGATGGAGGGAGTACATCTTTTGATTGTACATGGAGACCTGTATGCATTTTCCCTTTTCTTTTTTTAATTAATCAAATTTTTATAGGTGTTACATGCGACTTTCATAAGAATTAGCAAATCCATTACAAAAAATGTGCCACCTTATTCACACCACTGGGCTACCCGCTGCAGCCAACAAAGACCAATGACTTCCATCGGAGTAGGGCGTCTTGGAGCTCGGCCTCCATGGAGGCCAGATTTTTTTGAAAAATTCAAAATTTGCCGTTTTTAAGTTTCAAGAAAATCTGAAAAAATCATACAAGTGAACAAGGATGTTATGTGTATGCATGTAAAATCTGGCCTATACGGATGGATTCTGAGATTTGACAAGTTTTCCCATATTTTACCTAAATCTGGGCTACTTTTAGGCAGATCGAGAGCATGCCTCGCTCTTGTGCCTGAAACCCTGGCCAGTGCCTAGTTCAACCTGTGGGCTTGGTTGGGCCTTGGCATTTTTTATATGCAGCGGCAATGCTAGCTGGATTTGGTTCGCCTCGTTGTCATAGTCTGTCGTGCATGCCGAATTGTCGATGTGTCATCACACTGACATAGGGTGCGCCAGCTAGTATTAATTTGTTCCTTAAATATAATGTTTCACTGGAAAATGGCCAATTTATTTACCACAAATCCCCTAGACTTAAAAAAAACTTGAATCACACGGGAGGAGGGAGCACCGGTGCCTAGAATTTTCAGTAGCATAATGGTGGCATAACTGAGAAATAGGACAAGAACATGCCAAAACACACAAAATCTGGAAATCATCTTGCTTCCATTTTGGACTGCATGGCCACACTCTCGGGTAAGGTAAATTAAGCTTGCTAGTTCATTCACAATACGCTTACATCAGGCCGACCAAAGTGAAGAATTTAATGTGTATGGCCTCATGTTAATCTAATCATCCACTAGAGTTTAGAACTAAACAAAAAAGGGACCTGCACGCATAGCCAGCCAGAGGATTTTTCATAGAATCTACAGAAGAAAAAAAGAGCAGCCATCTCACATACAGATAGATAGCCCCCCTTCTGGTCTGGACTTGTTGTGCTCTACATACATGCACTACATTCATTTGCTCATGTCCTTGAAAATAGGTTGCTGATAAACAAGGACATAAATCACGCATGATCAATGCAATCTACATCCTCAATGCCATGTCTCTTCCAAACAAGGAAAAAGTTTTTAACATATCACTCTTGACCATCAATAGCTCAATATTTCATTGTATTGCATTGCAAATCATACAATAAGATAAACAAGGGCATCAATTTCAACACTAGTTCAATATCACCAACAGGCTCAACACTTATCCCACAGGCAACAAACTAATAAGGCTAGCCTTGCCATTTTATCTAGTGCTTTGAAATCTCGCTCCTCTTTCTTCTACTGGCTGCCTGTTGTGATTTCTGGGGGTGAAGATAGCTTCATCATCATCATCAATCTCAGTGACTCGCCTAAGAGGCATCCAGCACTGCCACGGGAGTGGAAAGAATCAGTTGTAGAATAAACTGGAGGGTGAAAACAAATTAGAAGAAAAAAATCACAAGAAACTCGCCCGCGACCCGGCGGTGTGAAAATCACAGGAGCTCTGGGTTATCTGTTGACCTTTATACAGTTACAAAATAAAATAAAAACTTGTCCGTTAGAGAGGTTCCACAAAAATGCATATTAAAGGAACTTATCAGGTTATGCCGATGCTAATTCTGAACCATTAATTGCACTAAGCTACTTTGATCATATGCAGGACCTCATCGCCGGCGGCATAGAGACCACGACGATCACGGTGGAGTGGGCCATGTCGGAGATGCTTAATAAACCCAAGGTGTTCTCCAAGGCCACATAGGAGCTGGACCGCGTCGTGGGGCGAGAACGACGGGTGATGGAGGACGACATCCCCAACCTTCCCTACATGGAGGCCATTGTCAAAGATACCATGCGACTACACCCAGTGGCGCCCATGCTGGCACCCCGTCTGTCCCGTGAGGATGCTTACGTCGGTGGCTACAACATCCCCATTGGTACGCGCGTTCTCATCAACGTATGGTCCATCTTCCACGACCCGGTGGTGTGGGATTCGCCGAAGGAGTTCGTACCAGAACGGTTCGTCGGCAGCAAAATCGACATCAAGGGGCATGACTTCGAGCTGCTGCCATTTGGGTCCGGACGGCGGATGTGCCCCGGATACAGTCTGGGACTGAAGGTGATCCATGTGAGCCTCGCCAACCTGCTGCATGGCTTTGTGTGCAAGCTCCCGGATGGCATGACGACGCGTCAGCTGAGCATGGAGGAGATCTTCGGCCTGTCGACCCCGCGCAAGGTCCCGCTACAGGTCGTGATGGAACCCAAGCTCCCGGGCTACCTCTACGCAAGGGGTCACTAGTGTATTGTACCTTGTCCACTTGTTGTGCATGCTTCCCAAGTCTCTTATTGTGTTCTTGTGTTGCGTAGAGTCATGTGGGAAAATAATAGCAAGATTCGATGGATGCTTGTCCATAAGATGCTTGCTAATTAGGGGCAGTTAACTTTTATATAATCTTCCCATTTGCATTTGTTTTATCTCGTTTTGATGCTTTTGGTGCAGTGCTTAACATGAAAGGGTGTGGCTGGCTCTAATCTAGATGTGAACTAACTAAGTCTCATCTAAGTTCTACATCATTTGATTTTACATGGAGACTTGTATGCATTTTCCCTTTTCTTTTTTTAATTAATTAAATCTTATAAGTGTTAGATGTGACTTTGATAAGAATTAGGAAATCCATTACAAAAAATGTGCCACCTTATTCACACCACTCGGCTACCCGTTGCAGCCAACAAAGACCAATGACTTCCATCGGACCATCACAAACCGAGTAAATTGCAAGAAACCACAACTTTGAATGCTAGATTTGCATAAAACGCTATGTTCAATTTTTCTGATAGAAAGCGCCATGTCTTATGTAATCTTGTTGCAAATAACACTGATTGACGGATTAGAGCGCTTTAAGTATGTTTATGAGAGGTGGGTCCAGATTTTGCTTACATGGCGTAACGGTTTAGCCGAGACGATGTCATAGTTGACATGGGCCCCACCTACGAGCCGGATTCTTCGATTCATCTTTCTTCTCTTCACAAAATTCCTCCCTGGTCCCCTTTCTCATGGTGGATCCACGCCCAATCCCGATTGCCACCACACGGCCGGACTGCGTCGTGACCGCCGGTGCTGGCGACGAGCCAGGCCTCCCTCTGCTCTTCCCGGGTGCCTGGATCGACCATGTACGCCGTGCCATGGATGAGCGCCATGGACGCTGCCGACATGGACCAGCGCCAAGGACGCTGCCGTCTCTCTGTCGCGGCCACACTACCCACAACGACCATCCGTGGCCACCGATGGCCCGGCATCGCGCCAATCGCACCCCGCCGCCACCCAGTTCCCAATGGCGCGCCCCCGCCTCGCCGGCGCGGCCAGCTATATATATGGCACGGCATTGTGCCACTCGCTCGTCGTCGCCTCCCAGATCCCGCCGCCTGCCGCCGCCGCCTCCCAGACCCCAATGACCGCCGCCGCCGCCTCCCAAACCTCGACGATTGATGTCTACTATGCAACCTTCTTCTTGTAGACGTTGTTGGGCCTCCGAGTGCAAAGGTTTGTAGGACAGTAGCAAATTTCTCTCAAGTAGATGACCTAAGGTTTATCAATCCGTGGGAGGCGTAGGATGAAGATGGTCTCTCTCAAACAACCCTGCAACCAAATAACAAAGAGTCTCTTCTATCCCCAACACACCGAATACAATGGAAAATTGTATAGGTGCACTAGTTAGGCGAAGAGATGGTGATACAAGTGCAATATGGATGGTAGATATAAATTTTTGTAATCTGAAAATATATAAACAACAAGGTAACTAATGATAAAAGTGAGCACAAACGGTATTGCAATGCATCGAAACAAGACCTAGGGTTCATACTTTCACTAGTGCAAGTTCTCTCAACAATAATAACATAATTAGATCATATAACAATCCCTCGATGCAATAAAGAGTCACTCTAAAGTCACTAATAGCAGAGAACAAACGAAGAGATTGTTGTTGGGTACGAAACCACCTCAAAGTTATTCTTTCCGATCAATCCATTGGGCTATTTCTATAAGTGTCACAAACAACCCTAGAGTTCGTAGTACAATAACACCTTAAGACACACATCAACCAAAACTCTAATGTCACGTAGATAGTCCAATGCCACCTCAAGTATCCGCGGGTATGATTATACGGTATGCATCTCACAATCTCAGATTTATCTATTCAACCAACACAAAGAACTTCAAAGAATGCCCAAAGTTTCTATCGGATAGTCAAGACGAAACCGTGTGCCAACCTCTATGCATAGATTCCCAAGGTCACGGAACCCACAAGTTGATCACCAAAACATACATTAAGTGAATCAATAGAATACCCCATTGTCACCACGGGTATCTCACGCAAGACATACATCAAGTGTTCTCAAATCCTTAAAGACTAAATCCGATAACATAACTTCAAAAGGAAAACTCAATCCATTACAAGAAGGTAGAAGGGGAGAAACATCATAAGATCCAACTATAGTAGCAAAGCTCGCGGTACATCAAGATCGTGCAAAATCAAGAACACGGGAGAGAGAGAGAGAGAGAGAGAGAGAGAGAGAGAGAGAGAGAGATCAAACACATAGCTACTGGTACATACCCTCAGCCCTGAGGGTGAACTACCCCCTCCTCGTCATGGAGAGCGACGGGATGATGAAGATGTCCACCGGTGATGAATCCCCCCTCCGGCAGGGTGCCAGAACAGGGTCCCGATTGGTTTTTGGTAGCTACAGAGGCTTGCGGCGGCATAACTTCCGATCTGGGTTTCTTTTCAGGGGTTTCTGTATTTATAGGATTTTTTGGTGTCGGGTACAAGTCGGGGGGGGGGGGGTCTCCAAGTCATCCATGAGGCAGGGGGCGCACCCAGGGCGATAGGGCGCGCCCTCCACCCTCGTGGATGGCTCGGAACTCTTCTGGCCCAACTCTTTTAATTCGAGGGCTTCTTTTGGTCCATAAAAAATCCAAAAAAATTGGCAGGTCAATTAGACTCCGTTTGGTATTCCTTTTCTGTAAAACTCAAAAACAAGGAAAAACATAAACTGGCACTGGGCTCTAGGTTAATAGGTTAGTCCCAAAAATCATATAAAATAGCATATAAATGCATATAAAGCATCAAAGATGGATAATATAATAGCATGGAACAGTCAAAATTTATAGATACGTTGGAGACGTATCAAGCATCTCCAAGCTTAATTCTTGCTCGTCCTTGAGTAGGTAAATGATAAAAACGGAAATTTTGATGTGGAATGCTACCTAACATATTTATAAATGTAATCTTCTCTATTTTGGCAAGAATATTCAGATCCATACGATTCAAAACAAAAGTTTAATATTGACATAAAAACAATAATACTTCAAGCATACTAACAAAGCAAATATGTCTTCTCAAAATAACATGGCCAAAGAAAGCTATCCCTACAAAATCATATAGTATGGCTATGCTCTATCTTTATCACACAAAATATTTAAATCATGCACAACCCCGGTTTTAGCCAAGCAATTGTTTTATACTTTATTATTCTCAAACTTTTTCAACTTTCATGCAATACATGAGCATGAGCCATGGACATAGCACTATAGGTGGAATATAATATGGTGGTTGTGGAGAAGACAAAAAGGGAGAAGATAATCTCACATCAACTAGGCGTATCAACGTGCTATGGAGATGCCCATCAATAGATATCAATGTGAGTGAGTAGGGATTGCCAGGCAACGGATGCACTAGAGCTATAAGTTTATGAAAGCTCAAAAAGAAACTAAGTGGGTGTGCATCCAACTTGATTGCTCATGACGACCTAGGGCATTTGAGGAAGCCCATCATTGGAATATACAAGCCAATTCTATAATGAAAAATTCCCACTAGTATAGGAAAGTGACAACATAGGAGACTCTCTATCATGAAGATCATGGTGCTACTTTGAAGCACAAGTGTGGTAAAAGGATAGTAGCATTGCCCCTTCTCTCTTTTTCTCTTTTTTTGTTTTTTTGTGTGTTTTTTGGGCCCTCTCCTATTTTTGCCTCTTTTTTAATTTTTGTCCGGAGTGTCATCCCGACTTGTGGGGGAATCATAGTCTCCATCATCCCTTCCTCACTGGGACAATGCTCTAATAATGATGATCATCAAACTTTTATTTACTTACAACTCATGAATTAAAACTCGATACTTAGAACAAGATATGACTCTATATGAATGCCTTCGGCGGTGTACCGGGATGTGCAATGAATCAAGAGTGACATGTATGAAAGAATTATGAACAGTGGCTTTCCACAAATACGATGTCAACTACATGATCATGCAAAGCAATATGACAATGATGGTGTCATAATAAACGGAACGGTGGAAAGTTGCATGGCAATATATCTCGGAATGGGTATGGAAATGTCATAATAGGTAGGTATGGTGGCTGTTTTGAGGAAGGTATATGGTGGGTGTATGGTACCGTCGAAAGTTGCGCGGCACAAGAGAGGCTAGCAATGGTGGAAGGGTGAGAGTGCGTATAATCCATGGACTCAACATTAGTCATAAATAACTCACATACTTATTGCAAAAATCTATAAGTCATCGAAACAAAGTACTACACTCATGCTCCTAGGGGAAGGGTTGGTAGGAGTTAACCATCGCGCGATCCCGACCTCCACACAAAGGAAGACAACCAAAAAAATAAATCATGCTCCGACTTCATCACATAACGGTTCGCCATACGTGCATGCTACGGGAATCACAACTTTAACACAAGTATCTCTCAAATTCACAACTACTCACTAACATGACTCTAATATCACCATCTTCATATCTCAAAACAATCATAAGGAATCAAACTTCTCTTAGTATTCAATGCACTTTATATGAAAGGTTTTATTATATCCCTCTTGGATGCCCATCATATTAGGACTAAATTCATAACCAAAGCAAATTACCATGCTGTTCTAAAAGACTCTCAAAATAATATAAGTGAAACACTGAGAGTTCATCAATTTCTTCAAAAATAAAACTACCATCGTGCTCTAAAAAGATATAAGTGAAGCACTAGAGCAAACGACAAACTACTCCAAAAGATATAAGTGAAGATCAATGAGTAGTCGAATAATTATGTAACTATGTGAAGATTCTCTAACATTTAAGAATTTTAGATCTTGGGATATTATTCAAACAGCAAGCAAAAAAATTAAAACAAAATGACGCTCCAAGCAAAACACATATCATGTGGTGAATTAAAATATAGCTCCAAGTAAGGTTACTGTCAGGGATATTACTAGCAGGTATAAACCGGCTAGTGTAAACCGGATTATGGTAATGTAGTTGTATAATTGTAATACCCAGTAGAGGTTACGGCCCATGAAGGCTTAGGGCCCATGTATAGAGTAACGGTTTGTAAACCGCCTGATCATGTAACTTGAGAGTAAAGGAAGAAAGAGTAGAGACCGAGGCGTACACAAGTATGAGCCGGCCTCGGGACTCTGTAAACCAGACTGGGCGTCGCCTCTATATAAAGGGACGACCCGGCGACGGTTCAAGGACAAGAAACAACCCGTCAAGACACAGGCAAGCGATCCGCTCCCTGTTCATCGACGACCAAGCAATACCAAACCAAACTAGACGTAGGCTTTTACCTTCCTCGAAGGGGCCGAACTAGTATAAACCCTCTGTGTCCTTTTGTGCTTTTAACCCCTTCAAGCTAACCCGTGCGATGGTTCCTCAACTAAGTCCGTTAAACCGGACATCTGCCGTGCTAATTCCACGACAGTTGGCGCCCACCGTGGGGCCTCCGCACGATGGTTTCGAGTTCTTGAAGGGCAGCTTTGAAGGGCTCAGGGGCTACGCGGTCGGCCGGATGACCAAGAGTCGCCGCGGCCGGATCTACATCGACGACGCAGGCTGGGGACCGGAGGCCGATTCAATCAAATACGGGTACCGGGTTCCCTTCGGCGGCATCCACGTCTTCATCGGCAAGATTGGTGAACCGAGGCCTGAGCCGGACGTCTTCTCCGACATCGTCGAGCCGGCTCAGCGTGCGAGATCGGCCCGGATTCAGCCTGCCATGAAGCGCGTTTTCGTTGGAGCAATACACGAAGTCCAAGCCGAGGATGGATCGGATTCCGGTGGCGAGACGGTTGTCTATTCTGATGATGGATCCTCATCCGGAGAGACTGAATCCCTGTATCTGTTGCGGGACGGCCGATCTGAGGGTGTGTCCGACGGAGACAGTATTCCGGACCCCTTTGATCCGCCAAACCGGGTGGCTATGTTTATGGCCGGATCACAGCATACGCCGCAGCCCACGATGACCGGAGCGTTCACAGCCGGAGCAGGGGGGAGCGGGCAAGCTCCCTCGGCCACTGACGCTCTATCAACCTTGGTAGAGGAGTTGACAGCACGGGCATTAGCAGTGGTGGCTCCTGCAGACAAGGCGCAACATGATGCAGAAATCCAGCAGCTGATGGGCCAGATCGAGCAAGCAAGAGAGGATCTGAAGGCAGAGAAAGCTATGATAGCAACAAGACCGGCATAGCTGGACTCCCAGGCTTTTCAGTTAAGGATGGATCAGGCCTCTGTACAGGCGGTGAGGGATAGAAGGCACCAGTCTCGTTTACCGCCAGTTTATGAGGCGATGAATCTCTTCGGGACGCCAGGAGTAGGAGCTAGCAATGATCCGGAGGTAAACCGGAGGACGGCTCCAGTAAGGGGGGAACCGGTTCGACAGCCTACTGCGGAGCAAGATCGCCGGGTTATATCCACACCTCACATCCCCACTCCTCCGGGTCATTATTCAAACCCTTTAGATAACATTGTTGCTGCCGCTTCACGTCTGGCCGCTTTACCCATTGAGGGGACATCCCCCGTGGCAATGGAGGCACGCAGGGTTAAGGATCTGCTTAACACGGCGTTAACACAGCAGCAAGCGTACTCTCATAGTAGGGAGAGGCTTCATTCAACACCACGCCACAACCAGAGTTATACCAGGCATTGGGAGGAACCGGAGGTGTCCAGTAGTGAACGGAGGCGACACCGTCACAGACAGGATAATCCGGTGGGCGCAGAGGCAAACCGGGTTAGATCTGCTGCCCGCGAGGAGGTTCGCCAAACGACGCCGGTTCACACAACCACAGCAGAGACAGGAGTTACGACGAGTTCCTTTGGGGTGCAATGTCTTATCCCCGCTCTACGGAGCGTGAAGTTACCCAAAGATTTCAAGGGCCCACAAAAAGTGCCTAATTACACAGCAGATTTAGCTCCAGAGGCTTGGGTTGAGAGTTATGAGATGGCTATGGAGATGCTGGACGTAGATGAAGTGGCTTGCGCGAAGTACTTCACCATGATGCTTGAGGGTACAGCCCGGACCTGGCTAAAAGGCTTACCACCTAACTCCATCGGATCATGGGGAGAATTACGTCGCCAGTTTATCAAAAATTTCAAGGATACGTGTAAGCAGCTAATGTCAGTGGTGGATCTGGCAGCCTGTATACAAGGAGAACAGGAGTCTACAAGTGCATGGGTGCGGCGAGTATCAGAAATCTTGCACTCTTCGAACGGTATCAATCCCAGTACGGCAATAGTGACACTAGAAAACAATTGCCGGTTTGAGTCTCTGAAGTTAAAACTGGGACGGCTCAAACGGGATTGTAATGACATGGGAACTCTCATGAGCACTCTGGTGAAGTACGGGGACTCAGACAACACTAAGTATCCAGAAGCGGATGGAGATAAATCTGGAAAGGCAAATAAATTTGGTAAACCGGCGCAGGTGTAACGACCAAACCTCGAAGGATTTGAGTCTCTGTGCTTACCGTGCTAGTCCCTGGATCGAACTCGCTAGCACACACAGTATAGATGAATACCAGAATACAAGTGCATCATTTATTACAATGTATGATCTAGAGTATATAAAATAAAACAATCTGCATAGCTCATGGCTAGCTATTATTCAATCACACAGCGGAAAGTAGCAGAAAAATAACGATGAGTCCCATCATAGCCCAACTGGCGATGCTGAGTGCAGACTCGCGACCCTAACGGTACCTTACTCCTCGTCTGAAAATCCTGCAACATGAGACGTTGCAGCCGTATAGGTCAATACATTGAATGTATTGGCAAGTTACACAGGAGAAGTAATAAAGCAGACCTACATGTATATGCATAGAACAACAAAGGAAGGCTTGGGGGTTTACTTTGCAGAAAGCTGATTTTGTCCTCATAACTACCTAATAAATAGTCAATTTTTCATTTAGTTATTTTATTACTACCATTGAATGCACAAGGTTGAGTTGGCAAAATCAACTCCAACCTACCCATCTATTAAGTTGCCCACAAATATTATTAAGTGTCACATCTGTCAAGATCATTTAACAACTGTAATGGCATAGTCGCTCAAATTTACCCATAACTGGGGGCACGGCTAATCATGATTAGTTTTATTACTCTGCAGAGTTTTGCACACTTTACCCACTAGACTCAACCCGAAGATTGAGACGAAGCCTTTCAGAAGTAGTCACCTCCACCCCCGGCAGTCGGTACACCTATCCATATCTACATCTACTAGCATACCTGGGCGAGGATCCCACAACCTACTCAACTAAGCCAGAGCCCATATAGCTAGTGGTCGCGCATGGAAGCTACTAGTCATTAAGTCTGTCTGATCTTTTTGAGCCTGGGCGGCCGTCCACTTACATTCAGAGGGTATAAACCATGATGTTCTTAAGACCACCCATCAATACCACTTCCGCCCAGAGGTGAGTTAAGTCCTGAATTACTACTCAGTTTGTTAAGTATTAATAATCCTCATATAAGCTCAATGTATACAGGAACCAACCCCGTCTACAAGCATAGCAAAACTATACCTACCACAATTTGCAAAAGACGGGAGATAGTTCAACAATATAGCTCAAATTATAACAATCCTATAATGCATAAGTTTATAGTGTGGCATAACCTACAATGCATAGGAAAACAATAGGTAAAGGATGATCAACATGTAACTTGCCTTGGTTCTGGTTCAAAAGGTCACACTCCTGACAATAGCTCGCGTCGCACTCCGGACAATCTACACGTTCCACACAATATAACAATTCAATCACCGAAACTCCAATAAAGCCAAAAATAAGCAAACAGCAAGAAAATCATTTTAAAATTCAACAACAGCAGCAAAACAACATGTACAGATCATCTATATTGCACTACGGTCACAATGCAAAAAGAATCACTCAATTCCGCTAAACGGTTTAAAAGATATGGCCTCCGAAAGGTATAATTCAAACTCAAATGAATTCAAATTTGAATTGTGCAAACATGTGCAAAATTGGTACTGTGATGAAGAGATGATTTTTGTGAGTGCATAGGAAAAAGAATCACCTAATTTGGATTAACAGAATATAAGATATGGATATTTGAAGATTTGAGGAAAAACTGAAAAAGACAAAAAGAAAAACAACAGAAACCGCCTGCACTGTGCAGAACTCCTGTTGCGACTCCTGTAGAACTCGCCACGTGGCAGTTTGTGGCTGGCCCAGGTGTCTTACTCACCACGCGACAAACGACAACGACGGCGGCGGTCGGACGTCGACGGCGGGGCTTCTCCGGTGGGTCTCCGGCGACGGTGATGCTACGGGCGGAGGCGGCGGTGAGTGGCGGAGGTAGTGGTGGAGTCGGACGGCAGTGGGGAGGGATGTAGCGGCGGCGGTGAGTTCGTGAACTCCGGCGGCGGCGGACGTCGACGGCGGCAGTCGTCCGATGATCTCCTGCCCACGCAACCTTGTCAAAACGAAGCGCAGACAAGAGGAGGTTCTAGGGGTAGAAAGTGGCGCGGCTGAGGTGTGCTTACGGCGGCGAAAACGGCCGGTGAACAGCGGCGGTCGGCGGAGCTCTGCGGCGAGATCCGTTTGGCTCGGGCGTCGCGTGCGAGGAAAGAAACGCGATGGGGAGGGTTTGTGGCGTGTGCCCTAGGGTTTAGCTCGCGTGCGGCGAGTCGGACGCATCCTGTATGGACCAGGGGCGCGGGGCGGATCGGCCTGGCCTCGGCGTGCGCGCTCGGCGCGGTCGAGTCCGGCACGGGGTGGAAGAGAAGAACAGGGGCGGGCCCCGCTGGTCAGTGAGAGGGCGCTGCGGGTCGGGTGCGGGCGCGGGTGCGGTGCGGTGGCGTACCGCTTCGCGAGGGAAGTGGGCTGGGCCGCTGCGGTGCGCTGCTGGGCCGCGGGGTGCACTGCGCTGCGCTGCGCTAGCTGGCTGGTTGGCTGGCTGGTGGGCTGGGCCGCTGGCTAGCTGGCCGGCCGACTGGCTTCTCTTTTGTTTCATTTTGTTTTTTTAACTACAGCAGCAGAAACAGAAATAATTAAAATAAACTAGACTATATAAATTCTAAATAAAAATACTCAGGCACACAGTAAAAACAGCTCTAAAATTATAAACTACATGAACACTAGTTCCAATACTAATGCAATTTTGTAAAATAATTTTGATGCATTTGGCCACTCAAACAACAAATAAAATCACAAATAAAATACTTTGAAGATTGCAAAAATTACCAGAACATATCAAATCAACTGGAAACATTATTCTGGACATTATGAACATTTTTAAAACAGGGGAGATGTCATGTTATCTCCACTCCAATAAATTGCCTTTAGTTGCATAATGAAAAGAATATTTCAGAAGGACAAATAATGCAATGAAAATATGATATGCAAGTGAATGATCTATTAACATCCAAATTAGGAAAATTGGGATGTTACAAACCTACCCCCCTTAAGATGAATCTCGCCCTCGAGATTCGGGCTGGCTAGGAAATAGGTGTGGGTGCTCCTGCCTAAGATCTTCCTCTCGTTCCTAGGTAGCTTCTTCCTCTGTATGATGATCCCACTGAACCTTGCATAACTTAATTGTCTTGGTGCGAGTAACCCTCTCTGCTGTCTCCAGAATCTTAACAGGTTTCTCCTCATATGTTAAATAACTCTCCAACTGAATAGCATCAAGTGGCACTGTGTCCCTCAATGGAACATCCATCATCTCTGCGTGGCACTTCTTCAACTGAGATACATGAAACACATTATGAACTCCAGACAAAGATTCTGGCAACTCCAGCTGATAAGCTACCTCTCCTCTATGCTCCAAGATCCTGTAAGGCCCCACGAAACGTGGTGCTAACTTACCCTTAATGCCAAACCTCTTAATTCCACGAAGTGGTGAAACTCGAAGATATGCACGGTCTCCTACCTCATATGTCACCTCTTTGCGCTTTGCATCTGCATAACTCTTCTGCCTGGATTGTGCTATCTTCAACCTGTCACGAATCAGCTTGACCTTCTCCTCAGCATCTCTGATCAAGTCTGGTCCAAAGAACTGTCGCTCTCCAACCTCATCCCACATCAACGGTGTCCTGCACTTCCTGCCATACAATACCTCAAACGGTGCCATCTTCAGACTAGCCTGATAACTGTTATTATATGAGAACTCTGCATAAGGTAAATTATCATCCCAACTGGACCCATAGTCCAAAACACAAGCTCTCAACATATCCTCCAAAATCTGATTTACCCTCTCTGTCTGCCCATCAGTCTGTGGATGGAAAGCTGTACTGAACTCCAGCCTGGTGCCCAAGGATTCATGCAACTGACGCCAAAATTTAGATGTGAACTGAGTACCTCTATCAGACACTACCTTCCTTGGAACTCCATGCAGACAAACAATTTTAGACATATAAACTTTAGCTAGCTAAGCACTGGTATAAGTAGTCTTTACCGGAATGAAGTGAGCAACCTTAGTCAAACGATCAACAATTACCCAAATAGAATCATAACCTGACCGAGTCTTGGGTAAACCTGTAATGAAATCCATACCAATCTGATCCCATTTCCACTCAGGTATAGGCAATGGCTGTGACAAACCTGCTGGCCTTTGATGTTCTGCTTTAACTCTCTGGCACACATCACATGTAGCAATATATCCAGCAATTTCCCTCTTCAGGCTAGGCCACCAAAATCTTTCCCTCAAGTCCAAATACATCTTAGTATTACCTGGGTGAATAGAATAAGGTGAATCATGTGCCTCCTGAAGAATCAACTTCCTGATGTCTGCATCTTGCGGTACACAAACACGCTTCTCAAACCATATGGTCCCATGTTCATCCTCATGGAAACCTTCTGCCTTACCTTTAGTCATATTCTCTTTTATTGCAGCAATCTCTTTATCACCCTTTTGAGCTTCCCTGATCCTGTCAAGCAAAGTAGGCTTTACCTCATGTGTTGCCAAATATCCCTTAGGAACCATCTCCAACCCGAGATCCCTGAACTGATCGCATAACTCTTGTGGCATATCATTAATATCAACTGCATTAACATGGCTCCTACGACTCAATGCATCAGCAACAACATTAGCCTTACCAGGATGATACTGCACATTCAAATCATAATCCTTAATAAGCTCCAACCATCTCCTCTGCCTGAGGTTCAAATCCTTCTGAGTAAAAATATACTTCAAGCTCTTATGATCAGTAAATATATCACAATGATTACCAATAAGATACTGCCTCCAAGTTTTCAATGCATGCACAACTGAGGCTAACTCCAAATCATGTGTAGGATAATTATGCTCATGATTCTTAAGCTGACGTGAAGCATATGAAACAACTTTACTTTCCTGCATCAAAACACTCCCAAGTCCCTGACGAGAAGCATCACAATATACCTGGAAGTCCTTATGTATATCAGGCAGAATTAAGACTGGTGCTGTAACCAAACGCTGCTTCAATTCCTGAAAGCTGGCTTCACATTCATCAGTCCAAGCAAACTTCTTCTCCTTCTTCAACAATTCAGTCATAGGCTTTGCAATTTTAGAAAAGTTCTCAATAAACCTCCTATAATAACCTGCAAGGACCAAAAAGCTGCGAATCTCCCCAACTGTTGTGGGTGCCTCCCACTCTGTAACTGCAGCAACCTTAGATGGATCAACTGCAACTCCATTACCTGACACAACATGTCCAAGGAATGCTACCTCATCCAGCCAAAATTCACATTTGCTGAAGTTGGCATACAACTGATGTTCCCTCAGCTTCTCCATCACCAAACGCAGATGTACCTCATGCTCTTGCTTATTCTTGGAGAACACCAATATATCATCAATGAAATCAACCACAAATTTATCCAAGTACTCCATAAACACCTTGTTCATCATATTCATGAAGTATGCAGGAGCGTTAGTCAATCCAAATGACATAACAGTATATTCATACAACCCATACCTCGTAGTAAAAGCAGTCTTTGGAATATCTTGCTCACGAATCTTTAATTGATGATAACCAAAACGAAGATCAATCTTAGAAAACACATTAGCTTCCTCCAACTGGTCAAACAAATCATTTATCATAGGCAAGGGATATTTATTCTTAATGGTTACCTCATTCAGAGAACGATAATCAACACACATCCTCAAGGTACCATCTTTCTTCTCCACAAACAAAACTGGAGCTCCCCAAGGTGATGAACTTGGGCGAATAAATCCTTGTTCCTGCAATTCCCTTATCTGCTTCTTCAATTCCTCCAACTCCCGAGGAGGCATTCTATACGGTCTCTTTGCAATAGGTCCAGTGCCTGGTATTAAATCAATAAGAAACTCAATATCTCTGTCTGGTGGCATACCTGGCAACTCCTCTGGAAACACATCTGGGTAGTCCCTCACAACTGGCACATCTTCCAGACTACCCCCCTTAAGAGAGTTCACTTGCACCCGATTATGCTTATACTTACATACGTATCTGATCCTCTTACCTCCTGGTGCACTGAGAGTAATAGATCGACTGGCACAATCAATAAGACCTTTATATTTAGTCAACCAGTCCATACTCAAAATAACATCAATACCCTGTGACTTCAATATAACCAAATCTGTGGGAAAAACATGCTTCCCAATGGACAAAGGCATCTGAAAGCATCCCAAACTTGCTGCCATCTCAGCCCTCGGAGAACTTACTAGAATAGGTGACTTAAGCGCTACGGTAGGCAACTTATGTTTATCCACAAATACCCGTGAGATGAATGAATGCGATGCACTAGAATAAAAAAGAACAAGTGCAGGTACCGAATTAATCAAGAACTTACCAATCACGGCATCAGGTTCATCATAAACCTCCTCCACATTAACATGGTTAACATGACCCTTTTGGAAGGGGTTTGGCTTGCTGACTCCAGAGTTTCCATTACCGTTCTTGCTCTCTGGGCAAGCGTTGGAGTAGTGGCCCATCTGCCTACACTTATAGCACTGAACCTGGCTAATGTCCCTCTGCACAGGCACACTCTGGTGGTTCTGGTTATTACTCCCTCCATTACCATTACCATTACCATTACCTTTGACATTGCCATTGTTACTCTTGTGCCCATTGTGATTATGATGGCCATTATGGTTGTGGCCATTCCCTCCATGATGATTATGTCCATTACCTCCATGATGATGATGATGCCCATTACCTCCATTACCCTGATATGAAGTGCGTGGCTTCTGTTGTGGTCCTGAATTATACCTGTTATTGTTGTTGTACTTCCTCTTGCGATTCTCTATGGCCTGATGCTTCCCCTCTAGCATAATAGCCTTATCAATCAGCTGCTGACAATTATCAAAAGTGGCCACTGTCAACTGAAGGCTCAACTCATCATTTAGGCCCTCCAAGAATTTCTCCTGCCTAGCTGCATCAGTGTTAACATCATTAGGAGCATAGCATGCAAGATTATTAAATTCATCCACATACGCATTAACTGTGCGTCCTCCCTGACGCAAACTGCGAAATTCCTTCTTTTTCAAACTCATAGCACCAGCAGACACATGTGCAGAACGAAAAGCAGTCTGAAACTGAGTCCAAGTGATACTAGCAATGGGATAAGAGACCAAGTAGTTGTCCCACCAAGCTGCGGCAGGACCCTCCAACAAATGTGCGGCAAACCTCACCCTCTCTGCATCTGTGCATCCAACTGTCTCCAGGTTCTTATTGACTCCACGGAGCCAATCATCAGCCACAATAGGTTCAGGGGAACTGGAGAACCCCTATCCATGGGTGGCGGGTTGTTGTTGTTCTGGTTGTTCTGGTTCTGCACAAGCAACTGGATCAACTGTGTCTGCCCCTGAAGCAACTGCTGCATGTATGACGGTATGTCATTGCCATTGTTCTCTCCTCCTGCAGCATTGCGCCTATTCTCACGCCTCGGCGGCAAATGGTGGGCAAGCATAGAAGAGTTATGGATATAATAGGGCCAAAGCTATAGATATAAATATATTCTACCCATATGCATATATGATCAAGGCAATAAAAACACAACAACGAATAACACAATGAAACAAACAGACAAACAATCACAATAGTATAGTAGTATATATATATATATATATGCATATATAGTCAAATAATTTTGATGAGATAAAATTTAACAAGCAGGCTACCAATCAAGCAAACAATCTAGTATCTTCATACCACGAAAGTGGACATAATCAGATACGCTAGCACGATAACGTTGCAAAATAAAACAAGCATATATGGTGGTCTCAGCACTAGTTCCTACTTAACTATTCAAGATACTTGAGGGGATGAACTAATAAACAGTAAGAGGTATAACTAGTTTATAAAATAATTTTCACTCCTATGGCTTTTCTAATCCATTTTCTAGGGTCACGTCCTACAGTCAACACACTGCTCTGATACCATCTGTAATGACCAAACCTCGAAGGATTTGAGTCTCTGTGCTTACCGTGCTAGTCCCTGGATCGAACTCGCTAGCACACACAGTATAGAAGAATACCAGAATACAAGTGCATCATTTATTACAACGTATGATCCAGAGTATATAAAATAAAACAATCTGCATAGCTCATGGCTAGCTATTATTCAATCACACAGCGGAAAGTAGCAGAAAAATAACGATGAGTCCCATCATAGCCCAACTGGCGATGCTGAGTGCAGACTCGCGACCCTAACGGTACCTTACTCCTCGTCTGAAAATCCTGCAACATGAGACGTTGCAGCCGTATAGGTCAATACATTGAATGTATTGGCAAGTTACACAGGAGAAGTAATAAAGCAGACCTACATGTATATGCATAGAACAACAAAGGAAGGCTTGGGGGTTTACTTTGCAGAAAGCTGATTTTGTCCTCATAACTACCTAATAAATAGTCAATTTTTCATTTAGTTATTTTATTACTACCATTGAATGCACAAGGTTGAGTTGGCAAAATCAACTCCAACCTACCCATCTATTAAGTTGCCCACAAATATTATTAAGTGTCACATCTGTCAAGATCATCCAACAACTGTAATGGCATAGTCGCTCAAATTTACCCATAACCGGGGGCACGGCTAATCATGATTAGTTTTATTACTCTGCAGAGTTTTGCACACTTTACCCCCTAGACTCAACCCGAAGATTGAGACGAATCCTTTCAGAAGTAGTCACCTCCACCCCCGGCAGCCGGTACACCTATCCATATCTACATCTGCTAGCATACCTGGGCGAGGATCCCACAACCTACTCAACTAAGCCAGAGCCTATATAGCTAGTGGTCGCGCATGGAAGCTACTAGTCATTAAGTCTGTCTGATCTTTTTGAGCTGGGAGGCCGTCCACTTACATTCAGAGGGTATAAACCATGATGTTCTTAAGACCACCCATCAATACCACTTCCGCCCAGAGGTGAGTTAAGTCCTGAATTACTACTCAGTTTGTTAAGTATTAATAATCCCCACATAAGCTCAATGTATACAGGAACCAACCCCGTCTACAAGCATAGCAAAACTATACCTACCACGATTTGCAAAAGACGGGAGATAGTTCAACAATACAGCTCAAATTATAACAATCCTATAATGCATAAGTTTATAGTGTGGCATAACCTACAATGCATAGGAAAACAATAGGTAAAGGATGATCAACATGTAACTTGCCTTAGTTCTGGTTCAAAAGGTCACACTCCTGACAATAGCTCGCGTCGCACTCCGGACAATTTACACGTTCCACACAATATAACAATTCAATCACCGAAACTCCAATAAAGCCAAAAATAAGCAAACAGCAAGAAAATCATTTTAAAATTCAACAACAGCAGCAAAAAAACATGTACAGATCATCTATATTGCACTACGGTCACAATGCAAAAAGAATCACTCAATTCCGCTAAACGGTTTAAAAGATATGGCCTCCGGAAGGTATAATTCAAACTCAAATGAATTCAAATTTGAATTGTGCAAACATGTGAAAAATTGGTACTGTGATGAAGAGATGATTTTTGTGAGTGCATAGGAAAAAGAATCACCTAATTTGGATTAACAGAATAGAAGATATGGATATTTGAAGATTTGAGGAAAAACTGAAAAAGACAAAAAGAAAAACAACAGAAATCGCCTGCACTGTGCAGAACTCCTGTTGCGACTCCTGTAGAACTCGCCACGTGGCAGTTTGTGGCTGGCCCAGGTGTCTTACTCACCACGCGACAAACGACAACGGCGGCGGCGGTCGGACGTCGACGGCGGGGCTTCTCCGGTGGGTCTCCGGCGACGGTGATGCTACGGGCGGAGGCGGCGGTGAGTGGCGGAGGTAGTGGTGGAGTTGGACGGCGGTGGGGAGGGATGTAGCGGCGGTGGTGAGTTCGTGAACTCCGGCGGCGGCGGACGTCGACGGTGGCAGTCCTCCGATGATCTCCTGCCCACGCAACCTTATCAAAACGAAGCGCAGACAAGAGGTGGTTCTAGGGGAAGAAAGTGGCGCGGCAGAGGTGTGCTTACGGCGGCGAAAACGGCCGGCGAACAGCGGCGGTCGGAGGAGCTCTGCGGCGAGATCCGTTTGGCTCGGGCGTCGCGTGCGAGGAAAGAAACGCGATGGGGAGGGTTTGTGGCGTGTGCCCTAGGGCTTAGCTCGCGTGCGGCGAGTCGGACGCGTCCTGTATGGACCAGGGGAGTGGGGCGGATCGGCTTGGCCTCGGCGTGCGCGCTCGGCGCGGTCGAGTCCGGCACGGGGTGGAAGAGAAGAACAGGGGCGGGCCCCGCTGGTCAGTGAGAGGGCGCTGCGGGTCGGGTGCGGGTCGGGTGCGGGCGCCGGTGCGGTGCGGTGGCGTACCGCTTCGCGAGGGAAGTGGGCTGGGCCGCTGCGGTGCGCTGCTGGGCCGCGGGGTGCACTGCGCTGCATTGCGCTAGCTGGCTGGCTGGCTGGCTGGTGGGCTGGGCCGCTGGCTAGCTGGCCGGCCGGCTGGCTTCTCTTTTGTTTCGTTTTGTTTTTTTAACTACAGCAGCAGAAACAGAAATAATTAAAATAAACTAGACTATATAAATTCTAAATAAAAATACTCAGGCACACAGTAAAAACAGCTCTAAAATTATAAACTACAGGAACACTAGTTCCAATACTAATGCAATTTTGTAAAATAATTTTGATGCATTTGGCCACTCAAACAGCAAATAAAATCACAAATAAAATACTTTGAAGATTGCAAAAATTACCAGAACATATCAAATCAACTGGAAACATTATTCTGGACATTATGAACATTTTAAAACAGGGGAGAAGTCATGTTATCTCCACTCCAATAAATTGCCTTTAGTTGCATAATGAAAATAATATTTCAGAAGGACAAATAATGCAATGAAAATATGATATGCAAGTGAATGATCTATTAACATCCAAATTAGGAAAATTGGGATGTTACAGCAGGCTAGTCCGGTCGGTACAAGCCTCTTAGGCAAGCGAAAAGCGGAGGGTGGCTCTGATTTCGTGGCCAATACCCAAGTTCAAGGGGGCTTTCAGCGCAATAAGGGTAAACCGCCTTCACAAACCGGCAGAGGGCCCGCTACCTGGGAGCAAGAATTGAATGAGCCTTGCCCGAAACACGGATCAAGGGAACGTCCAGCTAAACACACTATAGGAGAATGCAAGGCCATGATGGAAGCCATGAGCCGGTTTAGATCTAACAACAGGCCACCAGGCGGCGGATCAGGCCCCGGGTTTTACGGTCCGGGTCACCAGGGGAACGGCTCCGGATCAGGATATCGTGGCAACAACAGCGGTTATAATAACCAAGGCAATAATCAGTATGGCCAGGGCGGTTACAATAACCAAGGCAATCAACAGCATGGTCAGGGTGGTTACAACAACCAAAACAACCAACAGCAGGGACAGGGTAATCACAATAACCAAGGCAATCAACAGCGTCAGCAGCAGCAACAGCAATCAGGATATCAGAGTAACCCGAAGGAGTTGAGCTGCGGGCAGTATCATGTGTTCACTACGAGTTTGTGTAAACGGGATCAAAAAGTCTTAAAACGGGCAGTCCATGCGGTTGAACCGGCAACACCACAGTTCCTGCGCTGGTCAGAGCAACCTATCGTGTGGAGCCGAGAGGATCATCCGTAGAGAGTAGATAATCCGGGCCATTTGGCTTTAGTAGTAGCACCACAGGTGGGTGGCTACAAATTCACTAAAGTGCTCATGGACGGTGGCAGCAGAATCAATATCTTATATTATGAGACCTTCCGTCGTATGGAGCTGACGGATAAAAAGCTAAGACAGTCAAACACGGTGTTTCATGGGGGTAGTGCCAGGTAAATCAGCTTACCCAGTTGGGAAAATTGACTTAGAAGTTACCTTTGGAGATGAACAGGATTCCAGGTCAGAGATGATAACCTTTGAAGTTGTCAAGATCCGGAGCCTTTATCATGCTCTGTTTGGAAGGACGGTTTATGCTAAGTTCATGGCCAAGCCGTGTTATGTTTATCTACAGCTCAAGATGCCGGGTCACAAAGGAACCATCACGGTTCATGGAAGTCGCAAGATTGCATTGGAGTGTGAAGAAGGAGACGCTGCTTACGCGGAGGCAGTATGTGCTACGGAGGAGTTGAAGCTTTACAAGGACAATGTTGATCCGGCAGATATGTCCCCGTTGAAGAAGCCAACTACAGAGCATGATCCGGCGTTGAAGTTTAAGTCAGTGGAGGAGACCAAGCAAGTTGATTTTGTGCCAGGCGATTCATCCAAGCAGTTCACTATCAGCGCTAACCTTGATCCTAAATAGGAAAGCGCGCTCATCGAGTTCATCCGTGAGAACCGGGATATCTTTGCATGGAAACCTTCTGACATGCCAGGTATACCGAGGGAACTCGCTGAGCACAGTCTTAACATTGATCCGAAGTTTAAACCGATCAAGCAGTATCTGCGCCGCTTCAACGAATAAAGGCGCAAGGCTATAGGAGAAGAAGTGGCTAGGCTTTTGGCCGCAGGGTTCATAGTTGAAGTTTTTCACCAGGAGTGGTTGGCTAATCCGGTGCTGGTGTTAAAGAAAAATGGAAAGTGGAGAATGTGTGTGGATTACACGGACCTAAATAAGGCTTGTCCAACCGATCCATTTGCTCTCCCTCGCATTGATCAGATCATCGATGCTATAGCGGGATGTGAGCGGCTAAGTTTTTTGGATGCATATTCAGGGTATCACCAGATCTAGATGGCAGTTAACGATCAGGAGAAGATATCCTTCATAACCCCTTTTGGTGCTTTTTGCTATGTTTCTATGCCCTTTGGGCTCAAGAGTGCCCAGGCAACTTATCAGCGTTGCGTACAGAATTGTCTTAAAGGGAAGATAAGGAGGAATGTTCATGCCTATGTGGATGATATTGTGGTGAAATCAAGGAAGGAGGAGACGCTGATAGAGGACCTCAAGGAGACCTTTGACAACCTTCGAGCCTATAAAATGATGCTTAATCCGGAGAAATGTGCTTTCGGTGTTCCGGCGGGCAAGCTCCTTGGATTCTTGGTGTCAAACAGGGGAATAGAAGCCAACCCAGAGAAGATCAAGGCAATCACATCTTTGACTAAACCGGCTTGCATCAATGACTTTCAGCGTATCGCCGGCCGGATCACAGCATTGAGACGGTTCATCAGCCGTCCGGGGGAGAAGGCGATTCCACTTTATCAGATGCTGAAAAAGACGGACCGGTTTATATGGAGTGATGAGGCGAACGCTGCCTTTGAGGATTTGAAGCGGCAACTGGCAGAGCCGCCGGTCCTTGCTGCCCCTGTTGATAATGAGCCGTTGCTGTTATATGTCGCTGCCAATGCACGGGCAGTCAGTGTGGCAATCGTGGTTGAACGCAAGGAAGCAGGAAAGGAATACCCGGTCCAACGTCCAGTCTATTATGTCAGTGAAGTTCTCATTGAGTCCAAGCAAAGGTACCCACATTGGCAGAAGTTGGTATATGGTGTGTTCATGGCAAACCGGAAGTTGAAACATTATTTCCAAGGCCACCCAATAACTGTTGTTAGTTCAGCACCATTGGGGGATATAATCCAGAACAGGGAAGCTACTAGCAGAGTGGCGAAGTGGGCCATTGAGCTTAGCCCACACGGTTTGAAATATGTGCCACGCACCGCTATCAAATCTCAAGCATTGGTGGATTTCATCAATGATTGGACAGAACTGCAAACACCAGAGGAGAAGCCGGATCTTACATACTGTACGATTCACTTTGACGGTTCAAGGCAGTTAGAAGGCTCGGGGGCTGGAGTTGTTTTAACTTCCCCGCGAGGGGACAAGTTTTGTTATGTCCTCCGGTTATTGTTTCCTTGTACTAATAATGCAGCAGAGTACGAAGCATTGCTTCATGGCTTACGAATGGCCAAGGAAATGAACTTGAGCCGGGTCAAGTGTTTTGGCGATTCAGATTTAGTGGCACAGCAAGTATCCGGCAAGTGGGATTCAAGAGACCCTCTCATGGCAGCTTACAGACGAGAAGTGGAAGCAGTTGCAGGATATTTCAAGGGGTATCAAGTGGATCACATAGATCGGCGAAGGAATGAAGCGGCCGACGCTCTGAGCCGGCTGGGTTCTCAACGTAAACCGGTACCACCGAATACCTTTTTGGATGAGCTGCACAGTCCATCAGTTCAAGTACCATCGGAGGAAGACCTGGCTGTTCCTGATCCGGAGGCACAACTAGTTGCAGCACTTCATGTTATTCCGGATTGGACGCTGCCATATTTGGCGTATCTAAGCCAGGGAGAGCTGCCGGACGATGAGACTGAAGCAAGGCAGATAATCCGGCGCTCTAAATCCATGACAATTGCAAACGGAGAGCTTCACCATCGCAGCGTTTCTGGAGCGTTTCAGCGGTGTGTGTCATCTGAAGAGGGTTGTGATATTGTTCGTGAGATCCATGAAGGGGATTGTGGTCATCATGCCGGTTCAAAATCCTTGGTGGCTAAAGCCTTTCGACATGGATTCTATTGGTTGACAGCCCATGCCGATGCAGCAGATCTAGTCCGGAAGTGTGACGTTTGCCAGAAATTTTCACGACGTGCTCTTGTTCCGGCACAGGAGCTCCAGATGATACCGATCACTTGGCCGTTTGCAACCTGGGGGCTTGATATGGTTGGGCCTTTCAAACGATCCCAAGATCAAAAAACTCATCTGCTGGTGGCTGTGGATAAATTTACAAAGTGGATTGAGGCAGAGCCTGTGAGGAAGTGTGATGCGGCAACAACTGTTAAATTCATCAAAAAGGTAATTTTCCGGTTTGGTTTTCCACACAGCATCATCACAGACAATGGCACCAATTTATCTAAGGGAGAGATGGAAGAGTTTTGTCAGCGCGAGCATATTCGGCTAGATGTATCTTCTGTAGCTCATCCTCAATCCAATGGTCAAGCTGAAAGAGCGAATCAGGAGATTTTGCGAGGTATCAAACCCCGTCTTATGACTCCCCTGCAAAGAACACCAGGGTGCTGGGTTGAGGAGTTACCTTCTGTCCTCTGGAGCATCAATACTATGCCAAACCGGTCCATAGGTTATACACCTTTCTTTATGGTGTATGGTACTGAAGCGGTCCTTCCAAGTGATATCCGTCATGACTCGCCACGGGTGACGGCTTATGTTGAAACGACTAATGAGCAGGCAAGACAAGACAGTTTAGACCGGCTGGATGAAGAGCGTGACATAGCAGCAGCACGGTCCGCAATTTATCAACAAGACTTGCGCAGATATCACGGCCGCCGGATCAAGACCAAGACGTTCCAGGAGGGAGATTTGGTACTCCGGCTCATCCAAGATCAAACAGATATGCACAAGCTATCCCCGCCTTGGGAAGGGCCCTTTGTGGACAGCAAGAATCTGCACAACAGTTCATATTACGTGGTGGACGTTTGAGAACACAAGGACTCACGAACATCGGAGGAAGAGTCAAAGAGGCCGTGGAACATCGCCCTCTTGCGGCCCTACTATACCTGAGCCATGAGCTCTGTTGTATCCTATGTATATATTATGATTAATGAATAAACCGGCACCCTCGGTAAACCGGGGGGTCAGCCTTTTTCCAAAATAAGTGTCTTATGGTGCTAACCATCTACAGCTTACGTTTCTTATTATATATTTTCAAAGAAAATAAATGCTTTGATCAGTCTATCTGATTGTGCAGGACAATCGCCGTATATATACCCTGGAGCTGTGATCACTAAAGAGCTTCCTGTTCAAACATAGGTCGTGTTCGAACCAAAGAGAACATACCCAAACTTAATGAAGGGCTTCCTGTTCAAACATAGGTCGTATTCGAACCAAAGAGAACATACCCAAACCCAATGAAGGGCTTCCTGTTCAAACATAGGTCATATTCGAACCAAAGAGAACGTACCCAAACTCACTAAAGGCTTACTGTTCAAACATAGGTCGTATTCGAACCAAAGAGAACATAGCCATTCCTGTTCAAACATAGGTCGTATTCGAACCAAAGAGAACACAGCCATTCTGTTCAAACATAGGTTGTATTCGAACCAAAGAGAACATGGCAAATGCCAGTAGGGGGCAGGATCGTATCCGAATCCTAGCTTAGCCCCTATGGTCCGGTTTGTATGGTCGTATCCGAACCATAAGCTCAATGGATCGTATCCGAATCCATTGCTTGGCTAAATTTTTAAGGCCAGTAGGGGGCCGGGTCATATCCGAATCCTAGCTTAGCCCCTATGGTCCGGTTTATATGGTCGTATCCAAACCATAAGCTCAATGGATCGTATTCGAATCCATTGCTTGGCTAAATTTTTCTTTGGAGCCTGGCAGCTCGCAAAAAGCCTCGACTACATTGTTTTATTTGCAAACTTGTATTTCTGGTATTTGTGTTTTATGGTTCTTTGATCCGGAGTGGGACAACTCCAGTGTTGACCGCGTATCTTCAAAAGTCTGGACAGAGCTCCAGCATGATCTAAACCGGTAGCTTCTATAAAGCCCGAAATTATTATTGGGTCTATCAAAGGCTCCTTCAGAAACCTACAAATTTCGTCGGATTAAGAGTATCAAGCATACTTGATCGCAGGTATGAAGTTATTTCTGGTGCAAACAAAGACTTGTTTGATGTATTTTATGAGCAATTTAATTGGTCCAGCGGTAAACCGCTAGGACATCTTTTAAGTGTTATCTATGCAGAAACAAATAATATGCAAGATAAACCATATCAGGCCAGATTTAAATTGGCAACATCAAAGCAAAGTTGGGACATCCGGATCAAGACGGACAATATTTTAATCTATCCTATTACAAGGCACAACAGGCCTGAGTGGATTAAAGTTTTTCCAGCAAAATGAGACTGCAACTACAAAGATAAATATGTGGCCTACGCTTCCTCCTGCTGCGATGGCTGAGGATCAACTTGTTCCGGAGTTTATTCCTCTTCTTGAAGCGGCTGAAAGTCAGGGACGCACCAGTCGATTTTCGTTAAAGCGCGGAAGTACATCTCTTCCGTAATAAGTTCAGACGGATCAACATCTGGGGCGAAAGTATGGGGGCACACTGGTGGGATTAGATTTACGGTATCATAAACCGGGCGATCCACCCGCTCGTTCTGTAAATCGTATCCCGGATGATACATGGTCAAGTCTGATTCGGCAGCAAGCTTGCTAGCGAGAGGACGCATCTCCTTAGTCAAAGCATGAAGGTCTTTGGCAGTGAAAGCTGATCCGTCTTCTTTAGTGTTGGGATACCCGTTCAAAGCTTCTTCCGGATCAAAATCTGGGACCCACACTTTGGCTCTGGTAAGCGCTACGAGAGAACTGGCTCGGGCAGCAGACTTGTTTACCTCTTCCAAGCGTGCAGGCAAGACAAACAACTTCTCCAGAGTGCCTTGGATGGTGGTAGGAGCCGGTTTATTGAAGGACATTGCGCTTATGATCCTTTGAGCGCCGAAATACAGCTGCTCGACCAGAGTATAAGACGCTTTGAGTTTCTTCCGTAAGTCATCCCCAAGATGGGTAACGCGGCGCCCTACATGTCATTATCAAAGTTAAACCGGAACAGATTAAAGGTTGCAGAAATGAAAGAATGCGTGCAGATTAAGTACTTACCGAAGACGGCAGAAGTCATCAGTTCGATTTGCCGTTTTAAATCAGACAATTCTTCTGTCACCGGATTAAGAGCTTCTTCAGCATCTTTTGCTCTTTTTTCCAGCGCGTTTTTTTGCACTTCAAAGGCAGTCCGCTCCTCTTCAAAATATTTCTTCAGCTGTTCAGCAATAGTTAAGCTCAGCGCCAAGTCTTTCTTGGCCTTAGTAGCAGCCGATTCAGTTTCGGCAAGTCTGTTCCGGAGTTCAATGATTTCTTCAGCCCTCCGGTTCAAATCAGCCTGCAAGGAAAATCAAGTGGAATAAGGGCAAAATTCAGACAAGTCTCAAGCACATAACCAAGTTATCCACTTGACACTTGGGGGCTAATGGGCAGTTGAAGCGTCAAACAGTAGCAATTTAAAACAAGTCTCAAGCACACAAACAAGTTGTTTACTTGACACTTGGGGGCTAATGGATAGTTAAAACATCAAAGGAAAAATTCAGACAAGTCCCATGCACATAAACCGAATTATGCCCCTGGCACTTGGGGGCTAATGTAAGATCATTTACTCAAATTGGAAGTACCGGTTCACCTTCTAAATACAGCTAAACCGGAACTTGGGGGCTACCATGATATAGACAGAAATACAACAAAGGCAAAAACAAAGGACAAAGAGAGATACCTCGTATTTTTCCTTCATCATGCTGATTAAGCCCGCTTCATAATCCCGACCAGTATGAAGCCGGTTCAAATACCCGGAATAGAGCTCCTGGGCACTCAGCTCGGCGAAATTAGACAACTCTGTGCTCCATTTGCCCTTCTCTTGATGAAGTTTCTCCACTTTAGCTGTATGCTTAGCTAGAACAGTGGGCTCAACAGGAGCGGTGTAAGCTGTACCGGTTACTTGAACATCCGGAGAAGGAGCAGCTGCCGGTGGTGGAGTAGCAGTGTGAACCGGGCTAACGAGAGCCGGGCTAGTCCGAGGAGGGTTGGCCCGGGCAGGACTTGCCGGTTCATGGTCGTTTTCAATGTTGGGATTCTCAGGAACGGTGGCATAAGTGTGATCCATGGAAGCAGGATCTTCAAGCGGAATTGTGGGCTCACCTTCCGGAGGGACGGTGGTATCCGGATCAACGGCCGGATCGTCAGTGGCAGTCTCAGCAGCCGTTTTGCTGGCCTTAGCCTTTTTGCTAGGCTTAGGTTTGCTAAAAGAAATTGGAAAAGAAGTCAGAACTATAAAGCAAATGCAAAGATAAACCGGATAAGATAAAGGACTTACCCAGGAACAGTCTTCAGAGCTGGGACATGTGTGGCAGTGGATTCGCTAGAGGAAGATAAGGGAGTCTCCTGATAATTAGGGTCAAACGGTTTAAGCGGTTTGCGTATAAGCCCGGCCTTGGGATGAAGAAGAGTTGGAGAGAGTATAACCTCAGAGCGGCGCCTCCGAGCCGGAGTAAGAGATATTCCGGACGATTCAACTACAAGGCCACTATGGCGTGTAGCCCGGCGAGCTTCATGTTGCTGTTTCTTCAAAAGAAAATTGGGGTCCAGTTGAGCGTAAGGATGAGAAAATTGATATTTCCGGACTACCCGACGAATTTTTGGTGGAGGCGGTCCAGAGTCTGAAGAAAGAGTAATTACCTCAGTTTCTGCCGCTTTATCTCCTTCAGCCAAATCCTGTGAAAAGACACCGTTAACACAAGTCTGGATAAAAGTGAACAAATCATAGCCGGATTAATTCATACCTCAGAGTCCGGATCATCTTCTTCAGCATGTGAACCGGAGCCAGTGGCCGCCTTTTTCTTCTTAACAGCGTAAGTTTTCCGGCGCGGCTGTTTGCCTGCTTTATCTAGAGGTTTCCTCTTCCAAAAGGTATCATCAGCCTGCTCAAAAGATGAAAGATAATTGGAAAATGATTTAAATAAACAGATTACAAACATACGGAAGAGAGTAAGACTTACTGCAGGCAGCTTGTTCTTCTTATAGTATGGAGCCAATCCGGTTTGGCTACATTCTTCCAAAGAGACGTTGAGCATCTTCTTGGCAGATTCAATGACTTCCGATTCAGAAAGCGTTACTTTGGAAAACCGCTGAGGATCATCCGGTTTTCCGGAATACTTACACATCAAATTAGAGCGTGGGCTCAGAGGGAGGATACTCCAGGTAAGCCAGCAACGCATGAAATCAGCCCCGGTTAATCCATTGGCCATAAATGCCTTCAGCTTGGCGAGTTGAGAAGCGAACCGAGGCTGTTCTGAAGAACTGAGACGCTGCGGCAGAGGGTGATCTTCAGGAAGACGGTATTCGCGATAACCCGGCAGTGGGTTCTCTCCTTCATGTGATGTGTCAAGGCAATAAAACCAAGACTTGTTCCATTCCTTGGGGTGTGTATGGAGAGCGGCATGAGGAAAGACTGCGTCTCTTCTCTTCTGAATGCTGACCCCGCCCAGTTCTTGATGAGGTCCGCCAGTAAATTCAGTTCGCCGGTTCAAATGGAAAAAAATCCCGGAACAAGTCGACTGATGGCTCCTCTTGCAGATACACCTCTGAGAAAACTTGAAAATCGCAGATGTTTGAAATAGAATTTGGACCTATGTCTTGAGGGTGAAGTTGAAAAGCGGCAAGCACGTCCCGGAAGAATTTCGAACCGGGAGGAGTAAAACCTCGGGCCATGTGGTCAAAAAAGACAATAACTTCCCCTTCTCTGGGAGTAGGGGGACATTTATCTCCTGGGGCCCGCCATTTTAGGACTGATTGAGGGCCCAGAGTGCCAATAGCAGCCGCATTAACTAAATCTTCTTCCGTAATGACGGAAGGGACCCAGTTGCAAGAAACAAACTGTTTGGCAGACATAGTAGTAGAAGGAAGGTGCTGAAAAGGCGAAGTATAAAATCCGGATTATTCAAGTACAGATATATAAACCGGATCGCATATGCAAAGTCACATCGACGGTTTAGACAAGGGACTAATGACATTGCTAACCCGGCATTAAGCAGGAAACGCATTACTACCGGTTCATGATAACAAAAGGGAGGTGTTAAACCGTCGCGTTCATTGTTGATGCGTTACAGAAGCAATACATGACTGACTAAACCGGCGAACATAGTACAGATCTATAAGGATGAAGAAACAAGTTTCTACGGAAAGCTAAGGTAAAACAGATCTGAGCGGTAAGAAAAAGAGAAAGCTTATGCAGATCTATTACAGAAATAACTACAGGGGTCTTATACAGAGCGGGCGAATATAAAAGGTTGAATCTAATGCCAAAAATCTAAGCATAAGGCAGCGGAGCAGAAGCAAATTTCGAAGATAAATCTAAAGGACTGAAACCACTACGAACATGGCATCTAAGGCGAACAGATGAAGCTTTTTCTAGGTATAATGGAGGAGGCATGAGAAGAACCCTAAGGATACAGATCTACAGCAAGGGAGAAGGAATACCTGAGGCAGCAGAAAGCGGCGGCGGAGTTTATCTGGTCGCGTTCGGGTTGATGCAGCGGCCGGACTTGCTGGCGACGGCGAGCTTGACGGACGACGGCGGAAATTCGAGCTCGGGCGACAGAGGAAGAAGACGATAGGAAAGAGATGAAGAAGAGATGCAGCAGTATTTATAAAGGGGGAGAGACGAAACGGCAGGCACGAGATTTGAGGAAGTGAGAGATTGGATAAAGATTCCTTGTCGCCTCCATTCTCGGGATAGCCTTTAAACAAAAATAATAGACAGTTGCGCGCGTTAAATGCCGAAGTGATGTCACGGTCGAATTAAGTGATTTCCAAGGATGACGTCATCGCCGGTTTACAAAAATGAGAAGACACAAGAAAGAAGAACATGCAAGACTGAGAAGACTGATGTGAACAAGTTCAAATCATTCTGGGGCCTAATGTCAGGGATATTACTAGCAGGTATAAACCGGCCAGTGTAAAGCGGATTATGGTAATGTAGTTGTATAATTGTAATACCTAGTAGAGGTTACAGCCCATGAAGGCTTAGGGCCCATGTATAGAGTTACGGTTTGTAAACCGCCTGATCATGTAACTTGAGAGACAAGGAAGAAAGAGCAGAGACCGAGGCGGACACAAGTATGAGCCGGCCTCGGGACTCTGTAAACCGGACTGGGCGTCGCCTCTATATAAAGGGACGACCCGGCGACGGTTTAAGGACAAGAAACAACCCGTCGAGACACAGGCAAGCGATCCGCTCCCTGTTCATCGACGCCCAAGCAATACCAAACCAAACTAGACGTAGGCTTTTACCTTCCTCGAAGGGGCCGAACTAGTATAAACCCTCTGTGTCCTTTGTGTGCTTTTAACCCCTTCAAGCTAACCCGTGCGATGGTTCCTCAACTAAGTCCATTAAACCGGACATCTGCCGTGTTAATTCCACGACAGTTACCGGTGAACGAAGACGAAAGAGGGGATGCCTTCCGGGGCATCCCCAAGCTTAGGCTCTTGGTTGTCCTTAAATATTAAGGCATCCCCAAGCTTAGGATCTTGGTTTCCCTTAAATATTACCTTAGGGTGCCTTGGGAATCCCCAAGCTTCGGCTCTTGCCACTCCTTATTCCATAGTCCATTGAATCTTTACCCAAAACTTGAAAACTTCACAACACAAAAGTCAACAGAAAACTCGTAAGCTCCGTTAGTATAAGAAAATAAAACCACCACTTAGTTACTGTTGTGAACTCATTCTAAATTCATATTTGTGTAATATCTATTGTATTACAACTTCTCTATGGTTCCTACCCTCCGATACTACTAATAGATTCATCAAAATAAGCAAACAACACATAGAAAACAGAACCTGTCAAAAACAAAATAGTCTGTAGTAATCTCTAACTCTAGAATACTTCTGTAACTCCAAAAATTCTGAAATAATTGGTGAACGTGAGGAATTTGTCTATTAATCTTCTGCAAAAATAATCAATTCAGAGCACTCTTCTTTAAAAAATGACAACTAGTCTCGTGAGCGCAAAGTTTCTGTTTTTTACAGCAAGATCACATTAACTTTCACCCAAGTCTTCCGAAAGGTTCTACTTGGCACTTTATTGAAACAAAAGCTATAAAACATGATTACTTCAGTATCTTAATCACTTGGACACACAAAAACAGTAGGGTTAAATATTGGGTTGTCTCCCCACAAGCGCTTTTCTTTAATGCATTTTAGCTAGGCATGGTGATTTCAATGATGCTCGCATAAAATATAAGAATTGAAACATAAAGAGAGCATCATGAAGAATATAACTAGCACATTTAAGTCTAACCCACTTCCTATGCATAGGGATTTTGTGAGCAAACAACTTATGGGAATGATAATTAACTAGCATAGGAAGGCAAAGCAAGCATAAATTCAAGATTTTAAGCACATAGAGAGGAAACTTGATGTTATTGCAACTCCTACAAGCATATATTCCTCCCTCATAATAATTTTCAGTATAATCATGAATTAATTCAACAATATAACCATCACATAAAGCATTCTTTTCATGATCCCCAAGCATATAAATTTTATTACTCTTCACATAAGCGAATTTCTTCTCATGAATAATAGTGGGAGCAAACTCAACAAAATAATTATCATGTGAGGCATAATCCAATTGAAAACTAAAATCATGGTGACAAGTTTCATGGTTATCATTATTCTTAATAGCATACAAGTCATCACAATAATCATCATAGATAGCAACTTTGTTCTCATAATCAATTGGAACCTCTTCCGAAATAGTGGATTCATCACTAAATAAAGTCATGACCTCTCCAAATCCACTTTCATAATTATCATAATAAGGTTCAACACCCTCCAAAATAGTGGGATCATTACTTCCTAAAGTTGACACTCTTCCAAACCCACTTTCATCAATATAATCATCATAAATAGGAGGCATGCTTTCATCATAATAAATTTGCTCATCAAAACTTGGGGGACTAAAAATATCATCTTCGTCAAACATAGTGTCCCCAAGCTTGTGGATTTGCATATAATTAGCATCATGGATATTCAAAGAATTCACACTAACAACATTGCAATCATGCTCATCATTCAAGTATTTAGTGCCAAACATTTTAATGCATTCTTCTTCTAGCACTTCGGCACAATTTTCCTTTCCACCATTTTCACGAAAGATATTTAAAAGATGAAGCATATGAGGAAACCTCAATTCCATTTTTTGTAGTTTTCTTTTATAAACTAAACTAGTGATAAAACAAGAAACTAAAGATTCAATTGCAAGATTTAAAGATATACCTTCAAGCACTAACCTCCCCGGCAACGGCGCCAGAAAAGAGCTTGATGTCTACTACGCAACCTTCTTCTTGTAGACGTTGTTGAGCCTCCAAGTGCAGAGGTTTGTAGGACAGTAGCAAATTTCCCTCAAGTGGATGACCTAAGGCTTATTAATCCATGGGAGGCGTAGGATGAAGATGGTCTCTCTCAAACAACCCGGCAACCAAATAACAAAGAATCTCTTGTGTCCCCAACACACCCAATACAATGGCAAATTGTATAGGTGCACTAGTTCGGCGAAGAGATGGTGATACAAGTGCAATATGGATGGTAGATATAGTTTTTTGTAATCTGAAAATATAAAAACAGCAAGGTAACTAATGATAAAAGTGAGCACAAACGGTATTGCAATGTTTCGAAACAAGGCCTAGGGTTCATACTTTCACTAGTGCAAGTTCTCTCAACAATAATAACATAATTAGATCATATAACAATCCCTCGACATGCAACAAAGAGTCACTCCAAAGTCAATAATAGCAGAGAACAAACGAAGAGATTGTTGTAGGGTACAAAACCACCTCAAAGTTATTTTTCCGATCAATCCATTGGGCTATTCCTATAAGTGTCACAAACAACCCTAGAGTTCATAGTAAAATAACACCTTAAGACACACATCAACCAAAACCCTAATGTCACCTAGATACTCCAATGTCACCTCAAGTATCCGCGGGTATGATTATACGATATACATCACACAATCTCAGATTCATATATTCAACCAACACCAATGTTGAGGATATCGCTTATCATTCTCGTCTCGGTCAGCTGGGGATTAGAGATTAATCGGAAATCGGCCGATTAATCGATTTTACCGATCGACTATTATTCGGCCATTTTTTTCAAATCCCGGGTTTCCAACACTAAAATATGCTATATTCAACACCAAAATAATATTGGACAGAAGTGTTACCTTGAATCTTAGCCTTTGAATCTTGATATAATGACAAACAAAGTAGAAAAACATTACATATTGCGTAACAAGGTCCACAAAACAGAAATAAACATAGTTCTATGAATAGGCCCGATTTATTGGAAGATTCCCGATAAATTCCTTGTCATAGCGATAAATTGGCTAAAATGATAAATGGTGAAGATGAGGCATAATCTTATCGGTCAACCCAAGAGTAGCGATAAATCAGACGATAAATCGCTGAATGGGAAGATTTCTTGAACAGTGACCAACACAAAGAACTTCAAAGAGTGCCCCAAAGTTTCTACCGGAGAGTCAACACGAAAACGTGTGCCAACCCCTATGCAGAGATTCCCAAGGTCACGGAACCCGCAAGTTGATCACCAAAACATACATCAAGTGAATCAATAGAATACCCCATTGTCACCACGGGTATCCCACACAAGACATACATCAAATGTTCTCAAATCCTTAAAGACTCAATCCGATAAGATAACTTCAAAGGGAAAACTCGATCCATTACAAGAAGGTAGAGGGGGAGAAACATCATAAGATCCAACTATAGTAGCAAAGCTCGCGGTACATCAAGATCATGCCAAATCAAGAACACGAGAGAGAGAGAGAGAGAGAGAGAGAGATCAAACACATAGCTACTGGTACATACCATCAGCCTCGAGGGTGAACTACCCCCTCCTCATCATGGAGAGCGTCGGGATGATGAAGATGGCCACCGGTGATGAATCCCCCCTCCGACAGGGTGCCGCAACAGGGTCCCGATTGGTTTTTGGTGGCAACAGTGGCTTGCGGCGGCGGAACTCCCGATCTAGGTTTATTTTTGGGGGTTTCTATATTTATAGGAATTTTTGACGTTGGGAACAAGTCAGGGGGGGTCTCCTAGTCATCCACGAGGCAGGGGGTGCGCCCAGGGGGTAGGGTGCGCCCTCCACCCTCGTGGATGGCTCGGGACTCTTCTGGTCCAACTCTTTTATTTCGGGGGCTTCTTTTGGTCCATAAAAAATCCACAAAAATTAGCAGGTCAATTAGACTCCGTTTGGTATTCCTTTTTTGTAGAACTCAAAAACGAGAAAAAAAAACAGAAACTGGCACTGGGCTCTAAGTTAATATGTTAGTCCCAAAAATCATATAAAATAGCATATAAATGCATATAAAACATCCAAGATGGATAATATAATTGCATGGGACAATAAAAAATTATATATACATTGGAGACATATCAACGACCACCACAACCGCCTAGACCCCGATGGCGCGCCCCCTCGCCAGCGACCGGACCCATCCTCGCATTGATGTTCTGTGCTCGCGTGTTTGGGTATGCTCCAGGAGCTGATTGCTTTTTTGATTTTCATCTAAGGGTGTTCCTTTAAAATTGGAGGGACTTGTTTGTAAATTTAGACAAATTTACCATCTAACGCCGTCATGGCCGAGCCGTTACGCCACGTCAGCAAAATCTAGGCCCACCTGTCTAATAAACATACTTAAACCACTCTAATCCGCCAATAAGTGTTATTTTTAACAAGATTACACAAGACATGGTGCTCTCTGTCGAAAAAATGTAACGTAGTGCTTGCTGCAATCCTAGCCTTCAAAGCGGTGGTTTGGTGCAATTTACTCTCACAAACCTTCACTGGCCCTTCCAGGTTGTTCCTCCTCTCTTTCCTCGACAACCTTGATCAAGAGTTGCCATCGAATAAGGCACACACGTAGAGGAAAAGTCTCATGCTAGTCTGTGTCACTCAACATTCCAACTAATCTTTATTATTATATCTAAGGACTATCCACAATTAATTTGTAGTTCCATTTTTTGCAAAATAATTCTTGTATTACTCAATTTCGAGTCTTACAATCTCGTCCGACAATTTTTAGGACTTCTTCTGGGCCAGAGCATAACCAAACATTTGTTCGGCCTTGCAACCTACGAAAGCTAGCCATTTTCAGGACTTCTTCTAGGGCAGAGCATAACCAAACCGTGGTTACCAAAGTTAGCCATGAAGTGACTAGCGCCTTTAGAATTATGACGAGTATGAGGAATACAAGATGTCCTCTCTACCCTACTAAGAATGATCTCTCTAACAATAAATGCATACTTCAATCCGTTTGCAACTCCTTCCTTGATCATTGAGATGACCTCTGATACGTCTCCAACGTATCTATAATTTATGAAGTATTCATTCCATATTTATAACAATTTTATATGGTTTTGGTATGATTTGCATGGAACTAACCCGGACTGGCGCTGTATTCAGCAGAACTACCGTGGTGTTGTTTTTTGTGCAGAAATGAAAGTTCTCCAAATGAGCTGAAACTTTTTGATGGTTTTCTTTGGAACAAAAGAGGCCCCCGAAGCTTCGTGGAAGGACCAGAAGGTGAAGGAACAAGGCCACAAAACACTGGGGCGCGCCTGGGCCCTTGCCCATGCCCCAGTGGGTTGTGCTCGCCTTGAGGCCCATCCGAACGTGAGACTAACGCCAAAAATTCCTATAAATAGAGAAACCATCAGAAATAACTCTAGATCAGAACTTTCGCCGCCGCAAGGCTCTGTAGTCCACGAGATCGAATCTAGAGCCCTTTTCGGCACTCCGTTGAATGGGGAAATCATCATCGGTGGCCATCTTCATCATCCCGACGGCCACCATGATGAGGAGGGAGTAGTCCACCCTCGGGGCTGAGGGTATGTACAAGTAGCTATGTGTTGTATATCTCTCTCTTGTTTTCTTGATGGCACGATCTTGATGTATCGGGGGCTTTGTTAATATAGTCGGATCATATGGTGTTTTCCCCTCACTATCTTGTGATGAATTGAGTTTTCCCTTTGAGATTTCTTTGTATTGAATACTTTTATGGATTTTAGAACACTTGATATATGTCTTGCAATTGAATACTAGTGGTGACAATGGGGTATCATATTGATCCACTTGATATATTTTTTGGCACTCAACTTGCGGATCCCCGAAGTGATATTGGGGTAATCTATGCATATGGGTTGATGCACATTCTTGTCTTTGTTTCTTTGGTAGAATTCTTGGGGCACTCTTTGAATATGTTTTGGTGTTATCTTAGTACGAACTCTTGATAGATCGATCGGGGAGGATAACTTTGTGTTATCTTAGTACGAACTCTTGAAAGATCGATCGAAAAAAGATAACCTTGTGTTATTCTAGTACGAACTCTTGGATAGATCGATCGGAAAGGGTAACTTTGTGTTACTTTAGTGCGAACTCTTGGAAAGATTGATCGAAAAGAATAACTTTGAGGTGATTTCATTGAGGGGTGGTTATATTATCCAATTATATTAGCACTGTTGAGAGATTGCACTAGCGAAAGTACATACCCTAGGCCTTGTTTTCCATCATTGCAATACCGTTTGTGCTCACTTTTGTTACTTGCTACCTTGATGTTTCTTATTGTTCGCACTGCAAAAATCAATATCTACTATCAACATTACACTTGTATCACCATCTCTTCGCCGAACTAGTGCACCTATACAATTTCCCATTGTATTTGGTGTGTTGGAGACACAGACTTTTTATTATTTGGTTGCAGGGTTGTTTGAGAGAGACCATCTTCGTCCTACACATCCTACGGATTAATAAACCTTAGGTCATCCACTTGAGGGAAAGTTGCTACTATCCTACAAACTTTGCGCTTGGAGGCCCAACACGTGTCTACAAGAATAAAGTTGCATAGTAGACATCAAGCTGTTTTCTGGCGCCGTTGCCGGGGAGGTGGGTGCTTGAAGGTATATCTTTAGATCTTGCAATTGAATCTTTTAGTTTCTTATTTTATCACTAGTTTGATTTTTTAAAGAAAACTATAAAAAACAAAATTAAGGTTGCATCATAATATTGTTCATCTTTATAATGTCTTTCGTGAAAATGATGGAAAAGAAAATCGTGCTCAATTGTTAGAACAAGAATGCTATAAAATGTTTGGCACAAATGATGAGCATGATTGCAATGTTTTTAGTATGAATTCTTTAAATATCCATGATGCTAATGACATGCAAAGCCATAATCTTGGGGATGCTATGTTTGATGAAGATGATATTTTTAGCCCCCCAAAGGTTTGATGTGTAAATTTTTTATAATGACAGCATGCCTCTTATTTACGATGATTATATTGATAAAAGTGGATTTGGAGAGGTCATAACTTTATTTAGTGATGAATCCACTACTTTGGAGGATGTTTCAATTGACTATGACAACAAAGTTGCTATCTATGATGATTATGGTGATGACATGTACGATATATTGAATAATGATTACCATGACTTTATTTTTCAATCTCATGATATTTATTTTGTTGAGTTTGCTCCCACCACTATTCATGAGAATAAATTTGCTTATGTGGAGAGTAATAAAATTTCTATGCTTATGCATCATGAAAATAATGATTTATGTCATGGCTATAATGTTGAATTCATTCATGATGCTACTGAAAATTATTATGAAAGAGGGACATATACTTGTAGGTATTGCAATAATATCAAGTTTCCTCTCTATGTGTTGAAAGTTTTGAAGTTTTGCTTGTTTTGCCTTCCTATGCTAGTTGATTCTTGCTCCCATAAATTGTTTGCAAACAAAATCCCTATGCATAGGAAGTGGGTTAGGCTTAAATGTGCTTACCATGTGATTCATGATGCTCTCTTGCATGTTTCAATTCATATCTTTCATGTTAGCATCATTAAAATCATCATGCCTAGCTAAAAGGCATTAAAGAAAAGCTCTTGTTGGGAGATGATGTCTACTACGCAACCTTCTTCTTGTAGACGTTGTTGGGCCTCCAAGTGCAGAGGTTTGTAGGACAATAGCAAATTTACTTCAAGTGGATGACCTAAGGTTTATCAATCCATGGGAGGCATAGGATGAAGATGGTCTCTTTCAAACAACCCTGCAACCAAATAACAAAGAGTCTCTTGTGTCCCCAACACACCCAATACAATGGCAATTTGTATAGGTGCACTAGTTCGGCGAAGATATGGTGATACAAGTGCAATATGGATGGTAGATATATGTTTTTGTAATCTAAAAATATAAAAACAACAAGGTAACTAATGATAAAAGTGAGCGAAAACGGTATTGCAATGCTTCGAAACAAGGCCTAGGGTTCATAGTTTCACTATTGAAAATTCTCTCAACAATGATAACATAATTGGATCATATAACTATCCCTCAACGTGCAACAAAGAGTCACTCCAAAGTCACTAATAGCGGAGAACAAACAAAGAGATTATTGTAGGGTACGAAACCACCTCAAATTTATTCTTTCTGATCGATCTATTCAAGAGTCCGTAGTAAAATAACACGAAGCTATTCTTTCCATTCGGTCTATCCTAGAGTTCATACTAGAATAACACCTTAAGGCACACATCAACCAAAACCCTAATGTCACCTAGATACTCCATTGTCACCTCAAGTATCTGTGGGCATGATTATACGATATGCATCACACAATTTCAGATTCATCTATTCAACCAACACAAAGAACTTCAAAGAGTTCCCCAAAGTTTCTACCGGAGAGTCAAGACAAAAACGTGTGCCAACCCCTATGCATAAGTTCACAAGGTCATTGAACCCGCAAGTTGATCACCAAAACATACATCAAGTAGATCATGTGAATATCCCATTGTCACCACAGATAAGCACATGCAAGACATACATCAAGTGTTCTCAAATCCTTAAAGACTCGATTCGGTAAGATAACTTCAAAGGGAAAACTCAATTCATTACAAGAAGTAGAGGGGGAGAAACATCATAAGATCCAACTATAGTAGCAAAGCTCATGGTACATTAAGATTATGCCAAATCAAGAACACGAGAGAGAGAGAGAGAGAGAGAGAGAGAGAGAGAGAGAGAGAGAGAGAGAGAGAGAGATCAAACACATAGCTACGGGTACATACCCTCGGCCCCGAGGGTGAACTACTCCCTCCTCGTCATGGAGAGCGTCGGGATGATGAAGTGGCTACCGGCGATGGATCCCCCCTTCGGCAGGGTGCCGGAACAGGGTCCCGATTGGTTTTTGGTGGCTACAGAGGCTTGCGGCGGCGGAACTCCCGATCTAGGTTTCATTTTGGGGGTTTATGTATTTATAGGGATTTTTTGCGTCTGGAACAAGTCAGGGGGTCTCTGATTCGTCCACGAGATAGGGGGCACGCCCAGGGGGTAGGGCGCGCCCTCCACCCTCGTGGACGGCTCGGGACTCTTCTAGCCTAACTCTTTTACTCCGGGGGCTTCTTTTGGTCCATAAAAAATCATCAAAAATTGACACGTCAATTGGACTTCGTTTGGTATTCCTTTTCTGTGAAACTCAAAAACAAGGAAAAAACAGCAACTGGCACTGGGCCTCCGGTTAATAGGTTATTCCCAAAAACAATATAAAATAGCATATAAATGCATATAAAACATCCAAGATGGATAATATAATAGCATGGAACAATAAAAATTTATAGATATGTTGGAGACGTAGCAGGTGACAACCCAACACTTATACCTACTGTTTTTGTGTGTTCACATGATTATGCTACTATAGTAATCATGTTTTATAGCTTTTGTTTCAATAAAGTGCCAAGCAAAGCCTTAGGATCATGTTGGGTGATAGTAGATGTGATCTTGCTGAAAAACAAAAACTTTTGCGCTCACGAGAAAAATTCTCATTTTTAACAGAAGAGTGCTTTTAAGTTGATTCTTTTTGCAGAAGTTTAATATACAAATTGCTCACATGGGCATATTTTGTCAAGATTTGTAGAGTTGCAGATGTATGGTGAATGTTCAGATCATTACAGACTGTTCTGTTTTTGACAGATTCTGTTTTCAATGCATAGTTTGCTTGTTTTCTAGTTTCTATGGCTTATATTGATCAATATAAATTGTAGAAATGATATGCTATAGTAGGCATTGTGTGAGAACAATTATGAATCGTGTCTTTGGCAGTACCCAAAAAGAATGATTTGTTTTATCATACTAACCCATCTCACGAAGTTTTGTTAAGTTTTGTGTGATTGAAGTTTTCAAGTTTAGGGTGAGATGTCGATATGAGGAGAATAAGGAGTGGCAAGACCCTAACATTGGGGATTCCCAAGGCACCCTAATGTAGTATTCAAGGAAGATCCAAGCAACTAAGCTTGGGGATGCCCCGGAAGGCATCCCCTCTTTCGTCTCCAACATTATCGGTAACCTCACAGGAAGCTATATTTTTATTCGTCACATGGTATGAGTTTTGCTTGGAGCGTCATTTTATTTTGTTAGTATTTGCTTGCTGGTATTTAGAATAATGTTTTGCATCTTTTATTTCAATAAAAGTGTCAAGGATAGCCTTTACCATGCCTATTTTGCAAGTATACATGTTGCTGTTTGAAAACAGAAAGTTTTCTATCATTGTCTAAATTCTTCTGAATAGTCAGAACGTGATGAAATCTTGAAATTTTCAAAATGTTAGCATGAATAAGTTCTCTGTAATGTGGTAATTTGTAAGAATTTTTAGATCTAGGGAAGTATGAGAACAATTCCACTCTTTACAGACTGTACTGTTTTGGCAGATTGCTGTTATGTTTGCATTGTTTGCATATGTTTGCTTGTTTAATGATTCTATTTGAGGATAGGAGTATTAAATATGCAGAGGCATTTAGTATGCAATGTTGAATAATAATTTTAGTGATTTTCTACAGTAGAGGATGATAAGGTTTTGCATCGATTTATACTAACTTATCTCACGAATTCTTGTTGAGTTTTGTGTGGATGAAGCTTTTGAGATTTAGGAAAACCGTGATATGAGAATAATTAAGGAGACACAAAAGCTCAAGCTTGGGGATGCCCAAGGCACCCCAAGATAATATTTAAAGAAGTCTCAAGCATCTAAGCTTGGGTATGCCCCGGTAGGCATCCCACCTTTCTTCATCAACAATTATCGGTTAGTATCGGTTGATCCTAAGTTTTTGCTTCTTCACATGAGATGTGCTATTCTTGAAATGTCATTTTATTTTGTTTGCTTTCTGCTTTAATAAAATACTTAGATCTTAAAGTTTTTAAATAAAATAGAGCCCCCAAATGGTTTCCAGAGATGCTAGAAAAGTGGTATTCACATCCCGTCAACAAAGCTCTTTTCTGGCACCGCTGCTCTAGTGCTTCACTCATATCTTTTTGAGCATTGTGTGCTTTAGTATTTTTGAAGAAAATCTCTCATGCTTCACTAAGATTAATTTGAGAGAAATAAATATTATGCTCATGATCTCCATTTATATCTTTTTGGAGTAGCTTGTGATTTACTCTTGTGCTTCACTTATCCTATGAGTAAATTCTTGAATAAATTGAATGTCATGAAGTTAAAATCATATCATGCCTAGTAGTAGCTTCACATTGGGTTCAGATAGTGCAATCTTTTGAGGCTTGATAATCACAATATTGGTCATACAAGTAATTCACGAATAATTAGTATAAGTGTAATGCCCCGGATGTAATACTTTCCCTTTTGGGTATATAATATATCTCCGGCTTCATCTAATTCCATTCCGGGTTCTTTGTCTTTCGGGTTTTCGTCGTTTTGTTGTGTGAGTGTGTGGCATTCATTCATATCATGTAGACATGTGCATCGCATTGCATTTGTGTTGTCGGTTGCATCCGGTTCCACGCATTCCTTCCCGTTGTCCGTTTCGCGTTCCGGAGCTCCCTCACGTGTCCGTGACGTCCCGTAGGCCTACTTTGGTGTTTGGCCGTGTAACGTTACCGGTGTGGCGCGAGACTTGTCGTGTGTTGTTGTTTTGTTGTGTGTAACCCGCCTCTCAAATCTCGTCGCGTTTGGACTCCGTTTGCTATCCCAACAGTTATTCGTGTGGGTCCAAAGTGCCTTCGCTTTGTGGCCCGAAACATCCCTCCAGTAGCCCACTAGTCTTCTCATAGGCCCATCTAAACTTTCCCCGCGATCGGATCCGCCGGATCGCGATCGGAGGGCTCCTAACACCCCCAAATCCCTCAAACCCTAAAAAAATCAGCTATTTATAGACCCCCTAGGTCTATTTTAGGCATCTCTAGCTTCTTCCTCCTCCATCCCCCTAATTTTTGGATCTGGCCTCCCCCTCACAGCCACTTGGCAGATCCCCTCGAGCTCCCCGCCGCCGATCTGGTCGATCGAGGGATCAATTCCCGATCGATCCTTCGGCCGAGTCAATGCCCGCTCGATCTGCCGCCTGGGCTCCTTCCTCGCGACAGCTGACTCCCTCCGGTGCCTCGTGGACCACATCGCCAGTCGACCACCGCGCCCCGGGCCGTCCGCTTCGATCTCCTCCGACTTGGGCTTCCTCCGCTTCGGATCCAGGCCCAGCCGCAGGACCACATCACCCCACGTCGCACTCCGCCTCCCGATCCGGCCGTACGCCGCACCGGGCCGCTCCCTCGCCTCCATCCCGCGGCGACCCGCCGGCCCAGCACCCCGAGCCGCCGAGCCGGCCCAAGACTCCGCCCTCCAGGCCACGTCGCCGCCGCTGGGTGGGCCAGGCCTCCTCGCCAGCCGGTCTCCCGCGCGCGCCGGGCGCCTCCTCCAGCGGGCCGCCTCCATCGCGCCACCGGGCCGCGAGGTCCAGGCCGCCAGGTGGCCGCCGCCGCCTCCAGATCCATCCAGTCCGCCTCCGCAGGCCGAAGCCGCAAATCCGGCCGGGCCTCTCCGTCTCCGCCGCGTGGGCCGCCAGATCGGGCCGATCCCCCGGGCCGTTTGGTTTTTTTCAGCAATCTGAGAGGTTGATTTTTTCCCTCCAAGTCCCTGTTAATTGTTCTGGGATGCATTATTAGATCTGCTCTAACTTTTTGTGTGGATGTCCGTTTCGCGCAAATAGCATGTCCAGACATTCGTGGTGATTAGCACTACGTTTTATCTTTTTGTGTCATGCATGTTAGAGATCATCTAGGTGCTTGTTTTCCCGTTGCAAGAGTGTATCCCGTTATAATTGCTGCTATGTGATGTTTTTTATGTCATCTTTGCATAGTGGTAACTTTTAGCTCGTTTGTCCGATTGATGCAAATGACATGTCCACGTGTTCGTCTTGCCATGCTCTACATGTTGTTGGTGATAGGTTGCATGATAGACTTATTCTTGCCATGCTTATCATTGTTGCAAAGTGCCATGTGGCTGTGATGTTGTTTCACTTGTTATGAAATGCCATCTTGTTGAGCTCGTTGCTATCGTTGTGTTTATCTCCATGATGCATGCTTGTATGTTTCGGGATCACCATCATGTGTACTTTGATGTGGTGCTTACCGCTCGCCATGTTTAGTTTCGAGGTGACTTAAACTTGCTATTTTAGATGCCATGATGAAACTGCTGTTTTAGGACTTAGTGGATTTTCACTAAGTCTGAAATCTGTAATGTTCCGATGCCATGTTTGCGTGTTGTTCTAGGACAAACCATGATAGTTTTGGAGTGGATCTTGATTGTTCCTTCTAGTATATATTGTTGGATTTCCATTCATATTCTCACATGCTTATTTGAGTGGCTGTAGCATGTTTATCTTTTGCTCCAAAGTTTCAATAAAATTCTGCTGCCAGAATTTTATTGTCAAGTTCAATATGTCCAAGCTTGTTGCTATTGATCCGTGGCTCCTTTGGGGGTGCACCTTTGTACTTATTTGCTGTAGTATATGTCTAGTTTGTGTTCAAGCTCTTTTCCATGATGTTTGAGTGCTGTAGCTTAATTATCTAGTGCTCCGAAGTTGCTATGTTGCTGTAATTTTCAGCTTTCGCTCATTTCTTGTTTCGGGCATAACTTTTAGCCCGTAGCTCCGATTTCAGCGAGTCTTATATGAAACTTGATTGATTTTCTGTGTAGATTCATAATATCATATTGTTATCATGTTTTGAGGTGCTTTGCTTGAGTGCTATTTTCCGTTCTCCGTGTGCATCCTTAGTGCATCCATCAGGCATCCATCTTTTTCGAGTGCGCATTGCATCTTGTTGATTTGTGCCTTGTGTGATTGTTTTGTTTAGAGCCGGAAGCTGAGACCGAGTACGAGTACGAGCACGAGGTTACCAACGAGGTTGAGCACGAGGACCCTTCTTATGATCCGAACGACTTCTCTTCAGGCAAGATGACCGAACCCCGATAACATTACTATCTTTGCCTATTGCTAGTAGTTCCGCTCTATAGTTTTGCCTCGATGCCCATGTTCTTCCTGTCAGCCTCCTACTTGTAACCATTGCCATGTTTAACCACCCTACCTATGCAAACCGTTGCTTGGCTAAGTACGCTTCGCTCAGCCCTTCTTATAGCATTGCTAGTTGCAGGTGAAGTTGAAGATGCTTGCTTCATGTTGAAGTTTGGTTGGGTTATATCACACTATATAATTGCTAAATGAAATCATCTATATATTGGCAAGGGTGGAAGGCTAAGCCTTTTGCTTGGTGTTTTGTTCCACTCATGCCGTCAGGAACCGTTTAAACCGGTGTTATGTTCCTTGATTATGCGTTCCTAACACGGTTGGGGTGTATGGGACCCCCTTGATAAACCGCTAAGTGCTAAGTCTTTTCCAGCAAGTCCCAACTTTGGTACTATTCGCCTAAAAACTAATAAACTTGCATAGGGCCTTGCAAACCCGAGTTCTTAATTTAACAACCCTGGGCCAGTGCTCCACATGAGTGTTGGTCCGAAATGGGGAGCCTGCGGGGTCACCACGAGGGAACTCGAGGATTGATATAAACCCGTAGCTTCACCCATCCGGTCGTGTCCTGAGACTAGATACGCGCGGCTACCATCAGGGTGTCGACACGCCGGGAGGATTTGCTGGATTAGCCTTACCTTAGTTCGGAGTATCTTGAGCACGGGATTCCGAGAATACTCGGGTCTTCCTACTTTGGAGTTGCGACTCCGCGGATCGTGGGTTTGTAATGGGTCAAGTTGGAACACCCCTGCAGGGTTATGAACTTTCGAAAGCCGTGCCCGCGGTTATGTGGCAGATGGGAGCTTGTTAATATCCGGTTGTAGATAACTTGACACAATGTTTCTAATACACTACCAGCGTGTGTTCCGTGACTGTCAATTTCCGAATAGGGATTCGGGAGTTGAACACGGAGGTGTTATGTTTGTTGAGCTGTAGTTAGGATCACTTCGTGATCACTTCTCGTCCGAGGCTTTCTCTTCTCGCTCTCTCTCACGTAAGCTAGTTGCTAGTTGTTGCTGCAGACACTTATTCTTTTCTTCAGCCTTATCCTCTCCCAAGGCTTAAATAGTCTTGTTACCCGGGAACGGGATTGCTGAGTCCTCTGTGGCTCACAGTTACTTCACCACACCAGATGCAGGTCCCGTTGTGAGCTATCCAGGTGATGGCACCGAGCTAGACTGGGAGTACGACGAGGAGCGTAGTCGGTACTATGTTCGTTATCCGGAAGATCAGTAGTGGAGACTTCTACTAGGATTCGATCCGACCTGTGGTTTTATTTAAGTTTGGTATCTTGACATTGGGATTTTGCCCTTAGAGTGTTGTGATGTTCTTAATGTATGATGTTTGAGACTTGTATTGTATTTGTGTGACGTGGCGAGTGTAAGCCAACTATTTTATGTTTACAATCGCCTCTTTTACATGAGATGTGCAAAGATTACCAAACTTGAGATCATTCTAGGATGGACTGATACCTTTGAGTCGTGCCTCGACACGTAGGAGGTATAGTTCCATCCTGGGCATTACAAGTTGGTATTCAGAGCCTTCTCCGACCTAGGAGCCCCCACTGTTTGATCGAATCATTGACGGTCGAGTCTAGGCACACACTGAAAAATATTTTGAGTCCTATATATTATATCAGAGAGTAGGATTTCTTTGCTTCTCATCTCCTTTCTCTCTGGTGAGGACTCCTGACGACTACTCTTGTCTCTCCTATCTTCAAAATTGCACCAAATTTTTTTTAGGAATCTCGCGAGTATTCTGGGATTGTTTCGATGTTCTTGTGACGAGAATATTGTTCTCGATGCCTCCTGTCATTAGGGGTTGTGGCAGTGTCCCGGGGAGTTGAGCTTCGGGGTACTGTCGTCACAAGCATATCGCGGCAGTACTAAATACTTAAGACGGCCGACATCAAAAATCTCTCCTATACGGCCAGTGGCAAGATAACCCCGACATCACCTAGTACTGGGGAGGTAGTTTGGGAGTATTGCCATAGCTTGTTATAGTGGATGCTTTTCGAAGGTCCGAGGTACACAGTTTCACAGAAAGACTGGTTATGTGTTGAAGGATGGATACACCTGGATGTAGGTTTAGAGTTGATTGCGCGGTGCTTCCCGTGTATCCCCAACACCTGATTGCATAACTGGAATCTTTCGGAAATTTATAGGTGGGTTTATCCAGTAGATCGTAGGCATTCTTCCAACGAATGCAGGTTAGCGAGTTCGGGGTTCTACATTGAGTGAAGTGGTTTATGACCGATGTTACTATCATGAGTTGCATCTTAAAGGGTCCTTGGCTATGCTGATCCGGGGATTGCAAAACCTTTTCGTAACGCGTTCATATGCTTTCAGCACAAAGATGTTAGAACGAAACTCCTCTCTTGTGTTTGTTCCCATCCGTACCTTGTTGTTTTCTTATTTTCATTTTGTTCCCTATGTGGCTTCTCGTGAAGATTGATGTTATCATTTAACTGAGAATTTCATTCATTCCTCTTGGTCGAATGATTTCATTCGTTCTTATTGTTCGAATGATTATTGTGAAGACTTGTTGCAATTCATTCCATTGATTCAGCTTATACCTTTTGTCAATCAATTGCTGATTCGTGGTCATCTCTTTCAGGATGGCTCCGAAAAGGGTTCCCAACGCTAACCCAGAGGGTGAAGAGGTTCCAGATCGTCCTCCTTCCCCTCCTCCTCCGTCTGAGGCTTGGAGAGCGATTATGCAGACTACAAATCAGAACACTCAGATGTTGATGCAGATGATGCAACAGATGCAAGCTAATCAAGCTAATCAGGGTGTTCCAGGGAATCAAGGCAATTTCTTCAACCAGCAGCACCATGCTACTCTCAACCAATTCTTGGCCAATAATCCAAAAGCTTTCAGTTACTGTGTCGACCCTCTTGATGCTGAAGATTGGTTAACCGATATCAAGAATCATTTTGAGTGCAGTAATGTGAAGGAAGAGGATTATGTGAAATTCGCAGCATTCCAACTCAAAGATCAAGCAGCTGATTGGTGGCAGCAATACAAAGACTCCAGGCCAGGTCGTGTGATCTCTTGGGAGAATTTCTGCAAGGATTTTCGCTCTCATCATATTCCTACAGGTGTCATCGAGGGTATGCGTGAGCAATTCCGCAACTTGAAGCAGGGCTCCATGTCTGTCTATCAGTATAATGTCAAGTTCCAAAACCTCGCCCGCTATGCTAAGCAAGACATTCCTGACGCCAAGAGCAAAATCTACCAGTTTCGTGGAGGTATCAAAGATGAACTTCAGCTTGCTCTCACCTTGTTCGAGCCCGATGAATTCGACAAGTTCTATAACATGGCTTTGAAACAAGAAGCAGCTCAGCTTAAGATGGAGGCTTCCAAAAAGAGGATTCGGGATGCCGTTCACTCTTCCTCATCATCTCAGATGGTTTCAAAGCAGCAGAAATTCTGGCTTCCTCCTCCTCCAGTGATTCGAGCTCCTTATAACAACTCCAACAACTCCATCAACAAGAACTCGAGTGGACGTGGTTTCTCCCACCCACCCAACTCCAACAAGCAGTCCAAGCAGCAGTTCCAAGCTTCCAAGTCAACTGTTCCTCCTGCTCGTCCGCTTTCTGAGGTTACTTGCTACAAGTGTGGCCAGAAGGGTCATTATTCCAACAAGTGCAACAACCCAAGGCGCCTTCCGCCTCCTCCTCCTGTCGGTACCGCTATGGTCAAGCATGATCCAAAGGCTGCAAGGGTGAATCTGATGAATGCAGCACAAGCGGAGAATTCTTCTGATGTGATTTTGGGTAACCTCTCAGTTAACTCTTTTCCAGCTAAAGTTTTGTTTGATTCGGGTGCTTCATGTTCTTTCATGTCTCAACCATTTGCATCCAAGCATAATGTTGACATCCAAAGTCTGCCTCAGAAGTTGCAAGTTATTTCTCCGGGGAGACGAATGACTTCCAACATATTTGCTCCGAATGTTTCTATTCGCATGGGTGATTATCGATTTCTGGCTAAACCGGTGATTCTTGGTAATTCTGACATCGACCTCATCCTCGGGATGGATTGGCTTTCTCAGCACGATGCTCACATTGATTGTGCACAGAAGGAAGTCAAGATGACTCATCCTGATGAAGATGTGATTATCTTTGCCTCCAGGGATAACACTATTAGACTTTTTTCTCTCAATGATAAGGGCGAAATTAATGCCATATCTCAAATTCCGGTGGTGAACGAATATCAAGACGTCTTTCCTGAAGAACTTCCAGGCATGCCTCCACACCGTCAGGTGGAATTCGTCATTGATCTCGAGCCGGGTACTGAGCCAGCATGCCGGCGTCCGTACAAGCTCTCTCCTAAAGAATTGAAGGAGTTGAAGAAACAGCTTGATGAACAGGAACGTTTGGGTCTGATCAGACCAAGTACGTCTCCGTGGGGCTGTGGTGTCTTATTTGTCAAGAAGAAAGATGGCACGGAACGTCTCTGCGTTGACTACCGGCCATTGAACAAGAAGACAATAAAGAACAAATATCCGCTCCCCAACATCAATGAACTCTTTGAGCAGCTCAAAGGAGCTAAAGTGTTCTCTAAGCTTGACTTCCGAATGGGCTATCACCAAATTCGCATTCGCGAGGGGGATATTCACAAGACTTCTTTCAGAACGAGCTACGGCTCATACGAGTATACCGTCATGTCCTTTGGTCTCGCCAATGCTCCTCCTACCTTTTCGAGAATGATGCACTACATCTTCAACCCCTATACCGGCGAGTTTGTGCTTGTGTATCTGGACGATATTCTGGTGTTTTCCAAGAATGAAGAAGATCACGAAAAGCACTTACGTCTGGTTCTTGATCGTCTCCGTGAGCATAAGTTCTATGCCAAGTTCTCCAAGTGCGAATTCTGGCTCGATAAGGTTTTGTACCTGGGCCACATCATCTCAGCTGACGGTATTGCGGTTAATCCCGAGAAAGTTGAAGCAATTGTCAACTGGGAAGCTCCTCAGAACGTCAAGCAGCTCCGCAGTTTTCTGGGTCTTGCCAGCTATTGCAGAAGGTTCGTTGAGAACTTCTCCAAGATTGCCAAGCCTCTTTCCAACCTGCTTCAGAAGAATGTCAAATACTTTTGGTCTCCAGAGTGTGAAGTGGCATTCAAAACTCTCAAAGAAAAGCTCGTCTCTGCTCCAGTTCTGACTCCTCCAGATGAATCCAAGCCCTATGAATTATTCTGTGATGCTTCTCTTCAAGGTCTTGGTGGTGTGCTTATGCAAGAAAAGAGAATTGTGGCATACACTTCTCGTCAGCTCAAGCCAAGTGAGAAGAACTATCCCACACATGATCTCGAGCTAGCAGCTGTGGTACATGCTTTGATTACGTGGAGACATCTGTTGTTGGGCAGAAAAGTCGACATTTTCACTGATCACAAGAGCTTGAAGTACATTTTCACACAGCCGAATCTGAACCTCCGCCAGACTCGTTGGGTTGAAATGATCCAAGAGTATGATCCCAGCATCGAATACACTCCTGGCAAGGCGAATGTGATTGCAGATGCTTTGAGCAGAAAGACATATTGCAACAGCCTTCTTATCAAGCCGTACCAGCCTGAGCTTTGTGAAGCTTTCAGGAAGCTCAACCTTCAAGTTGTTCCGCAGGGTTTTCTGGCAAATCTTCAAATTGCTCCTACCTTGGAAGATCAAGTCCGTGAGGCCCAACTCAGCGATACCATGGCGAAGAAGGTGAAACATGCTATTGCAAAGGGCATTCCGAAATACAAGTGCTTCCGTGTTGATGAGAGAGATACCTTGTTCTTCGAGGACAGACTCGTTGTTCCCAAAGGCGATCTCAGGAAGCTCATAATGGAAGAAGCTCATGATTCTCTCCTTTCCATTCATCCTGGCAGTTCCAAGATGTATCAAGATCTCAAGCAATCTTACTGGTGGACACGCATGAAAAGGGAGATTGCCCAATTCGTGAATGAATGTGATGTTTGCAGAAGAGTGAAAGCAGAACATCAACGTCCAGCCGGTCTTCTCCAACCTCTTCCTATTCCCGAGTGGAAGTTCGACCACATTGAAATGGACTTCGTCACTGGCTTTCCTAAATCCAAGAAAGGGAATGATGCTACCTTTGTGGTGATTGACAAGCTTACCAAAGTCGCTCACTTCCTTCCAGTCAAAGAATCCATCAATGCAGCTCAATTGGCAGAGTTGTATACTTCCAGAATTGTGTCCTTACATGGCATTCCTCAAGTTATCTCCTCAGACCGTGGAAGTTTGTTCACATCCAAGTTCTGGGACTCCTTTCAGTCCGCCATGGGCACTAAGATCAGGTTCAGCACTGCATTTCACCCTCAGACTAGTGGTCAAGTCGAGCGCGTGAATCAGATTCTAGAAGACATGCTCAGAGCCTGTGTCATCTCTTTTGGCATGAAATGGGAAGACTGCCTTCCATTTGCCGAGTTCTCTTACAACAACAGCTTTCAAGCAAGTGCAGGCAAAGCTCCGTTTGAAATCCTCTATGGCAGAAAGTGCCGTACCCCTCTCAACTGGTCTGAAACAGGTGAACGTCAACTTCTTGGCAATGACTTGATCTCAGAAGCCAAAGAAATGTGCAAAGTCATACGTGAGAATCTCAAGGCCGCTCAGTCGCGTCAGAAGAGCTACTATGACGGCAAACATCGTGATTTGGCATTCAACATTGATGATCATGTTTATCTCCGTGTGTCTCCGATGAAAGGCACCCAAAGATTCGGTATCAAAGGAAAGCTTGCTCCTAGATACGTCGGGCCTTTCAAGATTCTTGGCAAAAGAGGCGATCTAGCCTATCAACTTGAGCTCCCTCCCAACTTCGCCAATGTTCATGATATGTTCCATGTGTCTCAACTTCGCAAATGCTTAAAGGCACCTGAGCGCATGATTCCGTTTGAAGAGATTGATCTTCAACAAGACCTGTCTTACCGAGAGCATCCCGTTGCTATTCTCGAAGAAACCGAACGCAAGACCCGCAACAAGTCCATCAAATTCTTGAAAGTCAAGTGGTCACATCACACCGACCGAGAGGCTACGTGGGAATGAGAAGATCAACTTCGTTCCGAGTACCCTTCCTTTTTCCAGTCCTAGATCTCGGGACGAGATCTTTTTGTAGTAGAGGAGAATTTTTAATGCCCCGGATGTAATACTTTCCCTTTTGGGTATATAATATATCTCCGGCTTCATCTAATTCCATTCCGGGTTCTTTGTCCTTCGGGTTTTCGTCGTTTTGTTGTGTGAGTGTGTGGCATTCATTCATATCATGTAGACATGTGCATCGAATTGCATTTGTGTTGTCGGTTGCATCCGGTTCCACGCATTCCTTCCCGTTGTCCGTTTCGCGTTCCGGAGCTCCCTCACGTGTCCGTGACATCCCGTAGGCCTACTTTGGTGTTTGGCCGTGTAACGTTACCGGTGTGGCGCGAGACTTGTCGTGTGTTGTTGTTTTGTTGTGTGTAACCCGCCTCTCAAATATCGTCGCGTTTGGACTCCGTTTGCTATCCCAACAGTTATTCGTGTGGGTCCAAAGTGCCTTCGCTTTGTGGCCCGAAACATCCCTCCAGTAGCCCACTAGTCTTCTCATAGGCCCATCTAAACTTTCCCCACGATCGGATCCGTCGGATCGCGATCGGAGGGCTCCTAACACCCCCAAATCCCTCAAACCCTAAAAAAATCAGCTATTTATAGACCCCCTAGGTCTATTTTAGGCATCTCTAGCTTCTTCCTCCTCCTCCATCCCCCTAATTTTTGGATCTGGCCTCCCCCTCACAGCCACTTGGCAGATCCCCTCGAGCTCCCCGCCGCCGATCTGGTCGATCGAGGGATCAAATCCCGATCGATCCTTCGGCCGAGTCAACGCCCGCTCGATCTGCCGCCTGGGCTCCTTCCCCGCGACAGCTGACTCCCTCCGGTGCCTCGTGGACCACATCGCCAGTCGACCACCGCGCCCCGGGCCGTCCGCTTCGATCTCCTCCGACTTGGGCTTCCTCCGCTTCGGATCCAGGCCCAGCCGCAGGACCACATCACCCCACGTCGCACTCCGCCTCCCGATCCGGCCGTACGCCGCACCGGGCCGCTCCCTCGCCTCCATCCCGCGGCTACCCGCCGGCCCAGCACCCCAAGCCGCCGAGCCGGCCCAAGACTCCGCCCTCCAGGCCACGTCGCCGCCGTTGGGTGGGCCAGGCCTCCTCGCCAGCCGGTCTCCCGCGTGCGCTGGGCGCCTCCTCCAGCGGGCCGCCTCCATCGCGCCACCGGGCCGCGAGGTCCAGGCCGCCAGGTGGCCGCCGCCGCCTCCAGATCCATCCAGGCCGCCTCCGCGGGCCGAAGCCGCAAATCCGGCCGGGCCTCTCCGTCTCCGCCGCGTGGGCCGCCAGATCGGGCCGATCCCCCAGGCCGTTTGGTTTTTTTCAGCAATCTGAGAGGTTGATTTTTTCCCTCCAAGTCCCTGTTAATTGTTCTGGGATGCATTATTAGATCTGCTCTAACTTTTTGTGTGGATGTCCGTTTCGCGCAAATAGCATGTCCAGACGTTCGTGGTGATTAGCACTACGTTTTATCTCTTTGCCATAATGTTTGAGTGATGTAGCTTAATTATCTAGTCCTCCGAAGTTGCTATGTTGCTGTAATTTTCAGCTTTCGCTCATTTCTTGTTTCGGGCATAACTTTTAGCCCGTAGCTCCGATTTCAGCGAGTCTTATATGAAACTTGATTGATTTTCTGTGTAGATTCATAATATCATATTGTTATCATGTTTTGAGGTGTTTTGCTTGAGTGCTATTTTCCGTGCTCCGTGTGCATCCTTAGTGCATCCATCAGGCATCCATCTTTTTCGAGTGCGCATTGCATCTTGTTGATTTGTGCCTTGTGTGATTGTTTTGTTTAGAGCCGGAAGCTGAGACCGAGTACGAGTACGAGCACGAGGTTACCAACGAGGTTGAGCACAAGGACCATTCTTATGATCCGAACGACTTCTCTTCAGGCAAGATGACTGAACCCCGATAACATTACTATCTTTGCCTATTGCTAGTAGTTCCGCTCTATAGTTTTGCCTCGATGCCCATGTTCTTCCTGTCAGCCTCCTACTTGTAACCATTGCCATGTTTAACCACCCTACCTATGCAAACCGTTGCTTGGCTAAGTACGCTTCGCTCAGCCCTTCTTATAGCATTGCTAGTTGCAGGTGAAGTTGAAGATGCTTGCTTCATGTTGAAGTTTGGTTGGGTTATATCACACTATATAATTGCTAAATGAAATCATCTATATATTGGCAAGGGTGGAAGGCTAAGCCTTTTGCTTGGTGTTTTGTTCCACTCATGCCGTCAGGAACCGTTTAAACATGTGTTATGTTCCTTGATTATGCGTTCCTAACACGGTTGGGGTGTATGGGACCCCCTTGATAAACCGCTAAGTGCTAAGTCTTTTCCAGCAAGTCCCAACTTTGGTACTATTCGCCTAAAAAAACTAATAAACTTGCATAGGGCCTTGCAAACCCGAGTTCTTAATTTAACAACCCCGGGCCAGTGCTCCACATGAGTGTTGGTCCGAAACGGGGAGCCTGCGGGGTCACCACGAGGGAACTCGAGGATTGATATAAACCCGTAGCTTCACCCATCCGGTCGTGTCCTGAGACTAGATACGCGCGGCTACCATCAGGGTGTCGACACGCCGGGAGGATTTGCTGGATTAGCCTTACCTTAGTTCGGAGTATCTTGAGCACGGGATTCCGAGAATACTCGGGTCTTCCCACTTTGGAGTTGCGATTCCGCGGATCGTGGGCTTGTAATGGGTCAAGTTGGAACACCCCTGCAGGGTTATGAACTTTCGAAAGCCGTGCCCGTGGTTATGTGGCAGATGGGAGCTTGTTAATATCCGGTTGTAGATAACTTGACACAATGTTTCTAATACACTACCAGCGTGTGTTCCGTGACTGTCAATTTCCGAATAGGGATTCGGGAGTTGAACACAGAGGGGTTATGTTTGTTGAGCTGTAGTTAGGATCACTTCATGATCACTTATCGTCCAAGGCTTTCTCTTCTCGCTCTCTCTCACGTAAGCTAGTTGCTAGTTGCTGCTGCAGACACTTATTCTTTTCTTCAGCCTTATCCTCTCCCAAGGCTTAAATAGTCTTGTTACCCGGGAACGGGATTGCTGAGTCCTCTGTGGCTCACAGTTACTTCACCACACCAGATGCAGGTCCCGCTGTGAGCTATCCAGGTGATGGCACCGAGCTAGACTAGGAGTACGACGAGGAGCGTAGTCGATACTATGTTCGTTATCCGGAAGATCAGTAGTGGAGACTTCTACTAGGATTCGATCCGACCTGTGGTTTTATTTAAGTTTGGTATCTTGACATTGGGATTTTTCCCTTAGAGGGTTGTGATGTTCTTAATGTATGATGTTTGAGACTTGTATTGTATTTGTGTGACGTGGCGAGTGTAAGCCAACTATTTTATGTTTACAATCCCCTCTTTTACATGAGATGTGCAAAGATTACCAAACTTGAGATCATTCTAGGATGGACTTATACCTTTAAGTCGTGCCTCGACACGTAGGAGGTATAGTTCCATCCTGGGCAATACAATAAGGAAGAGAACTTTCACATGCAAATACACTATCCTGGAAATCTTTTGTGATTGTGAGCCCCCATCAAAATATTATATGCCAAAATTGTTGACGTTGGGCAAGGAAGACAATGTAATGGTTTATGTTTGTTCATATTCACATAGAAGTTATATTGTCATAGATCCTTCAACATGTGGTGCTTGCCCCCCATCTTTGCTAGCCAAAAATTCCGCACCAAGTAGTGATACTACTTATGCATCTAAAAACCCTTAAATCCAAATCTTATCTTCAAGAGTCCACCATACCTACCTAAGGATTGAGCAAGATCCTTCAAGTAAGTTGTCATCAGTGCAAAAAGGCAATAAAAATTGCTTCTAAAAGTGTTAGATCATTTAGTGTAAGGAAAAATTTAGCGTTGTACGAACTTGTGATGGCAAAGTAATAAAAGCGACGGAATGCATAATAAAGGTTGTTATCATAAGGGGCAATATAACGTGACGTTCCTTTGCATTAAGGGATTGAGCATACAAACAAATAAGCGCATGGCAACCTCTGCTTCCCTCTGCGAAGGGCCTATATTTTACTTTTCAGTATTTACTTTTATGCAAAGAGTCAAAGTTTTTCTCTCTATTCCTTTTTTTTTATTTTTCTCCTTTGGCAAGCATCATGTGGTGAGGAAAGATCTAGGCACATATGTCCAGCTGAATATGGGTAGCATGAGTTATTATTGTTGACATCACCCAAAGGTGAATACGTTGGGAGGCAAAATTACAAGCCCCTATCTTTCTATGCGTCTGGTTGAAATGTTTTGCTCATGTGTATGTGGTGAGTGTTAGCAATCATAGAAGACTATATGATGGTTGAGTATGTGGAGCTCTTACTTAAACTCTGTTGAATAAGTTGGATTACGATTGCTTGGGGACTGAGAACATAGGTTCTTGAGTTTCAAGAGAATTCATTGTTTGAACCTAAACATGTGAATTGGTTGCTACTTTAAACATGAGAAATTTTATAAGAAAGATTTGTTGTTATGATGCTAGAAAAAGTGATTAAAGTTGCCATTGATCAAACTTGTGCACTTTGCTAGCATTCACACTTCATAAATTATTTCTATTATCATTTACCTACTCGAGGACGAGTAGGAATTAAGCTTGGGGATGTTGATAAGTCTCCAACGTATCTATAATTTATGAAGTATTCATGCCATGTTTATAAATTTTTTATATGGTTTTGGTATGATTTGCATGGAACTAACCCAGACTAACGTTGTTTTCAGCAGAACTACCATGGTGTTGTTTTTTGTGCAGAAATGAAAGTTCTCCAAATGAGCTGAAACTTTTTGACGATTTTTTTTTTTGGAACAAAAGAGGCCCCCGAAGCTTCGTGGAAGGACCAGAAGGTGAAGGACTAGGCCACAAGACACCGGGGTGCGCCTGGGCCCTTGCCCGTGCCTCGGTGGGTTGTGCTCACATCGAGGCACATCCGGACGTGAGACCGATGCCAAAAATTCCTATAAATAGAGAAACCATCAGAAATAACCCTAGATCAGAAGTTCCTCCACCACAAGGCTTTGTAGTCCACGAGATCCAATCTAGAGCCCTTTCCGGCACTCCGCCGGAGGGGGAAATCATCACCGGTGGCCATCTTCATCATCTCGGCGGCCACCATGATGATGAGGGAATAGTCCACCCTCGGGGCTGAGGGTATGTACCAGTAGCTATGTGTTGTATATATCTCTCTCTCATGTTCCTGATGGCACAATCTTGATGTATCGGGGGCTTTGTTAATATAGTCGGATCATATGGTGTTTTCTCCTCTCTATCTTGTGATGAATTGAGTTTTCCCTTTGAGATTTATTTGGATTGAATACTTTTATGGATTTGAGAGCACTTGATATATGTCTTGCAATTAAATACTCGTGGTGACAATGGGGTATCATATTGATCCACTTGATATATGTTTTGGCACTCAACTTGCGGATTCCCGAAGTGATACTGGGGTAATCTATGCATAGGGGTTGACGCACGTTCTTGTCTTTGTTTCTCTGGTAGAAATCTTGGGGCACTCTTTGAATATGTTTTGGTATTATCTTAGTACGAACTCTTGATAGATCGATCGGGAAGGATAACTTTGTGTTATCTTAGTATGAACTCTTGAAAGATCGATCGAAAAAGATAACCTTGTGTTATTCTAGTACGAACTCTTGGATAGATCGATCAGAAAGGATAACTTTGTGTTACTTTAGTACGAACTCTTGGAAAGATTGATCGTAAAGAATAACTTTGAGGTGATTTTGTTGAAGGGTGGTTATATGATCCAATTATATTAGCACTATTGAGAGATTCCACTAGCGAAAGTACGGACCCTAGGCCTTGTTTTCCATCATTGCAATACCGTTTGTGCTCACTTTTGTTACTTGCTACCTTGCTGTTTTTTATTGTTCGCACTGCAAAAATCAATATCTACTATCAATATTACACTTGTATCACCATCTCTTCGCCGAGCTAGTGCACCTATACAATTTCCCATTGTATTTGGTGTGCTGGGGACACAAGAGACTTTTTATTATTTGGTTGCAGGGTTGTTTGAGAGAGACCATCTTCATCCTGGACCTCCTACGGATTGATAAACCTTAGGTCATCCACTTGAGGGAAAATTGCTACTGTCCTACAAAACTCTACGCTTGGAGGCCCAACACGTGTCTACGAGAATAAAGTTGTGTAGTAGACATCAACCTCCAAGCAATCTAACTCAATATGAGTGATCGATTGTAAAGATAAAGAAATTCCTTCTTTTTTATCGGAAGTAGTTCCGCTTCTAGTGCATCAGTGCACCTGTGTAGGTGTCTGCATTATCTAAAGATGATTGATCATGCATGATCTCTAAGAATCATGCCAGCCCCCCTACGATTCCATTAACAAAAGAACCATATTTATTAAGCTTAACCCTTCACATAGCTGGTTGAGTCCATGAACTGGGAACCGTATCGTGATCGTGTGTGTGTGTTGTTTCTGTTTACCCGTGTATTGGGTAGGTGCCTTTGATAGGAACATAGCATGCAATTTTAAAAAAATCCTACGCTCACGCAAGATCTATCTAGGAGATGCATAGAAACAAGAGGGGGAGAGTGTGTCCATGTACCCTCGTAGACCGAAAGCGCAAGCGTTAGTTCAATGCGGTTGATGTAGTCGAACGTCTTCGCGATTCAACCGATCAATTACCGAACATACGACACCTCCGAATTCAACACACGTTCAGATCGATGACGTCCCTCAAACTCTTGATCCAGTAAAGTGTCGAGGGAAAGTTTCGTCAGCACGACAGCATGGTGACGGTGATGGTGAAGTGATCTGCGCAGAGCTTCGCCTAAGCACTACGACAATATGACCGGAGGAGAAAACTACGGAGGAGGGCGCCACACACGGCTAGGAACAATTGATGTGTATTCTAGGGGTGCCCTCCCCACGTATATAAAGGAGGGAGAGGGAGGGATGCAACCTAGGGGGAACGCCAAGTGGGGAGTCCTACTAGGAGTCCTAGTCCTAGTAGGATTCGACCCCCCTTTTATTCCTTCTCTTGGAGGGGGAGAGGGGGAAGGAGAGGGGGGAGGAGAAGGAAAGGGGGCGCCGCCCCTTCCCTAGTCCAATTCGGCCTCCTTCCATGTGGGGGGTGCGCCACCCCTAGGTGGGGCTGGTGTGCCTCCCTCTTATGGCCCATACATCCCATAACTTCCCCCGAGGGGTTCTAGTAACCCCCCGGAACTCCGATATGTATCCGGTACCCCTCGGAACCCTTCCGGTGTCCGAATACTATCATCCAATATATCAATATTAACCTCTCGACCATTTCGAGACTCCTTATCATGTACGTGATCTCATCCGGTACTCTGAACAATCTTCGGTCATCAAAAACACATAACTCATAATATAAATCATCATCGAACGTTAAGCGTGCGGACCCTACGGGTTCGAGAACTATGTAGACATGACCGAGACACTTCTCCGGTCAATACCCAAAAGTGGAACCTGGATGCTCATATTGATCCCACATATTCTACGAAGATCTTTATCGGTCAAACCGTAATGACAATATGCGTTATTCCCTTTGTCATCGGTATGTTACTTGCCCGAGATTCGATCGTCAGTATCTTCATACCTAGTTCAATCTCGTTACTAACAAGTGTTTTTACTCGTTCTGTAATGCATCATCCCTCGACTAACTCATTAGTCACATTGCTTGCAAGGCTTCTTATGATGTGAATTACCGAGAGGGCCCAGAGATACCTCTCCGATACTTAGAGTGACAAATCCTAATCTCGATCTATGCCAACCCAACTAACACCTTTGGAGATACCTGTAGAGCATCTTTATAATCATACATTTACGTTGTGACATTTGATAGCACACAAGGCATTCCTCCGGTATTCGGGAGTTGCATAATCTCATAGTCGGAGGAATATGTATTTGACATGAAGAAAGAAGTAGCGGTAAAACTAAACGATCAATACGCTAAGCTAATGGATGGGTCATGTCCATCACATCATTCTCCTAATGATGTGATCCCGTTAGTCAAATGACAACACATGTCTATGGTTAGGAAACTCAACAATCTTTGATTAACGAGCTAGTCCAGTGGAGGCTTACTAGGGACACTGTGTTTTTGTCTATGTATCCACACATGTATCAAGTTTCCGGTTAATACAATTATAGCATGAATAATGGACAATTATCATGATATAAGGAAATTTAAGTAACAACTTTATTATTGCCTCTAGGGCATATTTTCTTTAGTCTCCCACTTACACTAGAGTCAATAATCTAGATTACATAGTAATGATTCTAACACCCATGGAGTCTTGGTGCTGATCATGTTTTGTTCGTGGAAGAGGCTTTGTCAACGGGTCTATTATATTTAGATCCGTATGTATTTTGCAAATCTCTATGTCTCCCTCCTTGACTTGATCGCGGATGGAGTTGTAGCGTCTCTTGATGTGTTTGGTTCTCTTGTGAAACATGGATTCCTTCGCCAATGCAATCGCTCCAGTGTTGTCACAAAAGATTTTCATTGGACCCGATGCACTAGGTATTACACCTACATCGGATATGAACTCCTTCATCCAGACTCCTTTATTTGCTGCTTCCGATGCAGCTATGTACTCCGCTTCACACGTAGATCCCACCACGACGCTCTACTTGGAACTGCACCAACTGATGGCTCCACCATTCAACAAAAATATGTATCCGGTTTGTGACTTAGAGTCATCTAGATCAGTGTCAAAACTAGTATCCACGTAACCATTTATGATGAGCTCTTTGTCACCTCCATAAACGAGAAACATATCCTTGGTCCTCTTTAGGCACTTTAGGATGTTCTAGACCGCTGTCCAATGATCCACTCCTAGATTACTTTGGTACCTCCCTGCTAAAATTATAGCAAGGTACACATCAGGTTTGGTACACAACATTTCATACATGATAGATCCTATGGCTGAGGCATAGGGGATGACTTTCATTTTCTCTCTATCTTCTAAAGTGGTCGGGCATTGAGTCTGACTCAACTTCACACCTTGTAACACAGGCAAGAACCCTTTCTTTGACTGATCCATTCTGAACCTTTTCAAAACTTTATCAAGGTATGTGCTTTGTGAAAACCCTATCAAGCGTCTTGATCTATCTCTATAGATCTTGATGCCCAATATATAAGCAGCTTCACCGAGGTCTTTCATTGAAAAATTCTTATTCAAGTATCCTTTTATGCTATCCAGAAAACATAATTTACAATCAATAATATGTCATCAACATATAATATCATAAATGCTACAGAGCTCCCACTCACTTCCTTGTAAATACAGGCTTCCCGAAAAGTCTGTACAAAACCATATGCTTTGATCACCTCTTCCAAGCGTATATTCCAACTCCGAGATGCTTGCACTAGTCCATAGATGGATCGCTGGAGCTTGCACACTTTGTTAGCGCCTTTAGGATCGACAAAGCCTTCTAGTTGCATCATATAGAACGCTTCTTTAAGAAATCCATTGAGGAATACAGTTTTGACGTCCATTTGCCAGATTTCATAATCTTAAAATGCGGCAATTGCTGACATGATTCAGACAGACTTAAGCATCACTACGGGTAAGAAGATCTCATCATAGTCAACTCCTTGGACTTGTCAAAAACCTTTCGCAAGAAGTCGAGCTTTGTAGACAGTAACATTACCATCAACGTCAGTCTTCTTCTTGAAGATCCATTTATTTTCTATGGCTTTCCGATCATCGGGCAAGTCAACCAAAGTCCGTACTTTGTTCTCATACATGGATCCCATCTCAGATTTCATGGCCTCCAGCCATTTTGCGGAATCTGGGCTCATCATCGCTTCTTCATAGTTTGTAGGTTCGTCATGGTCTAGTAACATGACTTCCAGAACAGGATTACCGTACCACTCTGGTGCGGACCGTACTTTGGTTGACCTACGAGGTTCGGTAGTAACTTGATCTAAAGTTTCATGATCATCATCATTAGCTTCCTCACTAATTGGTGTAGGCATCATGGGAACTATTTTCTATGATGAGCTACTTTCCAATTCGAGAGAAGCTATAGCTACCTCATCAAGTTCTACTTTCCTCCCAATCACTTCTTTCGAGAGAAACTCCTTCTCTAGAAAGGATCCATTTTTAGCAACAAAGATCTTGCCTTCGGACCTGTGATAGAAGGTGTACCCAACAGTTTATTTTGTGTATACTATGAAGACGCACTTCTCCGATTTGGGTTCGAGCTTATCAGGCTGGAGCTTTTTCACATAAGCATCGCAACCCCAAACTTTAAGAAACATCAGCTTAGGTTTCTTGACAAACCACAGTTCATACGGTGTTATCTCAATGGATTTAGACAGTGCCCTATTTAACGTGAATGCAATTGTCTCTAATGCATAACCCCAAAACGACAGTGGTAAATCGGTAAGAGACATCATAGATCACACCATATCTAATAAAGTAGGGTTACGATGTTCGGACACACCATTACATTGTGGTGTTCCAGGTGGCGTGAGTTGCGAAACTATTCCACATTTTTTTAAATGAAGACCAAACTCGTAACTCAAATATTCGCCTTCGTGATTAGATCGTAGAAACTTTATTTTCTTGTTACAATGATTCTCTACTTCACTCTGAAATTCTTTGAACTTTTCAAATGTTTCAGACTTGTGTTTCATCAAGTAGATATACCCATATCTGCTCAAATCATGTGTGAAGGTCAGAAAATAACGATACCCGCCGCGAGCCTCAACACTCATCGGACCGCATACATCGGTATGTATTATTTCCAATAAGTCAGTTGCTCACTCCATTGTTTCGGAGAACAGAGTTTTAGTCATCTTTCCCATGAGGTATGGTTCGTAAGTATCAAATGATTCATAATCAAGTGATTCCAAAAACCCATGTGTATGGAGTTTCTTCATGCACTTTACACCAACATGACCTAAACGGCGGTGCCACAAATATGTTGCACTATCATTATCAACTTTGCATCTTTTGGCATCAATATTATGAATATGTGTATCACCACGATCGAGATTCAACAAAAATAGACCACTCTTTAAGGGTGCATGACCATAAAAGATATTACTCATATAAATAGAACAACCATTATTCTCTGATTTAAATGAATAACCATCTCGCATCAAATAAGATCTAGATATAATGTTCATGCTCAATGCTGGCACCAAATAACAACTATTCAGGTCTAAGACTAATCCCGAAGGTAGATGTAGAGGTAGCGTGCCGACGGCGATCACATCAACTTTGGAACCATTTTCCACGCGCATCGTCACCTCGTCCTTAGCCAATCTTCGTTTAATCCGTAGCCCCTGTTTCAAGTTCCAAATACGAGCAACCAAACCAGTATCAAATACCCAGGCACTACTACGAGCATTAGTAAGGTACACATCAATAACATGTATATCAAATATACCTTTGTTCACTTTGCCATCCTTCTTATCCGCCAAATACTTGGGGCAGTTCCGCTTCAAGTGACCAGTCCCTTTGCAGTAGAAGCAATCAGTTTCAGGATTGGCTCCAGACTTGGGTTTATTCCCGGGAGTAACAACTTGCTTGCTATTCTTCTTGAAGTTCCCCTTCTTTCCCTTGCTTGCTATTCTTCTTGAAACTAGTGGTCTTGTTAACCATCAACACTTGATTCTCCTTTTTGATTTCTTCATTCGCAGCTTTGAGCATTGCGAAGAGCTCGGCAATTGTCTTCTCCATCCCTTGCATATTATAGTTCATCACGAAGCCTTTATAGCTTGGTGGCAGTGATTGAAGAACTCTGTCAATAACACTATCATCCGGAAGATTAACTCCTAGCTGAGTCAACTGGTTATAGTACCCAGACATTCTGAGTATGTATTCACTGACAGAACTATTCTCCTCCATCTTGCAGCTATAGAACTTGTTGGAGACTTCATATCTCTCAACTCAGGCATTTGCTTGAAATATTAACTTCAACTCTTGGAACATCTCATATGCTGCTCGGAGTCACTCTAGCTCCTAAAATACGAGGAGTTGGAGCATCCGTTTCCTTGCTCCGTGCTTTTTAACTCCAGCTCCGGGAGCGGAGTTGAGGAGTGGCGGGTCTCCGAACAGGGCCGAAGTCCCGATTCTAAGCTTGCAAGACGTTCATAACATCAGCAGTTGCTCCTGCAGTAGACCTTTCACCTAGCGGTGCATCAAGGACATAATTCTTCTGTGCAACAATGAGGATGATCCTCAAGTTATGGACCCAGTCCGTGTAGTTGCTACCATTATCTTTCAACTTAGCTTTCTCTAAGAACGCATTAAAATTCAAGGGAACGATAGCACGGGCCATTAATCTACAACATATATATGCAAAAACTATCAGGACTAAGTTCATGATAAATTAAGTTCAATTAATCATATTACTAAAGAACTCCCACTTAGATAGATGCTACCTCTTGAGCATGTGTTGGTTTTCCCTTGAAGAGGAAAGGGTGATGCAGCAAAGTAGCGTAAGTATTTCCCTCAGTTTTTGAGAACCAAGGTATCAATCCAGTAGGAGGCTACACGCAAATCCCTAGTACCTGCACAAACAATTAAGAACCTTGCAACCAACGCGATAAAGGGGTTGTCAATCCTTTCGCGGCCACTTGCAAAAGTGATTTCTGATAGAGATAATAAGATAAATATTTTTGGTATTTTTGTTGTATAAATTGGAAAGTAAAGATTGCAAAATAAACTACGATAAAAATAGCTAGTTGACGGGAGATTGATATGATGGAAAATAGACCGGGGGGCCATAGGTTTCACTAGTGGCTTCTCTCAAGATATCATATTTATGGTGGGTGAACAAATTACTGCCGAGCAATTGATAGAAAAGCACATAGTTATGAGAATATCTAGCCATGATCATGTATATAGGCATCATGTAATGCCCAGGATGGGACTATATCTCTTACGTGTCGAGGCACGACTTAGAGACATAACCCCATGCTGGAATGCTTGCAAGTTTGGTATCTTTGCACAACTCATGTAAAAGATGGGGATGGAAAACATAAAATAGTTGGCTTACACTCGCCACGCCACACAAATACATTACATGTATCAATCATCATACTAATGAACATCACAGCCCATCTAAGGGTAAAATCCAAATGTCAAGATACCAAACATAATTTAAATCCACAGGTCAGATCGAATCCTAGTAGAAGTACCACTACTGATCATCGGGATAACGAACATAATAACGGCTACGCTCCTCGTCGTACTCCCAGTCTAGCTCAGTGCCATCGCCTGGGTAACTCACCATCGGACCTGCATCTGGTGTGGTGAAGTAACTGTGAGCCACAGAGGACTCAGCAATCCCGTTCCCGGGTAACATGACTATCTAAGCCTTGGGTGTGGAACAAGGCTGAAGAAAGAATAAGAGTCTGCAGCAGCAACTAGCACTAGCTTACGTATACGAGAGCGAGAAGAGAAGGTGCCTCGGTCGAGATATGATCACTAAGTGATCCTAACTAAAGCCAGTCAAACATAACCCCACCGTGTTCATCTCCCAAAACCCTTTTCGGAAAATGACAGTCACGGAACACACGCTGGTAGTGTATTGGAACATGGTGTCAAGTTTTCTACAACCGGATATTAACAAGCTCCCATCTGCCACATAACCGCGGGCACGGCTTTCGAAAGTTCATAACCCTGCAGGGGTGTTCCAACTTGGCCCATGACAAGCCCACGATCCGCGGAGTCGCAACTCCAAGGTGGGAAGACCCGAGTATTCTCGGAATCCCGTGCTCAAGATACTCCGAACTAAGGTAAGGCTAATCCAGCAAATCCTCCCGGCGTGCCGACACCCTGATAGTAGCCGCGCGTTTCTCGTCTCAGGCTAGGACCGGATGGGCGATCCCACAGGTTTTTACCAGCCCTCGAGTTTCCTTAAGGTGGCCCCGCGTAACCCCCAGTTTGGATCAACACTCATGTGGAGCACTGGCCCGGGTTGTTGATTAAGAAAGAGGGTTAATTACTCCCTATGCAAGTTTTATTAGTTATTAGGCAAATAGTACCAATGTTGGGACTTGCTGGAAAAGACTTAGCACTTAGCGGTTTATCGAGGGGGTCCCATAGTCCCAACCGTGTGAGGAACGCATAATCAAGGAACATAACACCGGTTTAAACGGTTCCTAGCGGCATGAGTGGAACAAAGCACCAAGCAAAAGGCTTAGCCTTCCACCCATTGCCAATATATAGATGATTTCATTTTAAGCATTTATATAGTGTGATATAACCCAACAAACTTCAACATGAAGCAAGCATCTTCAATCTTCACCTGCAACTAACAATGCTATAAGAGGGGCTGAGCGAAGCGTACTTAGCCATTCAACGGCTTGCATAGGTAGGGTGGTTAGACATGATCATGGTTACAAGTAGGAGGCTGACAGGAAAGACATGGGCATCGAGGCAAAACTAAAGAGCGATACTCTAGCAATAGGCAAAGATAGTAATGTTATCGGGGTTCGGTCATCTTGCCTGAAGAGTTGTCGTTCGGATCGTAAGAGGGGTCCTCGTTCTCAAGCTCGGTGGTAACCTCGTGCTCGTACTCGTACTCGGTCTCAGCTTCCGGCTCTAATCAACACAGCCACACAAGGCACGAAATCAACAAGATGCAATGCGCACTCAAAATATGCTGGATGCATGACTGATGCACTATGGGAGCACAATGAGCATGACAATATGCGATCAAGCAAAATGCTTAAAAACAAGATAACAATAGGATATTATGAATCTACACAAAAAATCAATCAAGTTTCATATAGGACTTGCTGCAATCGGAGCTACGGGCTAAAAGTTACACACAAAACAATAAACATGCGAAAGCTGAAAATTACAGCAACATGGCAACTTCGGAGCACTAGATAAATAAGCTACATCACTCAAACATCATGGCAAAGAGCATGAACATAAACTATACATATCCTACAGCAAATAAGTCCAAAGGTGCACCCCCAAAGGAGCAACGGATCAATATCAACAAGCTTGGACATATTGAACTTGATAACAAAATCCTGACAGCAGTAATTTATTGCAACTTTGGAGCAAAAGTTAAATATGCTACAGCCACTCAAATAAGCATGTGATAGCATGATTGGATAGCCAACAATATATACTACAAGGAACCATCAAGAGTCACCCCAAAACTATCATGGTTTGTCCTAGAACAACAAGCAAACATGGCATCTGGAAATTACAGATTCCAGACTTAGTGAAATTTCACCAAGTGTTAAAACAGCAGTTTCATCATGGCATCTTTGAGAGCAAGTTTAAGTCACCTCAAAACTAAACGTGGCAAGTGGTAAGAACTACAATAAAGTACACATGATGGTGAATCCAAAACACCTAAGCATGCATCATGGAGATAAACACAACGATAGCAATGAGCTCCTCAAGTTGGCATTTCATAACAAGTTAAACAACTAAACAGCCACATAGCACTTTGCAACGAAGATAAACATGGCAAGATTAATTCTATCATGCAAACTTAAGCATTTAACATGTAGAGCATGACAAGACGAACACGTGGACATGTCATTTGCATCATTGGGATAAACGAGCACCAAGTTATCACTATGCAAAGGTGGCATGCAAAACAACACTAACAGCAGTTTTTATCATGATGCACTCTTGCAACAGATATTTAAGCATCTAGATGATCTCAAACATGCATGGCACAATGGAATGAAATGTAGTACAAGTCTCCACGAACGTCTGGATATCTCATTCACTCAAATCGGAGCATCACACACAAAGTTATCACCATTTGAATCTAGCATCAGACAACAAAATATCTCAGACTTAGGGAATTTGGGACTACCTCAGATCTGAAAAAAAATTGTCAAACGGGCTGGATCTGGAAGTGGATCGGGCCGGAATCGGAGATGCGCCCGCGGGGCGCTGGCGGATCGGGCACGCGGACTGGATCGGGCGGAGACCCACCAGCTAACGGGCTGGGCCCGCTAGGGTTCAGCCGCTGGGGAGGAAGCCGATCGGGACGAGGGGATCGGGGAGCCTGGCTCCTCCCTCGATCCCAGGCGGCGGCGACTGTTCCTGGGGTACGAGCAGGCCGGCGTAGAGGCCCACGGCTGGAGGAGGCCCGCGCGGAGGGGAGTGGATCCAGGCGGCGACCAGATCAGATCGGCTGGGGCGCCCGGGATCGAGCATGCAGCGGTAACGGGCCGGCCCACCTACGCCTGGAGGGAGAGGAGCGCTGGGCTAGGAGCAGCTCGCACGGGAGGGGCGGCTGGCGATCGATCAACGGCCCAGGCGGGGCGAGGCTCTGGATCGGGGATCTGGCTGCCCCGATCGAAGGAGGCGGCGGCGGCTGGGATTCCGTTGCGGGCTGGCGAGCGAGGAAAAGGGGGTCCGACGGCCGGACTTGGCCGGACCGGCGGCGGAGGCGGCGGTGGTGGCCAAGGTGGTGAGGGGAAGCGGCCGGCGGTGAGGAGAAAGGCGGCGGGGCGGATTCCGGCGAGATGGTGAGGTGGCCGGTGGGATCTCCGGCGAGGTGGCGTGGTGCTCCGGCGAGCTCCTCCGGCGAGCTCCGCCGGAGTGGAGGGAGGAGGCTGGAGGAAGAAGATGGGGGCTAGGGTTTCCTTGTTTTGGGGCAAAATTTGAGGAAGGTGGACAAATATATAGGCACAAGGAGCTAGGGTTGTCCAAATGGGGTGTGGTTTTCGGCCACGCGATTAGAATTGGATGGCCTAGATGAAGGGAGGGGTTTGGGCTGGTTTGGTGGACTGTTGGAGGGGTGTCTTGGGCCTCAAAGTGGAGGCACTTTTAGCCCACGAGAAAAACTGTTGGGGTAGCAAACGGACTCCAAACGCGACGAGATTTGACAGGCGGGTTACACACACCAAAACAACAACACACGACAAGTCTCGCACCAAACCGGTAACGTTTACACGGCCAAACACCAAAGTAGGCCTACGGGACGCCACAGACACGTGAGGGAGCTCCGGAACGTGAAACGGACAACGGGAAGGAACGCGTGGGACCGGATGCAAACGACAACACAAATGCAATGCGATGCACATGACTACATGATATGAATGAATGCCACACACGCACACAACAAAACAACGAAAACCCAAAAGACGAAGAACCCAAAATGGAATTGATGAAGCCGGAGATATATTATATGCCCAAAAGGGAAAGTATTACATCCGGAGCATTACAAACTCTCCTCTACTACAAAAAGATCTCGTCCCGAGATCTAGGACTGGAAAAAGGAAGGGTACTCGGAACGAAGATGATCTTCTCGTTCCCACGTAGCTTCTCGGTCGGTATGGTGTGACCATTTGACTTTCAAGAATTTGATGGACTTGTTGCGGGTCTTGCGCTCGGTTTCTTCGAGGATAGCAATGGGATGCTCTCGGTAGGACAAATCTTGTTGAAGATCAATCTCTTCAAACGGAATCATGCGTTCAGGTGCCTTGAAGCATTTGCGGAGTTGAGACACATGAAACACATCATGAACATTGGCGAAGTTGGAAGGGAGCTCAAGTTGATAGGCTAGATCGCCTCTTTTGCCAAGGATCTTGAAAGGCCCGACGTATCTAGGAGCTAGCTTTCCTTTGATACCGAATCTTTGGGTGCCTTTCATCGGAGAAACACGGAGATAGACATGATCACCAATGTTGAAAGCCAAATCACGATGCTTGCCGTCATAGTAGCTCTTCTGACGCGACTGAGCGGCCTTGAGATTCTCACGTATGACTTTGCACATTTCTTCGGCTTCTGAGATCAAGTCATTGCCAAGAAGTTGACGTTCACCTGTTTCAGACCAGTTGAGAGGGGTACGACACTTTCTGCCATAGAGAATTTCAAATGGAGCTTTGCCTGCACTTGCTTGAAAGCTGTTGTTGTAAGAGAACTCGGCAAATGGAAGGCAATCTTCCCATTTCATGCCAAAAGATATGACACACGCTCTGAGCATGTCTTCTAGAATCTGATTCACTCGCTCGACTTGACCACTAGTCTGAGGGTGAAAAGCAGTGCTGAACCTGATCTTAGTGCCCATGTGTCACACCCTGCATTTTGTAACATGTTATTTGTAACTTTGAAGCATGAAAATTTGGACCAGCAAAAATTTTCAGCATCATTTGGCTTTTATTTGGAATTGAGTTTTCTTCATTTGCTTTTTTATGTGCTCATTAAAGTCAACTATGACCTCTTGTAGATTTCATCTCCACACCCAAAACTTCTGCCCAATGATCATGCCAAGTGTTATATAACAGTATAGAATTTTCTTACAAAATTAATTTGGCCAAAAAGTATTTTTATAAATTTAGTTTTTTCAAAAACCCCTGAATTGAGATTTGCACTGCAAGTACTTGATTTAGGGTGTGAAAATTATTTCAAAAGGTTTATTTGAGACCTAGTAGCCATAGGACTCCCAGAAACCACAAAGGCATAATTTTAAAAGTTATTTTTCTATTTTATTTAAAAGCTTTTTCTTAAGGCCAGAAATGGTCTTTAATAGGGGAAAATTATTTAACTATTTCAAAAATATTTGCCAAAATTCAGAGAGACTCATAGGACATATATTGTCCATATGTAAGAGTTTCAACACTTGGTCATGTTCAAAATAATGGGCTAAACCCTCTAAAACCCTTTCTGGATATTTCAAGCTTTTGAAATATTTACAAAGGAAACTTTCTCCAAAAATTCCAGGGAAATTCTATCATGTCATATATGACATATTTGATGATCTTGCCAAGTCCCATGCCTTGGGAAGCAAGAAAACCTCCTCAAACCCCTTCATAACCATTCTGTCCATATTTGAAGTTTGAGCAACTTTACATTGCCAAACTTGTCCAAATGCTCTCAAACTTGGTGCACATGCTAGAATGACCTAATAAGGCACCTAGACCAAATGGCACAAGAATTTGAATAGAGCAACTTGATCAGATCACCTCAAAATCCTTTCTGTTCAAATGCAAATTTGAACAACTTTACATTACCAACTTTTTATCTGGAGCTTCAAACTTTGTGAGCATGATCAATACCCCAAATGATGATGCTACACCAAGTGGTGCATCAAGGGGAGATGATTAGCTTGACTCAATCAAGATGAAACTGTTTCTGTTGATTTCTAGGGTTCACCAAAGTTACATTGGCTAGTTTCTTCAAATGAGCCCAAATTTGGTGAAGCACCCTATTTTCTCATGTCTTTCAACCCTGTCAAGTGCCATGTCAAGTGGACTTCATTTACTTGATCAAACACAGATCAAACACCTTCTGCAGAATTTCTAAAACCTCCAACCTGACCACTTTCACTTTTGTCCATGGCCTCAACTTCTTACCACAGGCTCATTGAGTTACCAGCTACCTCCAGTAACTCCCCCAGCACCCCAGCTCCATGATTGAAGGGTGAAACCCTTGTTTTACCTTGCTGTACAGCCAGTTTCCACCATGTTACCAGCCCTCTCCCTCTCTCTCTGCATCCCCAGGGCATCCAAGGCCTCAGGGCATTTCTTTACTCCTCCCTCTACGCGCTAGACACTGTTGGACACACTGGTTTGGACCAAACCGGCGAGAGCGCGGCGATGCCAGTCAAACGCACGCTCTGGAGCGCGCGAACAGTGCCCTCCGCACGCTGGCTCCAGCCAATCGCCGATCCCCGATAGCCTCGGGCCTCCCCCTCGCGCCAGTCGAGGCGCCTCGACGTCCGCAACCTCCCCGGCGCTGTCCCCCCTCCTCCTGCGCCCTCCAGTGAACGTCGTCGCACGCGCACCGGCCGCCCGCTTCGGCCATTCTTCTGTTTCACACGCGCGCGCGTCTCTGACGCTCCCCCGCTCCTCCTCTCACCTCAGCTGGACGTGGAGCTAGTCCACGGACCTCCCCGGCGTGTTTCCAGGCTCCAGAACCCTCCACAGCCTCGCCTGCAACCTCGCCGGCGCACGGGTCCACGGTGAACCACGGGCGCGGCTATATAAGGCCCTCCCGAGCTTCTCCAACACCACCACAAGCCTCACACCACTCCACTGATCCCCCCTGCACCTCCAGATCAACCCCAGGACGCCCCAGTGCTCGGGATCGACCAGAGCTCCGCCGCGTCGGGCCGCCGGCGATCTCGTGGTACGGGCCTCCCCTGCCTCTCCTTCCACTCGTTTCGGAACCGCCGCACTCCACTGATCCTGTCCCCTCTATTTCCCCCTCCGTTTGCAGTCGGAAAAGGCCGCAGCCACCACCCTCCGACGAGCTTCCGCCGCCCCACCTCGCCGCCGGTGAACCAGGCCTCCCCGCCGTGCCGCACTACCACCACTCCAACCGCGACACGCCACTGAGCTCATCCCTGCCCTCCGTTGCCGTCGCCGTGGCCGGAATCCTCGCCGGTGAGCTCGCCGTGGCCGTGGCCGAGGGGTTAGAGATGACAGGCGGGCCCCGCCTGTCATCCCCCCACCTCTCTCCCCCTCCTCTGTGCCACTGACCCACGGGCCCCGCCCGTCAGGTTTGAAAACCTGACGTGCGCGCGCGCTGGCTCCGTGCGGCTGGGCCAGTCCGTCTGGGCCGTGCACTGTGGCCTCCTCTGGCCCAGTGCACAGGACTCCTTTTTCTTTTTCTTTTCTGTAAATGATTTAAACATTTATACAGAAAAGAATATTGATCCAAATTAAATAATTCCAACTCCTAAAATCTTGCAATATTCCAACCTATTTAATGGTACTTCTTTCATTCAAATCCATGGAACTTTGCTGTACTGTTCAAATTTAAATTTAAATTTGGCAGTAATACTCCTGTTCAAAAATCAATATATCCTATTCTGTAACTCCAAAACTCCAACTAAGATTTTTCCCCATCTTAGAAATCTCTCTAGTATTTTACAAAAATGAGTTGACATTTTTCTGAGCACTTTGATTTTTCTGTTTTATTTGTATTCTTATTTTCCCGTGGTTATTATGCGACGTATAGATCCCGTATTTGACGAAGTTGCTATGGAAGAAGAAGGAGAAGGATTTGAAGACATTGAAGACCAAGCCAATCCAGGCAAGCCAGCCCTTTGACCATGATACACTTGTTCTCGGAACCCGTTTGTTTCCGATGCATGATGATAGGGTTACGATGGTAACCTAGATGAACCACCACATGATGCATGCCTTATTGTTGATCTTGCTGTGTGCTAGATGACATGCAAATAATTGGTCATGATGCTTATATGATGCATGTGTGATATGAACCCTCGTAGTTGAAATCTTTGCATGAACCCATCGGGTGCCCCTAATGCCCGAGGGTGATGAAGTGTTAGGTCATCACTTGAGAAAGAAGTGATGTGCCGGTAGATCATGTGCATGGTGGAATGATGGATTAGATTTATGTGTGACTACCGTCCAAACCAAACATGTGCAACCACACTACCCCTTATGGGACGGGGCTTTATTGATTACTTAGGTCGATACTAGCATGGTGCCCGCATTACTAGTGACGGGAAGACTTGAGGTCTTTCCCGGGACGGGGTCGTGCTTGGATAGGCGGCCATGACTGTTTTCACAGGGCACCGGACACACCGTTGGTCCCTTCGGGTACGCGTGACATTGAAATTAGGGCAAGTCCCATGATCTATTGTTTGTACCCGAGGGCCGTGTACCAACGAGTGGACTCTATGTTAGTGTCGTCTAAGGAAAGGTAATGACCGGGTGCTTACCCCGGGTACTTGAGGTACCGCGGGTCGTGGATGACACGGAAGTTCCCCGGATCTTGTGGGTAAAGTGCGCAACCTCTGCAGAGTGTAAAACTATTCGAATAGCCGAGTCCACGGTCATGGACAGTTGGGTGGTGCTACTTAAACTATGTCTAGAATTTTACTTCATTGGTGATAAATTGTGCGTGACAAGTCAAGGATGGTGACTTGACTCGATGAGTTGAATCATATTCATGTTGATGTCGGTAACCTATTCTCGAGGTTACGCGAGGTTATTGATGCATAAACTTGATGATAGCATATTGTTCTAGCTTCCTGCTAGATTGTTCGTTATTGTTCCATTGCATTGTTACCACATCATGAGTTGCTTGCGAGTACATTCAAAGTACTCATTGGCTTGCCACTGGTTATTTAATTGGCCAGGCATGGAAGAGCAGGAATATGAGGAAGAGTTCTTTGGAGACGAACATGCGAACTAGGACGCTATCCCAGTCAGAATGCCTGTAGGGTTAAGGCAGATGGCATGGGTTCTACCCGTTTATCGAAGACTTCCGCTACTTGAGATATTTGCTATTCAGCCCGTGAGGCTCTATCTATGTAAGACTTGGCCATAATGGCCCTAATTCGTGTAAGACTATTTGTATGGATGTAAGACTCTTGTTATTTCAGCTTCTGTGTGTTCAGTGAGCATTGATCTCTGGGATCACTGTACACGTGCATTCGGTGATCTCGACTTCTAAGTCGGGGTCCCCACACCATGGCGGACTGAAAGGAGTCCCAGAACTTTGAAGTGAACAAACTTCCACGGTCTGAGGAGATAACTTGAGGGATGCCATGTAAAGACACAATTCTGGAAGTATACAATTCTGCAAGTTTAGCTGCATTGATTGATTCTTTGACTGGAAGGAAGTGATCGACTTTGGTAAGCTTGTCAACCACCGCGAAGATAGAATCATTCCCTCTTTTGGACTTAGGAAAGCCAGTGATGAAATCCATTTCAATGTGGTCGAATTTCCACTCGGGAATAGGAAGAGGTTGGAGGAGACTGGCTGGACGTTGATGCTCTGCCTTCACTCTTCTGCGGACATCACATTCATTCACGAATTGGGCAATCTCCCTTTTCATGCGTGTCCACCAGTAAGATTGCTTGAGGTCTTGGTACATCTTGGAGCTGCCAGGATGAATGGAAAGGAGAGAATCATGTGCTTCTTCCATTATGAGCTTCCTGAGATCACCTTTGGGAACGACGAGTCTGTCCTCGAAGAACAAGGTATCTCTCTCATCAACACGATAGCACTTGTATTTAGGAGTGCCCTTTGCAATACCATGTTTCACCTTCTGCACCATGGCATAACTGAGTTGGGCCTCACGAACCTGATCTTCCAAGGTAGTAGCAATTTGAAGATTTGCAAGAAAACCTTGTGGAACAACTTGGAGGTTGAGTTTCCTGAATGCTTCACAAAGCTCAGGCTGAAACGGCTTAATAAGAAGGCTGTTGCAATATGCCTTTCTGCTCAAAGCATCTGCAATCACATTCGCCTTGCCAGGAGTGTATTCAATGCTGGGATCATACTCTTGGATCATTTCGACCCAACGAGTCTGGCGGAGGTTAAGATTCGGCTGTGTGAAGATGTACTTCAAGCTCTTGTGATCGATGAAGATGTCGACTTTTCTGCCCAACAACAGATGTCTCCACGTAATCAAAGCATGTACCACAGCTGCTAGTTCAAGATCATGTGTGGGGTAGTTCTTCTCGCTTGGCTTCAGCTGACGAGAAGTGTATGCCACAATTCTCTTGTCCTGCATAAGCACACCACCAAGTCCTTGAAGAGAAGCATCACAGAATACTTCATAGGGCTTGGACTCATCTGGAGGAGTAAGAACTGGAGCAGAGACAAGCTTTTCTTTGAGAGTTTTGAATGCCACTTCACACCCTGGAGACCAAAAGTATTTGACATTCTTCTGTAGCAAGTTGGAGAGAGGCTTGGCAATCTTGGAGAAGTTCTCAACGGACCTTCTGCAATAGCTGGCAAGACCAAGAAAGCTTCGGAGTTGCTTGACGTTCTGAGGAGCTTCCCAGTTGATAATTGCTTCAACTTTCTCGGGGTTTACCGCAATACCGTCAGCTGAGATGATATGGCCCAGATACAAGACCTTATCGAGCCAAAATTCGCACTTGGAGAACTTGGCATAGAACTTATGTTCACGGAGTCGGTCAAGAACCAGACGTAAGTGCTTTTCGTGATCTTCTTCATTCTTGGAAAATACCAAAATATCATCCAGATACACAAGCACAAACTCGCCGGTGTAGGGGTTGAAGATGTAGTGCATCATTCTCGAGAAGGTAGGAGGAGCATTGGCGAGACCAAAAGACATGACCGTATACTCGTATGAGCCGTAGCTCGTTCGGAAGGCAGTCTTGTGAATATCCTCCTCGCGAAAGCGAATTTGGTGATAGCCCATTCGGAGATCGAGCTTAGAGAACACTTTAGCTCCTTTAAGCTGCTCAAACAGTTCATTGATGTTGGGGAGCGGATACTTGTTCTTTATTGTCTTCTTGTTCAATGGTCGGTAATCAACGCAGAGACGTTCCGTGCCATCTTTCTTCTTGACAAATAAGACACCACAGCCCCAAGGAGACGTACTCGGCCTGACCAGACCCAAACGTTCCTGTTCATCAAGCTGCTTCTTCAATTCCTTCAATTCTCCAGGAGAGAGCTTGTACGGACGCCGGCATGCTGGCTCAGTACCCGGCTCGAGTTCAATGACGAATTCCACTTGATGGTGTGGAGGCATGCCTGAAAGTTCTTCAGGAAAGACGTCTTGGTATTCGTTTACCACCGGAATTTGAGAGATGGCATTAATCTCGCCCTTATCATTGAGAGAGAAAAGCCTGATAGTGTTATCCCTGGAGGCAAAGATAATCACATCTTCATCAGGATGAGTCATCTTGACTTTCTTCCGTGCACAATCAATTTGAGCATCATGCTGAGAAAGCCAATCCATCCCGAGGATGAGGTCAATGTCGGAATTACCAAGAACCACCGGTTTAGCCAGAAAGCGATAATCACCCATGCGAATAGAAACATCTGGAGCAAATATCTTTGAATGCATTAGTTTGCCTGGAGAAACAACTGACAATTCCCTTGGCAAACTTTTGGTGACAATGTTGTGCTTGGATGCAAAAGGATATGACATGAAAGAACATGTAGCACCTGAATCAAACAACACTTTAGCAGGAAAAGAGTTAACTGGAAGGTTACCCAAAATCACATCAGAAGAAGTCTCCGCTTGCGCTGCATTCATCAGATTGACCCTTGCAGACTTTGGAATATGCTTGAAAATAGCTGTACTCACAGGTGGAGGAGGTGGAAGGCGCTTCGGGTTGGGGCACTTGTTAGCATAGTGACCTTTCTGAGTGCACTTGTTGCAGACCACCTCTGAGAGAGGACGGAAATGAGAACCACTTGACTTGGAACCTTGAGACTGAAACTGATTCCTCGTCTGGTTGCTCGGGTTGGGTGGGTGGGAGAAACCACGTCCACTGGAGTTCTTGTTGCTGTTGGAGTTGTTGTAAGGAGCTCGAATCACTGGAGGAGGAGGAAGCCAAAATTTCTGTTGTTTCGAGACCATCTGAGACGATGAGGAGGAGTGAACGGCATCTTGAATCCTATTTTTAGAAGCCTCCATCTTGAGCTGGGCTACCTCTTGCTTCAAAGCCATGTTATAGAATTTGTCGAACTCATCGGGCTCGAACAAGGTGAGAGCAAGTTGAAGTTCATCTTTGAGACCTCCTCGGAATTGATAGATCTTGCTCTTGGCATCCGGAATGTCTTGCTTAGCATAGCGGGCGAGGTTTTGGAACTTGACATTATACTGGTAGACAGTCATAGAGCCCTGCTTCAGGTTGCGGAATTGCTCACGCATACCCTCAATGACACTTGTTGGAATGTGGTGAGGGCGAAAGTCCTTGCAGAAATCCTCCCAAGAGATCACACGACCTGGCCTGGAGTCTTTGTACTGCTGCCACCAGTCAGCTGCTTGGTCTTTGAGTTGGAAGGCTGCAAACTTCACATAGTCCTCTTCCCTTACGTTACTGCACTCAAAATGCTTTTTGATATCGATGATCCAATCTTCAGCATCAAGAGGGTCGACACAGTAACTGAAAGCTTTTGGATTATTGGCCAAGAACTGGTTGAGAGTAGCATGGTGCTGTTGGTTGAAGAAGTTGCCTTGATTCCCTGGAACACCCTGATTAGCTTGATTAGCTTGCATCTGCTGCATCATCTGCATCAACATCTGGGTGTTCTGATTTGTAGTCTGCATAATCGCTCTCCAAGCCTCAGACGGAGGAGGAGGGGAAGGAGGACGATTTGGGACCTCTTCACCCTCTGGGTTAGCGTTGGGAACTCGTTACAGAGCCATCCTGAAAGAGATGACCACGAATCAGCAATTGATTGACAGAAGGTATAAGCTGAAACAACGGATTGAAATGCAACATAGTCTTCACAAGAATCATTCGAACAAGAGGAACGAATGAAATTCTCAGTTAAATGATAACATAAATCTTCATGAGAAGCCACATAGGGGACAAAAGGTAAATAAGAAAACAACAAGGTACGGATGGAAACAAACACAAGCTAGGAGCTTTGTTCTAACATCTTTGTGCTGAAAGCTTATGAACGCGTTACGAAAGGGTTTTGCAATCCCCGGATCAGCATAGCCAAGGACCCTTTAAGATGCAACTCCCGATCGGAACATCGGTCATAAAACCACTTCACTCAATGTAGAACCCCGAACTCGCTAACCTGTATTCGTTGGAAGAATGCCTACGATCTACTGGATAAACCCACCTATTAATTTCCGAAAGTTTCCAGTTATGCAATCAGGTGTTGGGGATACAGGGGAAGCACCGCGCAATCAACTCTAAACCTACATCCAGCTGTATCCATCCTTCAACACATAACCAGTCTTTCTCGGAAACTGTCTACCTCGGACCTTCGAAAAGCATCCACTATACCAAGCTATGGCAATACTCCCGAACTACCTCCCCAGTACTGGGTGATGTCGGGGTTATCTTGCCACTAACCGTATAGGAGAGATTTTTTATGTCAGCCGTCTTAAGTATTTAGTACTGCCGCGATATGCTTGTGACGACAATACCACGAAGCTCAACTCCCCGGGACACTGCCACAACCCCTAATGTCAGGAGGCATCGAGAACAATATTCTCGTCACAAGAACATCGAAACAATCCGACAATACTCGTGAGATTCCTAAAAAAAATTTGGTGCAATTTTTGAAAGTAGAAGAGGCAAGAGTAGTCGTCAGGAGTCCTCACCAGAGAGAAAAGGGATGAGAAGCAAAGAAATCCTACTCTCCGATATAAATATAGGACTCAAAATATTTTCGGTGTGTGCCTAGACTCGACCGTCAACGATTCGATCAATCAGTGGGGGCTCCTAGGTCGGAGAAGGCTCTGAATACCAACTTGTAATGCCCAGGATGGGACTATATCTCCTACGTGTCGAGGCACGACTTAGAGACATAACCCCATGCTGGAATGATTGCAAGTTTGGTATCTTTGAACAACTCATGTAAAAGAAGGGGATGGAAAACATAAAATAGTTGGCTTACACTCGCCACGTCACACAAATACATTACATGTATCAATCATCATACTAATGAACATCACAGCCCATCTAAGGGTAAAATCCAAATGTCAAGATACCAAACATAATTTAAATCCACAGGTCGGATCGAATCCTAGTAGAAGTACCACTACTGATCATCGGGATAACGAACATAATAACGGCTACGCTCCTCGTCGTACTCCCACTCTAGCTCAGTGCCATCGCCTGGGTAACTCACCATCGGACCTGCATCTGGTGTGGTGAAGTAACTGTGAGCCACAGAGGACTCAACAATACCGTTCCCGGGTAACATGACTATCTAAGCCTTGGGTGTGGAACAAGGCTGAAGAAAGAATAAGAGTCTGCAGCAGCAACTAGCACTAGCTTACGTATACGAGAGCGAGAAGAGAAGCTGCCTCGGTCGAGATATGATCACTAAGTGATCCTAACTAAAGCCAGTCAAACATAACCCCACCGTGTTCATCTCCCGAAACCCTTTTCGGAAAATGACAGTCACGGAACACACGCTGGTAGTGTATTGGAACATGGTGTCAAGTTTTCTACAACCGGATATTAACAAGCTCCCATCTGCCACATAACCGCGGGCACGGCTTTCGAAAGTTCATAACCCTGCAGGGGTGTTCCAACTTGGCCCATGATAAGCCCACGATCCGCTGAGTCGCAACTCCAAGGTGGGAAGACCCGAGTATTCTCGGAATCCCATGCTCAAGATACTCCGAACTAAGGTAAGGCTAATCCAGCAAATCCTCCCGGCGTGCCGACACCCTGATAGTAGCCGCGCGTATCTCGTCTCAGGCCACGACCGGATGGGCGATCCCACATGTTTTTACCAGCCCTCGAGTTTCCTTGAGGTGGCCCCGCGTAACCCCCAGTTTGGACCAACACTCATGTGGAGCACTGACCCGGGTTGTTGACTAAGAAAGAGGGTTAATTACTCCCTATGCAAGTTTTATTAGTTATTAGGCAAATAGTACCAATGTTGGGACTTGCTGGAAAAGACTTAGCACTTAGCGGTTTATCGAGGGGGTCCCATAACCCCAACCGTGTGAGGAACGCATAATCAAGGAACATAACACCGGTTTAAACGGTTCCTAGCGGCATGAGTGGAACAAAGCACCAAGCAAAAGGCTTAGCCTTCCACCCATTGCCAATATATAGATGATTTCATTTTAAGCATTTATATAGTGTGATATAACCCAACAAACTTCAACATGAAGCAAGCATCTTCAATCTTCACCTGCAACTAACAATGCTATAAGAGGGGCTGAGCGAAGCGTACTTAGCCATTCAACGGTTTGCATAGGTAGGGTGGTTAGACATGATCAAGGTTACAAGTAGGAGGCTGACAGGAAAGACATGGGCATCGAGGCAAAACTAAAGAGCGATACTCTAGCAATAGGCAAAGATAGTAATGTTATCGGGGTTCGGTCATCTTGCCTGAAGAGTTGTCGTTCGGATCGTAAGAGGGGTCCTCGTTCTCAAGCTCGGTGGTAACCTCGTGCTCGTACTCGTACTCGGTCTCAGCTTCCGGCTCTAATCAACACAAGGCACGAAATCAACAAGATGCAATGCGCACTCAAAATATGCTGGATGCATGACTGATGCACTATGGGAGCACAATGAGCATGACAATATGCGATCAAGCAAAATGCTTCAAAACAAGAGAACAATAGGATATTATGAATCTACACGAAAAATCAATCAAGTTTCATATAGGACTTGCTGCAATCAGAGCTACGGGCTAAAAGTTACACACAAAACAATAAACATGCGAAAGCTGAAAATTACAGCAACATGGCAACTTCGGAGCACTAGATAAATAAGCTACAGCACTCAAACATCATGGCAAAGAGCATGAACATAAACTAGACATATCCTACAGAAAATAAGTCCAAAGGTGCACCCCCAAAGGAGCCACGGATCAATAGCAACAAGCTTGGACATATTGAACTTGACAACAAAATCCTGACAGCAGTAATTTATTGCAACTTTGGAGCAAAAGTTAAATATGCTACAGCCACTCAAATAAGCATGTGAGAGCATGAATGGATAGCCAACAATATATACTACAAGGAACCATCAAGATTCACCCCAAAACTATCATGGTTTGTCCTAGAACAACAAGCAAACATGGCATCTGGAAATTACAGATTCCAGACTTAGTGAAATTTCACTGTGTTAAAACAGCAGTTTCATCATGGCATCTTTGAGAGCAAGTTTAAGTCACCTCAAAACTAAACATGGCAAGTGGTAAGCACCACAACAAAGTACACATGATGGTGAATCCAAAACACCTAATCATGCATCATGGAGATAAACACAACGATAGCAATGAGCTCCTCAAGTTGGCATTTCATAACAAGTTAAACAACTAAACAGCCACATAGCACTTTGCAACGAAGATAAACATGGCAAGATTAATTCTATCATGCAAACTTAAGCATTTAACATGTAGAGCATGACAAGACGAACACGTGGACATGTCATTTGCATCATTCGGATAAACGAGCACCAAGTTATCACTATGCAAAGGTGGCATGCAAAACAACACTAACAGCAGTTTTTATCACGATGCACTCTTGCAACAGATATTTAAGCATCTAGATGATCTCAAACATGCATGGCACAATGGAATGAAATGTAGTACAAGTCTCCACGAACGTCTGGACATCTCATTCACTCAAATCGGAGCATCACACACAAAGTTATCACCATTTGAATCTAGCATCACACAACAAAATATCTCAGACTTAGGGAATTTGGGACTACCTCAGATCTGAAAAAAAATGTCAAACGGGCTGGATCTGGAAGTGGATTAGGCCGGAATCGGAGATGGGCCCGCGGGGCGCTGGCGGATCGGGCACGCGGACTGGAGCGGGCGGAGGCCCACCAGCTAACGGGCTGGGCCCGCTAGGGTTCAGCCGCTGGGGAGGAAGCCGATCGGGACGAGGGGATCGGGGAGCCTGGCTCCTCCCTCGATCCCAGGCGGCGGCGACTGTTCCTGGGGGACGAGCGGGCCGGCGTAGAGGCCCACGGCTGGAGGAGGCCCGCGCGGAGGTGAGCGGATCCAGGCGGCGACCAGATCGGATCGGCTGGGGCGCCCGGGATCGAGCAGGCGGCGGTAACGGGCCGGCCCACCTGCGCCTGGAGGGAGAGGAGCGCTGGGCCAGGCGCAGCTCGCACGGGAGGGGCAGCTGGCGATCGGTCAACGACCCAGGCGGGGCGAGGCTATGGATAGGGGATCTGGCTGCCCCGATCGAAGGAGGCGGCGGCAGCTGGGATTCCGTTGCGGGCTGGCGAGCGAGGAAAAGGGGGTCCGACGGCCGGACTTGGCCGGACCGGCGGCGGAGGCGGCGGTGGTGGCGCAAGGTGGTGAGGGGAAGCGGCCGGCGGTGAGGAGAAAGGCGGCAGGGCGGATTCCGGCGAGATGGTGAGGTGGCCGGCGGGATCTCCGGCGAGGTGGCGTGGTGCTCCGGCGAGCTCCTCCGGCGAGCTCCGCCGGAGTGGAGGGAGGAGGCTGGAGGAAGAAGATGGGGGCTAGGGTTTCCTTGTTTTGGGGCAAAATTTGAGGAAGGTGGACAAATATATAGGCACAAGGAGCTAGGGTTGTCCAAATGGGGTGTGGTTTTCGGCCACGCGATTAGAATTGGATGGCCTAGATGAAGGGAGGGGTTTGGGCTGGTTTGGTGGGCTGTTGGAGGGGTGTCTTGGGCCTCAAAGTGGAGGCACTTTTAGCCCACGAGAAAAACTGTTGGGGTAGCAAACGGACTCCAAACGCGACGAGATTTGACAGGCGGGTTACACACACCAAAACAACAACACACAACAAGTCTCGCGCCAAACCGGTAACGTTTACACGGCCAAACACCAAAGTAGGCCTACGGGACGCCACAGACACGTGAGGGAGCTCCGGAACGCGAAACGGACAACGGGAAGGAACACGTGGGACCGGATGCAAACGACAACACAAATGCAATGCGATGCACATGACTACATGATATGAATGCCACACACGCACACAACAAAACGACGAAAACCCAAAAGACGAAGAACCCGAAATGGAATTGATGAAGCCGGAGATATATTATATGCACAAAAGGGAAAGTATTACATCCGGGGCATTACACATCACGTCCGCGACAAGTAGACCGAAACGATTCTGCATCTACTACTATTACTCCACACATCGACCGCTATCCAGCATGCATCTAGAGTATTAAGTTCATAAGAACAGAGTAACACATTAAGCAAGATGACGTCATGTAGAGGGATAAACTCAAGCAATATGATATAAACCCCATCTTTTTATCCTTGATGGCAACAATACAATACGTATCGGTTCCCTTTCTGTCACTGGGATCGAACACCGCAAGATTGAACCCAAAGCTAAGCACTTCTCACATTGCAAGAAAGATCAATCTAGTAGGCTAAACCAAACTGATAATTCAAAGAGACTTGCAAATATATAAAATCATGCGTATAAGAATTCAGAGAAGAAACAAATATTGTTCATAGATAATCTTGATCATAGCCCACAATTCATCGGATCTCGACAAACACACCGCAAAAGGTATTACATCGAATAGATCTCCAAGAAGATCGAGGAGAACTTTGTATTGATACCGAAGAGAGAAGAAGCCATATAGCTAATAACAATGGACCCGAAGGTCTATGGTAAACTACTCACACATCATCCGAGAGGCTATGGTTTTGATGTAGAAGCCCTCCGTGATTGATTCCCCCTCCGGCAGAGCGCCGGAAAAGGCCCCAAGATGGGATCTCACAGGTACAGAAGGTTGCGGCGGTGGAAATAGGGTTTCGTGGTGCTCCTGGATGTTTTCAGGGTATATGAGTATATATAGGCGAAAGATGTAGGTTGGTGGAGCTACGAGGGGCCCACGAGGGTGGGGGCGCGCCTACTCCCCTGGGCGAACCCTCCTACATCATGTCCACCTTGTTGCTTCCTTGACATCCACTCCAAGTCTCCTGGATTGCGTTTGTTCCAAAAACGATCCTCGCGAAGGTTTCATTCCGTTTGGATTCCGTTTGATATTCCTTTTATGTGAAACACTAAAATAGGCAAAAAAACAACAATTTGCACTGGGCCTTTGGTTAGTAGGTTATTCCCAAAAATAATATAAAAGTGCATATTAAAGCCCATTAAACATCCAAAACAGATAATATAATAGCATGGAACAATAAAAAATTACAGATACGTTGGAGACGTATCAAGCATCCCCAAGCTTAATTCCCGCTCGTCCTTGAGTAGATAAATGATAAAAACAAAAAAATTCATGTGGAATGCTACCTAACATATTTTTCAATGTAATTTTCTTTATTGTGACATGAATGTTCAGATCCGAAAGATTCAAGACAAAAGTTTAATATTGACATAAGAATAATAGTACTTCAAGCATACTAACAAAGCAATTATGTCTTCTCAAAATAACATGGCCAAAGAAAGTTCATCCCTACAAAATCATATAGTTTGGCTATGCTCCATCTTCATCACACAAAATACCCAAATCATGCACAACCCCGGTTTCAGCCAAGCAATTATTTCATACTATAATTTTTTTCAAACATTTTCAACTTTCACGCAATACATGAGCCTGAGCCATGGACATAACACTATAGGTGGAATAGAATGGTGGTTGTGGAGAAGACAAAAAAAATAGGAATATGGCCTCACATCAACTAGGCATATCAATGGGCTATGGAGATGCCCATCAATAGATATCAATGTGAGTGAGTAGGTATTGCCATGCAACGAATGCACTAGAGCTATAAATGTATGAAAGCTCAACAAAAGAAACTAAGTGGGTGTGCATCCAACTTGCTTGCTCATGAAGACCTAGGGCATTTGAGGAAGCCCATTATCGGAATATACAAGCCAAGTTCTATAATGAAAAAATCCCACTAGTATATGAAAGTGACAAAATAAGAGACTCTCTATCATAAAGATCATGGTGCTACTTTGAAGCACTAGTGTGGAAAAAAAGATAGGAGCATTGTCCCCTTTTTTTTTTCTTTTTTTGGGCCTTCCCTTTTTTTTATTTGGCCTTTCTCTTTTTTTGGCCTTTCTTTTTTTAGCCTTTTTTTCGGGACAATGCTCTAATAATGATGATCATCACACTTCTATTTAATTACAACTCAAAGATTACAACTTGATACTAGAACAAAATATGACTCTATATGGATGCCTTCGGCGGTGTACCGAAATAGGCAATGAATCGAGAGTGACATGTATGAAAAATTATGCATGGTGGCCTTGCCACAAATACGATGTCAACTACATGATCATGCAAGGCAATATGACAATGATGAAACGTGTCATAATAAACGGAACGGTGGAAAGTTGCAAGGCAATATATCTCGGAATGGCTATGGAAATGCCATAATAGGTAGGTACGGTGGCTGTTCTGAGGAAGATATATGGTGGGTTTATGGTACCGGCGAAAGTTGTGCGGTACTAGAGAGGCTAGCAATGGTGGAAGGGTGAGAGTGTGTATAATCCATGGACTCAACATTAGTCATAAAGAAATCACATACTTATCGGAAAAATCTACAAGTCATCAAAACAAAGTACTACACGCGTGCTCCTAGGGGAAGGGTTGGTAGGAGTTAACCATCGCGCGATCCCGACCTCCACACAAAGGATGACAATTAAAGAAATACTTGATGCTTCAAATTTGTCACACAACGGTTACCATACGTGCATGCTACGGTACTTGGAAACCTCAACCCAAGTACTTCTCAAATTCACAACTACTCTACTAGCATGACTCTAATATCACCATCCTCATATCTCAAAACGATCATCAAGTATCAAACTTCTCATAGTATTCAATGCACTTTATATGAAAGTTTTTATTATACCCATATTGGATGCCTATCATATTAGGACTAATTTTATAGCCAAAGAAAATTACTATGCTGTTCTAAAGGACTCTCAAAATAATATAAGTGAAGCATGAGAGATCAATAATTTCTATAAAATAAAACCACCACCGTGCTCTAAAAAGATATAAGTCAAGCACTAGAGCAAAATTATCTAGCTCAAAAGATATAAGTGAAGCACATAGAGTATTCTAATAAATTCCGCTTCATGTGTGTCTCTCCCAAAAGGTGTGTACAGCAAGGATGATTGTGGTAAACTACAAAGCAAAGACTCAAATCATACAAGATGCTCCAAGCAATACACATATCATGTGGTGAATAAAAATATAGCCCTGAGTAAAGTTACCGATGGACGAAGACGAAAGAGGGGATGCCATCCAAGGCATCCCCAAGATTAGGCTTTTGGTTTCCATGAGTTTTACCTTGGGGTGCCTTGGTCATCCCCAATCTTAGGCTCTTGACACTCCTTATTCCAAAATCCATCAAATCTTTACCCAAAAACTTGAAAACTTCACAACACAAAACTCAACAAAAAATTTCATGAGCTCCGTTAGTATAAGAAAACAAACCACCACTTTAGGGTACTGTAATGAACTCATTATTTATTTATATTGGTGTTAAACCTACTGTATTCCAACTTCTCTATGGTTCATACCCCCCCCCCCCGATACTAGCCATAGATTCATCAAAATAAGCAAACAACACACGCAAAACAGAATCTGTCAAAAACAGAACAGTCTGTAGCAGTCTGTAAGTTTGGAATACTTATGTAACTCTAAAAAAATTGAAATAAATTCGTGGACATGTGGAATTTATCTATTAATCATCTGCAAAAAGAATCAACTTAAAAGCACTCTCGAGTAAAAAATGGCAGCTAATCTCGTGAGCGCAAAAGTTTCTGTTTTTTACAGCAAGATCGCAAAGACTTCACCCATGTCTTCCCAAAGGTTCTACTTGGCACAAACACTAATTAAAACACAAAACCATATCTAACCAGAGTCTAGATTAATTATTTATTACTAAACAGGAATAAAATTCAAGGAACAAAAATAAAATTGGGTTGCCTCCCAAAAAGCGCTATCGTTTAACGCCCCTAGCTAGGCATAAAAACAAGAATACATCTAGGTATTATCATCTTTGACATGCAATACATAAGTGGCTCTCATAATAGATTCATAAGGTAATTTGATTTTCTTTCTAGGAAAGTGTTCCATGCCTTTAGTTAACGGAAATTGGAATCAAATATTTCCTTCTTTCATATCAATAATTGCAGCAATAGTTCTAAGGAAAGGTCTACCAAGAATAATATGACATGTAGGATTGCAACCTATATCAAGAACAATGAAATCTGCGGGCTCATAATTCCTATTTGCAACAATAAGAAGATCATTAATCCTTCCCATAGGTTTCTTAATGGTAGAATCCGTAGGATGCAAATTTAAAGAACAATCATCAAGTTCATGGAAACATAACACATCACACAAAGTTTTTGGAATCATGGAAACACTAGCACCCAAATCACACAAAGCATAGCATTCATGATCTTTAATCATAATTTTAATAGTAGGTTCCCACTCATCATAAAGTTTTATAGGGATAGAAACTTCTAATTCAAGTTTTTCTTCATAAGATTGCATTAAAGCATCAACGATGTGTTTAGTAAAAGCTTTATTTTGATTATAAGCATCGGGAGAATTTAACACAGATTGCAACAAGGAAATACAATCTATCAAAGAGCAATTATCATAATTAAATTCTTTGGAATCCAAAATAGTGGGTTCATTGCTATGTAAAGTTTTGACCTCTTCAATCCCACTTTTACCAATTTTTGCATCAAGGTCGAAAAACTCTAAATCATTGGGACGCCTTTTAACTAAAGTTGACTCGTCTCCAGTCCCATCTTTATCAAGATTCATATTAAATAACAAAGATTTAATAGGAGACACATCAATCACTTTTAGATCTTCGTATTTATTATCATGAAAACTAGAAGAATATGCTTTCACAATGCAATCTCTTTTAGCACGCATCCTAGAGGTTCTTTCTTTGCACTCATCAATGGAAATTCTCATGGCTTTGAGCGACTCATTGATATCATGCTTAGGTGGAATAGATCTAAGTTTCAAAGAATCAACATCAAGAGAAATTCTATCCATGTTCCTAGCCAACTCATCAATCTTAAGCAATTTTTATTCAAGCAAAGCATTGAAATTCTTTTGTGAATTCATACATTCTTTAACACTAGTCTCAAAATCAGAGGGCATCTTATTAAAATTTCCATAAGAGTTGTCATAGGAATCACCATAATTATTAGAGGAATTACTGGGGAACGGTCTAGAATAAAGTTTCCTCTATACGCGTTGTTACCAAAAATTGTTCCTACCAACAAAATTCACATCCATAGATTAATTATTATTCTCAATCAAAGTGGACAAAGGCATATCATTAGGATCAGAAGACACACTCTTATTATCAAATAATTTCAAAAGTTCATCCATCTTTCCACTCAAAACATTAATCTCTTCAATCGCATGAACCTTTTTACTAGTGGATCTTTCGTTGTGCATTTTAGATTAATTAATCATAATATTATCTAGGAGTTTAGTAGCTTCTCCTAAAGTGATTTGCATGAAAGTGCCTCCGGTAGCCGAATCTAAAAGATTTCTAGAAGCAAAATTCAATCCAGCATAAATTTTTTCTATAATCATCCATAAATTCAAACCACGTGTAGGGAAATTATGTATCATTAATTTCATCCTCTCCCAAGCTTTTGAAATATGCTCATGATCAAGTTGCTTACAAATCATAATATCGTTTCTAAGAGAGATGATCTTAGCGGGAGGAAAATACTTAGAGATAAAAGCATCTTTGCACTTATTCCATGAATCAATACTATTTTTAGGCAAAGAAGAGAACCAAGTTTTAGCACGATCTCTAAGCAAAAACGGAAATAGCTTCAACTTAACAATATCATTATCCATATCTCTCTTATTTTGCATATCACACAAATCAACAAAGTTATTTAGATGGGTAGCGGCATCTTCACTAGGAAGGCCAGAAAATTGATCTTTCATGACAAGATTCAACAAAGCAACGTTAATTTCACAAGATTCAGCATCGGTAATAGGAGCAATCGGAGTGCTAATAAAATAATTGTTGTTGGTATTGGAAAAGTCACACAATTTAGTATTGTCTTGAGCCATTGTGACAAACAATTAATCCAACACACAAGCAAACAAGAAGCAAGCGAAAAGAGGCGAACGGAAAAGGGCGAATAAAACGGCAAAGGTGAAGTGGGGGAGAGGAAAACAAGGGGAAAATGGCAAATAATGTAATGCGAGGGATAAGAGTTTGTGATGGGTACTTGGTATGTCTTGACTTGTGCGTAGATCTCCCAGCAACGGCGCCAGAATTCCTTCTTGCTACCTCTTGAGCATGCGTTGGTTTTCCCTTGAAGAGGAAAGGGTGATGCAGCAAAGTAGCGTAAGTATTTCCCTCGGTTTTTGAGAACCAAGGTATCAATCCAGTAGGAGACTACACGCAAATACCTAGTACCTGCACGAACAACTAAGAACCTTGCAACCAACGCGATAAAGGGGTTGCCAATCCCTTCACGACCACTTGCAAAAGTGAGATCTGATAGAGATAATAAGATAAATATTTTTGGTAATTTTGTTGGATAGATTGAAAAGTGAAGATTGCAAAATAAACTATGATGAAAATAGCTAGTCGATGGGAGATTGATATCATGGAAAATAGACCCAGGGGCCATAGGATTCACTAGTGGCTTCTCTCAAGATAGCATATTTTACGGTGGGTGAACAAATTACTGTCGAGCAATTGATAGAAAAGTGCATAGTTATGAGAATATCTAGGCATGATCATGTATATAGGCATCATGTCCGTGACAAGTAGACCGAAATGATTATGCATGTACTACTATTACTCCACACATCAACCGCTATCCAGCATGCATCTAGAGTATTAAGTTCATAAGAACAGAGTACCGTATTAAGCAAGATGACATGATGTAGAGGGATAAACTCAAGCAATATGATATAAACCCCACCTTTTTATCCTTGATGGCAACAATACAATACGTATTGGTTCCCTTTCTATCACAGCAAATAAAAAATACCAGAAGATAAAGAGAAGCCAAATTATTAAGAGAGAGAAAAAACGGATAATACACCAAAAAAAGACATGCTAAGAGCATCTATAGCCGATCACTCAAATCCGGATGAAGGAGTAAAAATCCGGTTTTGAGGGTTAAACCGCACCCGGCTGACCCCTTATAGCCTTTAGAAGAGGACATGTTTTACTCATCGCCTCTGCCGCCGCTTATACTTACTCAAGTATCGCCATTTTTTCAAGAAAAAAGCCTCTCTGTGTCGCCCTCCTCCTCATCTGCACCCATCCAACGCCCAAATCCACTACCGACGCTCTCGCCTGCCACCACAGCCATCCACACCTCCTCCCATGATTTTAACGACCGACACCGATGGCGGGATATAGCTGTCGGAGGACGCTGCCATCGATCGATTCAAAGCGTGGATCCACATCGCGGCGCGTAGCCGACCCGAGGCCGTAGGGGCGGCCCCTCCCGCTCCTTCGCTAACCCGCCACCATCGTTGCCTAAGAAGAAGTACCATGGTGTGTCGCAACGACCATGGGGGACACGGGTGACCAAAATAAAGGACAAAAGCCCCGACATCTGGTACTGGCTAGGCTCCTTCCTGTTGGCGTAGCTGGTGGCGAGGGTGCACGACAAGAAGGTGGTGGCCCTCTACCACAAGTCCACAACCGGGCGAAGATTAACTTCCCCATCGGCAGCTTCGAGGTCCCGATGAACGTGGACAACAACCCCTATATGTTCTCCCGCTGCGAGTTGCGGGGGAACTGGGAGACCTTCAATAGGCTCAAGGCGGCGCGCGCCGATGAATACTACATGGCCAAACTCCACCGGATGTATCCGGAACTTGTCGCCAAGGAGCGTTGGCGGCTCGGGGTGTACAAGTGGGGGGGTGTCTATGAGGACAAGACTAGGCCTTCGGAAGGGGAGGCCAGACAAGAAGTGATCGAGCTTTTGTCTAGCGACTCTGAATCCCACTCTCACTCCGATGGCTCCAATCCGGGGGCGTGAATTGGGAGAGGATTGTGGCCAAAATAGAGGACGAAGACCATGATGGATTATTTTTTCCGTTCAAATCGACTAGTTTAAATTCATGTTTCATTGTAGTTTGAACCTAGTTGTGCTATCTATGGTTAGTTTGAATCAAATTGGGCTATTGATAATCAAATTTGTGTGATTTTTTAGAAAGCTAAATTTAAGAGTTCGTTAGGATCTGTTTTTAACAGGGCAAATATAAGAAGTTAAGATATAAGGGCATCTCCAAAGGAGAACCTCAAAACTCCGGTATATGACCGGGTTATGTCCATGGTGGCATATGTATTGTTTTTTTGGCTCTTGCCCCCGCCGGTACCCATTGGTCGCCTTCAAGGGCGCTGACGTTGGGGTGTGGGGTCCTTGGGTGTGCCACCATGTAGACATCATAGGTAGACGTTGTGGCCCAGTTGCCGATGTGGGATATGGCCATAGGCCACGCCGCCCTTGATGCGCCATCTACATCTTCATCCATGCCAGTTGCCTCATCGGAGGCGTAATTCAGAACGTCGGTTAAATCTTCAACGGTAGCAACTAGGTGGGTGGTGGGAGGGACATAAATTTCCCTATCATCGGCTTTACATTCGATTTGATCGTAGACCAAGGATGAGATCGCAAGATTCCGGATCCGATCTAACATCTCATTTAGTTGCGAGAGATCCTCAGTGGCATGGCTTAACTAAAAGCCGGATTGATATGTAATATGCTTTGTGGGTTGCTTGACGCAACTTTGGAGTCTTTGTTAGCCATGGTTAACTCCCGGTCAACTGAGATTGGATCTGAGCTTGACGCTGGTTCTGAGTTTGGACTTGACTCGAGGTCGAGATCCGACGAGACAGTGGTCGGATCCGTGCTTGAAGTTGGGTCCGACGCAACGATGATCAAATCCATACCCGAGGTAGGCTCTGATGTGAGATCTGATCCGAGGCCCAGATCAGGGGTCGGCTCCGAGGCTAAGGCCACGACGCTCGAAGAGTTCTCAAGCCGATCTAGCATCCAGCCAGAGAGAGCGAGATCACAACGGGAGTCAGTGGTGTATTCCAAACTCTCGAACGTCATGACTTGGTTTGGGATAAAGTTTTCGACGCGGTCGAGCCGGCCAGTCGAATTGGCATGAAGAACAATGCTGCCAAACGTGAAAAGTTGCCCAGGGACGAAGAAGTCACCACAGCCGATGTTGCTATCAATCTAAGACGAGCCATCAATCCTTTTTTACCACATAGTGGGGCTCTTAATGAAAGCACCAATGTCGGTACTTGTCGTGGAATTAGCACGGCAGATGTTCGGTTTAGCGGACTTAGTTGAGGAACCATCGCACAGGTTAGCTTGAAGGGGTTAAAAGCACACAAAGGACACAGAGGGTTTATACTAGTTCGGCCCCTTCGAGGAAGGTAAAAGCCTACGTCTAGTTTGGTTTGGTATTGCTTGGGCGTCGATGAACAGGGAGCAGATTGCTTGCCTGTTATCCTCGAACCGTCGCCCGGTCGTCCCTTTATATAGAGGCGACGCCCGGTCCGGTTTACAGAGTCCCGAGGCCGGCTCATACTTGTGTCCACCTCGGTCTCTGCTCTTTCTTCCTTGTCTCTCAAGTTACATGATCAGGCGGTTTACAAACTGTAACTCTATACATGGGCCCTAAGCTTTCATGGGTCGTAACCTATACTGGCTATTACAATTATACGATTACATTATCATAATCCGGTTTACACTAGCCGGTTTATACCTGCTAGTAATATCCCTGACATTAGGCCCCAGAATGATTTGAACTTGTTCACATCAGTCTTCCCAGTCTTGTATAATCTTCTTTCTTGTACCTTCTCAATTTTGTAAACCGGCGATGACGTCATCCTTGGAAATCACTTAATTCGACCGTGACATCACTTCCGCATTTAACGTGCGCAGCTGTATATTACTTTTGTTTAAAGGCCATCCCAAGAATCGAGGCGACAGGGAATCTTTATCCAATCTCTTACTTCCTCAAATCTCGCGCCTGCCGTTTCGTCTTTCCCCCTTTATAAATACCGCCGCATCTCTTCTCTATAAGTTTGTCAAAAGTCTCCTTGAGGTCCTCTATCAGCGTTTCCTCCTTTCTTGATTTCACCACAATATCATCCACATAAGCATGAACATTCCTCCCTATCTGCCCCTTGAGACAATTCTGTACACAACGCTGGTAGGTTGCTTGGGCACTCTTGAGCCCAAAAGGCATAGATACATAGCAAAAAGCACCAAAAGGGGTTATAAAGGACGTCTTCTCCTGATCCTTAACCGCCATCTTGATCTGGTGATACCCTGAGTATGCATCCAAAAAACTTAGCCACTCACATCCTGCTGTGGCATCAATGATCTGATCAATACGAGGAAGAGCAAAAGGATCGGTTGGACAAGCTTTGTTTAGATCTATGTAATCTACACACATTCTCCACTTTCCATTCTTCTTTAACACCAGCACCAGATTAGCCAACCACTCCGGGTGAAAAACTTCAACTATGAACCCTGCGGCCAAAAGCCTGGCCACTTCTTCTCCTATAGCCTTGCGCCTTTCTTCATTGAAGCGGCGCAGATATTGTTTGACCGGTTTAAATTTCGGATCAATGGTAAGACTGTGCTCAGCGAGTTCCCTCGGTATACCTGGCATGTCAGAAGGTTTCCATGCAAAGATATCCCAGTTCTCACAGATGAACTCGATGAGCGTGCTTTCCTATTTAGGATCAAGGTTAGCGCTGATAGTGAACTGCTTGGATGAATCGCCTGGCACAAAGTCAACTTGCTTGGTCTCCTGTGCAGACTTAAACTTCAACGCCGGATCATGCTCGGTAGTTGGCTTCTTCAACTGGGACATATCTGCCGGATCAACATTGTCCTTGTAAAACTTCAACTCCTCCGTAGCACATACTGCCTCTACATAAGCGGCATCTCCTTCCTCGCACTCCAATGTAATCTTATGGCTTCCATGAACCGTGATGGTTCCTTTATGACCCGGCATCTTGAGTTGTAAATAAACATAACACGACCTGGCCATGAACTTGGCATAAACCGACCTTCCAAAGAGAGCATGATAGGGGCTTCGGATCTTGACAACTTCAAAGGTTATCATCTCCGACCTGGAATCCTGTTCATCTCCAAAGGTGACTTCTAGGTCAATTTTCCCAACTGGATAAGCTGATTTACCTGGCACCACTCCATGAAACACCGTGTTTGACTGTCTTAGCTTCTTATCCGTCAGCCCCATGCGACGGAAAGTCTCATAATATAAGATATTGATGCTACTGCCTCCGTCCATGAGGACTTTAGTGAATTTGTAGCCACCCACCTGTGGTGCCACCACTAAGGCCAATTGGCCCGGATTATCCACTCGCGGCGGATGATCCTCTCGGCTCCACACGATAGGTTGCTCCGGCCAGCGTAGGAACTGTGGTGTTGCCGGTTCAACCGCATGGACTGCCCGTTTTAAGATTTTCTGATCCCGCTTGCACAAACTTGTAGTGAACACATGATACTGCCCGCTACTTAGCTCCTTCGGATTACTCTGATATCCGAACTGCTGCTGCTGACGCTGCTGACTGCCTTGGTTATTGTGATTACCCTGGCCCTGCTGTTGGTTGTTTTGGTTGTTGTAACCACCCTGACCATGCTGCTGATTGCCTTGGTTATTATAACCGCCCTGACCATACTGATTATTACCTTGGTTATTATAACCACTGTTGTTGCCACGATATCCTGATCCGGAGCCGTTCCCCTGGTGACCCGGACCGTAAAACCCGGGGCCTGATCCGCCGCCTGGTGGCCTGTTGTTAGATCTGAATCGGCTCATGGCTACCATCATGGCCTTGCATTCTCCTATAGTGTGCTTAGCTGGACGTTCCTTTGATCCGTGCTTCGGGAAAGGCTCATTCAACTCTTGTTCCCAGCTAGCGGGCCCTCCACCGGTTTGTAGAGGTGGCTTACCCTTATTGCGCTGAAAGCCCCCTTGAACCTGGGTATTGGCCACGAAATCGGAGCCACCCTCCGCTTTTCGCTTGCCTAAGAAGCTTGTTCCAACCGGATTAGCCTGTGCCGGTTTACCGGGCTTATTGGCTTTTCCTATCTTATCTCCATCCGCTTTTGGATATTTAGTGTTGTCAGAGTCCCCGTACTTCACCAGAGCGCTCATGAGAGTTCCCATGTCATTACAATCTCGTTCGAGCCGTCCTAGTTTTAACTTCAGAGACTCAAACCGGCAATTGTTTTCTAGCGTTACTATTGACGTACTGGGATTGATACTGTTCGAAGAGTGCAAGATTTCTGATACTCACCCCACCCATGCACTTGTAGGCTCCTGGTCTCCCTGTATACAGGCCGCCAGATCCACCACTGACATTGGCTGCTTGCACGTATCCTTGAAATTTTTGATAAACTGGCGGCGTAACTCTCCCCATGATCCGATGGAATTAGGGGGTAAACCCTTTAGCCAGGTCCGGGCTGTACCCTCAAGCATCATGGTAAAGTATTTCACGCAAGCCGCTTCATCCACGTCCAGCATCTCCATGGCCATCTCGTAACTCTCAACCCAAGCCTCCGGGGCCAAATCTGCTGTGTAATTAGGCACTTTACGCGGACCTTTGAAATCCTTGGGCAGCTTCATGCTCCGTATAGCGGGGATAAGGCACTGCACCCCAAAGGAACTCGTCGTGCCTCCCGTCTCTGCTGTGGTTGTGTGAACCGGCATCGTTTGGCGGATCTCTTCACGAGCTGCAGATTTAACCCGGTTTTCTACCTCCCGAGCTTGCGCCTCAGCGCCCACCGGATTACCCTGTCTGTGACGGTGTCGCCTCCGTTCACTACTGGATACCTCCGGTTCCTCCCAATGCCTGGTATAACTCCGGCTGTGGCGTGGTGTTGAATGAAGCCTCACCCTACTATGAGAGTACGCTTGCTGCTGTGTTAACGCCGTGTTAAGCAGATCCTTAACCCTGCGTGCCTCCATTTCCACGGGGGATGTCCCCTCAATGGGTAAAGCGGCCAGACGTGAAGCGGCAGCAACAATGTTATCTAAAGGGTTTGAATAATGACCCGGAGGAGTGGGCATGTGTGGTGTGGATGTAACCCGGCGATCTTGCTCCGCAGTAGGCTGTCGAACCGGTTCCCCCCTTAGTGGAGCCGTCCTCCGGTTTACCTCCGGATCATTGCTAGCTCCCGCTCCTAGCGTCCCGAAGAGATTCATCGCCTCATAGACCGGCGGTAAATGAGACTGGTGCCTTCTATCCCTCACAGCCTGTACAGAGGCCTGATCCATCCTTAACTGAAAAGCCTGGGAATCCAGCTCTGCCTGCCTTGTTGCTATCATAGCTTTCTCTGCCTTCAGATCCTCTTTTGCTTGCTCGATCCGGCCCATCAGCTGCTGGATTTCTGCATCATGCTGCGCCTTGTCTGCAGGAGCCACCACTGCTACTGCCCGTCCTGTCAACTCCTCCACCAAGGTTGATAGAGCGTTAGCGGCCGAGGGAGCCTGCCCGCTCCCCCCTGCTCCGGCTGTAAACGCTCCGGTCATCGTGGGCTGCTGCGTATGCTGTGATCCGGCCATAAACACAGCCACCCGGTTTGGCAGATCAAAGGGGTCCGGAATACTGTCTCCGTCGGACACACCTTCAGATCGGCCGTCCCGCAACTGATACAGGGATTTAGTCTCTCCGGATGAGGATCCATCGTCGGAATAAACAACTGTCTCGCCACCAGAATCCGATCTGTCCTCGGCTTGGACTCCATGTATTGCTCCGACGAAAACGCGCTTCATGGCGGGCTGAATCCAGGCCGATCTCGCACGCTGAGCCGGCTCGATGATGTCGAAGAAGATGTCCGGCTCAGGTCCCGGTTCGCCAATGTTGCCGATGAAGACGTGGATGCCGCCGAAGGGAACGCGGTATCCGTATTCGATTGAATCGGCCTCCGGTCCCAGCCTGCGTCGTCGATGTAGATCCGGCCGCGGCGACTCTTGGTCATCCGGCCGACCGCGTAACCCTTGAGCCTTTCGAAGCTGCCCTTCAAGAACTCGAAACCATCGTGCGGAAGCCCCACGGTGGGCGCCAACTGTCGTGGAATTAGCATGGCAGATGTCCGTTTTAGCGGACCTAGTTGAGGAACCATCGCACAGGTTAGCTTGAAGGGGTTAAAAGCACACAAAGGACACAGAGGGTTTATACTAGTTCGGCCCCTTCGAGGAAGGTAAAAGCCTACGTCTAGTTTGGTTTGGTATTGCTTGGGCGTCGATGAACAAGGAGCGGATTGCTTGCCTGTGTCTCGACGGGTTGTCACTTGTCCTCGAACCGTCGCCCGGTCGTCCCTTTATATAGAGGCGACGCCCGGTCCGGTTTACAGAGTCCCGAGGCCGGCTCATACTTGTGTCGGCCTCGGTCTCTGCTCTTTCTTCCTTGTCTCTCAAGTTACATGATCAGGCGGTTTACAAACTGTAACTCTATACATGGGCCCTAAGCTTTCATGGGCCGTAACCTATACTGGGTATTACAATTATACGATTACATTATCATAATCCGGTTTACACTAGCCGGTTTATACCTGCTAGTAATATCCCTGACAGTACTAAAACCGAAATCTCGTGTGGGGGCAAGCCACATCGGTCTGCGACATGGTTAGGATATCAGTTTTTCAGCAAATCTGAGACAAACGTGGGGGAGCTATACCGGATTCCAAACATCCACTTGACCAACCAAAAGTAACCACATGGTTCTTCTCTCTTTTCTCTCTCATCACAAGCATGGTCCCCCTCTCCTCGCTCTCTCCTCCGATCTGGAAACCACACCACAAATGTGATAGATGAACCGCTGATTTCGGATTCTGATGAAGAAGATTCCAACACTTTCACCCAGTTCCAGAAAAGAAGTTCAAGCAACTCTGGGAGTTCAAATCATCGAAACCTGCAGGAGAATAAGAAGGAAATATGCCCTAGAGGCAATAATAAAGTTGTTATTTATATTTCCTTGTATACCATGATAAATGTCTTTTATTCATGCTGGAAATGTATTAACCAGATACTTGATACATGTGTGAATACATAGACAAAACAGAGTGTCCCTAGTATGCCTCTACTAGACTAGCTCGTTAATCAAAGATGGTTAAGTTTCCTAACCATAGACATGTGTTGTCATTTGATCAACGGGATCACATCATTAGGAGAATGATATGATGGACAAGACCCATCTGTTAGCTTAGCATTATGATCGTTTAGTTTTATTGCTATTGCTTTCTTCATGACTTATACATGTTCCTCTGACTATGAGATTGTGCAACTCCCGAATACCGGAGGAACACCTTGTGTGCTATCAAACGTCACAACATAACTGGGTGACTATAAAGATGCTCTACAGGTGTTTCCGAAAGTGTCTGTGGTGTTGGCATAGATCGAGAATAGGTTTTGTCACTCTGATTGTCGGAGAGGTATCTCTGGGCCCTCTCGGTAATACACATCGTAATAAGCCTTGCAAGCAAACGACTAATGAGTTAGTCACGAGATGATGTATTATGGAATGAGTAAAGATACTTGCCGGTAATGAGATTGAACTAGGTATGATGATACCGTTGATCGAATCTCGGACAAGTAACATACGATGACAAAGGGAACAACGTATATTGTTGTGCGGTTTGACCGACAAAGATCTTCGTAGAATATGTAGGAACCAATATGAGCATCCAGGTTCTGCTATAGGTTATTGACCGGAGATGAGTCTCGGTCATGTCTACATAGTTCTCGAACCCGTAGGGTCCACACGCTTAACGTTCGATGACGATCGGTATTATGAGTTTATGTGTTTTGATGTACCAAAGATTGTCCGGAGTCCCGTATGAGATCATGGACGTGACTAGGAGTCTCGAAATAGTCGAAACATAAGGATTGAAATATTGGACGACTATATTCGGACATCGGAAGTGTTCTAGAGAAGTTTCGGATAAAACTGGAGTGCCGGAGGGTTACCGGAACCCCTCGGGGAAACTAATGGGCCACATGGGCCTTAGTGGAGAGAGAGAGAGAGGGGCGGCTAGGGCAGGCCGCACGCCCCTCCCCCTTGTGTCCGAATTGGACTAGGGAAGGGGGCGATGTCTCCTTTCCTTCTCCCTCTCTCTCCTTCCTTCCCCCTCTCTCCCCTTGGTGGACTCCTACTAGGAATAGGATTCCTATTCCAAGTAGGACTCCCCCTCATGGGGCGCGCCTATAGGGCCGGCTGGCCTCCCCCTTACTCCTTTATATACGGGGGCAGGGGGCACCCTAGGACACATAAGTTGACAATTGTTTTAGCCGCGTGGGTGCCCCCCTCCACTGTTACACACCTCGGTCATATTGTCGTAGTGCTTAGGAGAAACCCTGCGTCGGTAACTTCATCAACATCGTCACCACGCTATCGTGCTGACGAAACTCTCCCTCGACCTCAACTGGATCAAGAGTTCGAGGGACGTCATTGAGCTGAACATGTGCAGATCGCGGAGGTGCCGTGCTATCGGTGCTTGATCGGTTGGATCACGAAGACGTTCGACTACATATACCGCATTAATAGACGCTTCCTATTTCCGTCTATGAGGGTACGTGGACACACTCTGTCACTCGTTGCTATGCTTCTCCTACATAGATCTTGCGTGTTCGTAGGTTTTTTTTTGAAATACTACCTTTACCAACAGTGGCATCATGAGCCAGGTCTATGCGTAGATGATATGCATGAGTAGAACACAATGAGTTGTGGGCAATAATAGTCATACTGCTTACCAGCATGTCATAATTTGATTCGGCGGCATTGCGACATGAAGCGGCTCAGACCGATATTACGCGTACGCTTACGCGAGACTGGTTTCACCGTTATGAGCACTCATTGCTTAAAGGTGTCCGTCGGGTGTCTGTCTCTCTCACTTTAGTTGAATCGAGTGTGACTACGCCTGGTCCTTGTGAAGGTTAAAACATCACACTTGACGAAAAATCGTTCTGGTTTTGATGCATAGGTAAGAACGGTTCTTGCTAAGCCCGTAGCAGCCACATAAAACTTGCAACAACAAAGTAGAGGATGTTTAACTTGTTTTTGCAGGGCATGCTGTGATGTGATATGGTCAAGACGTGATGAATTATACGTTATTGTATGAGATGATCATGTTTTGTAAATTACCGGCAACCGGCATGAGCCTTTTGGTTGTCTCTTTATTGTATGAACGCCGAAGCCATGTAATTGCTTTACTTTATCACTATGAGTTAGCGATAGTAACAATAGCAATAGTTGGCAAGACGACCACGACGCTACGATAAAGATCATTGTGTCAAGCCGGTGACGATGGAGATCATGATGATGCTTTGGAGATGGAGATCAAAAGCACAAGATGATGATGGCCATATCATGTCACATACTCCCTCCGTCCGGAAATACTTGTCATCAAAATAAATAAAAGAGGATGTATCTAGATGTATTTTATTTCTAGATACATCTTTTTTTGTCCATTTTGATGACAAGTATTTTCGGACGGAGGGAGTATTTTGATTGCATGTGATGTTTATCTTATTATGCTTCTTATTTTGCTTAGTACGGCGGTAGCATTATAAGATGATCCCTTACACAAAATTTCAAGGTACAAGTATTCTCCCTGACTATGCACCGCTGTGAAAGTTCGTCGTGCCAAGACACCAGGTGATGATCGGGTGTGATAAGCTCTATGTTCAAATACAACGGGTGTAAGACAGTTTTGCACATGCAGAATACTCGGGCTAAACTTGACCAGCCTAGCATGTACAGACATGGCCTCGGAACACTGGAGACCGAAAGGTCGAGCGTGAATCATATAGTAGATATGATCAACATAAGATGTTCACCATTGAAAACTACTCCATCTCACGTGATGATCGGACATGGTTTAGTTGATTTGGATCACATGATCATTTAGATGACTAGAGGGATGTCTATCTAAGTGGGAGTTCTTTAGTAATATGATTAATTGAACTTTTATACATCATGAACTTAGTCTTGATAGTGTTTGCATATCTATGTTGTTTCAGATCAATGGCATGTGCTACCGTTCCCTTGAATTTTAATGCGTTCCTAGAGAACGCTAAGTTGAAAGATGATGGTAGCAACTACATGGACTGGGTCTGTAACTTGAGGATTATCCTCATTGCCGCACCGAAGAATTATGTCCTTGAAGCACCGCTAGGTGACAGGCCTGCTGCAGGAGCAACTCCAGACGCTATGAACGCCTGGCAAGCTTGTTTTGATGACTACTCGATAGTTCAGCGTGCCATGCTTTACGGCTTAGAATCGGGACTTCAAAGATGTTTTGAACGTCATGGAGCATATGAGATGTTCCTAGAGTTGAAGTTAATATTTCAAGCAACTGCCCGAATTGGGAGATATGAAGTCTCCAATAAAGTTATATAGCTGCAAGATGGAGGAAAACAGTTCCGTCAGAATGTCTGGGTACTACAATCACATGACTCAACTTGGATGCAAAGTTGATGAAGATAGTGTTATTGATAGAGTTCTTCAATCACTGCCACCAAGCTATAAAGGCTTCGTGATGAACTATAATATGCAAGGGATGCATAAGACAATTCCCGAGCTCTTCGCTATGCTCAAAGCTGCGGAGGTAGAAATCAAAAAGGAGAATCAAGTGTTGATGGTTAACAAGACCACTAGTTTCAAGAAATAGGGCAAGGGAAAGAAGGGGAACGTCAAGAAAAATAGCAAGCCAATTGCTACTCCCGCGAAGAAGCTCAAGTCTGGAGCCAAGCCTGAAACTGAGTGCTTCTACTGCAAAGGGACTGGACACTGGAAGCGGAACTGCCCCAAGTATTTGGCGGATAAGAAGGATGGCAAAGTGAACAAAGGTATATTAGATATACATGTTATGGATGTGTACCTTACTAATGCTCGTAGTAGCACCTGTGTATTTGATACTGGTTTGGTTGCTAATATTTGTAACTCGAAACAGGGGCTACGGATTAAACAAAGATTAGCTAAGGACAAGGTGACGATGCGCGCGGGAAATGGTTCCAAAGTCGATGTGATTGCCGTCAGCACGCTACCTCTACATCTACCTTCGGGATTAGTTTTAGACCTAAATAATTGTTATTTGGTGCCAGCGTTGAGCATGAATATTATATCTGGATCTTGTTTGTTGTGAGACGGTTATTCATTTAAATCAGAGAATAATGATTGTTCTATTTATATGAGTAATATCTTTTATGGTCATGCACCCTTGATGAATGGTCTATTTTTGTTGGATCTCGATCGTAGTGATACACATATTCATAATATTGAAGCCAAAAGATACAAAGTTGATAATGATAGTGCAACTTATTTGTGGCACTACCGTTTAGGTCATATTGGTGTAAAGCGCATGAAGAAACTCCATGCTGATAGACTTTTGGAATGACTTGATTATGAATCACTTGGTGCTTGCGAACCATGCCTCATGGGCAAGATGACTAAAACTCCGTTCTCCGAAACAATGGAGCGAGCAACCGACTTATTGGAAATCATACATACCGATGTATGCAGACCAATGAGTGTTGAGGCTCGCGGTGGGTATCGTTATTTTCTGACCTTCAAAGATGATTTGAGCATATATGGGTATATCTACTTGATGAAACACAAGTCTGAAACATTTGAAAAGTTCAAAGAATTTCAGAGTGAAGTAGAGAATCATCGTAACAAGAAAATAAAGTTTCTACGATCTGATCGTGGAGGCGAATATTTGAGTTACGAGTTTGGTATTCATTTGAAACAATGTGGAATAGTTTCACAGCTCACGCCACCTGGAACACCACAGCGTAATGGTGTGTCCGAACGTCGTAACCATACTTTATTAAATATGGTGCGATCCATGATGTCTCTTACCGATTTACCACTATCGTTTTGTGGTTATGCTTTAGAGACAACTGCATTCACGTTAAATAGGGCACCATCTAAATCCGTTGAGACGACGCCTTATGAACGGTGGTTTGGCAAGAAACCCAAGTTGTCATTTCTTAAAGTTTGGGGCTGTGATGCTTATGTGAAAAAGCTTCAACCTGATAAGCTCGAACCCAAGTCGGAGAAATGTGTCTTCATAGGATACCCAAAGGAAATTGTTGGGTACACCTTCTATCACAGATCCGAAGGCAAGATATTCGTTGCTGAGAATGGATCCTTTCTAGAGAAGGAGTTTCTCTTGAAAGAAGTGAGTGGGAGGAAAGTAGAACTTGATGAGGTATTTGTACCTTCTCCCAAATTGGAAAGTAGTACATCACAGAAACTAGTTCCAGTGATTCCTACACCAATCATTGAGGAATCTTAATGATGATGATCATGAAACTTCAGATCAAGTTGCTACTGAACCTCGTAGGTCAACCAGAGTACGTTCCGCACCAGAGTGGTACAGTAACCCTATTCTGGAAGTCATGTTACTAGACCATGATGAACCTACGAACTATGAGGAAGCGATGATGAGCCCAGATTCTGCAAAATGGCTTGAGGCCATGAAATCTGAGATGGGATCCATGTATGAGAACATAGTGTGGACTTTGGTTGACTTGCCCGATGATCAGCAAGCCATTGAAAATAAACGGATCTTTAAGAGGAAGACTAACGCCGATGGTAATGTTACTGCCTACAAAGCTCGACTTGTTGCAAAAGGTTTTCGATAAGTTCAAGGAGTTGACTACGATGACACTTTCTCACCCGTAGCGATGCTTAAGTCTGTCCGAATCATGTTAGCAATTGCAGCATTTTATGATTATGAAATCTGGCAAATGGATGTCAAAACTACATTCCTTAATGGATATCTCAAAGAAGAGTTATATATGATGCAACCAGAAGGTTTTGTCGATCCTAAAGGTGCTAACAAAGTGTGGAAACTCCAGCGATCCATCTATGGATCGGTGCAAGCATCTCAGAGTTGGAATATACACTTTGATGAGGTGATCAAAGCATATGGTTTTATACAGACTTTTGGAGAAGCATGTATTTACAAGAAAGTGAGTGGGAGCTCTGTAGCATTTCTAATATTATATGTGGATGACATATTGTTGATTGGAAATGATATACAATTTCTGGATGGCATAAAAGGATACTTGAATAAGAAATTTTCAATGAAAGACCTCGGTGAAGCTGCTAATATATTGGGCATCAAGATATATAGAGAGAGATCAAGATGCTTAATTGGACTTTCACAAAGCACATACATTGATAAAGTTTTGAATAAGTTCAAAATGAATCAGTCAAAGAAAGGGTTCTTGCCTGTGTTACAAGGTGTGAAGTTGAGTAAGACTCAATGCTGGACTACTGCAGAAGATAGAGAGAAAATGAAAGTCATTCCCTATGCTTCAGCCATAGGATCTATCATGTATGCAATGTTGTGTACCAGACCTGATGTGTGCCTTGCTATAAGTTTAGCAAGGAGGTACCAAAGTAATCCAGGAGTGGATCGCTAGACATCGGTCAAGAACATCCTGAAGTACCTGGAAAGGACAAAGGATATGTTTCTCGTTTATGGAGGTGACAAAAAGCTCGTCGTAAACGGTTACATCGATTCAAGCTTTGGTACTGACCCGGATGACTCTAAGTCACAAACCGGACACGTATTTTTGTTGAACGGTGGAGCTGTCACTTGGTGCAGTTCCAAGCAGAGCGTCGTGGCGGGATGTACGTGTGAAGCGGAGTACATAGCTGCTTCGAAAGCAGTAAATGAAGGAGTCTGGATGAAGGAGTTCCTATCCAATCTAGGTGTAATACCTAGTGCATCGGGTGCAATGAAAATCTTCTATGACAACACTGGAGCAATAGCCTTGGCGAAGGAATCCAGGTTTCACTACAGAACCAAACACATCAAGAGACGCGTCAACTCCATCCGTGATCAAGTCAAGGAGGGAGACATAGAAATTTGCAAGATACATACGGAGCTGAATGTTGCAGACCCATTGACTAAAGCCTCTTCCACGAGCAAAACACGATCAACACCAAGACTCCATGGGTGTTAGAATCATTACTATGTAATCTGGATTATTGACTCTAGTGCAAGTGGGAGAGTGAAGGAAATATGCCCTAGAGGCAATAATAAAGTTGTTATTTATATTTCCTTGTATATCATGATAAATTTCTTTTATTCATGCTGGAATTCTATTAACCAGAAACTTGATACATGTGTGAATACATAGACAAAACAGAGTGTCCCTAGTATGCTTCTACTAGACTAGCTCGTTAGTCAAAGATGGTTAAGTTTCCTAACCATAGACATGTGTTGTCATTTGATCAACGGGATCACATCATTAGGAGAATGATATGATGGACAAGACCCATCCGTTAGCTTAGCACTATAATCGTTTATTTTTACTGCTATTGCTTTCTTCGTGACTTATACATGTTCCTCTGACTATGAGATTGTGCAACCCCCGAATACCGGAGGAACACCTTGTGTGCTATCAAACATCACAACGTAACTGGGTGATTATAAAAATGCTCTACAGGTGTTTCTGAAAGTGTTTGTGGTGTTGGCATAGATCGAGAATAGGATTTGTCACTCCGAGTGTCGGAGAGGTATCTCTCGGTCCTCTCGGTAATACACATCGTAATAAGCCTTGCAAGCAAACGACTAATGAGTTAGTCATGAGATGACGTATTACGGAATGAGTAAAGAGACTTGCCGGTAATGAGATTGAACTAGGTATGATGATACCGATGATCGAATCTTAGACAAGTAACATACCGATGACAAAGGGAACAACGTATGTTGTTGTGCGGTATGACCGATAAAGATCTTCGTAGAATATATAGGAACCAATATGAGCATCCAGGTTCCGCTATTGGTTATTTACCATAGACGAGTCTCGGTCATGTCTACATAGTTCTCGAACCCATAGGGTCCGCACGCTTAACGTTCGATGACGATCGGTATTATGAGTTTATGTGTTTTGATGTACCGAAGATTGTTCGAACTCTCGGATGAGATCACAGACATGACGAGGAGTCTCGAAATAGTCGAGACATAAAGATTGATATATTTGACGACTATATTCGGACACCGAAAGTGTTCCGGAGAAGTTTTGGATAAAACATGAGTGCCGGAGGGTTACCGGAACCCCCTGAGGGAACTAATGGGCCACATGGGCCTTAGTGGAGAGAGAGGGGCAGCTAGGGCAGGCCGCGCGCCCCCTCCCACTTGGGTCCGAATTGGACTAGGGAAGGGGGGCCTCCTTTCCTTCTCGCTCTCCCTCTCCTTCCTTCCCCCTCTCTCCCTCTTGGTGGACTCCTACTAGGAATAGGATTCCTATTCCTAGTAGGACTCCCCCTCATGGGGCGCGCCTATAGGGCCACCTGGCCTCTACCCTTGCTCTTTTATATACGGGGGTAGGTGGCACCCTAGGACACACAAGTTGACAATTGTTTTAGCCATGTGCGGTGCCCCCCTCCACTGTTACACACCTCGATCATATTGTCGCAAGGCTTAGGTGAAGCCCTGCGTCGGTAACTTCGTCAACACCGTGACCACGCCGTCATGCTGACGAAACTCTCCCTCGGCCTCAACTGGATCAAGAGTTCGAGGGACGTCACCGAGCTAAACGTGTGCATATTGTGAAGGTGTCGTGCGTTCGGTGCTTGATCGGTTGGATCGCGAAGACGTTCGACTACATCAACCGCGTTAATAAACGCTTCCGCTTTCGGTCTACGAGGGTATGTGGACACACTCTCCCGCTCGTTGCTACGCTTCTCCAAGATAGATCTTGCGTGTTCGTAGGATTTTTTTAAATACTACGTTCACCAACAGAATACACCCGCTTCAAGTGCAAAAAGCCTGGACACTTCATTTCGGATTGCCCTCTCTGGGAAGCTGAAATCCGTGCAAGTGGAAGATATGATTCTGGAAACTATCGAGGCAAAATCAAGAGCAAGAACCATGACTCCGATGATGAGAAGAAGACAAAGAAATTCTTCAAGAAGAAGGACGGCTCCACGTCAAAATCCTCGTCAAGATCTTCCTCAAGGAATCCCTCCAAGTCCTCCTCCAACCGCAAGAATGTCTCTCGCAAGGCCAAGGTGTACATCGGCAAGGAGATGGACTCTGATGAAGAAGAATCGCCAGCCTCCGAAGAAGATGAGGAGTCCGTTGAGGATTCCGACTCCGGCATGGCTGGCATAGCTTATGATTCCACTCCAGCTTCGAAATTCTTCGACAAGCACTCCAGTGAGGATGAATCTCCTACCTACTGCTTCATGGCAAAGCCTCGAAAGAAACGGTATCCTCCAAGAATCACAAAATTCACTCCAGTGATCAATATTCTTCTGATGAAGATGACCATGCTATGTTGATCAAAATTGCTATTATTCAACAAAACTCTCTTGAGAAAATTGAGAAAACCCTTGGGAAATCTGAAGGGTTGTTGGTTGAGAAGATGGAGAAAAATTAGTTCTTGACCATTCTGCTCTTAAGTCACGAATGGAAGAACTGTCAAATCATCATGATTTTTTCTCGTCCGACCATGAAAGGCCGACCTATGATTACCTAAAAAGGAAACATGAAGTCGAGGCCCCGAGAGAAGCTTATGAGGATTTGATCAGAGAAAATTCTCACCCAACAACTTAAATAGAAACCTGAAGTGATTGTGCCACCGTGTTTAAAATGCCTTGAAGGATCAAATTCATAATCGAATGCTGAATCATCTGTGAATACTAACCCCCCCAGTCAAGGAAAATGGTTTTGTTTCTGATGAAAATGCTAGGTTGAAAGATCTTCTTGAGTCAGGAATGTTAAAATCTCTCAAAGGACATCAAACCGTTTGTGATGTGTTGAAGAAATCCATTCTTCACAAAAATACCAGGAAAGAAGGCACCGGTTTCGAAAGGAAACTGAATGAAAATGGCACCTATTGGGAACCTCATCAATATCCTAAGACTGTGTGGGTTCCTACAAAGATCATAATGCTCGATCCAACATTACTCTTAGGATATGACTCTCCCATTCCTGTACTGATGATGATTCTCGGGACAACTATAAGTTGTTTAAAGATTAACATGCTGAGGCTGTTGCTCACTATGTTCGGCTAAACAGCAGAAATGCCCCCCCAAAGAAAGCTATTTGGGTCCCTAAGGAAATTGTTGATGCCTTGCCTATTACTGCTCAGCTAACCATGCACGCAGAAAAAGCTCAACAGAATGAGTATATGCATACCTCATTCAATCATTTAATCATGCTTCTGGAAGGAATTTCAATGCGTATTGCTTCAATTATGTTCATAGCTCTTCGAACAACGATTATGCTTATCGAAAGAAATTATATCCTACCCACTCTACTGTTTCGAAGTTGAAAGAACATGCGGTGCCCCCATGTTTGGTTTTGGTAATTGATGACAATCTCTATGGACTAATGGTTTCCTTGAGTTATATTTGAAGGATTTGTCCATAGGCTTTTCTTGGAGTCCATTTGTTGGTTTCAAGGAGAGTTTGTGATGACCAAGGTGCTATTAAAGGAATTACCTAAAGATTGGTCATGTGAGAGGTTGATCAAGACTAAGTCAAAGAGTGAATCAAGTTGATCAACACACAAAGCGTAGAAGATGTACCGAGAGGGATCAAGCGATCCCATGGTATGGTAAGCTGTCGGTGTACTAAAGTAGGGGTACCTTAGTATCCCGACTTGTGCACGAGAAGTAGCAGCGTCCCGTGGCAGGGCTTGCCACGCGCTCGCCAAGGCTCACTTTGGTTCCTTTGAAGCCATTCAAGAACAAAGTATTCAAGTCAAAGAGACAGGACCCCAGCAAGAGGAGCTTGCCGGGAAGGACGTTCCAGGCTCGAAATCACCCCTTTAGCACAAGACCCTGGCAAGAGGAGCTTGCCAGGAAGGCCAAAACATGGCGTTTCAGAAGACTCGCCGTGGCGCATCGCGCGCCCCGGCAAGGCCTGGAGAGCGACAAGCTTCCGGGTGCGGCAAGGTAGCAACCGCGGCAAGGTGCTTGCCGCGGCGAGCTTTCACTGTGTGCCTACGCTCCAGCTCAGCCAGCCACACGTCGCCCTGGGGCCCTTCCAGGGGCACGTGGCGGAAGGCTGTGCAGCCTGGGGTACACGGTGGCAAGCCACGATGACGAGGCCACCATCGTGGCGAACGGAGACGCCCGGACGGACGCTTTTTGCACTATTTGGGGCGACGGTGACGGGCATTCAATGCCCTTGTCCCCCACCGTCAGGGTTAGGTACAAAACAGTGTACATCCACTGTTACAACTACCACCATTTTTACGTTTCTACCCTCACCTACGTTGCCACCTGTCGGTGACCCCTTTGACCTATAAAAGGAGGCCCATGCACAACGTAGAGGGGGTTCCGATTCCAGATCACTCTCACGCTCGGTGTAGCTAGTTTCAAGCACTGTAGATCTTCTTGCTCCCGAGCCAAGAACTCAATAACAAACCAAGGCAGGAGTAGGGTTTTATGCATCCATGCGGCCCGAACTTGGGTAAACTGCCCGCGTGCTCGCCTCGATCTGCTCTCCGTGCTCCCTCCGCTCCCTTGCCGTACCAAAAAGGGGCTCCGGTCCCATAGGTGTTCGTGGGCGACTAGTTTCCCCGACATCTTTGGCGCGCCAGGTAGGGGGCGTCGAGGTTGTGCGGACCTGATCTAGCGTTCACGCGGGCGCAATCTTCAGCAACTTCATCAACTACATCAGCATGCCGCCGAAGAAGAAAACTTCGGAGGTGGGAGGCCCGTCCGCGTCGATCCCGCCACCACCAGAACCAACGGTTGGTGGGGTAGACGCTGGCGTAAGGACGGACGGCGGCGAGGAAACTCACGGCGCCGCCAAGTCCAAGGACAAGACGGACGACCGAGCGCACTCCAAGACCTCGGTGTCCGTACACGCACCGCGCCCCTCTTAGGAGGTGTCGGAACGGCAGCGGCGTGGTACGCAGGGTACCATCCGCTTGCTAGGCCAAGGACAAGTTGGTGGGTCGCGGGACGCTCAAGGCCAACGCGCTGGCACGAGCAAGGCGCGGTCGCCGGGGCGAGAACCTGCTCCTTCTAACGCGGTTAGAAGTCCGAGCATATCTCGCTCCTCGCACCGCTCGCCACCACTTCCCTCCACTCCAGCAGAAGCTCTAGCTAGAGCCCAGCTGCTGCTCGACTTCCCTCCAGCGGCAGACAAGGCCGAAGACTGGAGGGCTACCATCCAAAGCCTCATCGCCTTCGCCAACAACGACACGCCGCAGCAGCCGGCGACGTCACGGCCGCGGCAAGTCAGCCAGGCGCGGGCTGATGGAGACAAGACCGCCGGGGGTGCAACTACCGTGCACTCCCCGCCGCGGAAGCAGAAATCGCCGACTCGCCGGATCAACGTCGACGATGACTCCATGGCGTCGTCGGATCCACGAGCTTGCCGCGATCAGCGCCAAGTCCTCAACGACAGACGACAAGAAGACGCTCGAACTCGCATCGAGCGTCGAAGAGAAGCGCGACGACAGTCCGATCAGCGTGCTGGGACCGCTGTCGACATGCGCGTGCCCGGAGAACCGGGCGACTTGCCGTACGCGGCAGGTTGCCCTGCGTTCACCCGTGAGCTGCGGCAAGTCCAGTGGCCCAGCATGAAGAACTTCAAGCCCGACGTACCCGAGAAGTACGATGGCAAGACCCATCCCTCAGAGTTCCTTAGCATCTACACCATTGCGGTGCAGGCTGCCGGGGGACGGGATGAGAAGATACTGGCAAACTACTTCCCGCTCGTGCTCAAGCCAAATGTCAGATCTTGGCTCATGCACTTGCCGGAGAACTCCATCTCTTCATGGGCCGACCTATGCCATCAGTTTGTCGGCGCCTTCACGGGCGGCCACAAGCCCCATGGCCAGGAAAGTGACCTCCATATACTTGCCCAGAAGGAGGGAGTGTCCCTGCGGAAATACATCCAGAGATTCAGCCGCGTTCAGCAGAACATCCCGGACGTCCACCCTGCCGCGGTTATTAGCGCGTTCCATCAGAACGTGCGTAACCGCCGGATGAGGGAGGAAATGGCGATGTGCAAGATAAGGGACGTCAGTGAGCTCTATGCCCTGGCCGACAAGTGCGCACGCACTGAAGAGGGGAGGAGACTCCCCGGAGAGGATGTTGGAGCAGGAGGAATGGACAGTGAGGATGCCGCCCCGGCAAGGAAAAACCGACGGCGGAAAAATAAGAAGAAGAAGAACAAGGAAGTATTGGCCGTCGAGCAGTCCGGCAAGGAGGCTGGCGCCAAGAAAGCTCAGGCTGGTGGCTCCGGCAAGGAAGCTGCCACTGTAGCCGCCGCAGACAAGCAGGACGGCTCCGACACGCAGTACTGCAAGATCCACCGCACCAAGGGCCACGATCTCCAGAACTGCAAAAGGGTCGAATACCTCGTCGAGCAGCAGAAAGCTGAATACGAGCGTCGCGACAAGGAGAAGGCCCAAGGAGGCGGAGGGGAGTCCGGCAAGAAGCGGCCATTCAATGGCCGGGGAGGACGCCGCGGCAAGGCCAAGCAGCGGCAAGGAGATAGACCTCCCCGCGGCCGCGACAAGGACGAAGACGAAGACGACGACGAGGACATGGATGACGGAGACAACAGCGAGCAGGAGTTCCAGAAGGCCACAGAAGTTCTGTGCGTCGATGGAGGTGCCTCTCTGCATACTTCCCACCGCCAACTCAAACAATGGGTGCGGGAAGTTAATGCAGTAGAGCCACCCGTTGAGTCGCGCAAACTCTTGAAGTGGTCCATCACGCCCATCATCTTCGACATTGAGGACCACCCTGACCGCACAACTGCGGTCGGGTGCTTGCCGATGTTGGTTTCCCCAACCATCCGCAACCTCAAGGTCACCAAGATGCTGGTTGACGGCGGGGCCGGCCTAAACTTGATCTCCTCTGCTGTGGTCCGGAAGCTGCAGATCCCCGACAGCGAGCTCGAGGAAACCGGAACTTTCCAAGGAATTAACCCGGGAAGGAGCAAGCCGAAGGGGAAGATCACACTGCCAGTGACCTTTGGCGGAGAGCTGAATTTCAGGACTGAGAGGATCACCTTTGACGTTGCCGATATCCCATTGCCATACAATGGGATACTTGGCCGTCCGGCGCTCGCCAAGTTCATGGCGGCCTCTCACTACGCCAACAACATGCTCAAGATGCCAGGGCCGATAAGCGTCATCTTTGTCCCCGGCGACAAGAAGGACGCGCTTATCTGCGCCGACAATATCTACCGGGACGCAGCAGCCGCCACAGATAACAAAACACTTGCCGCTGAAGCTCCCGGGGGGAAGAACAAGACCAAGTCCGGCAAGAGCTCTGGGGCCCACTCCGGCAAACGCACCTCTTCGTAGTGCTGCGCTGCCGTCGAGGACGCACCATCGAGCTCCACCGGCAAGTGCAAGAAGGGAATGGCAGCTCCACCTACAACCAAGAAGGTGTCCGCCAAGGAGGACGGCACTGGTGGTACTTTCACCATCAGTGCCACGCTTGATCCTAAATAGGAAAGCGCGCTCATTGCTTTCCTGCGGGCGAATGTCGACGTGTTTGCATGGCAACCGTCTGACATCCCCGGCGTTCCCAGGAAAGTAATTGAGCACAAGCTTGCCGTTTGTCCTCACGCGCGGCCCGTCAAGCAGAAGGTCAGGAAGCAAGCGGTGGAGCGCCAAGAGTTTATCGCTGAGGAAATCAAGAAGTTGGAAGCAACAGGCCTTGTTAGAGGTGTTCTTCATCCCACATGGCTGGCCAACCCTATTGTCGTACGCAAAGCAAACGGGAAGTGGAGACTTTGTATAGACTTCACGGATGTGAATAAAGCTTGTCCCAAGGATCCATTTCCCTTGCCGCGTATTGACCAGATCGTTGACTCCACGGCTGGATGTGAGTTGCTCCCGTTTCTTGATGCATACTCCGGGTACCACCAGATATTCATGGCTGAAGAAGATGAAGAGAAGACCGCATTCATTACTCCATGTGGCACCTATTGCTTCATACGCATGCCCTTCGGATTGAAGAATGCAGGTTCAACATTTGCAAGGGTAGTCCACACTGCTTTTGAGCCACAGATACACAGGAATGTAGAAGCATACATGGATGATATAGTGGTCAAGAGCAAGGACAAGGATACCCTGATCCAAGACCTGGATGAAACTTTTGCGAATCTGCACAAGATACAACTCAAGCTAAACCCCGAGAAGTGCGTGTTCGGACTCCCCTCCGGCAAGCTTCTCGGGTTCTTTGTGTCCCAGAGGGGGATTGAAGCCAATCCCAACAAGATCAAAGCCATTGAGCAGATCGAAGCTCCGAAGCGCGTCAAGGATGTACGAAGGCTTGCCGGCTGCGTGGCTGCCCTCAGCAGGTTCATTTCTAAGTCTGCAGAACGTGCCCTGCCATTTTTCAAAATCTTGAAAAAGGCAGGTCCAATGAAGTGGACTCCGGAAGCGGAGGCAGCGCTGCAAGACTTGAAAGGATACCTGTCCTCCACTCCAATACTTGTCGCACCTAGGCCGCAAGAGAAGTTGCTGATGTACTTAGCAGCAACCAATCAAGTGGTTAGTGCTGCGTTAGTAGCGGAAAGGGAGGCGGAGGAGGAGCCCACAGCCCTGGCAAGCGCATCCAGCGACAAGCAGGGGGCTTCCCCGACAAGCTCTGGCCCCGACAAGGATGAGTCTGCGCAGATGCAAGGAGAAGTGCGAAAGAAGATGGTGCAGCGCCCAGTTTATTTTGTCAGTTCCCTCTTGCAGGGGGCTAGGTCAAGATACTCTGGGGTGCAGAAGCTGCTTTTTGGCCTCCTCATGGCCTCGACAAAGCTGCGCCATTACTTCCAAGCACATGAGATAACAGTGGTCACTCGCTTTCCGCTGAAGAGGATATTGCAAAATCCAGAAGCAACAGTGTCACACCCCGATTTTCATGTCACATTGCTTAAGCTTGTTTTCACGTTAAAAATGTGGATTTGCAAAAACTTTTGAGTGTTTTTGACTTTGCTTGATTTGACTTTTGTCTGCTGGTTGCTAGTGCTCTAAAAATCAAATAAATCCTCCAACTCTTATACTTCATCTCCTTGACCCAAAACCTTTTCCCAATGATCATGCCATGTGTATAGACCAGTATAGAATTTTCTTATAAAAATATTTTGGCCAAATGGTATTTTCTAAAATTAGTTTTTCCAAAAACCCCTGAATTGAGGTTTGCACTGCAAGTACCTTATTTAGGGTGAGAAAAATCTTTCAAAAAGTTTATTTGAATCCTATTAGATATAGGACTCCCATAAACCACAAAAGTACAATTTTAAAAGTTATTTTTATATTTTATTTAAAAGCTTTTTCTTAAGGCCAGAAATGGTCTTTAATAGGGAAAATTATTTAAACATTTCAAAAATATTTGCCAAAATTCAGGGAGACTCATAGGACATATATTGTCCATATATATGAGTTTCAACACATGGTCATGTTCAAAATATTGGACAAATCCTTCCAAAACCCTTTCTGGATATTTCAAGCTTTTGAAATATTTACAAAGGAAATTTTCTCCAAAAATTCCAGGGAAATTCTATAATGTCACATATGACATATTTGATGATCTTGCAAAGCCTCATGCATTGGAGATCAAGGAAACATCCTCAAACCCCTTCAAAACCATTCTGTCCATATTTGAAGTTTGAGCAACTCTACATTGCCAAACTTGTCCAAATGCTCTCAAACTTGGTGCACATGCTAGAATGGCCTAATAAGGCATCTAGACCAAATGGCACAAGATTTGGAAAAGAGCAACTTGATCAGATCACCCCAAAACCCCTTCTGTTCAAATTCAAATTTGAACAACTTTACATTGTCAACTTTTTATCTGGAGCCTCAAACTTTGTGGGCATGTTCATATCCCCAAATGATGATGCTACACCAAGTGGTGCATCAAGGGGAGATGATTTGCTTAACTCCAACATGGTGAAACCATTTCTGTTCATTTCTAGGGTTCACCAAAGTTACATTGGCCACTTTGCCCAAATGAGCTCAAATTTGGTGTAGGGGCCTAATTATATGTGACATTTGATCCTGTTAAGTCCCATGCCAAGTGGATGTCATTTGCTTGACCAAACACTGATCAAACACCTTCTGTTCATTTACCAAAACATGTGTTTGGACCTCTTTTACTTTTTTCCATGGCCTCAAATTCTTACCACAGCTCCCCCTGATCACCCTCTACCCTCCAGTAACTCTCCTCTACCTTATCTCAATTATTGGAGGGGGTAAAACCCCACTTTTACCCTTGTGGACAGCCACCTTCTTCTCCTCCTTCACCTCTCTCCTCACTCCAGTGGCTCCTAGAGCATCCAAGTCTGCCTCCCCCTTTCTTTACTACTCCCTATACCCACTAGACACGGTTGGACACAAGAGGACACGGCCAGGACAGCACAGGCACGACCATGCCGGCCATAGACGCGCTCTGGAGCACGCTACAGTGCACCAAGGCACTGTAGCTCGGCCCTCCCGAGGCTTCCAGACAGCCTTGGGCAGAGAGAGCGTGTCCCCCGAGGAGGCCTCGACGTCCACGACCTGCAGGACGGTCGGCCCTATCCTCTCCGGCCCTCCTCCTCTCTCTCCACGAGCTCGCCGTGCGCGCCCTGGACCGTGCTCACGGTGCACCGTGGCTGCGTCTATTTAAGCCCTCCCCCCGAGCGCCCGTTGCTTCTTCTGGAACCTCCCCTTCCCCGTGCACCTCCTAGACACTCCCTCTCTCCCTCTCCGGCGCTCTCCCTCT
>LR738710.1:786717224-786777766 GCA_902687465.1 Secale cereale | reverse complement strand
TACCCCACCAAATAATGAGCCATTTCTTCCTATTTATCAGCTTTGGAAAATCCTAGGAAATTCATTTCAATTCCAAATCCATTGAAACCAACTCCTAAATGCTTCTAAAATCATGACTTGATGATGGGTACCTTTGCTCATCATTCAAGGAATTATTTCTATATACTTCTTTCAAATCCATAAACCCCTTTGGTTCCATCATATTGAAATGTTCCCAAATACCCATTGATCCAACACCTATGAAACCACCTTGGTCATTTCTAATATGACCAGAGGTATCCTAGAAAAGTCCAACTCCTATTTTTAGAGCACTTTTATTTTTGCTTTTGATTGTGTTGCTTATTATGATTGTTTCCATCGTTAGTTGACGTAATAAGCGGAGTATTCGGAGATGGACCAGAAGATTTGAAGACTCAGAAGAATAAGGCAAGCAGCCCTTTGACCATGTTCAAGAAACCTTTTTATGCATGTCTCATAAAGCCTTATTATTCAATGCATCGGAATCATGTTAAGGTGGAAACCACTTTGGTTGCTACCCTTGTTGCTTATTATTGATACTTGCATCAAACATGACCCTACCTTCCTATGAGGGTTATGTGGGTGGGAGTAGTTAGGTTGCTTTAATAGTGGCTACGCAAATGGGACGGGTATATGCATGGTGACGGAGGCAGGATACTTTCAAAAGACTTTGCGAAAACCCCGTCGGGTGCCATTTATGCCCGAGGGAGATGGTGAGATGGGTAACCACTTGATGACGAAGTGGTGTACCGAGGCAAGTGTTTGTGTTTTGAAAAACGGATTGGTTTAAGTTGCGACCGTTATTCCAACCTTACATGCGCAACCACTCTACCCTTGTATGGGAAAGGGCATTATTGATTACTTAGGTCGATACTAGCATGGTGCCCACATTACTAGTGACGGGAAGACTTGAGGTCTTTTCTGGGACGGGGTCGTGCTTGGATAGGCGACCATGACTGTTTTCACAGGGCACCGGACACACCGTTGGTCCCTTCGGGTACGCGTAAACATTGAATTAGGGCAAGTCCCTTGATCTATTGTTTGTACCCCTAAGGCCGTGTGCCAACGAGTGGACTCTATGTTAGTGTCGTCTAAGGAAAGGTAATGACCGGGTGCTTACCCCGGGTACTTGAGGTACCGCGGGTCGTGGATGACACGGAAGTTCCCCGGATCTTGTGGGTAAAGTGCGCAACCTCTGCAGAGTGTAAAACTATTCGAATAGCCGTGTCCACGGTCATGGACAGTTGGGTAACCGCTCTTGGGCTACGTCCAATGTTTGCGAAACCTGGTGTGCGTGTGTGAGGAAACAACATGGTTCAGTGATATTGATGAAGTCAACATGGTTCAGTGATATCGTTGATGTGATTGTGAGGAAGTCACAACGAGCTTGTGCATGTGTTGATTACAACTCTTTCTCGATATTGATGTCTGTGACCTCCTGATACTTGTTACAGACACATGCATATCCTTGTTATATGTTGATCATACTTGCACATGAAAAACTAGCTTTCCGCAAAACTACCAACTTAGTAGTAGAGCCTTGCATAATTATTCTGTTACCACACTTGGGTTGCTTGCGAGTACATTCAATGTACTCATTGGCTTGCCACTGGTTATTTTATTGGCCAGGCAGGAGAGAACAGGTTATGATGAAGATTTCTCGGTGGCGAGCATGCGAGCTAGGACGCTTCCCAGTCAGAATGCCTGTAGGGTTAAGGCAGATGGCATGGGTCCATGTTGTTGTTGAAGATTTCCGCTGCGATGATATACTCAAGACTTGACCATTATGGTCCTACTTGTGTAACACGGTATGTAAGGATGTAAGACTCTTGTTATTCAGCTTCTGTGTGTTCAGTGAGCATTGATCTCTGGGATCACTGTACACGTGCATTCGGTGATCACGACTTATGAGTCGGGGTCCCCACAGAGCTGGTATCAGAGCCATCCTGACTGTAGGAAGCCTTAGTTAGCATGGTCGTTAGTTAGGGTAAAACTATTTCCAAAACTATTAGTAGTTTTCAAAACTATCTATACTTCTCTTCCCTTCTCAGTTTTTCGAAAACTAGGCTATATTTGATCTCTTCCCCTTCAAAACCTTGGTCGCTAAAACCCCTATGCCCCTGACCACTGGATTTTCTGAAATCCTCGTGGAGTGCACCTTGCCGAACACTCACCCACCACTTTTACACACAAGATTGGTGACACCACGACAAGATGATACCAACGGAAACTACATCCTCGATGAGTGAGGACATGAAGACCCAGAAGATGGTGGTACCCTTGACAGAGCCCCCAAGATGGAGCAACCCTAGCCTACGATGACCAGGGTATAGGTTATGCAAAGTCATGATATGCATCGCTAATAGAGTAATCCTGTCACTACCGTTGTTGTATCGGCAACCACCGGTGGATGAGAACCTCGCCATTTGGTCCGCCTCACTACGGTGAGCAGGAAAACGGTTCTCTTCATCCCCCGCTCTTGGTGTCGATGTTTTCATCAACGAAATCGACATTTTGGACCTCTATTATGCCTTGTTATTGTCATTACATATGGATTGCCTACCTGGTACCCTCGACGCCCCAGAAGGCACAAGGGATCGTCATGACAAAAGAGACAAGGGAAGACCAAGTCAACGCCAGCTACAAGGAGGCACCTTCACCCCATCACCTCAGCAGGCGGGAAGATGTTGTAGATTCTTCAGGCTCAACCCGGATCATTCACCAAGCAACTACAAGGGACATGGCAACAACCGAGGAAGCTCAGAAGACTACACGAGGCACAAGTCACGACACATAGTCCGAGAACCCCTAGGGTAGGATGAGTCGTGTACCCCCTATGCGCAGTCGAGTCCATATGATGGTTCGGATAGAACCATGATTGTGTGTTGTTTGTTTTTATTCGTTTGTGTTTTGATATAAGTCGCACTTTTGCCCCAGGCAACAAGTGCACGGCTATATCACCTCCCTTGCCTTGCTTCTTTTATTCCTGCCTTTTTGCACCGGTTTGTTGCACCTGCACTATAGAACCCCCTTTAGGCATTTCCCTCCTCTACGCTGCTTCTTCCCTCTATTCTCTCACTCCCCAACTGAAGACCCGCAACACAAGATGCACCAAGGATCCTACCTCGACAGCCAACTGGCACCGAAGACTTCTGCTACAACCTCCACGATCTATTACAACTCCGTAGAGTTATGCTTAACCCTCCAGACCAGTAACCCCATTCCTAGACCCTTTGAGACTTCCCGAGACACTCCAGCACGAATCCTTAACCATGCGCCTAACCCATGGTAAAGCGAGAGAACCTGTTAAGCCTTCGTAACCTTGCACAACACTGGGTTCGTAAAGGAGCTAGTGGACACGATGAGTGAGCGCATTTTCATCCTGATATAGCACGAGGTCTGACGATGCCATAGATAGACCAGTTCGAGGATATTGGACAGATGACTTGGTGGTTTATATCAGTGACTTCAAGGAACTATCTGAGACCTTGATGGATTGTGAGGTTTTCATATTGGTGGGATCATGACCTTGGGGAAGCATGTAGGAGTACCCGTTAGACATGAGATTTGGATTTATGTAGGTGATTCTGGTTGGTATAATGCTGGATATGTCTGCATGATTCGGAGTAAGGTTGGATTTATACCGATGATCCTGATTATGATATCATGCTTCTCGGTGGACGATAACTTAGGAGATTGGATTATTTGTCAGAGTTGATTTAGGGATCTATATAGTTGTGATCTTGGAGTTTACTTGACCCGGATGATGGGAATTTGGTGGATTAACTATCGTGATGCGTAGTCCTTCCAAGTATTTGGGTATTATAGAGACTTGAGATCTTGTGGATCACCGTAGACATCGGATTTGTAGGATTGTCGGATTATGTGGTGATTGATGGAATTACCGGGCTATCGGAGTTGATCTCCAGGAAGGAAACAAAATCTTGGAGTGGCATATGACGTGTTTCCTTAGATTAGAGATGCATTATCTTGAGCCTTGCAAGACTAGGTTGAGTACTTGGATTGTGGAGATTAATTTAGGCTCAGCAGCATGTATGATCTACCTTTGGATTTTAGAGGTAGACGTACATATGGATTTGGGGATCTTAGACAAGTATGATTTTGTTAGACCGTCTCTTGAGAGTCATGAGGATGTGTATGGCAATGAGTGGTGATTGAAGTTGGTCTCTGCGAGAAGATGCTTCTCCGTTCGGAGTACTAGATAGAGCTATTGGCATCTCAGAAACTGTGCTTAAGGATAAGATGATATAAGTTCATTCACTCACTAGAATCCTTGAAACCCTTAAGCCCACCGAGCCACAACCTGGTCAGATTCTGACCACGGGCCTTGACTCAGAGTCAAGAAGGCCTCTGCTATACTCCTCCGAGACCACCAATACCCCAGCTTACCTTGCGTACCCCTTAGACCTCATGGAGTAAGTGGACAAGTTGGGTAACATCATTATTTGATGGCCTACTTGTCTGCCCGAAGACGAAGAAGAGGCGGACAGCTGGGTAGAAGACAATTGAAGACCGCCCTGTCAAGAAGGAAGATCTACACCGACCACCGTCGTCAAGAAGAAACTTCCGCGTCGAAGACCGGGCGTATCTGCAAACCACTCCTCAATGGAGCTGAGCTTTCCCGTGTCGAGGGAACGCTCACACCAAGATTTTATCAAGATTTGAAGGCACGATTTCGGTGGCACGAGAGGAAAAGAGAGATATGCAACCTATGTTGCAGAGTGTGGTGTGTGCCGAAGGGTCAAGCTGAATATCAGCGACCTGCTGGATTGCTTTAACCACTCAAAGTTCCTGAGTGGAAGTGGGATAAAGTCGGAATGGACTTCGTCACTGGATTACCAAGGTCGAATAGAGGACGTGACTCTATCTGGGTCATAGTCGATCATTTGACCAAGGTGGACCATTCCATTCCTGTCAAGACCACTTATGATGGCAACCGGCTGGCAGCTCTCTACATCGACCGAATCGTAAGTCTTCACGGTATTTCCCAAGGAAATTGTGTCAGATCGAGGAACCCAGATCACCTCTAGGATCTGGAAGAAGTTCCGAGAAGCCTTGGGAACCAAGTATCTTTCAGCACGGCATTCCACCCACCAACCGGAGGTCAGACAGAGCGAGTCAATCAGATTCTCGAAGTCATGACTCCGAGCCTGTGTCTTGGCATATGGAGCCAAGTGGGAGGATTGTCTCCTTTTTGCCGAGTTCTCCTGTAACAACAGTCACCAGTCGAGCCTTCAGATGGCACCATTTGAGGTGTTGTACGGACACAGATGTCGCACACCCCTCAATTGGTCAGAGACTGGAGTGGGACTAGTCTTTGGACCGATGTTCTCCGCGCAGCGGAAGAGCAAGTCCAACTAGTCAGAGAACGATCGAAGGCAGCCAAGTCAAGGAAAAAGAGCTATGCTGACACTCACCGTCGGAACATAAGTTTCCATGTCAGGGACCACATGTACCTGCGGGTAACCCCTCTGAAGGGAACCAAGCGTTTCCACGTCAAGGGGAAACTCGCACTAAGGTTCATTGGATCCTTTGAGATCACTGCAAGTCATGTGGTAGACGGCTCCCCAGCTAGATCTACCACCTGAGATACTCTCCGTGCACCAAATCTTCCACGAGCCCCCACTCTGGAAGTACTTCTTACCTCCTAGCTAGCCCGATGCCCGCAAGGACATCGATCACAGAGCCTTTGGCAGCTAACCCGACCTAACTTATGCAAGAGACCCCTCAGCAACCTCCATCAAGGACGACATCAAGCAAGAAGCCATACCATCAAGCACTTCAAGATTCCAAGGAGCACCGCTCGGAAGCAGAACCAACAAGAAGAAGTGAAGACTACCCCGTATCCAAGACTCCGCCTTTCTTTCCACGCCTAGTCTGGGAATCTCGGGGACGAGATTCTTGTAAGGAGGGTAGGTCTGTCACACCCCGATTTTCATGTCACATTGCTTAAGCTTGTTTTCACGTTAAAAATGTGGATTTGCAAAAACTTTTGAGTGTTTTTGACTTTGCTTGATTTGACTTTTGTCTGCTGGTTGCTAGTGCTCTAAAAATCAAATAAATCCTCCAACTCTTATACTTCATCTCCTTGACCCAAAACCTTTTCCCAATGATCATGCCATGTGTATAGACCAGTATAGAATTTTCTTATAAAAATATTTTGGCCAAATGGTATTTTCTAAAATTAGTTTTTCCAAAAACCCCTGAATTGAGGTTTGCACTGCAAGTACCTTATTTAGGGTGAGAAAAATCTTTCAAAAAGTTTATTTGAATCCTATTAGATATAGGACTCCCATAAACCACAAAAGTACAATTTTAAAAGTTATTTTTATATTTTATTTAAAAGCTTTTTCTTAAGGCCAGAAATGGTCTTTAATAGGGAAAATTATTTAAACATTTCAAAAATATTTGCCAAAATTCAGGGAGACTCATAGGACATATATTGTCCATATATATGAGTTTCAACACATGGTCATGTTCAAAATATTGGACAAATCCTTCCAAAACCCTTTCTGGATATTTCAAGCTTTTGAAATATTTACAAAGGAAATTTTCTCCAAAAATTCCAGGGAAATTCTATAATGTCACATATGACATATTTGATGATCTTGCAAAGCCTCATGCATTGGAGATCAAGGAAACATCCTCAAACCCCTTCAAAACCATTCTGTCCATATTTGAAGTTTGAGCAACTCTACATTGCCAAACTTGTCCAAATGCTCTCAAACTTGGTGCACATGCTAGAATGGCCTAATAAGGCATCTAGACCAAATGGCACAAGATTTGGAAAAGAGCAACTTGATCAGATCACCCCAAAACCCCTTCTGTTCAAATTCAAATTTGAACAACTTTACATTGTCAACTTTTTATCTGGAGCCTCAAACTTTGTGGGCATGTTCATATCCCCAAATGATGATGCTACACCAAGTGGTGCATCAAGGGGAGATGATTTGCTTAACTCCAACATGGTGAAACCATTTCTGTTCATTTCTAGGGTTCACCAAAGTTACATTGGCCACTTTGCCCAAATGAGCTCAAATTTGGTGTAGGGGCCTAATTATATGTGACATTTGATCCTGTTAAGTCCCATGCCAAGTGGATGTCATTTGCTTGACCAAACACTGATCAAACACCTTCTGTTCATTTACCAAAACATGTGTTTGGACCTCTTTTACTTTTTTCCATGGCCTCAAATTCTTACCACAGCTCCCCCTGATCACCCTCTACCCTCCAGTAACTCTCCTCTACCTTATCTCAATTATTGGAGGGGGTAAAACCCCACTTTTACCCTTGTGGACAGCCACCTTCTTCTCCTCCTTCACCTCTCTCCTCACTCCAGTGGCTCCTAGAGCATCCAAGTCTGCCTCCCCCTTTCTTTACTACTCCCTATACCCACTAGACACGGTTGGACACAAGAGGACACGGCCAGGACAGCACAGGCACGACCATGCCGGCCATAGACGCGCTCTGGAGCACGCTACAGTGCACCAAGGCACTGTAGCTCGGCCCTCCCGAGGCTTCCAGACAGCCTTGGGCAGAGAGAGCGTGTCCCCCGAGGAGGCCTCGACGTCCACGACCTGCAGGACGGTCGGCCCTATCCTCTCCGGCCCTCCTCCTCTCTCTCCACGAGCTCGCCGTGCGCGCCCTGGACCGTGCTCACGGTGCACCGTGGCTGCGTCTATTTAAGCCCTCCCCCCGAGCGCCCGTTGCTTCTTCTGGAACCTCCCCTTCCCCGTGCACCTCCTAGACACTCCCTCTCTCCCTCTCCGGCGCTCTCCCTCTTTCCACGGCCGAAGTGCCGCCGCCAGCCACCGCTCGGCATCGGGCACCACGGCCGTTCCCTTCTCCCTCTTCTCTGTTGGCCACAAGGAGGAAGACCCCAGGACCGTGGAGACTCCCCCCACTCCTCCCTTCCTTTCCCCGAGCACCCTCTGGCGCCGCCCCGTCTCGACCCGAGGCCGCCGCTGATGCCTCGGTCGCCGTCGCTCCTGCTCCCCCCGGCCAGCTTGGAGGCCAGGGATGGGCGCAGCTCGGCCTCACGAACCCGTCGGTGCACCGGACGTCGTCGGAGACGGCCGCAGTCGCCGGCACGGGAGACCACCGAGCGCAGGACCCGTCGGCCTCCACGGACGCAGGAAGCTCGCCGCGCCTCCCTGCGACCCCCCATGCGGATGCGGCGAGGCCCGCGGCCCTGACTCCACCGCGGTTCGACGCCGGCAGGCTGAGCAGCGCCGGCAGCGAGCAGGCCGGCGCCCTCCTCTGTCTCCGTCGGGAGGAAGAAGAAGGAGCCATGAGGGAGGGAAAGAGCCCGGTGGGCCCAGGCTGTAAGTGACCCAGCGGCCTGGCCCCACTGTTTAAGTGGAGACGTACTTCGTGAAGTCCGTTTCGGGCAAAGGGAGACGTATTCCCTTGAAGGCGCTATCGACGTTGCACCTGGGCGCTCGCGGCCGTGCAGCTGGGCCGGCCCACCATCTATCCTCCGCCCAGTCTGCAGCATAAGGGTATAACCCCTATTTCTTTCCCTTTTTCTTTATTCTGCCAACTTCAAAAATGCCCCAAATATTCATATGAACTCCAAATTGCATGATTCAAATTTCTGGTAGCTCCTAAAATCATGCCCTATCACATGGTGCAACATGCACAATATTCCAGAAACTTTTCCTATACAAATATTTATCAAATATCCATTTTTCCACTTTCTGTGATTAACTTTAGAAAATCACAGAGAGCTCATTTTTGATCCAAATGCAGTGGTTCAAATTCCTAGATGATTGTCATGTCCAAACTTAGTTTTGGAACATTTTTAATAATAGTTTCTGTACCCCACCAAATAATGAGCCATTTCTTCCTATTTATCAGCTTTGGAAAATCCTAGGAAATTCATTTCAATTCCAAATCCATTGAAACCAACTCCTAAATGCTTCTAAAATCATGACTTGATGATGGGTACCTTTGCTCATCATTCAAGGAATTATTTCTATATACTTCTTTCAAATCCATAAACCCCTTTGGTTCCATCATATTGAAATGTTCCCAAATACCCATTGATCCAACACCTATGAAACCACCTTGGTCATTTCTAATATGACCAGAGGTATCCTAGAAAAGTCCAACTCCTATTTTTAGAGCACTTTTATTTTTGCTTTTGATTGTGTTGCTTATTATGATTGTTTCCATCGTTAGTTGACGTAATAAGCGGAGTATTCGGAGATGGACCAGAAGATTTGAAGACTCAGAAGAATAAGGCAAGCAGCCCTTTGACCATGTTCAAGAAACCTTTTTATGCATGTCTCATAAAGCCTTATTATTCAATGCATCGGAATCATGTTAAGGTGGAAACCACTTTGGTTGCTACCCTTGTTGCTTATTATTGATACTTGCATCAAACATGACCCTACCTTCCTATGAGGGTTATGTGGGTGGGAGTAGTTAGGTTGCTTTAATAGTGGCTACGCAAATGGGACGGGTATATGCATGGTGACGGAGGCAGGATACTTTCAAAAGACTTTGCGAAAACCCCGTCGGGTGCCATTTATGCCCGAGGGAGATGGTGAGATGGGTAACCACTTGATGACGAAGTGGTGTACCGAGGCAAGTGTTTGTGTTTTGAAAAACGGATTGGTTTAAGTTGCGACCGTTATTCCAACCTTACATGCGCAACCACTCTACCCTTGTATGGGAAAGGGCATTATTGATTACTTAGGTCGATACTAGCATGGTGCCCGCATTACTAGTGACGGGAAGACTTGAGGTCTTTTCTGGGACGGGGTCGTGCTTGGATAGGCGACCATGACTGTTTTCACAGGGCACCGGACACACCGTTGGTCCCTTCGGGTACGCGTAAACATTGAATTAGGGCAAGTCCCGTGATCTATTGTTTGTACCCCTAAGGCCGTGTGCCAACGAGTGGACTCTATGTTAGTGTCGTCTAAGGAAAGGTAATGACCGGGTGCTTACCCCGGGTACTTGAGGTACCGCGGGTCGTGGATGACACGGAAGTTCCCCGGATCTTGTGGGTAAAGTGCGCAACCTCTGCAGAGTGTAAAACTATTCGAATAGCCGTGTCCACGGTCATGGACAGTTGGGTAACCGCTCTTGGGCTACGTCCAATGTTTGCGAAACCTGGTGTGCGTGTGTGAGGAAACAACATGGTTCAGTGATATTGATGAAGTCAACATGGTTCAGTGATATCGTTGATGTGATTGTGAGGAAGTCACAACGAGCTTGTGCATGTGTTGATTACAACTCTTTCTCGATATTGATGTCTGTGACCTCCTGATACTTGTTACAGACACATGCATATCCTTGTTATATGTTGATCATACTTGCACATGAAAAACTAGCTTTCCGCAAAACTACCAACTTAGTAGTAGAGCCTTGCATAATTATTCTGTTACCACACTTGGGTTGCTTGCGAGTACATTCAATGTACTCATTGGCTTGCCACTGGTTATTTTATTGGCCAGGCAGGAGAGAACAGGTTATGATGAAGATTTCTCGGTGGCGAGCATGCGAGCTAGGACGCTTCCCAGTCAGAATGCCTGTAGGGTTAAGGCAGATGGCATGGGTCCATGTTGTTGTTGAAGATTTCCGCTACGATGATATACTCAAGACTTGACCATTATGGTCCTACTTGTGTAACACGGTATGTAAGGATGTAAGACTCTTGTTATTCAGCTTCTGTGTGTTCAGTGAGCATTGATCTCTGGGATCACTGTACACGTGCATTCGGTGATCACGACTTATGAGTCGGGGTCCCCACAAACAGGCAGGATTGTCGAGTGGGCACTTGAGCTGTCGAGCTTTGGTCTTAAGTTTGAAAGTACTTCAACTATCCGGAGCAGAGCATTGACAGAGTTCATAGCAGAATGGACACCAACACCAGACGAAGAGATTCCAGAGACAAACATCCCCGTCAAAGAAGCGAGCAAAGAATGGGTAATGTACTTCGATGGTGCCTTCTTGCTGCAAGGCGCCGATGCTGGTGTGCTGCTCGTCGCACCCACCGGAGAACACCTCAAGTACGTTGTCCAAATGCACTTTCCCAAGGAGCAAGCGACAAACAATACTGCAGAGTATGAAGGTTTGCTTGCCGGCCTCAGAATAGCAGCAGAACTTGGGATCAAGAAGCTGATTGTGCGGGGAGATTCGCAGTTGGTTGTCCAACAAGTGAACAAGAGCTACCAGAGCCCATTGATGTAAGCTTACGTCGACGAAGTGAGAAAGCTTGAAGAGCACTTTGAAGGCATACAAATGGAGCACATTCCAAGAGCTCAAAATGACGTCGCAGACGGCCTATCAAAGTGTGCTGCACTAAAGCTACTTGTGGAACCAGGGATCTTCGTGCTCAGGCCAACTCAACCATCCGTTACACCATCAGTTGGGCAGAGCAAGAAGAGAAAGTTGGTCTCCGGCGACTACTTGCCGGCGGATCTTCCTGAAGCCGCCACCAAGGTCCCCAAGATCAACGACCAAGTTGCTGAGGAACAGTCTGCTACTGCGGACCCTAGTGTTCGTACAATTGAAGCAGGCGTTCCCGACAAGTCTTGCCCCGGCAGGCTTGCCGGGGAGCGTCCAGCTCCGGCAGAGCCACAAGTCCTTGCCGTAGAAGCTGATGTTCCCGCAGCAGCACTGATGCCTTTGGTCCTTGTTGTTGAGCCTCGGGCTCCAGCATGGGCGCAGCAAATTGTCCGTTTTCTTCAAACTGGGGAACTTCCCGAAGAGCCAGAAGAAATAGAAAGAATAACCAGGCAGTCAAGTATGTATCAGTTCGTCGGTAATGAACTCTACAGAAGAAGACTCAATGGTGTCAGGTTGAAGTGCATTCCCCGGGAAGATGGGCAAAAGCTGTTGGCAGAAATACATGGAGGCATATGTGGCCACCACATTGGCGCAAGAGCACTTGCCGGGAAGGCGTTCCGGCAAGGTTTCTTTTGGCCGGAAGCCCTCCAAGATGCAACTGCACAAGTAACCAAGTGCGAAGCGTGCCAGTTCCATGCCAAGCAAATACATCAGCCAGCTCAAGCTCTCCAGACAATCCCTTTGTCCTGGCCATTTTCGGTCTGGGGGCTCGACATCCTCGGCCCTTTTCCCCGCGCAGTCGGGGGCTTTGAGTACTTGTACGTCGCTATCGACAAGTTCACAAAGTGGCCGGAAGTGGAACCAGTGAGAAAGGTGACCGCACAGTCAGCAGTCAAGTTCTTCAGGACAATTGTTTGCCGTTTCGGAATCCCTAACAGGGTCATCACCGACAACGGCACACAGTTCACAAGCCGCACCTTCATGCAGTACGTCCAAGACCTTGGCACCAAGGTCTGCTTCGCTTCTGTTGCTCACCCGAGGAGCAATGGTCAAGCGGAGAGGGCAAACGCTGAAGTGCTGCGCGGGCTCAAGACAAGAACTTTCGACAGGCTGCACAAGTGCGGAAGAAACTAGACTGAGGAGTGGCCGGCGGCTCTTTGGTCAATTAGGACGACACCAAATCGAGCCACCGGACAGACACCCTTTGCTCTTGTCTTTGGAGCAGAGGCAGTTCTCCCCACGGAACTCGTATACGGGTCTCCTCGAGTGCTCGCTTACGATGAGCTCGAGAAAGAGCAGCTGCGGCAAGATGATGCACTGCTCCTTGAGGAGAACCGTCTTCAGGCTGCTGTACGAGCTGCTCGATACCAGCAAGCTTTGCGCCGCTACCATAGCCGCAAAGTCAAGGCCAGAAGTCTCGAGGAAGGCGACCTTGTTCTTCGGCGCGTTCAGTCCGCCAATAATTCCAACAAGTTGGTGCCGATGTGGGAAGGCCCTTATCGGGTGAGACAAGTCACAAGGCCCGGCGCTGTCCGCCTTGAGACCGAAAAGGGCTTACCGGTGAGCAATTCCTGGAATATTGAGCACCTTCACAAGTTTCACCCATAAGCGCGGTTGCCGTGATCCGCTCCGGCAACCACCTTTTTTACAAGTCTTGCCGCTGTTGCATGTAAACCTTTGTACAAAGCCGGGCGCAGATCCCGTGCATCAGTAAAACTTGTGTGCCTCGCACAACTTGTCGTTCCATGCCTTTTTCGTTTTTCTTGCATGTGTTATCTGACACTTTGTGCAGCACACACCCCCGGTAAGCAATAATGAGCCGCAAAGCTCCATGCATATGTTTCCTCCGTTTTTCTTTCTTTTCTCAAGCAGAAGAAGGATTCCTCGCGCACAAGTTTGACAGGGGGGAAGGAGACAGTGGTATGGACCAAGTGCCATTCAAGAAAGCCTCGCCTTGCCTGGAAGCAAACCGCACACAAAAGCTAAGTTGCCAAAGTTTGAGCATCCAAATTTTTAAATTTTTTAAAGTTATCTTCCTTGAACGACCACACTTTGTATGGAAAACTTGTGCGCGGAGGAACCTACCCGTGGCTAGCCGCGCCCTTACTTTGTTTCGAGCACGCTCAACGGCTTAAGTGAGCTGCGACAAGTGTCGCGCCCTTGCTTCATTTTTCGAGTTCGCTCAACAACCTAAGTGTGCTGCGACTAGCTGCGGCAAGGTTTCTTGCCGGCGAGGGCACTGCCAGCAGGCTGCTGAAGTTCCGCACTCAGCGCTCGCGGCAAGGGTCCCTTCACCGACAAGTTCCCTAAAAGCGAAGGGTAAAAGCATACAAAGTAAAGAAGTCGAACCAAGGAAATAACACTGCATTAACTACCCAAAATAAAAGTTATATTACAAGCGACTTGTCGCGACACTAATAGATTCTTGTCCATGACATGGTTCACAGCGACAAGGGAAGCAAAGGGAGAACAACCTAGTCTACGCGGTCACCGTCAACTCTCCTGATCTTGCCCACCTTGGCCACGATGGGGGCGACAAGAACCTTCAGCGCCTCCTGGTCGGCGTCGGGCGGCAAGGTCCTGAGGACGTTGTCGAGGTTGATCCCGGGGTTGCGGTAGACTATCTTCGTCAGCACTCGCTCCACAACTCCCGTGCAAAGCCTGCGCGCCTCGTGCGCCAGCTGCGTGGGGATCCTCTCTCGGAGCTGCTCGAGGGCCGGCGCTATTCCCCTGAAGAATAAGCTCAGTTTGGCACTGTGAGGGAGGTTTGCGTCGGGGGAGTACCCGAGGTGCTCTGTCCCTAGCGCCGCCATCTCCCTGTCGATGTCAGCGGCGGCGGCGACGAGCTCCTCGGTCCACTGCTCCACTGTCTGCCTGAAGTTATTTTGGGTGAGGGCGGCGCTGTCCAACAGTGCCCTCTCAGCCCGGAGATCTTCCTTCAGTTTCGTCTCCCTGTTCCTGGCGCCGTCAAGTGATTCAGTGAGGGTGGACAGCTTCAATTCCATGTCCGCGATGGAGTCCTTGGCGATGGAGAGCTCCTTGCCCTTGTCGGAGAGACGGACCTGCAGCTCCGAGTGGCTGTGGGCGTCTTTCTCCCTCTCCAGTGTGACCGCAGCAACCTTCTCCTCGCTCGTCCTCAAGTTAAGCTCCAACTGTGCCACCCTTGCCTCCAAGTCTCTCTTGGCGGTCTCTGCAGCTGCAGCGGCGTCCTTCGCTTCCTGCAGAGCCCCGCCAAGGGACTGCTCGCGCGCGGTAAGGTCGTCCTCATGGCTATCGAGGTCGACCTTCAGCTGCCTCAGCTCACCTTCCCGCCGAGACAGGTCTTCGGCGGCAAGACATTGTTGCTCCTCTGCCTCGGCCTTTTCGAGGACGAACGCCTGGTGCGCCTCGGCGAGCTCCTCCCGCTCCTCCGCCAAGGCCCGGAGGGCCGTCTGGTTGGCGGCCGGAACTCCTCGGCGCGCTTCTCCAAATTGACGCCCGCCTTGGCAGCCAGAGCCTCTCGGGACTCCAGCTTGGCTTGCCTGGCGCGGTACAGAGCCAGGAGCTTCCACAGGAGCTGCTCCTCCTCGGGCTCGCTGCTGCTGCCAGGCGCGTCGACAAGCCTCAGCCCGGCGGAGGCCAGGACTTCCCCATCGAAGACCTCTCCCTCCGCGGGCGCCCTCGACGTAGAAGCCCACGGGACCTGGATGAAGACCCCGTTGGCGGCCTCCAGATAGACGCCCGGCTCGGTCGCGACAGCAGAAGGGTCGGCGGCCGGCGCAGCGTCCGGCGCTCCTGCGGCCTCAGGGTCGTCAGTGCGGTCGCCGGTCCCCTCCTCAGCTGCCGCGTCAGTGGCCGTGGCGGTCTCATCGACGGTGGCCTCCGTCTCCATCGGTTCCGGGGCGGACGAGTCTAAGGACAAGAAAAAAAAGAAGAAAGGAAGAAGAATTGTCAAGCAAATATCCAAAAAGGAAAAGTCAAGAGAAGGAAAGCACAAGGGTTACCTGCGCGAGCCTCTTCTTCGACGGGGTTCCTCACCGGGGGGTCCTCCCTCGGCGGCGTGGTGGTAGCCCCCGCCGGCGGAGGGCCGCTGACGCCTTCCCTTGGTGGGGTGCTCGCCTTTGGCGGAGTACTCGCCCTTGGCGGGGTACTCGCCCTTGGCGGAGTACTCGCCCTTGGCGGAGTGCTCGCCCTTGGCGGGGTATTCTCTCTCGCCGGGGAGCTCCTCCTTGGCGGGGAGGCTGAGACGAGCAGCTCTTCGGGAGCAGTCTCTTGACGCTCCTGAGGCTGCGGCTCTGCTTCTGCACAAATCAGCAAACAAACAAGACATTAGCAAGGATAAGAAGCCCACGCGCGCCCGACAAGTGAAGAAGTAAACAGAAGACTTACGCTGGGGGCTGCTCTGCGGAGAAGCAGGCTGGTCCGGCAAGCTTGTCGCTGGCGCATCCCCCGCCGCTGCGACAGGCTCGTCCTCCAGGTCGACCACCGGGATCTTGGCCCTCTTCGCCATCCTCTGGGCCAGGGTCCTGGAAGACAAACAGAATCGAAATCAGACAAAAAGAAGATTCAAGACAAGAACAGCAAATTGAAGAAAACAAGAGTTGCTTTACTTACTCTTCCTCCTCCTCCTCGTCGGAACTGAGGACGGAGAAGTCGAAGTCTGCCTCGCGCGTCCCGGCGCGAGGAGCTGGAGGAGTAGGCTCCCTCGGGCGCTTGGCGGGCGCCGGAGCCGTGGTCTGAGAAGACCCCGCTCCGGTCGTCGCCGAGGCCCGAGGGGCAGAAGGAGCGGTGGAACCCATGCGGGAAGATCCTTCCCCAGGCGCTGCGGAGGCGCGAGGCGCCCCCTTGACGGCCTTGCTCGTCGTGGTGGCGCGCGTCGAGCGACGCTGCGGCTGCTGGCCCGCCGGCTGCTTCGCCGTGTCCGCAGCCTTGCGGAGACACTTCTTCGGTTGAGGCGGAGGACTTGGTGGTGGCGGAGAACTCCCCGAGGACGAAGAGGAGTCGTCGAAGCCCAAAGACCCGCCTGAGTCTTCCGAAGAGTCGCCCGATTCGGCGTCTTGCTCGGCGGGCTCGCTCGACTCTGTGCCTTGCCCGGCAGCCTCGCTCGTCTCGGCGGGCTACCCGGCAGGCTTTATCAATTTAAGGATCTCTTCCTCCTCGGCCCGACTCACCGCATCCGCCTCGTCCGCCTCGTCCAAGGAGTACCCAAACTCGCCCGCGGCATCGGCTATGGCTGCCTCCTCCATCCTGGTGGCGATATACGCCACCTCCCGGTCGGTGGTGTCGCGGGTGAGACCTTTCTTCTCATCGAGATTGATCGGCAGCTCCACCAAGTTGTCGAAGAAGGTTTGCGCGGCTTCGTCAGAAGGCGCCAGCCAAGTGGGGTCAACCCCGTGGGAGTCACACAACGGCATCGCCGCGCGGATAGCACTAAGCGACGAATTGTTGCATAGTGGAACTACCCCCAGCGGCGAGGCGAACCACTCCGGGTGCTCGGCGTCATGCTTGAACATCTCACGGAGCATCCCTTTGAGCTCCAGGACAGTAAAGTTATAGTTAAGGCCGGGGCGCAGCCTCATACAGTCTGCCGCGTTGCCGAAATCCCAAGCAGGCCTCTTCCTCTCCTGCAAGGGAGCAATGCGGCGGCGAAGGAAATCTGCCCCGACCTCACCTACAGTAAGATTGGCTTGCCGGAGGCGAAGAATCCTAGTGAGAGCTATCTTCAACTTCTCGTCCTCCGGGGCCAGATCACTCCAGTCCTTGCCGCGCACTATTGCAGCTCGGCACGGGGAAGTAAACTGCTGGGGTCCATCCTCCATGATCCAGCACCAATCGGCCCTCCACTCCTCCCACTTGCCGCGGAGCTCTCCAATCAAGTATGCCTCTTTCTTATTGAGCCTAAAGATCCAAGAAATCCCGCCGGACAGGGGAGACCCAGACTCTACCCGAGGCGTAAAAAAATGGCGGAAGAGGGCTACGTTGGGGGTGACTCCGACAAAGTTTTCGCACAGATGTGCGAAAACAGCCATGGTTAAGACTGCGTTCGGGGTGAAATCCAGGAGATGAAACCCGTAGGTGTTCATAACGTCGCAGAAGAATTCGGAGTATGGAGGGCAGAGTCCGCAATGGAAGAACAGGGCAAAGTAAGGATAACCTCCCGGGAACATGTCGCAGGCTTCGGCGGGGAGAACCCTGGTGCGCGGGTGAGCTTTCGTTTCCCTCGACCAGAAGAGGTAGTACTTGTCCTTCAGCTCCCTCGCGCCGAGCCTCGGCGGGAAAACCACCATCCTCTTCCGCATTGATGCAAGCTTCGCCGCCCGTTCGGTCTTCGCGGCTTTTGCCTTGTCGCCCTTCGGGGCCATGGCGGGGACGGCGAGGGGGCCGACGGCGCTGAGGAGGCTGGCGGCGGCGGAAGAAGGGCAGAGCGCTGCTCTCTTTCGACCTTTGGGGAGGAGGAGAGCGGCGGGGGTTTCTGGAGGTTGAAGACGCAATGAAGCAATGGGGGAAACTGCCCCTGTTTCCTCTGCTTTTAAGGGGGAGAAGGGGACGTTCCGCATTTTCCCATTAAAGAAATAGGCCACGATCTCTCCCACGACGCCGCAATCGACGCGTGCCGTTAGGGAGGGATGCGGCGGATACGGAGTGGGATGCGGCGCGCCGTGGGCCGCGTGTGCCCGTGCACTGTTTTGGGCCTGGCCCAACAACGTTCGGCACCGTGTGTCCCGTGGCAGGGCTTGCCACGCGCTCGCCAAGGCTCACTTTGGTTCCTTTGAAGCCATTCAAGAACAAAGTATTCAAGTCAAAGAGACAGGACCCCGACAAGAGGAGCTTGCCGGGAAGGCTGTTCCAGGCTCGAAATCACCCCTTTAGCACAAGACCCTGGCAAGAGGAGCTTGCCAGGAAGGCCAAAACATGGCGTTTCAGAAGACTTGCTGTGGCGCATCGCGCGCCCCGGCAAGGCCCGGAGAGCGACAAGCTTCCGGGCGCGGCAAGGTAGTAACCGCGGCAAGGTGCTTGCCGCGGCGAGCTTTCACTGTGTGCCTACGCTCCAGCTCAGCCAGCCACGCGTCGCCCTGGGGCCCTTCCAGGGGCACGTGGCGGAAGGCTGTACAGCCTGGGGTACACGGTGGCAAGCCACGATGACGAGGCCACCATCGTGGCGAATGGAGACGCCCAGACGGACGCTTTTTGCACTATTTGGGGTGACGGTGACGGGCATTCAATGCCCTTGTCCCCCACCGTCAGGGTTAGGTACAAAATAGTGTACATCCACTGTTACAACTACCACCATTTTTACGTTTCTACCCTCACCTACGTTGCCACCTGTCGGTGACCCCTTTGACCTATAAAAGGAGGCCCATGCACAATGTAGAGGGGGTTCCGATTCCAGATCACTCTCACGCTCGGTGTAGCTAGTTTCAAGCACTGTAGATCTTCTTGCTCCCGAGCCAAGAACTCAATAACAAACCAAGGCAGGAGTAGGGTTTTACGCATCCGTGCGGCCCGAACTTGGGTAAACTGCCCGCGTGCTCGCCTCGATCTGCTCTCCGTGCTCCCTCCTCTCCCTTGCCGTACCGAAAAGGGGCTCCGGTCCCATAGGTGTTCGTGGGCGACCGGTTTCCCCGACATAAGCATTGTCAATTTCGCTTTGTGTACTAACCCACGGTCTTCGTGGGAGTTCTTTGTGGGGTTAGGTTGCGGTGTGCAAGTTCAAGTGATGCATCACGAAGAGATCAAGTGCTTGAAGCTTGCCGTCCATTGTGGTGACAATGGACTTGTGAAGATATACCGAAGAGTGGCTCACCCATAGTGGAGTATGGGGGAGCAATCTATTAGTCTTCACCGAGCCAACACAATCAAGAAAGGTGGTCCAACTTGAGGAAGTTAAGATCGTCTACATCTAGCTCAAGTGGACTTTGTGCAAGGCAAAGGTTTGCCCTTGATAGGTTTTATATTTTTACCGGTCTCATGGTGGTAGTTTGGAGACTGGGTTATAGGATCGATTGTCGTAGTATCAAGGGGGTCTCTTGATGAGTAGCTTGATCGTATCGTTTGTAGAGAGCTCAAACCGTTGCATCCTTGCATTATCTTTATTGGTTCTAGTTTGGTTCTTCTCCTTGTGGGATTTGGAGCTTATGGTCATTTTCATGACAAGCTCGAGTCCATCGAAAACAGAGTTCACATGCATCTTCTATGATGTTTTCTATGTTGGGGTTTGTGCAGGTTCTCTTTGTGGGTCTTAGAGCTTATGGTCATCTTGATGACAAGCTCGAGTTCATCGAAAACAGAGTTCACATGCATCTTCTATGATGTTTTCGATGTTCGAGGTTATGCCAGTTCTTCTCTAATGGAGGATCCACTCCTCTATATCCTAGGAATAGCTCCCCTGCCTCTTTTTACTATAGCCAGTCGCTGTTTTGATGCTACACGTCTTCCTCTATCCAACAAGCTTGAGTTTGCTCAATTCAGAGCTCATTTGCAGAAGTTATGGCAGTTCTGGTTTTATTGCATCCTTCTGTTGTCTTTAGCTGCGATACAAAGACAACCAAGTTCTAAAGCCTCAGTGGAGTGCGGTAGTACTGCTCAAGGAAGCAGTAGTATCACAGGAGCCAGCAGTAGTACCGCTCCTAGTGAGCGGTAGTACGACAGCCCCCAGCCCTGATGCAAACGCATGCGGACGTAGGTGCAGATGTAATTTTTTACTTCCGGGTAGTACCGCGACTCCTGTCCGATACTACCATGTCAAACTTTCGCTAGCTCCAACCTCCACGGAAGTTGTCACGGTGCATTTTTTCTGGGCCAGTTGACACCTACCTTATGGTAGTACCGTAGGGGCACGCGGTAGTACCGCTCCGGCGGTTCTACCGCTCATTGCCCTGTGTAACAGGCCCTCATCTAGCCTCTGCCATGCAAGCGGTAGTACCGCAACCTGCAACAGTAGTACCGCTGCCCTCTGCGGTAGTACCGCGGCGGTGTGCGATAGTACCGCATCGTGCGGGCTAAGAGAGGGGATAACGGTTGGATTTCCCCCCTCCTATAAAAGGGGGTCTTCTTCCCCGTTGAACTTTATCCTTTGAGCTCGTGTTCTTCCCCCATTGTTGACCTTCTTCGAGCTTGCTATCTCTCAATACCTCCATGGATTCTTGCTAGATTTTTGGGGGAAAGAGAGAGGAGATCTAGATCCACATTTCCACCAATCACTTTCTCCACTATGTGAGGGGAACCCCTTGGATCTAGATCTTGGAGTTCTTGGTGTTCTCCTTCTTGTTCTTCCTCTCATTTTCCTCCCTAGCATTAGTTGCTTTTGTGGGATTTGGGATAGAAGGACTTGGGCACTCCGTGTGCTCTTGCCATTGCATTTGGTCCATCGGTTTGAGTTCTCCACGATGATACGTGGAAGTTGCTAGTTGAGAAGCTTATTACTCTTGGGTGCTTGGTAACCTTGAGATTGTTCCTCTTGGGTGCTTGGGCGCCCTAGATGGTTGAGGTCACCTCGGAGCCATGTTCCATAGTGGTGAAGCTTCATGGTTTCGTTAGGAGCCTTTGATTAAGTTGTGGAGATAGCCCCAACCTTAGTGGTGTTCGGAGCTCAATCATTGTGGTGTAAAGCTCCGGGCAAGCATTAGGGTCTCCAATTAGGTTGTGGAGATCGCACCGAACAATTTGTACGGGTTCGATGACCGCCCTCAAGGGTCCCTTAGTGGAATCACGGCATCTTGCATTGTGCGAGGGCGTGAGGAGATTACGGTGGCCCTAGTGGCTTCTGGGGAGCATTGTGCCTCCACACTGCTCCAAACGGAGATTAGCATCCGCAAGGGTGTGAACTTCTGGATACATCGTCGTCTCCACGTGCCTCGGTTTTCTCTTACCCGAGCCCTTTACTTATGCACTTTACTTTGTGATAGCCATATTGTTTCTTGCTATATATCTTGCTATCTCCTAGTAGTTTATCTCGCTTAGCATAAGTTGTTGGTGCACATAGGTGAGCCTAGTTGTTGTAGGTTTTGTGCTTGACAAATTAACCGCTAGGTTTATTCCACATTTGTTCAAGCCTAAACCGTAATTGTTTTAAAGCGCCTATTCACCCCCCCCTCTAGGAGACATCCATGATCTTTCAGAAGCCACTTGCAAATATGTGGGTAGTTAAGAAAGCCTAATTCTTCTGCAGGACTATGACTCCGGGTGTACAAAATGGATAATGGATAGTGGATGCACTAGTCATATGACCGGAGATGAGTCGTTGTTGGTCGAGCCCAACTTAATTGCTTCTCCTCTGAAGTATATCACTTTTGGCGACAACAACAAAGGAAAGGTAACTGGGCTAGGTAAAATTTCTATATCCAAGGACAAGTCCTTTGATGATGTTTTACTTGTTTAGTCTCTTGGATCCAATCTTATGTGAGTAGGCAAGCTATGTGATCTAGGCATGCTGGTTCTTTTTTCTAGATCCAGATGCATTGTCTTCATGGCCTCTGACAATTCCTTCGTCTTTGAGGGAATTAGAAAACGTGTTCTTTATATTGTGGATTTCTCTAAGGGTCCCTCAGTCCAAACTTGTTTGCTTGCAAAAGCAATCGAAGGTTGGCTATGGCACTGAAGACTTAGTCATGCAGGTAGAATTTGCAGACTCTGGTGAAGAAAAATCATCTCCATGGTATTCCTGATGTAAAATTCGACAATAATCGTCTCTGTGCTGCTTGTGAGGCTGGAAAATTGGCCAAGAAGCATCACTCATCCAAGACAGTTATGATCACAAAGAGACCTCTGCAAATTCTTCATGTGGATTTATTCGGTCCTCCAAATTATGCAAGCTTCGATGGCAGTCACTATGGTTTGGTCATTGTTGATGATTTCTCTCGATACACTTGGGTATTCTTTCTTGAAGACAAGACCTACACCCAAGAGGCCTTCAAAAGTTTTGCTAAGAAGGCCCGGAATGAATATGAAGTGCGAATTAAGCATGTCAGAAGTGACAATGGAACTGAGTTAAAAAATACTCATATTGCTGAATTTCTTGATGATCATGGTATTACTCATGAGTTCTCAGCCACATGCACTCCTCAACAGAATGGAGTTGTTGAACGAAAGAATAGAACTCTCATTGAAATAGCGAGAACTATGCTCAGTGAGTACAAAACTCCCATTCGCTTCTGGGCTGATGCTATTAACACCGCTTGTCATGTTATCAATCGTGTTTATCTTCACAAGTTTCTTAGGAAAACTTCATATGAGCTTATCAATGGCAAGAAACTAAATGTTTCTTATCTCCATGTTTTTGGTGCACCTTGTTACATTCTTGAAATGAATCACTCTTCCAAGTTTGCACCTAAGGCACATGAAGGTTTTCTTCTCGGTTATGGCTCAAACTCGGATACATATCGTGTCTATAACTCTCAGCACATGAAAGTTATGGAAACAGTAAATGTGCGGTTTGATGAACCTAACGGCTCCCAAAAGGAGCACCTGCCAAATGTGAAAGATGAACCGCTGATTTCGGATGCTATTCGACAAATGGCTATTGGGAGTGTCAAGCCCGTTGAAGGAAATGCACCTGAGTCCTCTTATGATGATGCTCCTATGACTTGAAGCAGAACTCGTCAAGCCACCGCTGAAGCAAATGCTCCTCCGAATGATAATGGCAATCAATATCCAAATGTCGATCAAAATGGAAATCCTAAAGAGAATGATGAGACAAATGATGACGAAAATTACAATGATCATCACGATGAAAATGCTCATCCTCGAGTAGCAAATCGAGTTGATCCTTCATTAATCCTCGATGAGATCAGGAATCCAGGTTATTGACCAACAGCTCGTTCACGCACTCGTTTGGATAACTATTGTGGAACTTTCTCCTTTGTTTCATTGGCAGAACCTACCAAGTATGAAGAAACCATGAATGATCCAGACTGGATGAATGCCATGCAAGAGGAGTTGGCACAATTTAAATTAAATGATGTGTGGGAACTGGTTGACAAACCGAACCCCAAGAAGCACAATATCATCGGCACTAAATGGATTTTCCGCAGTAAGCAAGATGAAAATGGCATTGTTGTGAGAAACAAAGAACGTCTTGTTGCTCAAGGGTACACACAGGTAGAAGGTATTGATTTCGGTGAAACATATGCTCCTGTTGCACGCCTTGAGGCAATTCACATTCTTCTCGCTTATGCAAATTACAAGGATATCTTGCTTCATCAAATGGATGTGAAAAGTGATTTCCTCAATGGTGAAATTGATGAGGAAGTTTATGTTAGACAACCACCTGGATTTGAGCAGCCTGAGTTTCCTACCAAAGCTTTCCGATTGAAAAAGGCTCTCTATGGGCTGAAGCAAGCCCCTCGAGCTTGGTATGACACCTTGAAGAAGTTCTTACTCGATAAAGGGTTCAAGCCAGGATCCACTGACCCCACTCTTGTTACTCGGGCTGTTGATAATGAGCTGTTCGTATGCCAAATCTATGTGGATGATATTATTTTCGGATGTACTAACAATGCTTCCAGCTTAGAGTTTGGGAAAATGATGTCCAATAGATATCAAATGTATATGATGGGTGAACTCAAGTTCTTTCTCGGACTGCAAATTCGTAAACATGCAAATGGAACTTTCATATCTCAGGAGAAATATCTGAAAGAATGCCTGAAGAAGTTCAAAATGCAAGATTCTAAAATCAAGGGCTATAAAACACCTATGTCCATGAATGGTAAGCTATATGCAGATGTGTATGGTAAGGATTACGATCAGAAGGCTTATCGATCTATGCTTGGTTCTCTTCTTTATCTATGTGCATCCAGACCTGACATTATGTTGAGTATTGGCATGTGTGCCCGCTATCAAGCTGCACTGAAAGAATCGCATCACCAAGTGGTCAAGCACATTTTGAGATATTTTTCTCACACCCACACCTTAGGTTTATGGTATCCTAAGAGAGCACAGTTTGATCTCGTTGGATATTCAGACTCAGATCGGGCTCACAACTTGGTTGACAGGAAATCTACTTTGGGGACATGCCATTTCTTCGGTAGATCTTTGGTCTGTTGGTCATCAAGGAAGCAGAATTGTGTATCTCTCTCCATGGGTGAGGCCGAATATATTGCTGCCGACGCTTGTTGCACTTAGTTGTTATGGATCAAGCAAACACTGAAGGATTATGGTATAAAGGCCAAGATTATTCCTCTATACCGTGACAATGCGAGTGCCATCAAAATTGCGCATAATCATGTGCAACATTCTCGCACGAAGCATATTGCCATCTGACACCATTTCATTCGCGATCATGTTGCTCAAGAGGATATTATCATCAATCACATCAAGACCGAAGACAATCTTGCTTATATTTTCACCAAGCCTCTTGATAAGAAAAGCTTTTGTGTGTTACAGTGTGAGCTAAATATCCTACACTTCACAAACATGCAGTAAGCTGGACTAGGCACCCGTGCTAGAAATTCATGCTCGTCCTCGAGTAGGTAAATGATAAAAACAGAATTTTTGATGTGGAATGCTGCCTATCATGTCATATCATATTCGTTTCTTTATATCATGGACATTTGGACTTTTATATGGTTCAAAGCAATAGTCTAGTTTTGACATGAGATTTAAATACTCAAACATATCAACAAGCAATCATGTCTTTCAAAATATCAATACTAAAACAAGTTTCCCTATCCCGTCATGCTCAACCATTGATCCATTCAAGAAACACACTCGCATATTAGTTACACCCACTGCTCAAGTACGATCATAGTGTTTCCTAGTTGCTGCTTGTAAGAGAAGATGGAGACTGAAATTCAAAAATAAAAATTGCATAAGTAAAAGAAAGGCCCTTCGCAGAGGGAAGTAGGGATTTGTAGAGGTGCCAGAGCTCAAAGCTTAAATTGAGAGAAAATATTTTGGGAGGTGTACCCTTCCCACCAACGAAAACGACTTGAGGTTCCCAACACTTTCCATGCTAGATATATCATAGGCGGTTCCCAAACATAAAATAAAGTTTATTCCTTTTCCACCAAACTTTCACAAGCCATGGCTAGCCGAATCCAAGGTTGCCTTCCATACCAACACTTTCCAAGGAATTTATTATTTGACAACATGAAGTATTTTTTTTCATTTCGGGATTGGGCATCCCTAATACCTTTGCCTTACTCTCGTGCAATGACAAGCGAATAAACAGTCATCGTGAGAATAACACATCTAGCATTGAAAATATTAGCACCCCTCACCGCCCCGCGAGCGGTACGGGCATGCAAAAGGGAAATTTATTTTTAAAAATTAGAGATGGCACATACAAATTTGCAGAACGACAAGGAAATACCGCATATAGGTAGGTATGGTGGACTCATGTGGCAAAACTGGGATAACGGATTTTGGATGCACAAGTAGTGATCATACTTAGTGCAAAATGAAGCCTAGCAAAAGACTGGGAACCGACCAACCATGAAACGAATAATCTCATAAGCAAACATTGAGCATTAATAACATCGAATAATGCACCACAAGTAGGATATAATTTCATTGCATAATTATAGACTTGTGTGCTTGCCTAGGGAATCACAAACCTTAACACGAATATTCTTACTAAAGCATAATTACTCATCAACATGACTCACATATCACATCTTCATGTCTCAAAACTATTACAAGGAATCAAGTTTATTTTGTCCAATAATCTTCATGAAGGTTTTTATTATATCCTTCTTCGATATCTATCACTTTGTGACTAATTTTCATGTATTTCTTTTGATAAGCTCAAACAAATATAAGTGAAGATCACGAGCATAATAATTTTCTTTCTCAAAAAATAATTTAAGTGAAGCAAGAGAGAAATTCTTAAAAGTTTACTAACTCTCAAATAAATCTAAGTGAAGCAAGAGAGTATTTCTTCAAAAATATTAAAGCACACCGTGCTCAAAAAGATATGAGTGAAGCACTAGAGCAAATCCTTAGCTCATAGTGAAGCATAGAGAGCTATTCTAACAAGTCTTGGCATAATTTTGGCTCTCTCAAATAGATGTGTACAACAAGGATTGATGACTTAAAAAGAAAAAGAAAATAAGCTAAGACTCATATCATACAGGACACTCCAAGCAAAACACATATCATGTGACGAATAAAAATATAGTTTCAAGTAAAATACCGATGGTTGTTAGAAGAAAGAGGGGATGCCACCCGGGGCATCCCCAAGCTTATTTGCTTGCTTATCTTTGGATAATAGCTTGGGATGTTGGGGCATCCCCAAGCTTAAGATTATTCTTACTCCTTATTCCTTCATCCATTGTGGGCTAACCCAAAACTTGGAAACTTCAATCACACAAAACTCAACAAAACCTTCGTGAGATCCGTTAGTATAAGAAAGAAAATCACCACTATAAGTGTTGTAGTAAACCAATTCATATTTTTATTTGTATTATATCTATTGTATTCCAACTTTTCTATGGCAAAAACTCATCAAAGAAAACCATAGAATCATCAAATCACGCACATAACACAATAAAAAACAGAATCTGTCAAAAACAGAACAGTCTGTAGTAATCTGGAAGTTTAGAATACTTATGCAACTCTAAAAATTCTGAAAAAAAGGCCACATGGACAATTTGTATATTAATCTTCTGCAGAAAGAATCAACCACAAATCACTCTTCTCTTAAAAATGAGAATTTTTCTCGTGAGCGCAAAAGTTTCTGTTTTTAGCAAGATCAAATCTACTAACACCTAACATGTTCCTAAGGCTTTGCTTGGCACAAACCTTTATTCAAACCACAAAAACACATCTCAACAGAGGTATTAAAGGTTTTTTTTATTGAAAACAACAAGGAAATCAAAAAGCAAAAAGATACAAGTTGGGTTGCCTCCCAACAAGCGCTATCGTTTTACGCCCTTAGCTATGCGTAATTCCAAGATCTCAAGTGTTGTCATCCTTGTCTTTGATTTTCTTAGGGGTGTCCTTGTCATGAGGCTTTGTAGAAACAAAGTAAAACATATTATCCATAGACACTTTAGCATTTCTAAGTTGATTTTCATCATAACCGTTTGATTTCCAGCAACAATCCAAGAGTGATGTTGGTTAACATTATTAAAAACTTGTTGGATTATATCTAAAACGATGACTTCTTTCTTCAGATTCTCATCAAAGATTTTATTATCCCCTAGCAAATGTCTTAATGCAGAATCACTATTGTAAATGATTTCATTTATCACAGGGTTTTCACGATTCATACCATAAAAATCAAAGATTTCTCTAGCATACCGTATTATGTAATCAAATTCATTCATAAGGACAAGAGTAGCCAATTTTTTAGCTCTAGGATTTTTTATATTAGGAAGCTCAAAAAACAAGCTTTTGAAAGTGGGATGGATACGAATAAATTAACTTTCAAGTTTCAGAACTAGTGCTGAAATAGCATCCGCATAAGATCTAGTAGTTCTAAGTATAGGGGCATCATCAAGAGTTAGATTTCTAACACAATTAAAAAAATGGAAACGTTCTTTTCCCATGACGTTCCCTTGTCCCAAGATAAAAGTTTTAGCATCCAGATTGCCCATACGTCCAATCTTAGGAGATATGCAATCATCTGTTGGTGCCATACCGAAATCACTCATAATTGCAAGCAAATAATAGATCTGACGAGAGAGAAATGCGAAAGAAAAAGATGGCGAATAAAAACGACAAATGTTTGTGAAGTGGGGAGATGAAAACGAGAGGCAAATGGAAAATAATGTAATTGCGAGGAGATGAGATTTGTGATTAGGAACCTGGTACATGTTGAAGGTGCTTCCTGGCAACGGCGCAAAAAATTCCTTGTGATGACTGCTAGAACTACGTCGGTATTTCCCCAAAGAGGAAGGGATGATACAATATAGCAATGGTAGGTATTTCCCTTGGTGATGAGACCAAGGTTATCGAACCAGTAGGAGAACCAAGCAACACAATGTAAACAACACCTGCACACAAATAACAAATACTCGCATCCTGACATGTAAAAGGGGTTGTCAATCCCTTTCGGGTAACGGACGTGATAGAGTTGTAAATATTGATAGATTGAATGATAAATAAGATAAATTGCAGCAAGGTATTTTTGGTTTTTTGATTTAGTAGATCTGAAAATAAAAGCAAAGGATAATAGATTGCAAAGGCAAATAATATGAGAAAGAGACCCAGGGGCCGTAGATTTCACTAGTGGCTTCTCTCGAGAAAATAGCAAACCGTGAGAAAACAATTACTGTTGGGTCCTACTTCTCGAGCTCGTGTTGTATTCCCTCGAAGAGGAAAGGGTGATGCAACACAGTAGCGTAAGTATTTCCCTCCGTTTTTTAGAACCAAGGTATCAATCCAGTAGGAAACCACGCGCGAGTCCCTCGCACCGGCACAAACAAATAAGAACCTCGCAACCAACACTAGTGGCTTCTCTCGAGAAAATAGCAAACGGTGAGAAAACAATTACTGTTGGGTCCTACTTCTTGAGCTCGTGTTGTATTTCCTCGAAGAGGAAAGGGTGATGCAACACAGTAGCGTAAGTATTTCCCTCTGTTTTTTAGAACCAAGGTATCAATCCAGTAGGAGACCACGCGCGAGTCCCTCGCACCGGCACAAACAAATAAGAACCTCGCAGCCAACATGATTAAAGGGGTTGTCAATCCCTTCTCGGTCACATACGAGAGTGAGATCTGATAGATATGATAAGATATTAATTTTGGTATTTTTGGTATAGAGATTGAAAGTACAGTAAAGCAAATTAAAGTAAATAGTTGATGGAAGATTAATATGATGAGAATAGACCCGGGGGCCATAGGTTTCAATAGTGGCTTCTCTCATGATAGCAGAATTCTACGGTGGGTGAACAAATTACTGTCGAGCAATTAATAGAAAAGCGCATAGTTATGAGAATATCTAGGCATGATCATTGTATATAGGCATCACGTCCATAACAAGTAGGCCGAAACGATTTTGCATCTACTACTATTACTCCACACATCGACCGCTATCCAGCATGCATCTAGAGTATTAAGTTCATAAGAACATAGTAACACCTTAAGCAAGATGACTTGATGTGGAGGGATAAACTCAAGCAAGATGATATAAAACCCATCTTTTTATCCTCGATGGCAACAATACTATACGTGCCTTGTTGCCCCTGCTGTCACTGGGAAAGGACACCGCAAGATTGAACCCAAAGCCAAGCACTTCTCCCATTGCAAGAACTATAGATCTAGTAGGCCAAACCAAACCAATAATTCGAGGAGACTTGCAAGGATATTATAATCATGCATAAAAGATTTCAGAAAAGAATCCAATATTGTTCAAAGATAATGTTGATCATAAACCCATAATTCATCGGATCTCGACAAACACACCGCAAAAAGATTACATCGAATAGATCTCCTCGAAGATCGAGGAGAACTTTGTATTGAGATCCAAAGAGAGAAGAAGCCATCTAGCTAATAACTATGGACCCGAAGGTCTGTGGTAAACTACTCAAAACTCATCGGAGAGGCTATGGTGTTGATGTAGAAGCCCTCAGTGATCGATGCCCCCTCCGGCGGAGCTCTGGAACAGGCCCCAAGATGGGATGTCACGGGAACAGAAGGTTACGGCGGTGGAATTAGGGTTTCGTGGTGCTCCTCGATGTTTTCAGGATGTGAGGGTATATACAGGCTGAAGAGGCACGTCAGGGGAGCCAGAGGGGGACCACGAGGGTGGGGGCGTGCCTACCCCCCTGGGCGCGCCCCTGCCCTCGTGGCCGCCTTTCTTGTTTCCTCACGTGTACTCCAAGTCTTCTGTGTTGATATCGTTCCAAAAATAACTCTCTCGAAGGTTTCATTCCGTTTGGACTCCGTTTGATATTCCTTTTCTGCGAAACACTGAAATAGGCAAAAAAACAGCAATTTGCACTGGGCCTTGGGTTAGTAGGTCAGTCCCACAAATAATGTAAAAGTGTATAATAAATCCCATTAAACATCCAAAATAGAATATATAATAGCATGGAACAATAAAAAATTATAGATACGTTGGAGACGTATCAAGCATCCCCAAGCTTAATTCCTGCTCGTCCTCGAGTAGGTAAATGATAAAAACAGATTTTTTTGATGTGGAATGCTAACCAACATAATTCTCAATGTAATTTTATTTATTGTGGCATGAATGTTCAGATCCGAAAGATTCAAGACAAAAGTCTATATTGACATAAGAATAATAATACTTCAAGCATACTAATAAACCAATCATGTCTTCTCAAAATAACATGGCCAAAGAAAGTTATCCCTACAAAATCATATAGTCTGGCTATGCTCTATTTTAATCACACAAATATTTAAATCATGCACAACCCCGGTTTCAGCCAAGCAATTGTTTCATACTTCAATTCTTTCAACTTTCACGCAATACATGAGCGTGAGCCATGGATATAGCACTATGTGGAATAGAGTGGTGGTTGTGGAGAAGACAAAAGAGGAAGATAGTCTCACATCAACTAGGCATATCGATGAGCTATGGATATGCCCATCAATAGATATCAATGTGAGTGAGTAGGGATTGCCATGCAACGGATGCACTAGAGCTATAAGTGTATGAAAGCTCAACAAAAGAAGCTAAATGGGTGTGCATCCAACTTGCTTGCTCACGAAGACCTAGGGCATTTGAGCAAGCCCATCATTGGAATATACAAGCCAAGTTTTATAATGAAAATTTCCACTAGTATATGAAAGTGACAAAACAAGAGACTCTCTATCATGAAGATCATGGTGCTACTTTGAAGCACAAGTGTGGAAAAAGGATAGTAACATTGTCCCTTCTCTCTTTTTCTCTCATTTTTTTATTCTCTTTTTTGGGCCTTTTCTCCTTTTTTCTCTTTTTTTATAGCCTCTCTCCTTTTTTTCTTTTTTTTCTTTTTCGTCCGGAGTCTCATCCTGACTTGTGGGGTAATCATAGTCTCCATCATCCTTTCCTCACTGGGACAATGCTCTAATAATGATGATCATCACACTTTTATTTACTTACAACTCGAAGCTAGAACAAAATATGACTCTATGTGAATGATAATGATGAAGCGTGTCATATGAACGAAACTGTAGAAAGTTGCATGGCAATATATCTCGGAATGGCTATGGAAATGCCATGATAGGTAGGTATGGTGGATGTTTTGAGGAAGGTATATGGTGCGTGTATGGTACCGGCGAAAGTTGCGCGGTACAAGAGAGGCTGGCAATGGTGGAAGGGTGAGAGTGCGTATAATCCATGGACTCAACATTGGTCATAAGGAACTCATATACTTATTGCAAAAATCTACGAGTTATCAACACAAAGTATTCAACGCATGCTCCTAGGGGAAGGGTTGGTAGGAGTTAACCATCGCGTGATCCCGACCTCCACACAAAGGATGACAATCGATAAATAAATCATGCTCCAACTTCATCACATAACGGTTCACCATACGTGCATGCTATAGGAATCACAAACTTTAACACAAGTGTTTCTCAAATTCACAATTACTCCACTAGCATGACTCTAATATCACCATCCTCATATCTCAAAACAATCATCAATATCAAACTTCTCATAATATTCAATGCACTTGTATGAAAGTTTTTACTATACCCATCTTGGATGCCTATCATATTAGGACTAGTTTTATAACCAAAGCACATTACCATGCTGTTCTAAGAGACTCTCAAAAAGATATAAGTGAAGCATGAGAGATCAATAATTTCTACAAAATAAAACCACCACCGTACTCTAAAAGATATAAGTGAAGCACTAGAGCAAAACTATCTAGCTCAAACGATATTAGTGAAGCACATAGATTATTCTAATAAATTCCAATTCATTTGTATCTCTCTCAAAAGGTGTGTCCAGCAAGGATGATTGTGGCAAACTAAAAAGCAAAGACTCAAATCATACATGATGCTCCAAGCAAAACACATATCATGTGGCGAATAAAAATATAGTCTGAAGTAAAGTTACCGATAGATGAAGACGAAAGAGGGGATGCCTTCCCGGGGCATCCCCAAGCTTAGGCTACTGGTTGTCCTTGAATTTTACCTTGGGGTGCCTTGGGCATCCCCAAGCTTAGGTTTTTTTCACTCTTTGTTCCATAGTCCATCGAATCCTTACCCAAACTTGAAAACTTCACAACACAAAACTTAGCCAAAAATCTCGTGAGCTTCGTTAGTATAAGAAAACAAACCACTACTCAAAGGTACTGTAATGAACTCATTCTTTGTTTATATTGGTGTTAAACCTACTGTATTCCAACTTCCCTATGATTCATACCCCCTGATACTACTCATAGATTCATCAAAATAAGCAAACAACACACGAAAAATAGAATCTGTCAAAAACAGAACAGTGTGTAGTAATATGTAACTTTCGAATACTTCTGTAACTCTAAAAAAATTGAAATAAATTGGTGGACATGAGGAATTTGTCTATTAATCATCTTTAAAAACAATCAACTAAAAATCACTTTCCAGTAAAAAATGGTAGCTAATCTCGTGGGCGCTAAAGTTTCTGTTTTTTACAGCATGATCACATAAACTTCACACAAGTCTACCCAAAGGTTCTACTTGGCACAAACACTAATTAAAACACAATACCACATCTAAACAGAAGCTAGATGCAATTTTTATCCTAAACAGAAGCAAAAATAAAGAAAATAAAATTGGGTTGCCTCCCAACAAGCGCTCTCGTTTAACGCCCCTAGCTAGGCAAGATACAAGAATAGATCTAGGTATTGCCATCTTTGGTAGGCAATCCATAAGTGGCTCTCATAATAGATTCATAAGGGAATTTGATTTTATTTCTAGGAATGTGTTTCATGCCTTTCCTTAACGTAAATTGGAATCTAATATTTCCTTCCTTCATATCAATAATTGCACCAATCGTTCTAAGAAAAGGTCTACCAAGAATAATAGGACATGTAAGATTGCAATCTATATCAAGAACGATGAAATCTACGGGCACATAATTCCTATTTTCAACAATAAGAACATCATTAATCCTTCCCATAGGTTTCTTAATGGTAGAATCAGCAAGATGCAAATTTAAAGAGCAATCCTCAAGTTCATGGAAACCTAACATATCACACAAAGCTTTTGGAATTGTGGAAACACTTGCACCCAAATCACACAAAGCAAAGGATTCCTGATCTTTAATCTTAATTTTAATAGTAGGTTCCCACTCATCATAAAGCTCTCTAGGGATAGAAACTTCTAATTCAAGTTTTTATTCATAAGATTGCATTAAAGCATCAACTATGTGTTTGGTAAAAGCTTTATTTTGACTATAAGCATGAAGAAAATTTAGCACGGATTGCAACAAGGAAATACTATCTTTTAATGAGCAATTTTCATAATTAAATCCCTTGAAATCCAAGATAATGGGTTCATTGCTATGTAAAGTTTTGACCTCTTCAATCCCACTTTTAACAATTTTAGCATCAAGATCTAAAAACTCCGAATCATTGGGACGCCTTTTAACTAAAGTAGACTCGTCTCTAGTCCCATCTTTATCGAGATTCATACTAGAAAACAAGGATTTAATAGGAGACACATCAATCACTTTCAGATCTTCATCTTTATTATCAGGAAAACTAGAAGAACGCGCTTTCATAAAGTAATCTCTTTTAGCACGCATCCTAGCGGTTCTTTCTTTGCACTCATCAATGGAAATTCTCATGGCTTTGAGAGAGTCATTGATATCATGCTTAGGTGGAATAGATCTAAGTTTCAAAGAATCAACACCAAGAGTAATTATATCCACGTTTCTAGCCAACTCATCAATCTTAAGAAATTTTTCCTCAAGCAAAGCATTGAAATCCTTTTGCGAATTCATAAACTCTTTAACACTAGTCTCAAATTTAGAGGGCATCTTTCCAAAATTTCCTTAAGAGTTATTGTAGGAATTACCATAATTATTAGAGGATTTACTAGGAAAAGGCTTAGGATTAAAGTTTCCTCTATAAGCATTGTTACCAAAATTATTCCTACCAACAAAATTCATAACCAAAGATTCATTATTATTTTCAATCAACTTGGATAAAGGCATATCATTAGGAACAGAAGAAGCACTCTTAGTAGCAAATAATTTCATAAGTTCATCCATCTTTCCACTCCAAACACTAATCTCTTCGATAGCATGCACTTTTTACTAGTAGATCTTTCGGTGTGCCATTGAGAGTAGTTAACCATAATATTATCTAGGAGTTTGGTAGCTTCTCCTAAAGTGATTTCCATGAAAGTGCCCCCTGTGGCCGAATCTAAAAAATTTCTAGAAGCAAAATTCAAGTCGGCATAAACTTTTTGTATAATCATCCATAAGTTCAAACCTTGTGTAGGGCAATTACGTATCATTAATTTCATTCTGTCCCAAGTTTGTGCAACATGCTCATGATCTAGTTTCTTAAAATTCATAATAACGTTTCTAAGAGAGATAATCTCAGTGGGAGGAAAATACTTAGAGATAAAGGCATCTTTGCACTTATTCCATGAATCAATACTATTTCTAGGCAAAGAGGAGAACCAAGTTTTCGCACGATCTCTAAGTGAAAACGGAAATAGCTTCAATTTAACAATATCATTATCTGTATCCCTCTTCTTTTGCATATCGCACAAATCAACAAAGTTGTTTAGATGGGTAGCGGCATCTTCACTAGGAAGGCCAGAAAATTGATCTTTCATGATAAGATTCAATAGAGCAGCATTGATCTCACAAGATTCAACATCTAGGATAGGAGCAATCGGAGTGCTAATAAAATCATTATTGTTGGTATTGGAAAAGTCACACAATTTGGTATTATCTTGGGCCATAGTGACAAGCAAGCAATCCAACACACAAGCAAACACGAGGAAAGCGAATGGTAAACACACAGAACAAGAAGGGCGAATAAAATGGCAAGGGTGAAGTGGGGGAGAGGAAAACAAGAGGCAAATAATGTAGTGCGAGGGATAAGGGTTTGTGATAGGTACTTGGTATATGATTTTTGCGTAGATCTCCCCGGCAACGGCGCCAGAAATTGGCAAGTTGACGGGAGATCAAATCTTGACTTGACTTGGCGTAAGTCTACCCGAAAACAGTGCCAAAAATTCTTCTTGCTACTTCTCGAGCTTGTGTTATATTCCCTCGAAGAGGAAAGGGTGATGCATCACAGTAGCGTAAATATTTCCCTTAGTTTTTGAGAACCAAGGTATCAATCCAGTTGGAGACCACACGCGAGTCCCTCGCACCTACACAAACAAATAAGAACCTCGCAGCCAACGCGATAAAAGGGTTGTCAATCACTTCTTGGTCACTTACGAGAGTGAGATCTGATAGATATGATAAGATAATATTTTTGGTATTTTTGGTATAGAGATTGAATGTAAAGCAAAGTAAAGTAAATAGTTGATGGAAGATTAATATGATGAGAATAGACCCGGGGGCCATAGGTTTCACTAGTGCCTTCTCTCATGATAGCAGAATTCTACGGTGGATGAACAAATTACTGTTGAGCAATTGATAGAAAAGCGCATAGTTATGAGAATATCTAGGCATAATCATTGTATATAGGCATCACGTCCGTAACAACTAGACTGAAACGATTCTGCATCTACTACTATTACTCCACACATCGACCGCTATCCAGCATGCATCTAGAGTATTAAGTTCATAAGAACAGAGTAACGCCTTAAGCAAGATGACATGATGTAGAGGGATAAACTCAAGCAATATGATATAAACCCCATCTTTTGATCCTCGATGGCAACAATACTATACGTGCCTTGTTGCCCCTGCTGTCACTGGGAAAGGACACCGCAATATTGAACCCAAAGCCAAGCACTTCTCCCATTGCAAGAACTATAGATCTAGTAGGCCAAACCAGACCAATAATCTGAAGAGACTTGCAAGGATATTATAATCATACATAAAAGATTTCAGAAAAGAATCCAATATTGTTCAAAGATAATCTTGATCATAAACCCACAATTCATCGGATCTCGACAAACACACCGCAAAAAGATTACATCGAATAGATCTCCTCAAAGATCGAGGAGAACTTTGCATTGAGATCCAAAGAGAGAGAAGAAGCCATCTAGCTAATAATTATGGACCCGAAGGTTTGTGGTAAACTACTCACAACTCATCGGAGAGGCTATGGTGTTGATGTAGAAGCCCTTCGTGATCGATGCCCCCTCCGACGGAGCTTCCGAACAGGCCCCAAGATGGGATCTCACGGGAACAGAAGGTTACAGCCGTGGAATTAGGGTTTCGTGGTGCTCCTTGATGTTTTCAGGGTATGAGGGTATATATAGGTTGAAGAGGCACGTCAGCGGAGCCAGAGGGGGCCCACGAGATTGGGGGGCGCGCCCCTGCCCTCGTGGCCGCCTCTCTCCTTTCCTCACGTGTACTCCAAGTCTTCTATGTTGATATCGTTCCAAAAATAACTCTCCCGAAGGTTTCATTCTGTTTGGACTCCGTTTGATATTCCTTTTCTGCGAAACACTGAAATAGGAAAAAAAAACAGCAATTTGCACTGGGCCTTGGGTTAGTAGGTTAGTCCCAAAAATAATATAAAACTATATAATAAAGCCCATTAAACATCCAAAACAGAATATATAATAGCATGGAACAATCAAAAATTATAGATACATTGCAGAGGTATCATTGGGAAATTGATAGGACTTCAAATAATCATGACGATATCCAGGCAATGATCATTATATAGGCATCACGTCCAAGATTAGTAGACCGACTCCTGCCTGCATCTACTACTATTACTCCACCCATCGACCGCTATCCAGCATGGATCTAGTGTATTAAGTTCACGGAGAAACGGAGTAATGCAATTAGAACAATGACATCATGTAGACAAGATCTATTTATGTAGAAATAGACCCCGTCGTTTTATCCTTAGTAGCAATGATACTTACGTGCTGGTTCCCCTTCTGTCACTGGGATCACACACCGTAAGATCGAACCCACTATAAAGCACCTCTTCCCTTGGCAAGATAAAGAGATCAAGTTGGCAAAACAAAACCCAATATCAAAGAAGAAATATGAGGCTATAAGCAATCATGCATATAAGAGATCAAAAGAAGACTCAAATAACTTTCATGGATATAAAAAGATAGATCTGATCATAAACTCAAAGTTCATCGGATCCCAACAAACACACCGCAAAAGAGTCACATCATATGGATCTCCAAGAGACCATTGTATTGATAATCAAAAGAGAGAGACGAAGCCATCTAGCTGCTGACTACGGACCCGTAGGTCTACAAGGAACTACTCACGCATCATCGGAGAGGCACCAATGGAAGTGGTGAACCCCTCCGTGATGGTGTCTAGATTGGATCTGGTGGTTCTGGACTTTGCAGCGGCTGGATCGAAATTCCGTCGACTCCCCGAGGGTTTCTGTAATATTGGGGTATTAATAGAGCAAAGAGGCGGTCCGGGGGCACCCGAGGTGGGCACAAGCCACCAGGGCGCGCCTGGGCCTCCTGGCGCGCCCTGGTGGGTTGTGCTTCCCTCGGAGCACCCCCAAGCGCTGCCTTGGCCCACTGGATGTCTTCTGGTCCAAAAAAAAATCCTCAAAACGTTTCGCTGCGTTTGGATTCCGTTTGATATTGATTTCCTGTGATGTAAAAAACATGCTGAAAACAACAACTGGCACTTGGCACTATGTCAACAGGTTAGTACCAAAAAATGATATAAAATGACTATAAAATGATTGTAAAACATCCAAGAATGATAATATAACAACATGGAACAATCAAAAATTATAGATACGGTGGAGACATTTCAGCTAGCACTTCACATCTTTGAAGGATCGAATGGGTGCATAACACTCGAAGAGTTTGAAAATTTCGACAAAGTGAATTTTTCTTTCTGAGAGTGAATACATTAACGAAGAACTAGACTAATCGGGTGCCACGATAATTGTGCGACGCTTGGGGTCATACAGTTCTTATACGGTGGGTTATGCCACCATAATTTTCTTTCTTTGATTCGAAAGTTTTTGTGTTTGTCCGAATGAATTTCTCTCATAGCTATTTGTTCGGCGTTTGTGTTCTTTTGTCTGAGTGAAATGCCTAGGACCCTGTTTTCCCTATGCTCTTTTTCTCATTTTATATGTTGTTTCGTTACAAATGCTCAATTTGATCAGGAACGAAACTTTATCTAGTGTCATTGACCATGATTAAGATTCGGTCCAAACATTAATCTGTTTTGGCGAAAGCTGTCCAATATTTGGGGTTTCTCACCCAAGATTTGGACCATGATCTATATGACGGTTGCCACGTGCAATACTTCAACTACCAGTCCATTGTGTCCATTGAATCGCAATAGTCTTCGGATAGAGGTTGTTCGATCATATTTCAAAGTGAGCGGTTATTTCCCCTCGCATATAAAAACCGCAAATCCTATCCTTCTTCCACTTTCACATCTTCTTCTCCTCGGCTCTACTCCTCTATAACCCTCTGTGACACCTCGAGACCGATGCGCCAGGTGTCAGCCAGTTATTCGTCACCGTTGCCATGTCATCTGCTTGCGTGTTGCATCTTTGCCTTGTCATCGTGTGCATTGCATCAGCATGTTCTCAAAACTTGCATCCATTCGAGTCCGCCCGTCCTTTTCGTTGTTCGTTCTGAGCCTAGACACACTTGCACGCGCCCGCGGCACCTCCGGATATTTATTTTATGAGTGGCCGGAAAATTTTCTCGGAATGGGGTGAAACTTGGTGTGTGGTCTTATTATAGCATAGGTAGACCGCCTGTCAAGTTTCGTCGTGTTCGGAGTTCGTTTGATAGCCCAACGGTTAACCGTGTTAACCGCCGGAAGCCTTTTCTCTTTTGGCCCAGCACCCCTTCACAACAGCCCTCAAACCCATCCCAACCACCTCCATGCTCTTGGTCGTTGGATCATGATCGCGTGGCCGAAAACCGCTCCTCATTTGGACACTCCTAGCTCCCTCTACCTATAAAACAGCCCCCTCCCCCGAAATTTCGGACAAAACCCTAGTCTTCTTCCTCCCTCCGCGCTGCCGAACACGTCCGCCGATGGCCGGACATGTCCACCGCCTCCAACCATGCGTCCCGGCCAATCCCGCGCCGCCAGCTCAGCCAGGCCGCCACATGGCAGCTCCTCACTAGCCACCGCCCCGCGCCCACATCCCCGCACTGCCGCGGCTCGTTCGGCCCACGGCGGGCCCGTGCCCGGGCCGCGCCGGGCCCCGCGCCCCTCTACGTCCCCGCCGCCGCGGCCTCGTGCGCCGCCGCTCGGCCTCGCCGTCTAGCACCGCCGGCCTCCCGTCGAGCCCCGCCGCCACCATGGATCCCGGGCTGCCCGGATCTCGTCGCTCCCTGGCCGCGACCCTGACGTCCGCCACGACCACGCCGGCCCTAGATCCCGACGAGCCTCCGCCGGATCCGGCCACTTCATCCTCGCCGGAGCCGCCCCCTGCGCCGGCGCTTCGCGCCGCATGCCATCGCAGCCGCTGCTGCCCTTGTCTTCCTCGATCTAGAGGGGATCGGGGAGACGACGACCAGCATCCTCGTGGGCCCTGGGGCCCATCACCCCGCACCGGCCCAGCGCACCGCCCTAGCCCAGTGCACCGCCCCGGCCTCCTTCGGCCCAGCCTCGGGCGCCAAGGCCCGGCGCAGCCAGCGCTCCCTCCAGCCGTCTTCCCCCGTCCGTCCCACTTCACCGAGGCCCAGCCGGTCTGCCTCACCTCTACTTTGTCCTGGGCCGAGCCCATGGTGAGCATGCTTTAAACCCCGCTCGAGCACCCTATAGCTATATTGCGCCCTCTCTGTTTTTTTTGGAGTTTAAAAAATGGTTAAGTCTGTGAAATTCATACATTTTGTTGCATGTTTGAGTGGCTGTAACTTTTTGTGTGTTGATCCAAACGAATCATATGATATCTCAAAATGATCGTTGTGATATGCTCTACATTTTGTTCCATTGTGGCATGCTTGTTAGAGTTCATACTGATGCCCTAATCCTCGTTGCAAGAGTGCTACATGTTTAAAACTGCTGATAACTGTAATTTTGTTGCATGCTTGTGATGTTGATAACTTTGTGCATGTTGGTCCAAATGGAATATGTCAAAATGTTCATTGTGAAGTGCTCTACATGATGGTTGATTTAGCATTCATGTTAGGTGCCATATTGCCATGTTAATCTCTGTTGCAAAAGTGTATGTGGCTGTTAAGTGCTAAAACTTGTTATGAGATGCTGTTTTGACTTATTCATAGCTATTGATATGTTTGTCTTTCATGCCACATGTCAATATGTTTTAGAAGCACAATCATGTCATCTTTGTTGTGGTGCAATCCACTTTTCTTGATATGCCTTGTGGTGTTTGTAACAAGCTTGTAAACATGCCATGTCGTTGTTGCTGTTTTATACTTGGTGAAAAAACTGCCATGTTAATCTCTGGTGCAAAAGTGCATGTGGCTGTTAAGTGCTAAAACTTGTTATGAGATGCTGTTTTGACTTGTTCATAGCTATTGATGTGTTTGTCTTTCATGCCACATGTCAATATGTTTTAGAAGCACAATCATGCCATCTTTGCTGTGGTGCAATCCACTTTTCTTGATATGCCTTGTGGTGTTTGCAACAAGCTTCTAAACATGCCATGTCGTTATTGCTGTTTTATACTTGGTGAAAAAACTGCTAAGTCTGAAACTGTTAAACCTGATGCTATGTTTTCTTGATGCCTCACTCAAATCCATGCATGTTTTAGTATGTCCAATGATCATGTCTTGCTGTCCATGTTATGATCTATCCATCCATGCCCTTATTTGCACATATGGCCTAATGTAGCTTATTTATTTGTTGCTCTCAAGTTGCTATAAATGTACCTCTCAGATTGTTATCAGCATGATCAATTTGGTGAAGCTTGTTGTTATTGATCCATGCCTCCTATGGAGATGCTCCAATGGAGTTGTTTGATGTATGCTATGTCTATTACATGTCCATGATCTTTATATACTTAGTAGAGTTGATATTCTTGTTGTTTTTTGCCTCCGAAGGCAACATCGTGATGATGTTTTTGCCTTCCCAGATTTTGACTAAGTCTGGATAAATTTATTGCAACTTGCCATGCTTGTTTAATTGTGTTCCAGCAAGTTTTTGGGCGTGCTCTAAGTTCATGCTTGTTAAGTATCATGTCTATTTCACATCCATGCCTCTTGTTATCATGTTTGGGTGCTGTAGCATATATATATATATTGCTCCAAAGTTGATATGTTGCTGTTTTTGTACAGCTTTTTACATCTTGTTTCGTGTGTATGTGTTGAACCGTTGCTCCGTTTTGAGCGTGCTCTATATGAAACTTGTGTGATTTTGCATGTAGAAGCATAATATCATGTTCTTTACATGTTTGGAGTGTGTTTGCTTGTTTTTTGGATGCACCTTGCTTATTTGCCATGCTTTTCTTGTTTTGCTCATATCTTTTAGGCCGTAGCTCCGAATTAAACAAACTTCATATGTAACTTGACTAGAATTTCGAGTAGATCATCATGGTGCATGTTAACTTGCTGTTTAACAACTTTAACTTAATGTGTGTTCAGATATGGACCAATTTCGAAATGTGCATATGAGGACTTACCGAATTTGCTATATGTTGATTTCGGCCTCATTTAAACTTATTGGTTTGTGCTGTTCTTGTGTGCTTCATCCCTTGCCATGTTTGCATCATATAGTCTGGTCTTTCATCATACTTGGTTGAGCATCTTGTCATGTTCTTGAGTGGTGTGTTTACTGTGTTACTTGCTTCTTCTCGTTAGTGCTTGTTCTGTTGCGATCGTGAGGATTCGTTCGACTACACGTGGTTCGTCTTTGAGGGTTCTTCTTCGTCTTCTTCATGGACTCGTTCTTCTTCATTGCGGGATCTCAGGCAAGATGACCATCACCTTGGATACCTTTTCTATCATTGCCAAGCTAGTTGTCTCGATGCTATCGTTATATGTCGCGCTACCCATCATTATTGTCAGCCCCTCTCCTTGTTGCCATGAAACCTCTAACCTTTGACATCTTCCTAGCAAACCGTTGTTTGGCTATGTTACCCGCTTGCTCAGCTCCTCTTATAGCGTTGTTAGTTGCAGGTGAAGATGAAGATTGATCCATGTCGGATCTGGTTGTTGGAATATCACAATATCTACTATTATTATTAGCACACATATATACTTGGCAATGGGTGGAAGGCTTGGCCTTTTGCTTGGTGTTTTGTTCCACTCATGCTGCCTTAGGAGCCGATAAACCGGCGTTATGTTCCTTGATTTTGCGTTCGTAACACGGTTGGGTATATGTGGACCCCTTGATAGTTCTTCTTTGAATAAAACTCCTCTAGCAAGGCCCAACATTGGTTTTAATTTGCAACATAATAACAACTTAATTAATTAATTAAATTTACATAGGGGGTCGCACCCCCGAGGATTCTTTTCTACATAGCAGGGGGGCCAGTGCTGATGGTGTTGGTCCCAAACGGGGGTCCTGTGGGGCCACCACGAGGAAACTCGAGGTTTGGTTTTACCTGTAGCATCGCCCATCCGGTCGTGGCCTGAGACGAGATACGCGCAGCTACTATCAGGGTGTCGACACGCCGGGAGGTCTTGCTGGACTTGTTTTACCATTGTCGAAATGTCTTCTGCACCAGGATTCCGGGCCTGATCGGATTGTCCCTAAGATAAGGGGTAATATTATTATTATCTCTGCTGATCGTGAGAGCTTGTGATGGGCTAAGTTGGGACACCCCTGCAGGGTTATGATCTTTCGAAAGCCGTACCCGCAGTTATGTGGCAGATTGGAATTTGTTAATATCTGATTGTAGAAAACTTGACAGAGGATCCGTGATAAAACACACAACCATGTGAGTAACCATGACTGTCTCTTTTCACTTTGAGAAGAGAACACGGTGGGGTTATGTTTGACTCGTAGGTAGTTCAGGATCTTTAGTGATCATTACTAGTTTGCGACCGTTTGCGTAGATGCTCATCTTATTCTTGTACTCATAAGTTAGCCACCATACTTTTGCTTAGCCGCTGTTGCAACCTCACCACTTAACCTCTCCATACCCATTATGCTTTGCTAGTCTTGATACCCATGGTTATGGGATTGCTGAGTCCTCGTGGCTCACATATACTACAACACCAGTTGCAGGTGCAGGTTTCTGATGACTTGACATGAGAGCGGTGTAACCTTTTGTTGGAGTTCTTTCTTCTTCTTCTTCGTCAGTCTTGGGTTAGGTTCTGGGTTGGCAGCCTGGGATAGCAGATGGATGTCGTTGAGTTTTTCATGTTTGCATCCGTAGTCGGATGTCTTGTATTGATGTTGATGTATTCATGTGACTTGTATGAATTGTTGTATCCCCATGTATTTATGTAATGGTACGATATAATGATATCCATCTTGCTAAGCGCCTGAGATGCGGTTGTGCCCCAATCACGTATGAGTCACGTGATCGGGATAGAATCGCATCTTGGGCCTGACACCCTCGCCATAGCGCTCCACCTTGAGCTCGACGCCGACAACCTCTTTGCCGCTTCACTACTCGAAAGTGGTCACCGAAGTCCCTCCTCGCCGTCGCGGGGCATCTTCCTCCCCCGAGCCTCTGTAGTTGTTGCACGTCACCAAGCTAGGGTATGTGTGGTTCGAACTCGGACCTCCATCCTTCACGATTCGAGCTCATCCGCAGTTAAATTCTTCCAATTTTACCGCATATCTTAGATCTAGGTTTTTACCCTTTCTAGTGTGGATGTGGTTTCTAGTTATCCCTCGCAGCCGAATCACTTCAGATCTAGGGTTTGTGTTATGCTTCGCTCGAATGGAATGCATTGCACGCTTTTTAGTGTACTCTTCAAATCTACTAGCTCATTCTATACATTTCCTTCATTTGAAGCATTTCTCAAAGTCTGCATCTAATTCTTCTTCAAAATGCTTTTTGTTCGGAAAAATATTCGCTGTAAGCATTTGTGACCATGTACCCTTTTCCCTCGTATCTATTCTCATTCACAGGTGTACGCATACTATTGAGGATTCCGCTCAAGCAATGATTATGGCCGATGAAGAATAGGTAGTCATGGGCATAGCTGAAGAATCAAAAACTCCAAATGCCAAGGGCCTAATGGTAGTCCCATCTACTAGCAAAAGAAAGAGATCCGAACTAAATGCCAACAAACAAGAAGCAGATGCACCGAAGAAAAGGAGAGGTGGGAGGCAACCTTTCACAAATTCAGCTCAGTACATCTCTCATAATGATTACAACACTACACCAGGAGAAGATTCATCACAAAGGAAAATGCGTCTGTAAAGGATGCGATGCCATTGGGTGTGCAAGTGGTTTCACTATAAGATGGTTCATCGTCGGTTTGCGAGGAATTTTGCTTTCCATCCTCCGTGGGGTGACTGTCGTGAAATTGGTCTTGTCTGTGCAAGTGATCCTCAGGACAGACCACCACCTCCACTGAATGCTCATGAGTCGTCTCTCAAGACTCCTAGATACTATCCTGATGAGTTGGCCACGCGCCTGAAGAATGCCGAAAAGAGAGTGAAGAAAGTTGAAAAGGAAAGATCTCGCGAAGAAGAAAACGGTCACATTATCAAGTCAGATGTTGACAAGCGAAAGGCTAAGGAAAATCTGAGCAACGTATGCCGGGGCTTGATGCACACGATCACTTATGGGTCCGTCGGCCCCTTGTGGTTCAGCAGGGGAGGTCACATTCCACAAAGAGCAGAGGTGGTGAGGCAACACAACAACGAGACGCTGGTGTTTTTACCATGGCTTGGGCCACTGAGAAGCGTAAAACCCTACTCCATCTTTGGCGGATTCAATGGAGGAACACGAAGCACAAGCAGCGCTCAAGCCCGACAAGGTTGCCTTCAGGAGAGCTGATACGTGGGTACAAGTGTCCAAAATTTTGAATCCTTAGCTAGGTTGCCTTGGGCCTCCTTTTATATCTCAAGGGGTAACCATAGTGGCAAAACAAACATTATCTAGTGATTAGATAGCCAAAGTGTTATCATACCTAACTCTAGGACATAGGACAAAATGTCATAAATGCTAGCCTAGGTGGCGTGCGGGGATGCATTCCCGGTAAGCTTTTACCACAGCTTTAGCTAACCATTGATCAATATCTTGACACGCCTCTAGACGAGTGTCAAACGGGCATAATATGTCTTCCAGCGAGCCACCACGTGCTTAGCGAGAGCCACTTAGCCACCTGAGGGCTCGACACCGCATCAACAAGTGATTGGCATTGCGATGCAGTGGAGCGGTGGCCGATCGGTTCACGCCTACCGGGGGATGGCTTGCCCGGTCTTCCTGAAGATGCGTGCACCTCGGTCTCCGGCAGGCACCAGGTACATGACTGGCACGGTTTGGGCCCACTCCGGGCCATTGCTTCGACCTCACCGACATTGTTTAGCCAGCAGATGTTGCTTCTGTTGGATTCTTCCTCTTGAAAGTTGGTTTTTTCTTATTGATGCGCTCCTTGATCTCATGGAGAGCGGCTTCCCTGGCTTGGTCTGGATTTGACCAAACTTGGGTCGATGGGTTCTGCTACTACTGTCTGTGCATAAGTCAGAGGCACTAGGTACCCCTGTCCTAGTGCACCGATAGGAGCCCTTCGGTCTGGCTCAAACGCTCTCGCCCAATGCCATTGGGTTAGCCCCAAAATTTATGCACATGCGCACAATGTGAGGGAGTAACTGCCAACTTTCAAGCCAGCACTCACCGACTACCTCAGATTGATTCTGCCACGCGTGTCGCATGCACTGCGGGGACTTTGCAATGGATGCACATGGCTTAAAGGCGTGGGAGTGGCAGAAAGTGCATCGCCATGGATTGAAGCAATGGGGCGGTTACCTGTTCACCCGTGATCATGGGTAGTGGGATTGGTGGAGATGGGCAGCCACCTTAGAGCGAAGGAGAGCTAGCCCCCGTGCCCTCCCCTATAAATTGGGGGTCACAGCGAGTGTCGTGGTTTTTTCACGGCAGATGTCCTAGCAAAAGGACCTAGTTGTGAGGCCATCGCAATGGGTTAGCTTAAAGGGGTTAAAGCGGACAAGGACACAGGGATTTTATACTAGTTCGGCCCCTTTGATGAAGGTAAAAGTCTACGTCTAGTTTGGTGTGTATTGCTAGGGTTTCGATGACCGGGGAGCGAATCCGCTTTGCTTGTGTCTCGAGCTGTAGTTGTCTCTCCTGAACCATCGCCGGGTCGTCCCTTTATATAAGAGGTGACACCCAGTCCGGTTTACAGAGTCCTGAGGCCGGCTCATAAACGTGTCCGCCTCGGTCTCTACTCTTTCTATCTTACATCTCATGTTACATAGCATGGCGGTTTACAAATCATGGGCCCTAACACTTGGGCTCTAAACCTCTTGGGCTGAAATCTTCTACTTCATACTCCACTAGGCCTTTGATAAAATAATCTTGATAACATAAACCGGCCCTACCTGGGCGGTTTATACTTGGTAGTAATATCCCTGACATTAGGCCCCAGATTGATTTGAACCTATTCATGCCAATCTTCAAAGTCTTGTATAGATCTTCCTTTCCGCAGCTTCAGCATGCTTTGTAAACCGGCGTGACGTCATCTCCTCAGATCACTTTAAACCTCCGTGACGCCATTCGTGCATTTAATACTTGTACCTGTTTTTTACCTTTATTCATTAATGCTCCGAAGATCGAGGCGACAGTATCGTCCATATCCGCTTTTTGGGCTCCTCGATTCCCGTGCCTGCCATTTTATCCCTTCGGCTTATAAATAGGGCTGAGGGGGCTCTCTTTCCCCCTTGCTTCTTCTTCCTCTATCCTCCAGCGCTGGAGCTCCGCCGCAGTCCGTCGAGTTCTTCGTCTTTGTCGGGCCCAGCCGCTGCATCAACCTGAACGCTTCCAGAGACTCGCCAGTGCCTCTCCGCTTCCATTGCCTCCTGTAAGAACGACTCCGCTCCATCGACGTAGATCTATCCTCTCTCAATATGAATAGTTTAGACTGAATCTGCTAAAAACCTTCATTGTTTCCGCTGAAATAACTTGAATTATTTTTGAATTTTCCATATGTTGTAGATCCATATCTTATTGTTGCTTGTGTGAAAGTTGTTTCCCCACACTTTAGATCTGCGTCTTATCTGCCTGTGTTGGCGGTTTAACTTTCCCCAAACTTCATAATCCGGTAGATACCATTAGGCCCTAGCTTAAACCGCCATTCAGACCGATACTTTCGTAAAACATACCGGTCTAAATCTTCTTAGATTAACAAACCGGATCTTCATTGTATTTTCAGCCTTCCCTTTCGGAAAGATGACTACCACATCCAAACAATTTGTCTCCTGCAACTGGGTCCCATCCTGGATCACTGAGGACGATTTAGAAAAAATGGCCTCAATTGGCGCTTTAGGCCCAAAGGATGTCCTTCACTGGAGGGCTCCCGGATCAGAATGCCCTCCAAAGCCCAAGGAAGGAGAAATCATTGTCTTCTTTGATCACTTGGCCCGGGGATTCAAGCCTCCTGGGTCAAAGTTTTTCGGTGATGTATTAGCAAATTTTTAGCTTCATCCACAAGACATTGTTCCTAATTATGTATCAAATGTTTGCAACTTCCAAGTCTTCTGTGAAGCATATTTGCAAGAGGAGCCAACAGTGGAGCTATTCCGAGACTTCTTCCACTTAAACCGTCGGACTGAATTTCATGATGGCCCAAATACTGAACTCGGCGGAATGACTATTCAGAAGAGGAAGGATGTTAGTTTTCCTCACGCCACTCTCCACAGCCATCCCAAGGACTGGAATCAAACTTGGTTCTACTGTGTAGACACTTTACTGGAAGGTGAAAATCCATTGACGGGTTATCGCCCCCACCGTCTTCCAGAGGACCACCCTTTTCCACATCGCTTAAGTGCCCAGGAGCGAACTCAATATGCCCCTCAGCTTTCAAAGCTCAGGGCCTTTGTAGCCAATGGATTAACAGGAGTTGACTTCCTCCGCTGCTGGCTTTCTTGGAGTATTCTCCCGCTAAGCCGGCGTTCCGGTTTAATGTGCGAGTACACTGGGAACCCCAAGGACCCTTTGCGCCACACAGAGAAGGTGCTTCCAGAGAATGAGGTTAACGAAGTCAAAAGGCTGCTGAATATACCTCTAGAAGGGTGCAGTCAGACCGGATTGGCACCCTTCTGTGTGACCAATAAACCGCCGTCGGTAAGAAATTCTTCCGTCCATTTGCTTTGTTTTAATCCGTCCATTTGCTTTGTTTTAATCCGTCCATAGTGCTTGGTTTAATATGCCTTTATTCCATTAAATAGGCGAATGATCCTTTCTGGAAAAGAAAGACCTAGGAAAAACCAGCGAAGGCAGGTCGCAAAAAGACTCTGGCTGTTAAGAAAAACAAGAAGAAGCCCACTGCCGCATCAGGATCCAATGCGGAGGAAGATGATCCGGCCTCTGAGGTACCACCTAGTTCTTTTTTTGATAGAAAGACTGTAAGGGAACCCCCTACAGTATAATTGATGCAACAAACCCAAATTGCAAGTACCATGCCTTGAACCTGGGTGGGTGGGAAGGCATCAGCCCCTTCCCACCACTAGGCTATGCCTTAGTCTGCCCACCTAGTTCTTATGATTCCTTAGTCTTTCCTTTGCTTGCATTTTTATTAACAATGACTGTTCCCAGGGTCTGGCTGAAGGCAGTAAGGCGGACGATGTTGAGGTAATCTCTCTTTCCTCTGACTCAGAACCGCTGCCACCTCCAAAAATTCGTCGGACAGTCCGGAAATTTCAATTTTCTCATCCTTATGCTCATCTGGATCCAAACTTTCTTTTGAAGAAGCAGCAACACGAAGCTCGCTGCACCACTCGCCATAGTGGCCATGCAATTGAATCCACCGGATTAACGCACACTCCGGCTCGAAGGCGCTGTTCTGAGGTTTTACTTACTCCAACTGCTCTTTACCCCAATGCAAGTCTTATTCGTCAACCCCTTAATCTGTCTGACTCGAATTATCAGGAAACTCCTCTCTCATCCTGTGGCGAATCGACAGCCACACAAGTTCCTGCCCTCAAGACTATTCACGGGTAAGCTATCTTTCACTCTATCTTGTTTAACTTTCCTCTTTAAATTATCTGATTTGCATTGTCTCTTAACTTTTCACAGTATGCCCAACCCTAGTAAAAAGGCCAAATTGAGTAAACCGGCAGTCGACAACACTACTCCGGGACCGGCAGAAGATCCTGAGCTTGCTAATCCTTTAGAAGACGACGTTGAAATTCCGCATGATGATCCTCCTCCTATGGATCAAGAAGACCTTGCTGCTCAGGGGATTGATCGCATGGAGCATACTGCTGAACCGGCCAGCCCTGCCCGGGCTAGCCCTGCCTGAGCTAGTCCAGCTCCTGCTAGTCCCACTCCTATTGATCCCGCTGCTGCTAATCCTTCTAAGCCAACTGTTGCTTCCACTGATGATGTTGAGATCACTGGGATCGGTTTTACCACCCCAGGACAGCCTGTTGTTTTGGCCAAACATACTATAAAGGAAGAAGCTGTCAACAAGGACAAGGGCAAGTGGAGTACTGACTTGTCTAGCTATGCCCAACTCAGCGTTCAGGAGCTTCATTCCGGCTACCTAAACCGGCTTCATACCAGCCGTGATTATGAAGCTGGCTTGGTGAACTTAATGAAGGAACGTTATGAGGTAATTTCCTTCCCTTTGTCTTTGTCCTCTACCTCTGCTTGTGCCTTGTAATTGTGCCTTTACACCATCGTAGCCCCCAAGTGTCGGTTTAGCATTTTAAGGTGAACCGGGACTTTAGTAGATCTAGCACATAGCTTTGTTTTGCACATGTGTAACCCCCAAGGGCCGGTTTACTCCTTTGGGATGAACCGGGACTGTTATTTTGTATTCAGAACAATGTCACATTAGCCCTCAAGTGCCAAATATATAACTTGTTATGTGCTTGGGACTTGTCTGAAAAAATTGCTTGCTTTCACTTCAAATATACATTAGCCCCCAAGTGTCAAGTGCATAACTGGTTATATGCTTGGGACTTTTGATTGGATCGCTCCACGAATATCTGATATACTTGTATTTTTGGCAAACTGACTTGAACCGGAGGGCCTCTGAAATAACTGAGCTCCAGGATAGCTTAAAATTCCAAGAGACTGCTGCTGTTAAAGTCAAGGATGAGCTTACACTTGCTTTAGCTAATATGGAGAAGCTAAAAAAGGATTTTGAAGCGGAGCGGTCAACTTGGGAGGCTGAAAAGACTGCTCTAGAGAAGAGAGCCAGTGATGCGGTGGCTGCCCTTAATCTGGTGACAGAGGAGCTGTCCGGGCTAAGGCAGCAAATAAGTGACATGACCTCTGCCATCTTTGGTAAGTTCTCTTGACATAAGCTTATCCTTGCAATCATGTACTATTCCGGTTTAACTCATAATTCTTATGCAGGGAGACGCATCACTCATCTTGGCAATGATGTGTGGAAGAAGCCGAAAGCTGCATACACTCTGGTGGAGCAGCTATATTCCGGCACTCAAAGGGCTATTAGTGCTATCTCCCACAACAAACTGGCTCCAACTACCATCCAAGGTACTTTGGAAAACTGTCAATTTTGCCTGCCCGCCTTGTCGAAGTGAAGAAGTCTTCTGCAAGAGCCGGCGCCCTTCTGGCCTTAACTCGAGCTAAGGCTTAGGTTCCTGACTTTGATCCAGCGGAGGCAATGAACAGCCCGAGCATGAAGGAAGACAGATCAGCCTTTTCCAGTGATGATCTTCGTGCTTTAACCAAGGATATGCGGCCTCTTGCCAGTAAACTTGCTGATGAAGCGGATCTATCAAGATATCATCCGGGCTATGATATGAAGAACGTACGGGTGGAGCGTCCATCCTATGATATTGTGAATCCTATTCCGCCCATCCGTAAGCACACCTTCGCTCCTGACATTGATCCGTCAGAACTCATAAATGACGAAGTTTATTTCCGAGCCCTTGCCAAGATTAACTGGACCACAACTGACTTCCAGCAGCTGGAAGAAACTGCCGAAGACCCAGGGCAAGCTGACCCTCAATCGTCACGGCGGGCTGATGCAGAATATTAAACCAGCGCCGGTTTAACTTTATGTCTTGAGTACTTTTGAGAAGAAACTTGTATTCTCTTGGGCCTTTCAGCGCCTTGTAATAGGATAGCTGAGATACTATGTATTTGTCCCACACTATCTTTTGTGAGATTGCTTTGATTGGCAATCTTCTTAAATATATCCTGCTTTCAATGCCTTTGACGGTTTATTCTACCTGTTTCTGCATAAAACAATTTTCAAGGTGTCCTGGCGGTTTATCGCCGGACGGGTCATAATGCCCAAGCACATGATCTAAGTTGATAACTTGAACTGTGCATAAAGTATAAGTATGTATCATACCTGCGATTAAGTGTACCAATATAGACCTTAATCCGACAGTAAGAAATGGTGATCCAAAGTGCAAGCATCAATGACTCCCTTGATATATTTGTCGGTTCGTCATGACAAAACCGATCCAGGTTATGATGACCTCCGGTTTAGCTATAGTTAGCACTGGTGTGTATAACCCAGCCTAGAGCTATATAAATACAGATGTAGTGGCAACTTATAGTCATCCACTCCCTGAATTATTGGACTTGGTTAAAAAAACAATGACCTTGAAGATAAAGATTTGATAAAAACATAAAAAATAAAAAGAAAGTTTTTGGGCAAATAAGAACATGTAGTCGAGAACTTTTACGAGCTGCCAGGCTCCAAATTCGAGGCTTTTTATGAGCTGCCAGGCTACTGTCATTAACCATTTTTGCAAAGCCTGTTAAGATGGTCCGCAATCCTTAACCGAATCATCAATGTCAAATGCTACCAAGTGCAAAAAATCTCGTAAAGATTTAACTTGTGTAATCACTTGATGATCGTCAATTTGGCGTTACCAAGTTCAGGGTCCATAAGGATTGACTTGTGTGTACGTTCGACGGGTCGTACCAGGTTTACCTGGACGGCGTGACTTACTTGATGCAGGCAGGTTAATCCGGGGTTTTAGGTGTATACACCAAGCTTCCAAGCCATGTTTACTACAAGAGTTTTCAACTCACTAATGTCTTGCATCAGGAGCCCCCAGGTAGCATTTGAGCATTGCTCGTCAGGGCCTATGTTTGAGTTGTGCTAAGCATCAAACTCTCTTTTGCCCCTCATCATCATGTGGAAATTGCCGAAGCAACCAGAGATGTGCCCTTATGATGGCCTTGACGTAGTCGCCGGTTTAAGAGGCCATAGGAACTCCCTTGCCCATAGAAGCCCCCATGTGATACTCTTAGGAAAAATGCGGCTGATACCCCGGTTTATTGGGGGCGCCGGTTTATTATATTGATCATGGTATATACAAAAGATATGTACATAAAGCGGAGCCTATGGCTCAAGCATAGTAAGGTCGAAGAAGAGCGATGTTCCATGGCCGCTTGGACTCCTCCTCTGCCGTACGTGAGTCCTTATGTTCTCGAACATCGATGAGGTAGTATGATCCGTTGTGCAGGTTCTTGCTGACCACAAAGGGTCCCTCCCAAGGTGCGGATAGCTTGTGCATGTCTGTCTGGTTTTGGATGAGCTGGAGCACCAAATCTCCTTCTTGAAACGTCCTGGTTTTAACCCGACGACTGTGGTACCGACGCATATCTTGCTGATAAATCGCCGATCGAGCTGCTACTGTGTCCCGTTCTTCATCCAGCCGGTCCAATGCATCTTGCCTTGCCTTCTCATTATCCGCTTCAACATAAGCCGCCACCCACGGCGAGTCATGACGGATGTCACTAGGGAGGACCACTTCAGCTCCATATACCATGAAGAAAGGCGTGTACCCTGTGGACCTGTTAGGTGTAGTGTTGATGCTCCATAGCACAGAAGGTAACTCCTCCACCCAACAACCCGGTGTTCTCTGTAAAGGAACCATAAGAGGGGGTTTGATGCCTCTCAAGATCTCTTGATTAGCTCTTTCAGCTTGGCCATTAGAGTGAGGGTGGGCCACTGATGATACATCGAGGCGGATGTGTTCTCGTTGACAGAACTCCTCCATAGCCCCCTTGGATAGATTGGTGCCATTATCAGTTATAATGCTGTGTGGAAAGCCAAACCGGAAAATCACCTTTTTGATAAACTGAACTGCCGTTGTCACATCACACTTACTGACAGGCTCTGCTTCAACCCATTTGGTAAACTTGTCCGCCGCCACCAAAAGGTGGGTCTTTTTATCTTGGGATCTCTTGAAGGGTCCAACCGTATCAAGCCCCCAAGTCGCAAACGGCCAAGTAATTGGAATCATCCTCAACTCCTGCGCCCGTATATGAGCACGCCGTGAAAATTTCTGGCAAGCATCACATTTTCTGACCAAGTCCTCTGCGTCGGCATGAGCCTTCAACCAGTAGAATCCATGATGAAAAGCTTTAGCCACCAAAGAGTTTGAACCGGCATGATGCCCACAATCTCCTTCATGGATATCTCGAAGAATGTCACAGCCCTCCTCTGGTGACACACACCGCTGAAACGCCCCAGAGACGCTGCGATGATGAAGTTTTCCATTGACAATAGTCATTGACTTAGACCGCCGGATTATCTGTTGAGCCAAGAGTTCATCCTCTGGTAACTCACATCGGTTCATGTATGCTAGGTAAGGAAGCGTCCAATCCGGAATAACATGAAGTGCGGCGACCAATTGCGCCTCCGGATCAGGAATAGCCAAGTCCTCCTCTGAAGGTAACTGCACCGACGGTTTGTGCAACTCATCCAAGAAGGTATTGGGTGGAACCAGTTTACGCTAAGAACCCAGTCGGCTTACCGCATCAGCCGCTTCATTCTTTCGCCGATCTATATGATCCACCTGATAACCCTTGAAGTGTCCAGCGACAGCATCTACCTCTCGTCGATATGCTGTCATGAGTGGATCCTTGGAGTCCCACTTGCCAGATACTTGCTGTGCCACCAGGTCTGAATCGCCAAAGCACTTAACCCGGCTTAAGTTCATCTCCTTGGCCATCCGCAGACCATGGAGGAGAGCTTCATACTCAGCTGCATTGTTAGTACAAGGGAACATCAGACGGAGGGCGTAACAGAACTTATCACCTCGCTGGGAAGTTAACACGACTCCAGCCCCCGAGCCCTCCAATTGCCTTGATCCATCAAAGTGAATAGTCCAATATGTGTGATCCGGCTTTTCTTCAGGTGCTTGCAACTCTGTCCAATCGTTGATGAAATCCACCAATGCTTGGGACTTTATCGTAGTACGGGGCACATACTTTAACCCATGCGGGCTAAGTTCACTGGCCCACTTTGCAACCCGCCCAGTAGCTTCTCTGTTCTGGATTATATCCCCCAACGGAGCTGAACTGACAACGATGACTGGATGGCCTTGAAAAATTGTGCTTTAGCTTCCGGTTTGCCATGAAAACTCCATACACCAGTTTCTGCCAATGTGGGTATCTCTGTTTTGATCCAATGAGCACCTCACTGACGTAGTAAACCTGCCGCTGAACTGGATATTCTTTGCCTGCCTCCTTGTGCTCTACCACAATGGCAACGCTGACTGCACGGGCATTAGCAACCACGTATAACAACATCGGCTCATTGTCAACTGGGGTAGCAAGGACTGGTGGCTCTGCTAGTTGCTTCTTCAGGTTCTCAAACGCACCATCAGCAACATCACTCCAGATAAAGCGATCTGTCTTTTTCATCATCTGATAAAGCGGGATAGCCTTCTCCCCCAAACGGCTGATAAACTGGCTGAGTGCCGCAATACGGCCCGCCACGCGTTGGACATCATTGATGCACGCCGGTTTAGCCAAGGATGTAATCGCCTTGATCTTCTCTAGATTAGCTTCGATTCCCCTCTTCGACACTAAGAACCCAAGGAGCTTGCCTGCCGGAACACCAAAAACGCACTTCTCCGGATTAAGCATCATTTTATAAACTCGGAGATTGTCGAAGGTCTCTTTTAGGTCCGTTACCAATGTCTCCTCCTTCTTGGACTTCACCACAATGTCATCCACATATGCGTGAACATTCCGCCCAATCTGTCCATGAAGGCAATTCTGCACACAACGCTGATAGGTTGCCTGGGCACTCTTAAGCCCAAATGGCATAGATACATAGCAGAAGGCTCCAAAGGGAGTTATGAAGGACGTCTTCTCCTGGTCCTTAACTGCCATCTTGATCTGATTATAACCTGAGTATTGATACGTCCAAAACGTATATATAATTTCTGCTTGCTCCATGCCTCTTTTGGGTGATATTGCTATGATATTTATACACTTCCATACACTTTTGATCATATTTGGACTAACCTATTAACTCAGTGCACCCCAGTGCCAGTTTCTGTTTTCTGCTGTTTTTGTATTTCAGGTTTTCCCATTACGAGAACTGCCAGAAAAATCCTGGAAAAATTATATAAAAAATTGGCGTTCCAGAAGCTTCCCGGCACCCGAAGTAGAGCCGGAGGGGGGCCACCAGGGCTCCAGGCGCCCTGGTGGCGCGGCCCCCCTCCTGGCCGCGCTGGGGGGCGCCTGGGCCCCCCAGGCCTCCGCTGATGCCCCCTTTGGCATATATTTATATCGTGTCCCGAAACCCTCGAGACGGGAACCCTTTTTCGCGATCTCATCTCTGTTCCGCCGCCGCGCTTCCAAGATCAGGAGCACCAGGAGAACTCTTCCCGGCACCCTGCCGGAGGGGAGGATCACCACCGGGAGCCTCTCCACCACCATGGACGCCTCCTGGATGAGTTGTGAGTAGTCTCCCTTGGACCATGGGTCCATGACCAGTAGTTATGTGATGTTCTCCTCCCGTTCTTGTGCTTCACTAATTAGTCCTCGTGAGCTGCCCTACATGATCGAGGCACATATGTAATCCTTATGATGTTGCTATGATGAGTTTGCTGGGATCCGATGGATTGTGAGATTATGTTCAGATTGTGTTTGAGTAATATATTTGATCTACCTCTTTTATATTTATGTTCGTAAGTAATTCTTGCATGTTCTCCGTTGTTATTTATTGCTTTGGCCAAGTAGTAGGTAGTGACTCCAAGAGGGAACGTTATGCTTGATTGTGGGTTCATGCCCCTCGATGACTAGCTTGAGTGACAGAAACATGAGTCTAGGGGATGTGCTGTTGCCACAAGGGGGAAAACAACGGTGCTTGTGCCTGCGGGTGCAAGGATTGTTTACTTTACGCAAAGTTCTTTTAATGCAGTTGTCTATTGCTTTGAGTTTACACTACGGGTGGGACTCGCAACTTAATACCGGCGAGATGTTCTGGATAGATATCTCAAGGTGGATGATTAGTAGTAGATGCAGATGGATTTCGGTCTACTTGCCTTGGCGTAACGCCCATGCTTTGAACCTCTACCTTTCTTGCAACATAGTCAGCATTGGTTTGCGCACATGGTCCTGTCAATTGCCCAGCTGTAATTCGTTTACCTCACATAGCTATTTTATCGTCTTTTGGGAGAGAGACATCACTAGTGAACATCATGGGACCCCAGTCCATATTACCATCATTGATCACATCTGCTATTTACTTTCTGTTTTTACTTATTATTTGCAGCAATACCTATCACTATTATCACTTGCGTTTGATCCTTTGTAAACGACAAGGCCGGAGGGATTGACAACCTCTCTGTACTCGTTGGGAGCAAAGTTATTTGTATCTGTGTGCAGGTCCACGTTGATTGCTAATATCTGGCGCCGTTAGCAGTTGACACCTTCTTGTTGAAACTGGGAGTCTCAGGGAAATCGATCCTTGGTATCTTTGCCATGAGAAAACTTCCGCTACACTGCATCTCAAACCTTCCACTTGGGGTAACCAACGAGGGGCGAGAAGCCATCAAGCAAAGTTTTCTGGCGCCGTTGCCGGGGACTCCACTCTTCAGGATAGGGGAGTTGCACGCTATCTTTTACCTTTGCTTTTAGTCTTGTTAGTTTACCTTTCATTTTTGCTTTAGTATCTTTTATCAAAAATCACAAAAATAGTTATCTCATTCTTTAGTTGTCATTATGTCGGGTCCTTTTGTCTTTGGCGAGGCAGAAGTTCTCACCTTTAAACAAAGAGGTGGGGAAAGTCTGAAAGATGCTTGGTATAGAATTAATGATTCTCAAAAAAGAGCCACCAAGAAGCAATCTACTACTATCCTGCTTAGAAATTTTTATGTTGGAATTACTTCTTGGATTAGGTTTATTCTAGATACTGCTACCAATGGAAATTTCCTAGAGGCCCCAGTTTGGGAGTCTCTTAGTATTATTGAAAATCTTGTTGGGAATCCCCCTGTTGTTAGCATTCAAGAGGACATCACCCTAGCTCACATTATGAAAAAACTTGAAAAGATAGAGCTAGAGATGCCAAACATTAATAAGATAAATGAGTTGGATCGTAAGATCCAAGGGAATTTGAATAGGCTTGATAGCTCCATGCATAAAATTTTCAAAACTTTGGAGACCATCAAATCCCATGACTCGAACTCTTCTAGGATAGACAAGATTGAGGAAATATTTGATACTTTAGGAACTACTTTCTCCTCGATCAAAACCAAAAAGGTAGAAACTCCGGCAAAGAGGGAGCCTAAGTTCGTTCACGTTCCAAAGGCTCCCCGTTCTAAAAGTAATCCATCTATTGCCAAAGGGGTTGAAACTGTAAAGACATTGGAAGAAACACCTCTCTTTGATGAATTCATAAATGAATCTTCCCTTGACTTTTATCCTTTTGATCTTCTCCCTAGAAGTATCTCTATGAGGCCTTTATTTGAAAGTCCTCTTAAGACTAGTTGTATTATTGAAGAGCTTTTTGATGATCTTGATGATGGTTCAATTGATACAACTTGATCTCTATGCATTATGCCTAGCTTAAAGGCATAAAAGAAAGCGCTTTTGGGAGGCAACCCACATGAATAAAAATTTATTTTGCTTTTGCTGTGTCTTGATGTTGTTACTACAGTAGCATCATCATTGTATCTTTGCTTTTCAACTTTGTGCCAAGTGTAGCCTCTGATTGCAAGAAAGTTCAAAAGTTGTGACGTGCTGTCCAGGAAACAGATTCTGTCCTTCGATAGAAAAATTCGTATAAAATCACCAGATCATCTTTTTGGTCTGAATTTTTTGGACAGCGTTCTCGATAAAATTGTCTTTCGTGCTTCTGTTCTGAGTTTTTTGATTAGAGTTGCAGAAGTGCCCCGACAAAATCATTTACTACCTGCTGTTCTGTTTTTCACAGATTCTGTCCTGTTTTGCCTTTCCTTCATTTTGCAAACCTAGAGCTTGCTTTTTCTTCGCAAAAACCTTTTGGCAATCTTGATAAACAGTAGACCTTCAAGAATATCTTTATTTCCAGCAAGGAACAATTATTTTATTAAGGGTACTAACCTCGCTAATCAGATTATGATGAGTTATGTATGAAGGGAGTTTTCAAGTGTGCGAGGGAAGATGATAAAAAGATTTAGGAGTGTCAAACGCTCAAGCTTGGGGATGCCCCCATGCACCCCCAAGAAATATTCAAGGAGACTCAAGCGTCTAAGCTTGGGGATGCCCCCGTGCATCCCCTTCTCCATCAACATTATCAGTTTGTCTTTCATTCCACTATATTTTTATCACTTCATGTGTTATGTGCTATGCTTGGAGCGTCTTGCTCTTAGTTTTCCTTTTTAGTTTTCTTTAGCTTTTCATAACGACTCGGAACTCAGCTTTCTTTATGTGGGAGAGAAACACACTCCACTTCTACCTAGAACGTAACATAGAATTTTCATGTTTATCTTTGCTGTGTGTGTTCTTGGTCTTTCAATAGCTACTATCATGCTTAGCTCTTAACTTTCATGCTTATCTTTTTAAAGAGATTTCGTTTAGTTGGTTGCTTGAACTCTCTTTAGTTATCATGCTTATCTTATTAAGAGAGTTTGCTTCTGTTGCATTGGTTGATATGTCTATGATAAAAATGCTACGTGCATAATGGTGCTTAGTAGTTCATGTTTTCTTATGGTTAGTCTCAAATAGCTGGGGGGGTTCCCAATGTGTTATTGGAGTACCAACATGATTTGTTTGCCTATGATGTGGTATGGTTTAGTAATATCTTCCTTCGAGAATTTATTTTGATTGACTTGGCATATGCTCACGCATATTTAAGACTGTAAAGAAAGTCTGTCAAGCCTTGATGATCTTTTGTTTCTGAGTAGCGATATAACTTCCATGCCTGATTCAATGTTGCTTTGTCGCTCTACATGATTATGACCATCATTGCTCTTTTAGTTGGTCGCTCCCAGTCTTTTGCTAACCTTCGCCTGTACTAAGCGGACTGACTGCTTGTGCATCGAAAATTCTTTTAAACCAGTTATGCCATATGAGTCCACCATACCTTCCTACATGGTATTTACCTGCCATTCCTAACGGAGACTTTCATGTACCATCTCGAAATTATTCAAAAAAAAGCATTCCTATTTTGTGCCTCTGTTTTAAGTTCATGAGGAAGTAGTAGTTAATTCATGATCTTTTTAAGTTGGACAAGCTTCACCCCGGGATTGCATGTCTAATGTGCAAACCCATAATACGAGAAGGAACTGGCATTGAGTGCGCCCGGCTCAAAAATAATATAACAAACAAACCCTCCTTCACGCTTTGTTCATGAGAAATCAGAAAACTTTGGCAGTGATAAACAAAGGAGATTAAGAGGATGTGATCGTCCTCATTCGGGAGCCGTTCCTCGAAACTTGTCCATCTCAAGAAGTGATTGAGTTGTCTGCTAGCATTCGTTGACGGAACATGCATAATCTAAAAAAATAATTATTACTTCTGTTTTTAAAACCAAGAGCTCTGGTACATGCTTTGTCTTTGTTTCCGACTACGGGTTTTCAACCTTGCCAACAAAAGCCACGGTTCGAGAGTCTCCACCTTCTTTTAAAGCACCAACTATTAAGAGCATGATTGTCATTCTGAGTGTAATGTGCATTGTCCCAAAGTAGCATTGTCTTTTGCATGATTGTGATATCGTTTATTTTGAAATCATTGTATCTAGTCATCACTTAAACCTTGGAGGTGCCCCTGCATTTATGTTTTGCTTCACTAAAGGGGGCAAGCGAGATATCACTTTATCATATTTGCACACCATGCTCATTACAAATCTATTTGATGTTTCAGTATCATATTGTAAAACTTTCAGTTCTTTGTGATTTTCTCATGAGGCAACTTAATTACTACAGATTCATTGTCTCAGTAAGCTTTTGTCATATGACTATGAAAA
>LR738710.1:786645069-786717213 GCA_902687465.1 Secale cereale | reverse complement strand
GTTTCTGTTTTCTGCTGTTTTTGTATTTCAGGTTTTCCCATTACGAGAACTGCCAGAAAAATCCTGGAAAAATTATATAAAAAATCAGCGTTCCAGAAGCTTCCCGGCACCCGAAGTAGAGCCGGAGGGGGGCCACCAGGGCTCCAGGCGCCCTGGTGGCGCGGCCCCCCTCCTGGCCGCGCCGGGGGGGGGGGGGCGCCTGGGCCCCCCAGGCCTCCGCTGAGGCCCCCCTTTGGCATATATTTATATCGTGTCCCGAAACCCTCGAGACGGGAACCCTTTTTCGCGATCTCATCTCTGTTCTGCCGCTGCCATGCTTCCAAGATCGGGAGCACCAGGAGAACTCTTCCCGGCACCCTGCCGGAGGGGAGGATCACCACCGGGAGCCTCTCCACCACCATGGATGCCTCCCGGATGAGTTGTGAGTAGTCTCCCTTGGACCATGGGTCCATGACCAGTAGCTATGTGATGTTCTCCTCCCGTTCTTGTGCTTCACTAATTAGTCCTCGTGAGCTGCCCTACATGATCGAGGCACATATGTAATCCTTATGTTGTTGCTATGATGAGTTTGCTGGGATCCGATGGATTGTGACAGATTGTTTTTGAGTAATATATTTGATCTACCTCTTTTATATTTATGTTCGTAAGTAATTCTTGCATGTTCTCCGTTGTTATTTATTGCTTTGGCCAAGTAGTAGGTAGTGACTCCAAGAGGGAACGTTATGCTTGATTGTGGGTTCATGCCCCTCGATGACTAGCTTGAGTGACAGAAACATGAGTCAAGGGGATGTGCTGTTGCCACAAGGGGGAAAACAACGGTGCTTGTGCCCGCGGGTGCAAGGATTGTTTACTTTACGCAAAGTTCTTTTAATGCAGTTGTCTGTTGCTTTGAGTTTACAGTATGGGTGGGACTCGCAACTTAATCCCAGCGAGATGTTCTGGATAGATATCTCAAGGTGGATGATTAGTAGTAGATGCAGATGGATTTCGGTCTACTTGCCTTGGCGTACCACCCATGCTTTGAACCTCTACCTTTCTTGCAACATAGTCAGCATTAGTTTGCGCACATGGTCCTGTCAATTGCCCAGCTGTAATTCGTTTACCTCACATAGCTGTTTTATCGTCTTTTGGGAGAGAGACATCGCTAGTGAACATCATGGGACCCCGGTCCATATTACCATCATTGATCACATCCGCTATTTACTTTATGTTTTTACTTATTATTTGCAGCAATACCTATCACTATTATCACTTGTGTTTGATCCTTTGTAAACGACAAGGCCGGAGGGATTGACAACCTCTCTGTACTCGTTGGTAGCAAAGTTATTTGTATCTGTGTGCAGGTCCACGTTGATTGCTAATATCTGGCGCCGTTAGCAGTTGACACCTTCTTGTTGAAACTGGGAGTCTCAGGGAAATCGATCCTTGGTATCTTTGCCAAGGGAAAACTTCCGCTACACTGCATCTCAAACCTTCCACTTGGGGTAACCAACGAGGGGCGAGAAGCCATCAAGTATGCATCCAAAAAACTTAGTCGCTCACATTCTGCGTAACATCAATGATCTGATCAATATGGGGGAGGGCAAAGGGATCGGTTGGGCAAGCTTTGTTCAGATCTGTGTAATCAACACACATTCGCCAAGTGCCGTTTTTCTTAAATACTAGCACCGGATTAGCCAACCACTCTAGATGAAACACCTCAACTATAAAACCTGCCGCTAAGAGTCTAGCCACTTCTTCTCCAATGGCCTTGCGCCTCTCTTCATTGAAGCGATGCAGAAATTGCTTGACCGGTTTAAACTTAGAATCAATATTGAGATTGTGCTCAGCGAGTTCCCTCGGTACACCTGGCATATCAGAAGGCTTCCATGCAAAGATGTCCCAATGCTCACGGATGAACTCGATGAGCGCGCTTTCCTATTTTGGATCTAGGTTTGCACTGGTAGTGAACTGCTTGGATGAATCGCCAGGAACAAAGTCAACCTGCTTGGTCTCTTCAGCTGATTTGAACTGCAAAGACGGATCATGCTCTGTGGTTGGTTTCTTCAGCGAAGACATATCTGCCAAATCAACATTGTCCTTATAAAACTTCAGCTCCTCAGTTGCACAAACCGCTTCAGCATAAGCTGCATCACCTTCCTCGCATTCCAATGCAATATTGCGACTCCCATGGACCGTGATAGTTCCCTTGTGGCCTGGCATCTTGAGCTGTAGATAGACATAACACGGCCTAGCCACGAACTTGGCGTAAACCGGCCGCCCAAACAAGGCGTGGTATGGGCTCTTGATCTTTACCACTTCAAAGCTCACGGTCTCTGACCTGGAATCGTGTTCATCTCCAAAGGTAACCTCTAGATCGATCTTGCCAACTGGATATGCCGGTTTACCGGGCACCACCCCATGAAACACTGTATTGGACTATCGAAGCTTCTTATCTGCCAGCCCCATACGCCGGAAAGTCTCATAATACAGAATGTTGATGCTGCTGCCTCCGTCCATAAGTACTTTGGTAAACTTGTAGCCACCTACCTGCGGTGCCACAACAAGAGCCAGCTGACCCGGATTATCAACCCGGGGCGGATGATCCTCTTTGCTAAACACAATGGGCTGCTCCGACCAACGCAGAAAACGTGGCACTGCCGGTTCAACAGAATGTACTGCCCTCTTTAGAACTTTCTGATCACGCTTGCATAGGCTCGTGGTGAAGACATGATACTACCCACTGCTCAGCTCCTTCGGATTATTCTGATATCCAGATTGCTGCTGCTATTGACGCTGTTGATTTCCCTGATTGTTATATCCGCCTTGACCATGTTGCTGGTTATGCTGATTGTGCCCATTGTGGTTGCTGTTATTACCTTGGTATCCTGAACCCGATCCACCACCTTGATAACCCGGACCCTGGAAGCCAGGGCCTGATCCGCCGGAGGGCCCGTGATCATACCGAGTCCGGTTCATGAATTCCTGCATAATAAAGCAGTCTTTCCAGAGATGCGTAGCTGGCTTTTCTGGTGTACCGTGCTTCGGGCAAGGTACATTCAACTGGCGTTCCAGATTAATAGGTGGCCTCCCATTACGTGGAGGAGGTCTACCCATGCGGCACTGTCCATCCTCCTGAGCATTGGTGTTGGCCACAAAATCCGAATTACCATCCGCTTTGCGCTTACCATTGTATCCTTGATTCGCCGGGTTGGGCTGCGGTGCCTTACCATTCTTGCTTGCCTTCCCTGACTTATCTCCATCAGCGTCTGGGTGTTTGGTATTATCGGAGTCCCCATACTTCACTAAAGCGCCCATGAGTGTCCCCATGTCGTTACAATCACGCTTAAGCCGTCCCAACTTTAGTCTCAAAGGTTCAAAACGGCAATTGCCCTCCAAGGTTACCACTGCTGTACTTGGGTTGATGCTATTGGAGGAATGCAAGATCTCTAACACCCGACGCACCCAACTGCTTGTAGACTCGTGCTCTCCTTGAATGCAGGCAGCTAAATCGACGACAGACATCGGCTGCTTGCACGTGTCCTTTAAGTTATTGATAAACCGGCGCCGCAATTCGGCCCATGATCTGATGGAATTAGGCGGCAGACCCTTTAGCCAAGTGTGAGCCGTGCCTTCGAGCATCATTGTGAAATACTTGGTGCACGCTGCGTCATCCACATCCAGCATCTCCATTGCCATCTCATAACTCTCAACCCATGCTTCCGGAGCCAGATCCGCTGTGTAATTGGGCACTTTGCGCGGTCCCTTGAGATCTTTGGGCAGTTTCACGCTCCATAAAGCGAGGGTAAGACAAGGCATTCCCAGGGAGCTGGACATGACCCCCGGTTCAACTGTAGTGGTGGGACGAACCGGCGTCGCCTAACGGGCCTCATACCGCGCTGTTACTTCGGCCTCTCGGCGTTGCCTGGCCTGATCCACCACGTCCTGAGCGTTCGCCTCTCCTCCTGCCGGATTATCCCGCCTCGGCGGATTACGTCTCCGTGCACTGCTTGACACGGCCGGTTCATCCAGATGCCTAGTATAACTCCGGCTTGGGCGGGGAGTCGAATGAATCCTCTCCTGGCTGTGAGAATAAGCTTGTTATTGAGTTAGCGCTGTGTCCAACAACTCCCTGGCCCGTCGTGCTTCCACTGCTATGGGGGACTTTCCTTCAATGGGAAGGGCGGCCAGCCGTGAAGCGGCGGCGACTATGTTATCCAACGGATTAGAGTAATGACCAGGTGGGGTGGGCACATGCTGCGATGGCACAACCTGGCGGGTTGGCTCTGTGGCCGGCGGCTAAACCGACGCTCCTCTGCCCGGTGCCCCTCCCCGGTTCACCTCCAGCTAGTTGCTGGTTCCTGCTCCTGGTGTGCTAAAGAGATTCCTTGCCTCATAAACCGGTGGCAAGCGAGATCGTGGCCTCCTCATCATTACCTCGTGTGAAGCGGTCTGATCCAACATGAGTCGATAGGCCTGAGCGTCAAGCTCCGCCTGCCATGTAACCATCCTGGCTTTTTCAGCAGCTAGGTCCAACTTAGCTTGTTCAATCCGGCCCTTCAACTGAGCGACCACTGCATCATGCTGCTCCTTGTTGGCCTGAGCTACCTCTGCTGTTAATAGCGCTGTCAAAGTATCGACCAAAACAGATAAGGTTTCAGATGGCGACGGGGCAGGATGTTCAATCCTAGCCCCCACCGCGTCGGATGTCAACGCCGCTGTTGTTGAGGACTGCTGCATAGGTTGTGATTCGGCCATAAAAACAGCAACCCAGTTCGGCGGATCGAGGGGGTCCGGAATACTGTCACCATAGGAACAGCCCTCAGACCGGCCGTCCTGCAGCAGATATAAAGATTCTGTCTCTCCGGAAGAAGATTCCTCGCCGGAATAGACAACAGTGTCGTCCCCAGAGTCCGTTCCGTCCTCGGCTTGTGCTCCATGCACTGCTCCAATGAAAACGTGCTTCACGGCGGGCTGAATCCGGGCAGGCCTCGCACGCTGAGCCGGCTCGACGATGTTGGGGAAGATGTCCGGCTCAGGGCCCGGTTCGCCGATCTTGCCGATGAAGACATGGATGCCGCCGAAGGGGACCCTGTACCCGTATTCGCTTGAATCAGCCTCGGGGCCCCAGCCTACATCGTCGATGTAGATCTTGCCGCGACGACTCTTAGTCATCCGGCCCACTGTGTAGCCCTTGAGTCCTTCGAAGCTGCCCTTCAAGAACTCGAAACCATCGTGCGATAGCCCCACGGTGGGCGCCAACTGTCGTGGTTTTGTCACGGTAGATGTCCTAGCAAAAGGACCTAGTCGTGAGGCCATCGCTACGGGTTAGCTTAAAGGGGTTAAAGCGGACAAGGACACATGGATTCTATACTAGTTCGGCCCCTTCGATGAAGGTAAAAGCCTATGTCTAGTTTGGTGTGTATTGCTAGGGTTTCGATGACCGGGGAGCGAATCCGCTTTACTTGTGTCTCGAGCTGTAGTTGTCTCTCCTGAACCGTCGCCGGGTTGTCCCTTCATATAAGAGGTGACACCCAGTCCGATTTACAGAGTCCTGAGGCCGGCTCATAAACGTGTCTGTCTCGGTCTCTACTCTTTCTATCTTACATCTCACATTACATAGCATGGCGGTTTACAAATCATGGGCCCTAACACTTGGGCTCTAAACCTCTTGGGCTGAAATCTTCTACTTCATACTCCACTGGGCCTTTGATAAAATAATCTTGATAACATAAACCGGCCCTACCTGGGCGGTTTATACTTGGTAGTAATATCCCTGACAGCGAGCGATGCTCATCCATCCTCTCCTCCTCCTCAATGTCAGGCTTATATAGCTTGTCCTTCTTCTTCGGTTGTTTAGACACACAAGTCACCACCATGACAACGAGGCGAGGACGACCCCCAGCTTCTGCTACGGTGATGAGAGTTTCCCCTCGGGATCATGTTACTGCTTCAGCCGCGGTGGCGGAGGGCGGTTCCAGCGCGCGGGGTGGTAGCGCTAGATGATTCTGGGGCCGGCGCGGGGCTTGCAATCGGGGGAGGCGGACCAACGCACCCGATCCTCCTCCTTCGGCGGTTCCTCCCCCGGCGATGGGACATATGGAAGTTACGGCGCTGGAGATCGTCGTTAGGCTGCGTGGCCCTCCCCGTAGCCGCCTGCGACTCCCTCACCCTTTTGCTGGGGTGATGGAGGCCGACAAGCTGCACGTGATGTGGTTGTGTGTGCACAGCTACTGTAATGGCGCCGTGCAGGATGACGTCGAGTTTCCGGCGCCACGCGTCATGTTCCTCAAGTGTGGGTGGAAAACCTTTGCACGTGCCCATAACTTCATGGGTGGGCACGTCCTCCGCTTCAAGCTGGTGGAGGCCGATCTGCTCTCAATCAAGATCTACGGGCATTCGGGCGATCGTCTTGGCTGCTGCGAAGAGAGCTCGAGCGATGACGAAAGCTCCTCCTCAAGCGACAATGACGAGGAGGACAATGTCGGTGAAGATGATGAGAGCGAGCCCTTGGTCATCAAGACAGAGAATGATGACTCAGACTCCAGCTGACCGCCAGTCGCACCGTCACCATCAGCTAGCCCCCTAGCAGAGTGATTTGCTGTGGGTTCTCGACTTGGGCACTGCCTCCTCCTCCAGTTGGGCCCTTATAGGCTCGTGGACTCCGACTTCGTCTTCCCTGCCGGTGGTCCTACCAAGTCATGTCCTACTGGCCCTGACGGGGTCAGGTTGGGCTTCTGCCTAGGACGTCCTTTCTCTTTTTTGTAGCTTGTTCCTAGGGGAGAAAGTCCAATAAAGAGTTATTTAAAGGACATTCTCTAATGTATCTCTATCCATTTTGTATCAAAAATGAATGAAAGAAAGCTATTTCTCTTCCTTAAGTACTGTCCCTCTCTCCTTTTTTATACCGCGACAACATATTTATCCTTGCCGCACCAAAACGATCCGCCGGGCCAGTACTAACCGCGAGCGCCAAGGGGGAGCGAGCCCTCGGCAGCAGGCTGGTAGCATTTCCCGACAAGGCTCCTTGTTGGTCTTGGCGCGGCCCCCAGAACTGTGGAGCGACAAGAGATGGGGGATGGCTCGTCCCGACAAGGGTTTCCATTGCGTGAAGGGTCCCATTGTACACAGTCAAAAAGGATAGCAAGGGTTTCCTTAAGGAAAAAAATGGCACTGAGCTAGGAATACGTGGTTAGACTTATCTTTTCAGGCAGTATCCCTTTCTGGAGTACGACGGGCCATTGTCCTAGGTTCTTTGCCCTTCTTCCTAGTTTTCTCGAAGGTCAAATATGTAGGGCAAGAGGCCTTTGTCCTCTAGAGAGAGAGTGTGTGGTAATAAGGATCACAAGCTCATCAAGAAATCTAACAAATCTCTAAAACTAAAAAGCGATAACATTGCAACATGAAAATGCTTAATGACCATGCAGTTTGATGGTATGATGCAATGCCTACCTTTATTGTTGCATGCACAGGGTATGTGCCTGCCTTTGTACAAAGGCTTACATTCACTGCGGCAAGGCTTGTACAAAACGTGGTTGTCGGGGATTGAGCCCAGCAACCGCACCTTCTGGGTAGAACTTACGAAGATGCTCAATATTCCATGAGTTAAGCACTTTGATGCCATCTTCGATCTCCAAATGGACTGCGCCAAGTCTCGTGACTCGTACTACCCGGCAAGGGCCTTCCCACTTCGGCGTCAACTTGTTGGCACCCTTGGCGGACTGAACGCACCTAAGGACAAGGTCGCCTTCCTCAAGGCTCCGGGCATGGACCTTGCAGCTATGATAGCGGCGCATGGCCTACTCATAGCGTGCAGCATGCACATCGGCCAGAGACGATCTTCCTTGAGGTGCATGATGGCTGCTAAAGCTACGTCGGTTTTCACAAAAGAGGAAGGGATGATGCAGTATAGCAGTTGTAGGTATTTCCCTCAGTGATGAAACTAAGGTTATCGAACCAGTAGGAGATCAAAGCAACACAACATAAACAATACCTGCACACAAATACCAAATACTCGCAACCCGACGTGTAAAAGGGGTTGTCAATCCCTTTCGGGTAACGAACGTGAGAGAGATATAAATATTGGTAGGTTGAACGGTAAATAAGATAAATTGCAGCAAAGTATTTTTGGGTTTTTGGTTTAATAGATCTGAAAATAAAATCAAAGGAAAATATATCGCAAAGGCAAATAATATGAGAAAGAGACCCGAGGGCCGTAGATTTCACTAGTGTCTTCTCTCGAGAAAATAGCAAACGGTGGGAAAACAATTACTGTTGGGCAACTGATAGAACTTCAAATAATCATGACGATATCTAGGCAATGATCATTATATAGGAATCACGTCCAAGATTAGTAGACCGACTCCTGCCTGCATCTACTACTATTACTCCGCACATCGACCGCTATCCAGCATGCATCTAGTGTATTAAGTTCATGGAGAAACAGAGTAATGCAATCAGAACGATGACATGATGTAGACAAGATCTATTTATGTAGAAATAGACCCCATCGTTTTATCCTTAGTAGCAACGATACATAAGTGTTTGTTCCCCTTCTGTCACTGTGATCAAGCACCGTAAGATCGAACCCACTACAAAGCACATCTTCCCATGGTAAGATAAAGAGATCAAGTTGGCCAAACAAAATCCAATATTAGAGAAGAAATACGAGGCTATAAGCAATCATGCATATAAGAGATCAAAAGAAGACTCAAATAACTTTCATGGATATAAAAAGATAGATCTGATCATAAACACAAAGTTGATTGGATCCCAACAAACACACCGCAAAAGAGTTACATCATATGGATCTCCAAGAGACCATTGTATTGATAATCAAAAGAGAGAGATGAAGCCATCTAGCTACTGACTACGGACCCCGAAGGTCTACAAGGAACTACTCACGCATCATTGGAGAGGCACCAATGGAAGTGGTGAACCCCTCCGCGATGGTGTCTAGATTGGATCTGGTGGCTCTGGACTCAGTGGCTGCTGGATCGAAATTTTTTCTGCTCCCCTAGGGTTTCTGGAATATTGGGGTATTTATAGAGCAAAGAGGCGGTCCGGGGGACACCCGAGGTGGGCACAACCCACCAGGGCGCGCATGGGCCTCCTAGCGCACCCTGGTGGGTTGTGCTCCCCTCGGAGCACCCCCTAGGTGCTGCCTTGGCCCACTGGGTTTCTTCTGGGCCAAAAAAATCTCCAAAAAGTTTTGTTGCGTTTGGACTTCATTTGATATTGATTTCATGCGATGTAACAAACATGCAGAAAACAACAACTAGAACTTGGCACTATGTCAATAGGTTAGTACCAAAAATGATATAAAATGAGTATAAAATGATTGCAAAACATCCAAGAATGATAATATAACAATATGGAACAATCAAAAATTATAGATACGTTGGAGACGTATCAGCATCCCCAAACTTAACTCCTGCTCGTCCTCCAGTAGGTAAGTGATAAAAACAGAATTTTTGATGTGGAATGCTGCCTATCGTGTCATATCATATTCTTTTCTTTATAGCATGGACAATTGGACTTTTATATGGTTCAAAGCAATAGTCTAGTTTTGACATGAGATTTAGATACTCAAGCATATCAACAAGCAATCATGTATTTCAAAATATCAATTCTAAAATAAGTTATCGCTAGCCCATCATGCTCAACCATTGATCCATTCATGAAACACACTCGTATATTAGTTACACTCAATGCTCAAGTACAATTAGAGTGTTTCCTAGTTGGTGCTTGTAAGAGAAGATGGAGACTCAAATTCAAAAATAAAAATTGCATAAGTAAAAGAAAGGCCCTTCGCAGAGGGAAGTAGGGATTTGTAGAGGTGCCAGAGCTCAAAGCTTAAATTGAGAGATAAATATTTTTGGGAGGTATACTTTTCCCTCAAACGAGAACGACTTGAGGTTCCCAACACTTTCCATGCTAGAAATATCATAGGCGGTTCCCAAACAGAAAATAAAGTTTATTCCTTTTCCACCAAACTTTCACAAGCCATGGCCAGCCGAATCCACGGTTGCCTTCCATACCAACACTTTCCAAGGAATTTATTATTTGACAACATAAAGTAAATTTGTTTCTCATTTCGGGACTGGGCATCCCTGCTACCTTTGCCTTACTCTCATGCAATGACAAGTGAATAAACACTAAGAATAACACATCTAGCATGGAAAATATTGGCCAGCCCTCACCGCCTTGCAAGCTGTACGAGCACACAAAAAGAAAATTTATTTTGAAAATTAGAGATGGCACATACAAAATTGCTTAAAACGGCAAGGGAATACCGCATATAGGTAGGTATGGTGGACTCATGTGGCAAAACCGGGATAAAGGATTTTGGATGCACAAGTAGTGATCATACTTAGTGCAGAATGAAGGCTAGCAAAAGGCTGGGATGGGACCAACCGTGAAACAAACAATCTCATAAGCGAACATTGATCATAAATAACACCGAATAATGCACCACAAGTAGGATATAATTTCATTGCATAATTATTGACTTTCGTTCTTGCATAGGGAATCACAAACTTTAATACTAATATTCTTACTAAAGCATAATTACTCATTAACATGACTCACATATCATATCATCATGTGTCAAAACTATTACAAGGAATCAAGTTTATTTTTTCCAATGATCTTCATGAAAGTTTTTATTATATCCTTCTTGGATATCAATCACTTTGGGACTAATTTTCATGTGTTGCTTTTGATAAGCTCGAACAAATATAAGTGAAGATCATGAGCATAATAATTTTCTTTCTTTCAAAATAATTTAAGTGAAGCGAGAGAGAACTTCTTAAAAGTTTACTAACTCTCAAATAAATCTAAGTGAAGCAAGAGAGTATTTCTTCAAAAATACTAAAGCACACCGTGCTCAAAAAAGATATAAGTGAAGCACTAGAGAAAATCCATAGCTCATAAAAATTTAAGTGAAGCATAGAGAGCTATTCTAAAAAGTCATGGCATATTTTTTGCTTTCTCAAATTGATGTGTACAGAAAGGATTGATGACTTAAAAAGCAAAACAAAAAAAGCAAAGACTCATATCATACAAGATACTCCAAGCAAAACACATATCATGTGATGAATAAAAATATAGTTTCAAGTGAAATATCGATGATTGTGAGAAGAAAGAGCGGATGCCACTCAGGGGCATCCCAAGCTTAGTTGGTTGCTCATCTTCGGATAATAGCTTGGGATGCCAGCGCATCCCCAAGATTATGCTCTTCTATCCTTCGTTCATCCATCGTAAGATAACCCAACAGTTGAAAACTTCAATCACACAAAACTCCAACAAAACTTTCGAGAGATCCGTTAGTATAAGAAAACAAATCACTACTATAAGTACTGTAGTAAACCCATTTGTATTTTGTATTTGTATTATTTCTACTATATTCCAACTTTTCTATGGAAAAAACTCATCAAAGAAAACCATAGAGCCATCAAAATAAGCACACAACACAAAGAAAACAGAATCTGTCAAAAACAGAACAGTCTGTACTAATCTGGAAGTTTCGAATACTTCTGAAACTCAAAATATCTAAAAGCAAATAGGGCCACGTGAGAAATTTGTATATTAATCTTCTACAAAAAGAATCAACCAAAAAGCACTCTTTTGTTAAAAATGAGAATTTTTCACGTGAGCACAAAAGTTTCTGTTTTTTCAGCAAGATCAAATCTACTAACACCCAACGTGCTCCTAAGGCTTTGCTTGGCACAAACCTTTATTCAAACAACAAAAACACATCTCAATAGAGATATTAAAGGGATTTTACACAAGAACAGAAAATAAAAAGCAAACAATTATTTTATTCGTTGGGTTGCCTCCCAACAAGCTCTTTTTTTATAGCCATTAAGATATGCTTGAGATTTCAATGATGCTCACATGAAAGACAAGAGTTGAAGCACAAAAAGAGCATTATGAAGCACGTGACAAACACATTTAATTCTAACATACTTCCTATGCATAGGCATTTTGTAGGAAACCAAATTATCAAGACAAGAAACATTTAGCATATCCAAGGAAGAACAAATAAACAATAGCAATCTCAACATGACGAGAGGTAATTTAGTAACATGAAAATTTCTACAATCATGTTTTGCTCTCTCATAATAATTACATGTAGGATCATACTCAAACTCAACAATATAGCTATCACACAAAATTTTCTCTTCATGATCCACATGCGTAAAAGTCTTATAATCTTCCAAGATAGTGGGACTAATATCAAATAAAGTCATGACCTATCCAAACCCACTTTCAATATTATCGCAAACATATTCATCATGAGGCTTAAATAAATTTTCAAGATCGTAACGAGAATCACCCCAATCATGATCATTGCAATAAGTAGAGGACATATCAAAATTAGCATACCCAAGCTTGGGGTTTTGCATATTACTAGCATACTTGACATTAATAGAATTTATTATAACACCATTGCAATCATGCTTTTCATACAAGGAGCTATCATGAATCACTTCATCACAATTATCAGATTCGTGAATCTCAAGCAAAACTTCATAAAGATAATCTAGTGCGCTCATTCACAAGCAATTGGTTCAACATAATACTCATGAGAGAGGTATAATATTCATAATACTTCAACACAAATAACAAGTAGGAGATCGAAGCAACACAACATAAACAATACCTGCACACAAATAACAAATACTCGCAACCTGACGTGTAAAAGGGGTTGTCAATCCCTTTCGGGTAACGGACATGAGAGAGGTATAAATATTGGTAGGTTGAACGGTAAATAAGATAAATTGCAGCAAAGTATTTTGGGGTTTTTGGTTTAATAGATCTGAAAATAAAAGCAAAGGAAAAATAGATCGCGAAGGCAAATAATATGAGAAAGAGACCCTGGGGCCGTAGATTTCACTAGTGGCTTCTCTCGAGAAAATAGCAAACGGTGGGAAAACAATTACTATTGGGCAACTGATAGAACTTCAAATAATCATGACGATATCCAGGCAATGATCATTATATAGGCATCATGCCCAAGATTAGTAGACCGACTCCTGCCTACATCTACTACTATTACTCCACACATCGACCGATGTCCAGCATGCATCTAGTGTATTAAGTTCATGGAGAAACGGAGTAATGCAATAAGAACGATGACATGATGTAGACATGATCTATTTATGTCGAAATATACCCTATCATTTTATCGTTAGTAGCAACGATACATATGTGTCGGTTCCCCTTCTGTCACTGGGATCAAGCACCATAAGATCGAACCCACTACAAAGCACTTCTTCCCATGGCAAGATAAAGAGATCAAGTTGGCCAAACAAAATCCAATATCAGAGAAGAAATACGAGGCTATAAGCAATCATGCATATAAGAGATCAAAATAAGACTCAAATAACTTTCATGGATATAAAAAGATAGATCTGGTCATAAACTCAAAGTTCGTCGGATCCCAACAAACACACCGCAAAAGAGTTACATCATATGGATCTCCAAGAGACCATTGTATTGATAATCAAAAGAGAGAGATGAAGCCATCTAGCTACTGACTACGGACCCGAAGGTCTACAAGGAACTACTCACGCATCATCGGAGAGGCACCAATGGAAGTGGTGAACCCCTCAGTGATGGTGTCTATATTGGATCTGGTGGTTCTGGACTCTGCGATGGCTGGATCAAAATTCCATCTGCTCTCCTAGGGTTTCTGGAATATTGTGGTATTTATAGAGAAAAGAGGCGGTTCGGGGGCCACCCGAGGTGTGCACAACCCACTAGGGCACGCCTGGGCCTCCTGGCGCGCCCTAGTGGGTTATGCACACCTCGGGTGGCCCCCGAACCGCCTCTTTTCTCTATAAATACCCCAATATTCCAGAAACCCTAGGGGAGCCTGGCGCGCCCTGGTGGGTTTTGCTCCCCTCGGAGCACCCCCTCCCCAGGTGCTGCATTGGCCCATTGGGTTTCTTCTGGTCAAAAAAAAATCTCCAAAAAGTTTCGCTGGATTTGAACTCCATTTGATATTGAGTTCCTGCGATGGAAAAAACATGTAGAAAACAGCAACTGTCACTTGGCACTATGTCAATAGTTTAGTAACAAAAATATATAAAATGACTATGAAATGATTGCAAAACATCCAAGAATGATAATATAACAACATGGAACAATAAAAAATTATAGATACGTTGGAGACGTATCAGTGCACGACATCGTCATGTTGTAGCTACTCTTGCTCTAGTTCATCGTAGGCAAGTACTTCAGGTGACACGTATATGAGTTATGTGGGGAGAACTGCTTCCACCCCATACACTAGGGAGAAGGGTGTCTCACCGATAGCTCGATTTAGTGTCATTCTGAGGGACCAAAGAACCACCGGCATCTCACCAATCCAGCACTTGGCGCATCTTCGCAGTCTGTCGAAAGTTCTTGTCTTGAGCCCGCGCAGCACTTCATCATTCATCCTCTCGACTTGCCCATTGCTTCACAGATGAGCAACGAGGCGAAGGAGACCTTGCTTCCAAGACTTTGGATGTATTGCATAAAGGTGCGGCTCGTGAACTAGTTGTCGTGTTATCGATGATCACCCTGTTGGGCGCTCCAAAACGGCACACTAGTCCTTTCAAGATTTTGATAGCTGACTGTGTGGTCATCTTTCTCACTGGTTCCACATCAGGCCACTTTGTAAACTTGTCGATTTCTATGAACAAGAATTCAAAGCCCCCGGTGGAGCAGGGAAAGGGGCCCAAAATATCGAGCTCCCAGACCGAGAATGGCCAGGATAAAGGCATCGTGTGGAGAGCTTGCGCTTGTTGATGAATGTTCTTGGAATGGAACTGGTAGGCTTCACACTTGGTGACTAGCTCAGTTGCATCCTGGAGGGCAGTGGGCCAATAGAAACCCTGCCGGAATGCTTTTCCGGCAAGGGCCCTTGATCCTATGTGAGAACCATACATGCCCCCATGTATCTGTGCCAATAGATTCAGCCTATCTTCCTAGTAAATGCACCTATTTCACACCGTTTGGTCTTTTTCTGTACAGAGTGTCATCGACAAACTGGTACATACTTGACTGGAGGGCTACTTTTTCGGCTTCTTCTTGCTCTTTGGGAAGTTCTCCTATTTGAAGGAATTGGACTATATGATGTGCCCAATCTGGAGCATATGGCTCAACAACAAGGACCGAAGGCATCTCTTCATTTGTGGGAGCGGTTACCTCGACCACATGAACTTGGTGTTCTGTAGGAGGGAGTTTCTCATCAACCGAAACGAGGCTGCCCCTCGTAGCCTCTCTACCAGTGGCTTCAGGAAGCTCTGTCGGGAAATGCTTGCCAGAGTTCAACCCTCTCCTTTCCCGGTCATCATTGAAGGGGATACTCATGGCTGAGTGAGGTGGAGGACAAAAGTTCCTGGTTCCACGGGAAGCTTTTGTGCGACGCACTTTGATAGATGATCATCGATGCTATTTTCTGCACGTGGCACATGCTCTACTTGTAATCCATTAAAGTGCTCTTCCAGCTTCCTCACCTCCTCCACATATGCTTCCATCAACGGACTCTGATGATCTTTATTGACTTGCTTCACCACAAGTTGAGAATCTGCACGGACGATCAGTTTCGTGATTCCCAACTCCACCACAATTCTGAGCCTGGCAAGAAGCCCCTCATACTTTGCAGTGTTGTTGGTGGCCTCCTCCCGGGGGAAATGCATTTGAATCACATATTTGAGATGCTCTCTGGTGGGTGCCATGAGGAGCACGCCTGCTTCGGCACCCTGAAGTGAGAAAGCACCGTCAAAATACATGATCCATTCCTTAGGTGCTTTGCCAGGAAGAATTGTCTCTGGTATTTCTTCGTCTAGTGGGGGTGTCCATTCTGCAATGAACTCTGCGAATGCCCTGCTCTGAATTGTGGAAGTTCTCTCATACTTCAAACAAAAGCTTGACAACTCTAGCGCCCACTCAACTATACTACGTGTGGCTTTGGGGTTCCTCAATATGCGCTGTAGTGGAAAGCGGGTGACAACTGTGATCTCGTGGAAGTAGTGGCGCAGTTTCCTCGAGGCCATGATAAGGCCGAAGATCAGATTTTGCACTCCAGAGTACCTTGACCTGGCCCCTTGTAACAAGGAGCTGACAACGTATATTGGTCGCTGCACCACTTTATTCTTTGCCACTTCCTTGAGACCGCCTTCATTTGCTTGCCTAGCTCCCCTTTGGTTTGTGCCAGGTCTTGCCGTGGATGCCTCAGTTCCACTCCCGGTGAGATCAGTCGTAGCGGCTGCATCTTCATCCACTTCTCGATGCGCCACTAGCGAGCACTATCCACTTGATTCGTTGTCACCAAGTATAGCAGCAACGGTTCTTGCGGTTTAGGCGCAACCAAGGTGGGATCAGAGGAAAGGTAAGCTTTTAGACCTTGCAGCGCTGCTTCTCCTTCCGGGATCCACTTCATCGGACCAACTTTCTTCAAGATCTTGAAAAATGGCAGGGCACGATCAGCGGACTTGGAGATGAACCTACTCAACGTGGCAATGCATCCGGCCAAGCGTCTTACGTCCTTGATGGTCGTGGGTGCTTGTATATGCTCGATTGCTTTGATCTTGTCGGGATTTTGTTATATTCCCTATTGATACACAAATAACCCATGGAGCTTGCCGAATGGTACACCAAACACACGCTTCTCAGGGTTGAGCTTCAAATTGATCTTGCGCGAGTTTGCAAAAGTTTCTTCCAAGTCCTGAATGAGAGTTGCTTCATCTTTGGTTTTGACTACTATGTCATCCATGTAAGCTTCCACATTTCTGTGCAACTGGGGCTCAAACCCAATCTCTATAGCCCTTGCGAAGGTAGAACCAGCGCTCTTTAACATGAAAGGCATGCGTACAAAGCAGTACGTGCCACATGGAGTTATGAACGCAGTTTTTTCTTCGTCTTCTTTGGCCATGAATATCTGGTGGTACCTAGAGTATGCGTCCAAGAAGGAAAGCAAGTCACACCCAGAAGTGGAATCAAAAATCTGATCGTTGCATGGCAAGGGAAAAGGGTCCTTCGGGCATGCTTTGTTCAAGTCAGTGAAATCAATACAAAGCCTCCATTTCCCATTTGCCTTGCGCACCACTACCGGGTTGGCTAACCAAGTTGGACGCAACACTCCTCTGACCAATCCAGTTGCTTCGAGTTTCTTGACTTCTTCGGCGATGAAGTGTTGCCGCTCCAAGGCTTGCTTTCTAAATGTTTGCTTGACGGGCCTAGCATGAGGGCATACAACAAGCTGGTGCTCAATTAACTCACCGGGAACACCGAGGATGTCAGATGGTTGCCAAGCAAACACATCAACATTCGCCCGCAAGAAGGCAATGAGCTTGATTTCCTATTTGTCATTAAGGGTGGCACTGATGGTAAACGTACTACCATCACCATCCTGCCCTGCCGGGACCTTCTTTGCCGTAGGGGATGCAACCTTGGATCTTTTGCTAGTGGAACTTTCCGGCAGGTCATCGACGGGTGCAGCGCACTCCGAAGAGGCATGCTTCCTGGAGTCCTTGTCGGTGTCCCTGCTAGACTTCTTCCCTTTCTTCGATTCCTTGGCGGGAGCTGGGGTTTCCGTAGCCTCAGCTGCTACCACATCTCGATACATCTTGTCCACACATATAACTGCATCCTTCTTATCAGATGGAATAGAAAATAATCCCACGGGCCCTGGCATCTTCAAAGTGTTGTAAGCATAGTGGGATGCTGCTATGAATTTTGCCAGGGCTGGGTGACCAAAATCCCATTGTAAGGCAAAGAGAGTTCGACCACATCAAACATGACTTTCTTAGTCCATAGTTCAACTCCCCGCCAATCGTCACATGCAAAGTGATATTTCCCTTAGTGTGGCTCCTGCCGGGGTTGATTCCTTGGAACATGCCCGTAGCTTTGAGTTCTCCGTCAGGGATATGTAGCTTTTCAACCACTCTACGGGAGATCAAGTTCAACCCCGCCCTGTCGTCAACTAGCATCTTTGTAACCTTGAGGTTGCGGATCATTGGGGAGATCAACAATGACAAATATCCGACCGCAGTGGTGTGGTCAGGATGATTCTCTTCATCAAAGATGATAGGCGTGCGGGACCATTTAAGTGGCCTTCTGGATTCTACCGCTGGTTCCATAACATTGATCTCGCGTGCCCACTGCTTGAGCTGGCGATGAGAGGAATGCGGGGATTGATACGTCCATTCTGCATCATGCTTTTATATTGATGTTTATTGCATTATGGGTTGTTATTACACATTATGTCACAAGACTTATGCCTTTTCTCTCTTATTTTACAAGATTTACATGATGAGGGAGAATGCCGGCAGCTGGAATTCTGGAATGGAAAAGGAGCAAATATTGGTGACCTATTCTGCACAACTCAAAAAGCCCTGAAACTCCACGAAAGTCGGTTTTGGAAAATATAAAAAATATCTGGCGAAAGAAGTACAGGGGGGCCACCCACCGTCCACAAGGGTGTGGGCGCGCCCCCTGCCTCATGGGACACCTGGCAGCCCCCCGATGCCCATCTTCTGCTATATGAGGTGTTTTGACCTGGAAAAAAAATCATAAGGAGGCTTTCGGGACGAAGCGCCGCCGTCTCAAGGCGGAACCAATCTAGGGCTCCGACGGAGCTGTTCTGCCGGGGATACTTCCCTCCGGGAGGGGGAAATCTTCACCGCCGTCATCACCAACAACTATCCCATCTTTGGGAGGGTTATCTTCATCAACATCTTCACCAGCACCATCTCCTCTCAAACCCTAGTTCATCTCTTGTATCCAATCTTTGTATCAAAACCTCAGATTGGTACCTGTGGGTTGCTAGTAGTGTTGATTACTCCTTGTAGTTGATGCTAGTTGGTTTACTTGGTGGAAGATCATATGTTCAGAGGACATGGGGGAAGTCTTGCTATAAGTAGTCATGTGAATTTGGTATTCGTTCGATATTTTGATGAGATGAATGTTGTCTTTCCTTTAGTGGTGTCATGTGAACGTGGACTACATGACACTTCACCATTGTTTGGGCCTAGAGGAAGGCATTGGGAAGTAATAAGTAGATGATGGGTTTCTAGAGTGACAGAAGCTTAAACCCTAGTTTATGCGTTGCTTCGTAAGGGGCTGATTTGGATCCATATGTTTCATGCTATGGTTAGGTTTATCTTAATACTTCTTTTGTAGTTGCGGATGCTTGCAATAGAGGTTAATCATAAGTGGGATGCTTGTCCAAGTAAGGAAAGCACCCAAGCATCGGTCCACCCACATACCAAATTATCAAAGTAACGAATGCGAATCATATGAGCGTGATGAAAACTACCTCGATGATAATTCCCATGTGTCCTCGGGAGCGCTTTCCTTTATATAAGAGTTTGTCCAGGCCTGTCCTTTGCTACAAAAATGATTGGGACATATTGCTGCCCCTTATTTACTTTTACCACTTGTTACCCGTCACAAATTACCTTATCACAAAATTATCTGTTACCGATAATTTCAGTGCTTGCAGAGAATACCTTACTGAAAACTGTCTATCATTTCCTTCTGCTCCTCGTTGGGTTCGACACTCTTACTTATGGAAAGGACTACGATAGATCCACTACACTTGTTGGTCATCAAGACTCTTTTCTGGCGCCGTTGCCGGGGAGTGAAGCGCCTTTGGTAAGTGGAATTTGGTAAGGAAAAATTTATATAGTGTGCTGAAATTTACTGTCACTTGTTACTATGGAACATAATCCTTTGAGGGGCTTGTTCGGGGTATCTTCACCCCGACCTGTAGAGCAAAGAGTTTCTCCTCAACCTACTGAACCTACTGAAAATGTTTACTTTGAAATTCCCTCGGGTATGATAGAGAAACTGTTAGCTAACCCCTTTACAGGAGATGGAACATTGCATCCCGGTTTGCACCTAATCTATGTGGATGAAGTTTGTGGATTATTTAAGCTTGCAGGTATGCCCGAGGATGTGTTCAAGAAGAAGGTCTCTCCTTTATCTTTGAAGGGAGAGGCATTGACATGGCTTAGGCTATGCGATGATATTGGATCCTGGAACTACAACCGATTGAAATTGGAATTTCATCAGAAGTTTTATCCTATCCATCAGGTTCATCGTGATCGTAATTATATATATAATTTTTGGCCTCGCGAAGGAGAAAGTATCGCTCAATCTTGGGGGAGGCTTAAGTAAATGTTATGTTCATGCCCCAATCATGAGCTCTCAAGAGAAATTATTATTCAAAAAAAATATGCTCGGCCTTTTCTCAATAATCATGCTCGATACTTCTTGTACTGGTTCTTTCATCATGAAGACTATTGAATTCAAATGGGATTTATTCGAAAGAATTAAATGCAACTCTGAAGATTGGGATCTCGATGAAGGTAAGGAGTTAGGTATAACACCTAAGTTTGATTGTGTTAAATCTTTTATGGATACCGATGTTTTCCGTGAATTTAGCACTAAATATGGACTTGAATCTGAAATAGTAGCTTCTTTCTGTGAATCGTTTTCTACTCATGTTGATCTCCCTAAGGATAAGTGGTTTAAATTTCATCCTCCCATTGAAGTAAAAGTAGTTGAACCAATTAAAGTTGAAGAAAAGACTATCACTTATAATGTTGATCCTATTGTTCCTACTACTTACATTGAGAAACCACCCTTCCCTGTTAGAATAAAGGATCATGCCAAAGCTTCAACTATGGTTCGTAAGAGTAATACTAGAACACCTACACCCTCTGAGCAAATTAAAGTTGAACCTAGTATTGCTATGGTTAAGGATCTCTTGGTCGATAATATTGATGGGCATGTTATTTACCTCTGTGATGAAGCTGCTAGAATTGCTAGACCCGATACTAAGAATAAACATAGACCTATTGTAGGCATGCCTGTTATTTCTATTAAAATAGGAGATCATTGCTATCATGGCTTATGTAATGTGGGTGCTAGTGCTAGTGCAATACCTCATTCCTTATATGAAGAAATTATGCACGATATTGCACCTGTTGAGCTAGAAGGCATTGATGTTACTATTAAGCTTGCCCAATAGAGACACTGATACGTCCATTTTGCATCATGCTTTTATGTTGATATTTATTGCACTATGTGATGTTATTACACATTATGTCACAATACGTACGCCCTTTCTCTCTTATTTTACAAGGTTTACATGAGGAGGGAGAATGCCGGCAGCTGGAATTCCGGGCTGGAAAAGGAGCAAACATTGGACACCTATTCTGCACAACTCAAAAAGCTCCGAAACTCCATGAAACACCGTTTCAGAAAATATAAAAAATATATGGCGAAAGAGATCTGCCAGGGGGGCCACCACCTGTCCACGAGGGTGGGGGGTGCCTCGTGGGCCCGCTGGTGACCCCCCGATGCCCATCTTCTCCTATATGAGGTGTTTTGACCTGGAAAAAATCATAATGAGGCTTTCGGGACCAGACGCCGCCGTCTCGAGGCGGAACCAATCTAGGGCTCCGACGGAGCTGTTCTGCCGGGGATACTTCCCTTCGGGAGGGGGAAATCGTCAATGCCGTCGTCACCAACAAATCTCCCATCTTGGGGAGGGTTATCTTCATCAACATCTTCACCAGCACCATCTCCTCTCAAATCCTAGTTCATCTGTTGTATCCAATCTTTGTATCAAAACCTCAGATTGGTACCTGTGGGTTGCTAGTAGTGTTGATTACTCCTTGTAGTTGATGCTAGTTGGTTTACTTGGTGGAATATCATATGTTCAGATCCATTCTGCATATTAATACCCCCTCTGATCATGAACAATATTATGTCTTGTGAGTAGTTACTTTTGTTCATGTGAATTTGGTATTTGTTCGATATTTTGATGAGATGTATGTTGTCTTTCCTCTAGTGGTGTCATGTGAACGTCGACTACATGACACTTCACCATTGTTTGGGCCTAGAGGAAGCCATTGGGAAGTAATAAGTAGATGATGGGTTGCTAGAGTGACAGAAGCTTAAACCCTAGCTTATGTGTTGCTTCGTAAGGGGCTAATTTGGATCCATATGTTTCATGATATGGTTAGGTTTACCTTAATACTTCTTTTGTAGTTGCGGATGCTTGCAATAGAGGTTAATCATAAGTGGGATGCTTGTCCAAGTAAGGACAACACCCAAGCACCGGTCCACCCACATACCAAATTATCAAAGTATCGAACGTGAATCATATGAATGTGATGAAAACTAGCTTGACGATAATTCCGATGTGTCCTCGGGAGCGTTTTCCTTCATATATGAATTTGTCCAGGCTTGTCCTTTGCTACAAAAAGGACTGGGCCATCTTGCTGCACCTTATTTACTTTTACTATTTGTCACTTGTTACCAATTACCTTATCACAAAACTATCTGTTACTGATAATTTCAGTGCTTGCAGAAAATACCTTACTGAAAACTGCCTATCATTTCCTTCTGCTCCTCGTTGAGTTCGACACTCTTACTTATCGAAAGGACTACGATAGATCCCCTACACTTGTGGGTCATCAAGACTCTTTTCCGGCGCCGTTGCCGAGGAGTGAAGCGCCTTTGGTAAGTGGAATTTGGTAAGGAAAATTTTATATATTGTGCTGAAATTTACAGTCACTTGTTACTATGGCTCATAATCCTTTGAGGGCCTTGTTCGGGGTATCTTCACCCCGACCAGAAGAGCAAAGAGTTGCTCCTCAACCTACTGAACCTACTGAAAATGTTTGCTTTGAAATTCCTTCGGGTATGATCGGGAAACTGCTAGATAATCCCTTTATAGGAGATGGAACATTGCATCCCGATTTGCACCTAATCTATGTGGATGAAGTTTGTGGATTATTTAAGCTTGCAGGTATGCCCGAGGATGTTATCAAGATGAAGTTCTTCCCTTTATCTTTGAAGGGAGATGCATTGACATGGTTTAGGCTATGCGATGATATTGGATCATGGAACTATAATCGACTAAAGTTGGAATTTCATCAGAAGTTCTATCCTATGCATCAGGTTCATCGTGATCGTAATTATATATATATATATATATATATATATATATATATATATATATATATATATATATTTTGGCCTCGCGAAGGAGAAAGCATCGCTCAAGCTTGGGGGAGGCTTAAGTCAATGTTATATTCATGCCCCAATCATGAGCTCTCAAGAGAAATGATCATTCAAAAAATGTATGCTCGGGTTTCTCTCAATAATCGCTCCATGCTCAATAATTCTTGTACTGGTTCTTTTATGATGAAGACTATTGAATTCAAATGGGATTTATTGGGAAGAATTAAACGCAACTCTGAAGATTGGTATCTCGACGATGGTAAGGAGTTAGGTATGACCCCTAAGTTTGATTGTGTTGAAGATTTTAAGGATACCGATGTTTTCCGTGAATTTAGCACTAAATATGGACTTGACTCTGAGATAGTAGCTTCTTTCTGTGAATCATTTGCTACTCATGTTGATCTCCCTAAGGAGAAGTTGTTTAAATACCATCCTCCCATTGAAGTAAAAGTAGTTGAACCTATTAAAGTTGAAGAAAAGACTATCACTTATAATGTTGATCCTATTGTTCCTACTGCTTATATTGAGAAACCACTTTCCCTGTTAGAATAAAGGATCATGCTAAAGCTTCAATTGTGGTTCATAAGAGTAATACTAGAACACCTACACCCTCTGAGAAAATTAAAGTTGAACCAAGTGTCGCTATGGTTAAAGATCTCTTGGTTGAAATTTAGATGGGCATGTTATTTATCTCCAAGAGGAAGCTGCTAGAATAGCCAAACCCGATACTAGGAATAAACATAGACCTGTTGTAGGCATGCCTGTTATTTCTGTTAAAATAGGAGATCATTGCTATCATGGTTTATGTGACGTAGGTGCTAGTGCAAGTATAATACCTCATTCCTTATATAAGGAAATATGCATGCTATTGCACCCACTAAGTTAGAAGGGATTGATGTTACTATTAAGCTTGCTAATAGAGACACTATTTCACGAGTTGGGATTGTCAGAGATGTTGAAGTCTTGTGTGGGAAGGTTAAATACCCTGCTGATTTTCTTATTCTTAGTTCCCCACAAGATGATTTTTGTCCCATTATATTTGGTAGACAATTCTTGAATACTGTTAATGCTAAGATAGACTGCGTAAAAATTATTGTTACTATTGGTTTAGGGGATATGTTGTAGCGACCACGATCTGAATGGACCGAAGTCGCTGTGTTCTGTGTCATCCCTGGATCGGCAATGCTGACACACACAGTACTTGAAGGGTTTATAACAGAGTGGCAATCACACACTTATTACATCGAATGTCTCAAAAGAGAACTTATTACAAAAGTCTATGGCATAGCAAAATAACAGCGGAAGGCTTGGAAGATAAGTGAGTCCATCAACTCTAACGGCATAGCTGAGTGCATGAAAAACAACCTAGCATGTCTTACTTCTCGTCTGAAAAGTCTGCAACATAACATGTTGCAGCCCGAAACGGGTCAGCACATGGAATATGCTGGCAAGATAACACAGTAGAGCAAGTAACATAAATAAAGGCTAACACTATGTGCATATTTGGCTGGTGGAGGCTCTAAGGTAAAAGTTTTTGCGTAAAGCTAATTTTTTTCCTACAACAAAAGGAATAACTTTTATTTTAACTATCATGGTAGTTGAAACATCATTGAGAAGGTACCTCCAACTCAATCCCAATTAAAGTAGTCATCATTAACACAACAAATTAATTTTTAGAGTGATGAGATCAACCAATAATTCAAGTACCAGATACTCAAGGTTGTCCATAACCGGGGACACGGCTAATCATGATTAGTTTGTACACTCTGTAGGGGTTTGCACACTTTTCCCCACAAGACCCGATCTCCTCCGTTGGATTTCTCGCACTGCATGGTGTTTGAGAAACGGATGACCGAGACACGGTCTTTCAGAGGCATTTACTCTTTACCCAGGGTGGACCGGTACACTTACTTTCCCCTACATCTGCTAGTCCACCACTGAAAGAGCTCACACAACTTACTCATACTATGCCAGAGCCCATAATGGAATTGTGGCTGCACACGGAAGTTTCTAGCATGAATAGTTTTATGATCCCTTTGAGCCTGGGTGGCATTCCATAGGATAATCACACGGTACCCCCGGGATTTCCTAGGACAACACTGGATTCTCCAGGTGCCCTGCAACCAATCCACCCAGATGTGTATTCAAGTAGCCACCTTAAGTTGAACCATTGATTAACATCTCACATCTGTCATGGATTCTCTCAAACCCAAACCACGTCTACGAGCATAGCATAGCAACCTACACATAACATAGAAGTAACTCCCAAGGGTTTGAAAATAATGAAGGTAATAGGTTCTACCTCAATCTACTTCCCAGTCCCACAAGTTAATAGATCCTACTCATGCAATGTGTGAGGGGTTGATCTAATGCATATAAACTAGGTAATAAAGGGTATGATCAAAGTGTTACTTGCCTTGCTGATGATTCGCAAAACCTAGAGACTCGTAGTAGCACGCTTCGCACTCCGGGAATTCTATCACAAGCAAACAATAGCATACATAAGCAAACAAGCAAAGTTGCACAAACAGAACTCCAAAAGAAAATCTAACCAGAAAATTCAACTTAAGAACTCCGGTTTGCGAAAAGAATCAAATCAAACGGAGCTACGAAACCAAAACTGCGAAAGAAACAAGATCCGTTTACTAGATTGGTCTAAGATCAAATTTTACAGTAGCAAAACCTTGTTCAATTTGGTTAAACGGAAAGAGGGCATCGAGATGAAGATCTGGGCTTTTGAATCGCCTTATTCCGACTCTCGAGCGAAAAGAAAAACTAAAAACAAGATCAGGGCAGAAATCACGATCGAAAAATAATCACGGAAAAAGCCTTGAAAAAGAAAACCGACGAACAGGCTAACGAACGAACGTTCGTTGTCTGTGACTAACGGGCAAACAGCATTCGTTAAAACGAACGTACGGACGAACGTCCGCTAACTAACTAAACCGAAAAAAACGAACCGATCTATTTTAAAAAATAGATCTAGGGTTCCGAAAACAAAACCGATTAATTTAAAAAAAAATCGGCCGTACCTTAACGGGTCGGGCGGCGGGTGCGGGCTGTGGCGGCGGGGCGAGTTGCGGGCGGCGGGCGGCAACGGCGGCGGCGGCGGCGATTGTGGCGGCGGCGGCAGCGGGCGGCTAACGGCGGCGGCGGCGCGCAGCGGTGGCGGGCTCGGCTGCGGCGCGCGGCAGCGATGGTGGTGGAGGCGAGACGGGGGGCGGTGGCTTTATAGGCCCCGGGGGCGTCTTACTTGGCCAAGGGGCCAAGCGGCGGCGGCGGTGGCCACCCGGACTCCGGCGGGAGTCCGGCTCAGGCACGGCGGGGAAGGCGGTGGCGCACAGGCCGGCTGGGCCTTCGGCCCAGTTCGGTCCGAAACCAACTTTTTTTGTAAATTATCCTGATGCAGAAAACTCAAAAATAAAAACTAAACAAAGATGAAAAATTCTGAAATAAATTTTCACCGTCCTCTAATAAAGTTTAGGACAAAGTGAACATTTCTTTCCCGGACCTAAATGCAATTTTGAAAAACGCGCATTTTTTCCTATGCAAATAAAGTCGCAAATAAAGTCGCAAATAAATGCGAATAAAATTCCAAAAGTGATTTTAATATATTTTTTCCCTCCAATATTTCTTTTGTTTTAGAGAAGTCATATTCTCTCCGCTCATATATTTTATTAAGAAATATTTTTAGGGGAGAAAAATAAATAAAACCAAAGTGATCCCCGTACGGTATTCGAGAAAACTCAAATACGAAAACGGTAGAATTCCCAACTCTCTCCGTAGGTCGTTGAGTTGCTTAGAATTTTTTTCGAGGATCGCCACGCACAAATGCAATAAAAATATGCAATGTAGTATGATCTATGTATAACATTCCAAATTGAAAATTTGGGATGTTACAAACCTACCCCCCCTTAGAATGAATCTCGCCCTCGAGATTCGGCTAGGCTAGAGAACAGGTGTGGGTGGTCCTTGGATAGATTGTCCTCTCGTTCCCAGGTGGCTTCTTCCTCGGTATGGTGACTCCACTGGACTTTGCAAAACTTGATAACCTTGATGCGGGTGACTCTGCTTGAAAACTCGAGGATCTTGACGGGTTTCTCCTCGTAGGTCAGATCACTATCCAACTGAATTGCTTCTAGGGGCACTGTGTCTCTTAAAGGAATATCAGCCATCTCTGAATGACACTTCTTAAGCTGAGAAACGTGGAACACATCGTGCACTCCTGACAATCCTTCGGGTAACTCCAATTTGTAGGCAACCTCTCCCATGCGTTCCAAAACACGGTATGGTCCCACAAATCTCGGAGCTAATTTTCCCTTAACTCCGAAACGTTTAACTCCTCGTAGAGGCGACACTCTCAGGTACGCTCTGTCTCCGATTTCATAGGCTACTTCCTTGCGCTTCGAGTCTGCATAACTCTTCTGCCTGGACTGAGCTACCTTCAGTCTATCTCGAATCAGCTTAACCTTCTCTTCTGACTCTTTGATCAGGTCTGGACCAAATAACTGACGATCTCCGACTTCATCCCACATCAACGGTGTTCGGCATCTCCTCCCGTACAATGCTTCGAATGGTGCCATCTTCAAACTGGCCTGATAACTGTTGTTGTACGAGAACTTCGCGTAGGGCAAGTTGTCATCCCAACTAGATCCATAATCTAACGCACAAGCTCTCAACATGTCCTCCAGAATCTAAATGACTCTCTCGGTCTGCCCATCAGTCTGCGGGTGAAAAGTTGTACTGAATTCCAGCCTTGTTCCCAAAGTCTGGTGCAATTGATGCCAAAACTTTGAGGTAAACTGTGTTCTCTATCTGATACAATGGTCCTCGGAACTCCGTGCAGACTTACGATCCTGGTCATGTATATCTTGGCCAACTTTGCACCGGTATACGTGGTTTTCACAGGGATAAAGTGGGCTACTTTGTTCAAGCGATCCACTACTACCCAGACTGATTCATATCCTGATTTGGTTCTGGGCAATCCGGTGATAAAGTCCATGCCAAGCTTATCCCACTTCCATTCGGGTATCGGCATAGGCTGTAGCAATCTTGCTGGCTTCTGATGTTCCGCCTTCACTCTCTGGCGTACATCACATACTGCTACATACTCGGCAATATCCTTCTTCATTCCCGTCCACCAGAAACGTTCCTTTAAATCCAAATAGATCTTAGTGTTTCCGGGGTGTATCGAGTATGGTGAATCATGTGCTTCCTACAGTATCAATTTCCTGATCTCGGCATTGTTGGGCACATAGATTCGATCCTCAAACCACAAGGTGTCGTGTTCATCCTCACGAAATCCGTTGGCTTTTCCTTCACTCATCCTTTCCTTTATTTTTGCAACCTCTTTGTCATCCTTCTGGGCTTCTCGTATTTTTTCCAACAATGTTGACCGAACCTCCAATGTTGCAACAAAACCTCTAGGAACAATCTCCAAACGAAGCTCCCTGAGACCTTCCGCTAACTCCTTTGGCAATCCTCCCTTCACCAGGGTATTTGCATAACTCTTCCGGCTCAAAGCGTCTGCAACGACATTGGCCTTTCCTGGGTGATAGTGCAGCTTCATATCGTAATCCTTTATGAGCTCCAACCATCTCCTCTGTCTGAGGTTCAGCTCCTTCTGAGTGAAAATGTACTTCAAACTCTTGTGATCCGTGTACACATCACAACGATTTCCAGTAAGTAAATGTATCCAAGTTTTGAGCGCATGCACAACTGCTGCTAGCTCCAAATCATGAGTACCATAGTTCAACTCGTGCGGTCGAAGTTGATGAGACGCATAGGAAACAACTCTTCCATCCTACAAGAGTACTCCTCCAAGTCCTAAGCGTGAAGCGTCGCAATACACTTGGAAATCCTTGCGTATATCTGGCAAGATCAGCACTGGGGCTGTCGTCAACCATTTCTTCAACTCCTGGAAACTTTCTTTGCACTCTTCAGTCCAATGAAACTTTGTCTCTTTTTTCAACAATGTCGTCATCGACTTCGCAATATTGGAAAAATTCTCTATGAATCTCCAGTAGTATCCCGCGAGTCCAAGAAAACTGCGGATCTCTCCAACTGAAGTGGGTGCCAACCACTCAGTAACTGCGTGCACTTTGACGGGGTCCACTGCTATACCTTCTCCTGATATAACATGCCCTAAGAATCCAACTTTCTTCAACCAAAACTCGCATTTGCTAAACTTGGCGTACAACTGATGCTCTCTGAGCTTCTCCAGAACCAAATGCAAATGCTCCGCGTGTTCCTCTTCGTTCTTTGAGTACACCAAGATATCATCAATGAATACCATGACAAACTTATCCAAGAACTCCATGAATACTTTGTTCATCATACTCATGAAATAAGCAGGGGCGTTAGTCAATCCAAATGACATAACCGTATACTCATATAGCCCATACCTTGTGGTGAAGGTTGTCTTAGGTATATCCTTCTCTCGGATCTTCAACTGGTGGTATCCTGACCGTAGATCGATCTTGGAGAATACTTTAGCTCCTTGAAGTTGGTCAAACAAATCATTGATCATTGGCAGCGGGTACTTATTCTTAATCGTCACCTCATTCAGTGCCCATAATCAACGACCATCCTTAAAGATCCATCCTTCTTCTCGACCAAAAGCACTGGGGCTCCCCAAGGTGATGAACTCCGGTGAATAAATCCTTTCTCCAATAACTCCTTGATCTGCTTCTTGATCTCCTCCACATCATTTGCTGGCATCCGATATGGTCTCTTCGATATTGGTCCAGTGCCAGGCAATAGCTCAATCAAAAACTCAATATCCCTATCCGGTGGAATGCCTGGTAGCTCCTCTGGAAATACATCTGGGTAATCCTTTAATAAGGGCACTTCCTCCTGAACAACTCCCGTGAGAGAATGTACTTGTGTCCTTCTAGGCAAATGCCTAGACACATACTTGATCCGTTTTCCCTCCAGGGTGGTAAGCAAAATAGACCTACTGGCACAATCGATGTTCCCTCCATACATCGATAGCCAACCCATACCTAGTATCACATCCAATCCTTGTGACTCCAAAATTATCAGGTCTGAGGGGAAAACATGGCGTCCAATGGTCAATGGCGTCTGAAAACATCCTTGATGTGCAATATACTCTGCTCCTGGGGAACTTACTAACATGGGGTTCTTAAGGACTTGGGTGGGCAACTTATGTCTATTTACGAATCCCCTTGAAATGTATGAATGCGATGCACCAGTATCAAAAAGAACTATTGCGGTAAACGAATTAACCAAAAACTTACCGACAACTGCATCTGGTTGCTCCTCAACCTCCTCCACGGTCACGTGGTTCACTTGTCCTTTGTTGAACGGGTTGGGCATCTTCCCGGCGCTTCTGTTGCCGTTCCCATTCTTAGCTTCAGGGCAGTCCGTGGCATAGTGTCCATTCTTCACGCACTTGAACCAGGTGATGTGGCTTAAATCCCTCTTGGCGGGTGTGGATGGAGTAGAGCGGTTCTGATTATTGTTTGCTCCATTCCCATTCCCATTCTTGGTGCCATTGTGGTTATGAGAACTTCCTCCATTATGGGTGTGGCTTCCATGGTTATGGGTGTATCCTCCCGCGTTCGCGGTGAAACGGGGCTTCTGCTGGGCTCCAGAATTATTCCTTCCTTGTCCATACTTCCTCTTGCGGCTCTCAATCTACTGCTGCTTCCCTTCAATCATAAGAGCCTTGTCTACCAACTCCTGGTAGTTGTTGAAGGTTGCCACCATCAACTGTACGCTCATCTCATCATTCAGCCCTTCCATAAACCTCTCCTGCTTTGCGGCATCTGTGGCCACATCATCTGGGGCATAACAAGATAGAGTACTAAACTCGTCTACGTACTAAGCCACAGTACGATTTCCTTGGCGCAAGTTGCGGAACTCTCGCTTCTTCATGCTCATGGCTCCAGTTGAGACATGGGCAGTGCGAAAAGCTTGCTGAAACTGATCCCAAGTGACATGGGCTGCGGCATAAGTGGTTGTGTAATTCTCCCACCATGCTGCTGCTGGTCCAGCCAATTGATGTGCGGCAAAACACACCTTTTCAGCATCAGTGCAGTTTGCGGTGGTCAAATCCCTTCCAATCTTGCGCAGCCAGTCATCAGCAACTATTGGTTCAATGCTGCTAGCAAACACCGGTAGTTGCAACCTTAGAAAACGTGTCAGGTTGTCCACGGGTGGTGGTGGTGGAGGGTTGTTGTTGTTGTTCTGATTGTTCTGGACAAGAAGTTGAATCAACGTGTTCTGTTGCTGGATCAACTGAGTGAGCTCAGGGGGAAACTGAAATCCGGGCTCACGTCTCGGAGGCATCTGATGGGTGTAGAGGGAAGAGATTAGAATAGAAATGAGGTCTAAGGGAATTTCACTACCCATATGCACATGAGACAACACAATCATATCACACCAATCAATTTCAAGCAAGGGCTTATAAAGCTTCTAACTAACGTTACAAGAGTGCTCTAAATTCTACTCTATGGGGGGAAAACTACTAGTCATAGGGTGGTCATCTAGAAATTTTGATCGCCGGAAGATTCCATGATGTCAGCTCCAGCTTCATCTTTATAGTCTTCGCCACTATCATCAGGGTCTGAGTCCGTGTCGTCGATGATGATGTAGTCCTCAAAACGAATCTCCTTAGGTTCTTCTTCTTCTTCTTCTTCTCCTCCTGGTGCTGGATCTCCCATGAATACTCCTAGCTTCCTTGTGAAATCATCATTCTTCTCCACAAGTATTGTCATCTCCTCCTCGTATCTGTCGCGTGTAGACTTGAGTTCCTCTTCTAGCTCCAAGTTCCTGGTTAGCGCCTTCTTCAATTCTATCATCCCTGCGCACATCTGGTGCTCCTGTCGATGAATGTGCTGGTTTAACTCCTAGATGAACGCTGCAATGGACCTGTCCTTCCGGGTACTAATCATGTCCCATCGCTCATCTCGGCGTCCACAAATCTAGTAGATAGTGTCCTTCAGCCCCTGCATGTAGACTTCTCCAATACGTCCCATGGTAATGTGGGCTGCCATACTCTTGCCTAGGCTCCAGGTTGGTGCATCAAAGGAAAACTCTATTGGCTCAGTGGATGGTGTGAAGGTCCTCCCGGGAATTTGAACTTGAATACTCCATCGCTCTTCTTCGGGTAAAGTGGCGGTGTAGGTCCTGGTAAAGCTTGGTATTCCGATGTTCAGATACCTAGTGACTTCCTTCAAGTGACATCCAAAAGGTGTGTCTTCATCTGGTTGAGTGAACTTATTCCTTGGGTCCACCATCCTAAAGAGTAGAAAATGGAGAGGAGTCAGAAATGAGTAGAGAAGAGTGTCATAGGGTTTATCTTAGTGGTCGTGTCCTATAGTCAGCATGTGCACTGATACCATCTTGTAGCGACCACGATCCGAATGGACTGAAGTCTCTGTGTCTTGTGTCATCCCTGGATTCGTAATGCTGACACACACATTACTTGAAGGGTTTATAACAGAGTGGCAATCACACACTTATTACATCGAATGTCTCAAAAGAGAAATTATTACAAAAGTCTATGGCATAAGGCCAACTAGCAAAATAACTGCGGAAGGCTTGGAAGATAAGTGAGTCCATCAACTCCTACGGCATAGCTGAGTGCATGACAAACGACCTAGCACATCTTACTCCTCGTCTGCAACGTAACATGTTGCAGCCCGAAAGGGGTCAGCACATGGAATATGCTGGCAAGATAACACAATAGAGCAAGTACCAGAAATAAAGGCTAACACTATATGCATATTTGACTGGTGGAGGCTCTAAGGTTAAAGTTTTTGCGTAAAGCCAATTTTTTCCTACAACAAAGGAATAACTTTTATTTTAACTATCATGGTAGTTGAAACATCATTGAGAAGGTACCTCCAACTCAATCCCAATTAAGGCCCAGTTCTTTTGAGCAGATTGTGGAGAATTTTGGTCTGGAAAATCTGGAGCCAAAAGAACTCGTTTTGACTTCCAAAATCTGGAGAGGATTCTCTAGAATCCTAGTGCAATCCAAAAGCACCCAAAAAGCTTAGTTTTCCCAGAATCCTAAGATTTTGGCAAGTCCCACTAGTGAAAACGTTTCAGAATATAAACTTACCCCTATCCCATGGAGAAACTACGCCCAGAATGCCACTGGCCCATCCACGCGCTGGACAAAAAACCATCGAGCGCTTCGCTCGGCTGCCCCTGTTCGCGTCTATTCGCATCAGGGGAGCGAGCCACAGCGCGGGGGCTAGGGTTTGCTGCGCCGCCATTGGACCCACCTCGCCGGCCAGGCCCTTGCCGGCGCCGCCCGCCTGGCCCTTGCTGCCGCCGGCCAGGTTCCCGCCGCCGCCGCCTACCTTATCTCCCTCCGCCGCCCCTCCCTCCTTCGCTGCTCGTCCTCCCTTCGCCGTGTCTACGCCAACACCGACGGCCACCGGCGCTGCACCTCGACGGCCACCGGCGCTACACCTTGATGGTCACGGACGGCCACCGGCGCTGCACCTCGACGGCCACGAGCAGCCCACGCGAGGAGCAGACACCCACGGTGAGGCATCCTCTTTCCCTATCTCTGTTCTTCTTTTTTCTTATGATATGGATAGCTAGACTGATTTATGTTGCATAGTTAGATGGATTGGTGCTTGGATTTGTTAGATAGATGGATGGATGGTTGTATTGGTGCTATTGTACTGGAGATGTTGTTACATTGATATTTGTGGTATAATGCTAATGTGATAATGGTGAATGGTAGATGGAGAAAGTCAAAGAACCCAAAGCAAATTGGGACAGTGCTGCTCATACAATTTTTATGAATGTGTGCGTAGAGGAGGTTTGAGCAAATAACCGCAACGGTGGTTATTTATCGGACATAGGACAAGCTAATTTGCATAAAAAGTTCAACGAACACTCTGGAAGAAACTATTCAACCCGGCAAATCAAAAATAGGTGGGGTGTATGTAGAAGCGAGTACAACACATGGAAGACATTGATCCAGCAAGCATCTGGCTTAGGAAGAGATGAGCATACACACACTATTGCAGCTACAAATGAGTGGTGGGCATTGGAGATAAAGGTATTGTTGTTGTCATGTAATTTCTTAAATACCCAGTCATGTTGCTTCAGTTTTGATATTAACCTGTGATGCTATATGATTACAGGCACATACAGAAGCTGCCAAATTTCGCTATGCTCCACTAGCGGAGGAGGAAAAAATGTCAGAGGTTTTTGATACTACTTGTGTCACAAATGAGCATGCGAGGGCGCCAACTCCCTCGTATCAAGGTGATCCCTCTCGAATCAGTTTGGAGGATGACTCAGGGTGTGATAGTCATGAAGGCCATGTTACCCCTGTTCAAAATTGAGCCAAGGGTGGGAAGAAGAGGGCGTGTCCTTATTCGCCAAGTCCAAAGATGAATGACAAGTGGGCCAGTGAGAATGCAAAAAATGAGGCTTTTGTACGCATGGTGGACATCTTTGGTGCAAGAGACAAGAGGGATGCAGAGGAGATTGCAAGGGAGAAGAGGGATGCAGAGGAGAGAGCAAAGGAGAAGAGGGATGAAGAGGAAAGGGAAAAGAGAGGAAGGATGCAGAGAAGAGGGATGTAGAGGAGAGTGTGGATCCAACAAGACAAGAGATTAAACAAATGATGGCCATGGTGGAAGCGGGTGGTGCAAAACCAGGAAGTGATGAGCATGTCTACGCTACATTTCTTTTCATGGAAAAGAAATATTGTGATGTTTTCTCCACTTTCACGGCTCATGATTCTCTTGCAAGGCTTGGATGGATAAAGAGGATGTGGGAGCTCAATAATAAGTAGTACATCTATGTTTTAGTTGCTTTCTACCAGACTATTTACTTGTAATGTTCTTAGCTAAGCTACTTGCTTTGGAGGTGTACTTTTGTGAACTAAGGTATTTGCTTTGGAGATGTACTGTTATCTGAATTGTGTTGTATCTAATATTACACTGTGTGCATGTTGTTGTGGCAGATGGATAAATCCAGAAAGAAACAAGAAGATAAGGAATTTGAGGCGGCCATGGTTGCATTTGCTACGGATGTGGCGTCGTCAAGTGTGACACAGCCGTACGCACCAAGAAAGTTACATCTTGTTACAGGCCTCCAATGGGTAGAAGAGAAGGAGAAAGATGCAAAATATTTCTATGCTATGTTCAGAATGAGGAGGTCAGTGTTTCGCACATTGCATGATCTGTTAGTTCCGAATTATGGGCTTGAGTCAACTTCTAACATTTCATCCAAAGAAGCATTGGCACAATTTTTATGGACTGTGGGTACATGTCAGACAACTGATAATGTCGCAGATCGGTTTGCACATAGTCGTTCTGTCATTAATAAAAAATTCCACGAGGTTTTGGAGTGTGTAGACCGCATGGCCAGTGATTACATAAGACCAATTGATCCAACTTTCTCTGAACCACACACAATACTTAGAAAAACAAAGTTTTGGCCTCATTTTCAACATGCTATTAGAGCCATTGATGGAACACACATTAAGGTGGTTGTGCCTAAGGAGTTGGAGCCCCAACACAGGAATAGGAAAGGTTACACAAGTGAAAATGTTATGGCTGTGTGTGATTTTGATATGAGGTTCACGTTTGTTGTTCCCGGATGGCCCGGATCTGTTCATGACACATGTGTATGGAGCGATGCCATAGTTCGTTATGATCACTTTCCACAACCCCCCACAGGTAACATCTCACATGTATCCATATTGTTATATACGGGATGTGTCAGGGATATTACTAGCAGGTATAAACCGGCTAGTATAAACCGGATTATGGTAATTTAGTTGTATAATTGTAATGCCCAGTAGGAATTACGGCCCATGAAAGCTTAGGGCCCGCTTGTAACGTTATGGTTTGTAAACCGCCTGATCATGTAACTTGAGAGATAAGAAAGAAAGAGCAGAGACCGAGGCGGACACAAGTATGAGCCGGCCTCGGGACTCCGTAAACCGGACCGGGCGTTGCCTCTATATAAAGGGACGACCCGGCGACGGTTCGGGGAGGAGCAAGGGACAACCCGTCGAAACACAGGCAAGCGATCCGCTCCCTGTTCATCGACGCCCAAGTAATACCAAACCAAACTAGACGTAGGCTTTTACCTTCATCGAAGGGGCCGAACTAGTATAAATCCTTTGTGTCCTTTGTGTGCTTTTAACCCCTTCAAGCTAACCCGTGCGATGGTTCCATCATCAAGTCCGTTAAACCGGACATCTGCCGTGTTAATTCCACGACAGTTGGCGCCCACCGTGGGGCCTCCGCACGATGGTTTCGAGTTCTTGAAGGGCAGCTTTGAAGGGCTCAAGGGTTACGCGGTAGGCCGGATGACCAAGAGTCGCCGCGGCCGGATCTACATCGACGACGCAGGCTGGGGACCGGAGGCCGATTCAATTGAATATGGGTACCGGGTTCCCTTTGGCGATATCCACGTCTTCATCGGCAAGATCGGCGAACCGGGACCTAAGCCGGACGTCTTCCCCAACATCGTCGAGCTGGCTCAGCGTGCGAGATCAGCCCGGATTCAGCCCACCATGAGGCACGTTTTCGTTGGAGCAGTTCACGGGGTTCAAGCTGAGGACGGATCGGATTCCGGTGGCGAGACAGTTATCTATTCCGACGATGAATCTTCATCCGGAGAGACTGAGTCTTTGTATCAGTTGCGGGACGGCCGGTCCGAGGGTGATTCCGATGGAGACAGTATTCTGGGCCCCTTTGACCCGCCAAACCGGGTGGCTGTCTTTATGGCCGGTTCACAACCTACCCCGCAGTCCACGGTGATCGGGGCGACAGCAGAAGCTGGTGCAGGGGGGAGCGGCCAGGCCCTCTCACCCGCTGATGTTCTATCCACCTTGGTCGAGGAGTTCACAGCCCGAGCCATGGCAGAGGTAGCTCCAGCAGACAAGGCGCAACATGATGCAGAGCTCCTACAGCTAAAGGGCCGGATTGATCAAGCGAGGGAAAGTATGAAAACAGAGAAGGCTATGATAGCAATGAGGCAGGCAGAGCTGAATGATCAGGCTTTTCATCTAAGGATGGAGCAGGCCTCTGCACAGGGAGTAAGGAGTCGGAAGTACCAGTCTCGTCTACCGCCGGTTTACGAGGCGACGGATCTTTTCAGGACACCAGGGGCGGGGACCAGCAATGATCCGGCTTTAAACCGGAGGGCACCCCCAGCGAGGGATGAGCTGGTTTAGCAGCCTACTGCGGAGCAAGATTGGCGGATCACGTCTGCACCTCACGTTCCTACCCCTCCGGGTCATTATTCGAATCCTTTGGACAACATCGTTGCTGCTGCTTCACGCTTGCCCGCTTTACCCATTGAGGGGACATGCCCTGTGGCGTTGGAGGCACGTAGGGTCAAGGATCTACTTAATACGGCGTTAGTACAACAGCAAGCGTATTCTCATAGCAGGGAGAGGCTCCATTCAACACCACGCCCCAGCCGGAGTTACACTAGGCATTGGGAGGAACCAGAAGTGTCTAGGAGTGAACGCAGGCGCCACCGTCACAGACAAAATAATACGGCAGGCGTGGATGCACAAGCTCAGGATGCAAATCGGGTTAGATCGGTGGCCCGGGAGGAGGTCCGTCAAACGACGCCGGTTCACACAGCCACAGCAGAGACAGGAGTCACAACAAGTTCCTTTGGGGTGCAGTATCTTATCCCCTCTTTACGGAGCGTGAAGCTACCCAAGGATTTTAAAGGTCCACGAAAAGTGCCTAATTACACGGCAGATTTGGCTCCAGAAGCTTGGGTTGAGAGTTATGAGATGGCCATGGAGATGCTGGACGTGGATGAAGCGGCTTGTGGGAAATACTTCACCATGATGCTTGAGGGTACAGCCCGGACCTGGCTAAAGGGTTTACCCCCTAATTCTATCGGATCATGGGGAGAATTACGTCGCCAGTTTATCAAAAACTTCAAGGATACGTGCAAGCAGCCTTTGTCAGTGGTAGATCTAGCAGCCTGTATACAAGGAGAACAGGAGTCTACAAGCGCATGGGTGCGGCGAGTATCAGAGATCTTACACTCTTCGAACGGTATCAATCCCAGTACGGCAATAGTGACACTAGAAAACAATTGCCGGTTTGAGTCTCTCAAGTTAAAACTAGGACGGCTTAAACGGGATTGTAATGATATGGGAACTCTCATGAGCGCTCTGGTGAAGTATGGGGACTCTGACAACACTAAGTATCCAGAAGCGGAGGGAGACAAAGTAGGAAAAGTCAACAAGCCTGGTAAACCGGCGCCGGTTAATCCGGCTGCAACAAGATTCCTAGGCAAGCGAAAGGTGGAAGGTGGCTCTGATTTTGTGGCCAATACCCAAGTTCAAGGAGGTTTCCAGCGCAATAGGGGTAAGCCGCCTCCACAAACCGGCGGAGGAAACGTTAGCTGGGAGCAGGAGTTAAATGTGCCTTGTCCGAAACATAGCACAAGGGAACGACCAGCAAAACATACTATAGGAGAATGCAAGCCTTTGATGGAAGCCATAATGAGCCGGTTCAGCTCTAACAACGGGCCTCCAAACGGCAGTCCAGGCCCGGGGTTTTATGGTCCGGGTCCCCAAGGGAACGGCTCCGGATCAGGATATCGTGGCAACAACAGTGGTTATAATAACCGAGGCAATAATCAGTATGGCCAAGGCGGTTATAATAACCAAGGCAATCAGCAGCGTGGTCAAGGTGGTTACAATAACCAAAACAACCAACAGCAGGGCCAGGGTAATCACAATAACCAGGGCAGTCAGCAGCATCAGCAGCAGCAATCCGGATATCAGAGTAATCCGAAGGAGCTGAGTAGTGGGCAGTATCATGTGTTTACTACAAGTTTGTGTAAACGGGATCAAAAAGTTTTGAAGCGGGCGGTCCACGCGGTTGAACCGGCGACACCGCAATTCCTGCGCTGGTCAGAGCAGCCTATTGTGTGGAGCAGGGAGGATCACCCGTTGCGAGTTGATAATCCAAGTCACTTGGCCTTGGTGGTAGCACCACAGGTGGGTGGCTACAAGTTCACTAAAGTTCTCATGGACGGCGGCAGCAGCATCAATATCTTGTATTATGAGACTTTCCGCCGCATGGGGCTGACGGATAAAAAGCTAAGGCAATCAAATACAGTGTTTCTTGGAGTGGTGCCAGGTAAATCAGCTTACCCGGTTGGAAAAATTGACCTAGAAGTTACCTTTGGAGATGAACAGGATTCCAGGTCAGAGATGATAACCTTTGAAGTGGTCAAGATACGGAGCCCTTATCTTATCATGCTCTGTTTGGGAGGACAGTTTATGCCAAGTTTATGGCCAGGCCGTGTTATGTTTATCTACAGCTCAAGATGCCGGGTCAAAAAGGAACAATCACGGTTCATGGAAGCCGCAAGATTGCATTGGAGTGTGAGGAAGGAGACGCTGCCTATGCGGAGGCAGTGTGTGCTACGGAGGAATTGAAGTTTTACAAAGACAATGTTGATCCGGCAGATATGTCCCCGTTGAAGAAGCCAACTACGGAGCATGATCCGACGTTGAAGTTTAAATCCGCGGAAGATACCAAGCAAGTTGATTTTGTGCCAGGCGATTCGTCCAAGCAGTTCACTATCAGCGCTAACCTTGATCCCAAATAGGAAGGCGTGCTCATCGAGTTCATCCGTGAGAACCGGGATATCTTTGCATCTGACATGCCAGGTATACCGAGGGAACTCGCTGAGCACAGTCTTAATATTGATCCGAAGTTTAAACCGGTCAAGCAGTATCTGCGCCGCTTCAACGAAGAAAGACGCAAGGTAATAGGAGAAGAGGTGGCCAGGCTTTTAGCTGCAGGGTTCATAGTTGAAGTTTTTCACCCGGAGTGGTTGGCTAATCTGGTGCTGGTGTTAAAGAAAAATGGAAAGTGGAGAATGTGTGTGGATTACACGGAGCTAAACAAAGCTTGTCCAACTGATCCTTTTGCTCTCCCTCGCATTGATCAGATCATCGATGCTACAGGGGGATGTGAGCGGCTAAGTTTTTTGGATGCCTACTCAGGGTATCACCAGATCAAGATGGCAGTTAAAGATCAGGAGAAGACGTCCTTCATAACGCCATTTGGTGCCTTTTGCTATGTGTCTATGCCCTTTGGGCTCAAGAGTGCCCAAGCCACCTACCAGCGTTGTGTACAGAACTGTCTTAAGGGGCAGGTAGGTAGGAATGTTCATGCTTATGTGGATGATATCGTGGTAAAGTCAAGGAAGGAGGAGACGTTGATAGAGGACCTCAAGGAGACCTTTAACAATCTTCGGGCCTATAAAATGATGCTTAATCCGGAGAAGTGTGCCTTTGGTGTTCCGGCAGGCAAGCTCCTTGGGTTCTTGGTATCAAACAGAGGAATAGAAGCTAATCCGGAGAAGATCAAGGCAATCACATCTTTGACTAAACCGGTTTGCATCAATGATGTTCAGCGTATCGCCGGCCGGATCACAGCCTTGAGCCGGTTCATCAGCCGTTTGGGGGAGAAGGCGGTTCCGCTTTATCAGATGTTGGGAAAGACGGATCGATTTATGTGGAGTGATGAGGCGAACGCAGCGTTTGAGGATTTGAAGCGGCAGCTGGCAAAGCCGCCGGTCCTGGCTGCCCCTGTTGATAATGAGCCGTTGCTGTTATATGTCACCGGCAATGCACAGAAGGTCAGCGTAGCAATTGTGGTTGAACGCAAGGAAGCAGGGAAGGAATACCCGGTTCAACGTCCGATCTATTACGTCAGTGAAGTTCTCATTGAGTCCAAGCAAAGATACCCACATTGGCAGAAGCTGGTATATGGTGTGTTCATGGCAAACCGGAAGTTGAAGCATTATTTCCATGGCCACCCAATAACTGTTGTTAGTTCAGCACCGTTGGGGGATATAATCTAGAACAGGGAAGCTACGGGCAGAGTGGCGAAGTGGGCCATTGAGCTCAGCCCACACGAATTGAAATATGTGCCACGCACCGCTATCAAATCTCAAGCATTGGTGGATTTCATCAATGATTGGACAGAACTGCAAACACCAGAGGAGAAGCCGGATCTTACGTACTGGACGATTCACTTTGATGGTTCAAGGCAGTTAGAAGGCTCGGGAGCTGGAGTTGTTTTAACTACCCCGCGAGGAGATAAGTTTTGTTATGTCCTTCGTCTATTGTTTCCTTGTACTAATAATGCAGCAGAGTATGAAGCTTTACTTCATGGCTTACGGATAGCCAAGGAGATGAACTTGAGCCGGGTCAAGTGTTTCGGCGATTCAGATTTAGTGGCACAGCAAGTATCCGGTAAGTGGGACTCAAGAGATCCTCTCATGGCAGCTTACAGACGAGAAGTTGAAGCAGTTGCAGGATATTTCAAAGGATATCAGGTGGATCACATAGACCGGCGAAAGAACGAAGCGGCCGATGCCCTGAGCCGGCTAGGTTCTCAACGTAAACCGGTACCGCCGAATACTTTTTTGGATGAGTTGCACAGTCCATCGGTTCAAGTACCATCGGAGGAAGACCTGGCTGTTCCTGATCCGGAGGCACAGTTAGTTGCGGCACTGCATGTCATTCCGGATTGGACGATGCCCTATTTGGCGTATTTAAGCCGATGAGAGCTGCCGGACGACGAGATCGAAGCAAGACAGATAATCCGGCGCTCTAAGTCCATGACAATTGCAAACGGAGAACTTCATCATCGCAGCGTTTCTGGAGCGTTTCAGCGGTGTGTGTCAGCTGAGGAAGGTTGTGATATTCTTCGAGAGATCCATGAAGGGGATTGTGGACATCATGCCGGTTCAAAGTCCTTGGTGGCTAAAGCTTTTCGACATGGGTTCTATTGGTTGACAGCCCATGCTGATGCGGCGGATCTAGTCCGGAAGTGTGATGCTTGTCAGAAGTTTTCACGACGTGCTCTTGTTCCGGCACAGGAGCTCCGGATGATACCAATAACCTGGCCGTTTGCGACTTGGGGGCTTGATATGGTTGGACCCTTTAAGCGATCCCAAGATCAAAAGACTCATCTACTGGTGGCTGTGGATAAATTTACAAAGTGGATTGAGGCAGAGCCTGTGAGCAAGTGTGATGCGGCAACGGCGGTTAAATTCATCAAAAAGGTAATTTTCCGGTTTGGTTTTCCACACAGCATCATCACAGAGAACGGCACCAACTTATCTAAGGGTGAGATGGAAGAATTTTGTCAACGGGAACATATTCGCCTAGACGTATCTTCTGTGGCCCACCCTCAATCCAATGGTCAAGCTGAAAGAGCAAATCAGGAGATTTTGCGAGGTATCAAGCCCCGGCTTATGACTCCCTTGCAAAGAACACCAGGGTGCTGGGTTGAGGAGTTACCGTCTGTCCTTTGGAGTATCAATACTACGCCAAACCGGTCCACAGGTTACACACCTTTCTTTATGGTATATGGTGCTGAAGCGGTCCTTCCAAGTGATATCCGTCATGATTCGCCAAGGGTGACGGCCTATGTTGAAGCGGCAAACAAGCAGGCGAGACAAGACAGTTTGGACCGGCTGGATGAAGAACGTGATATAGCAGCAGCACGGTCTACAATTTATCAACAAGACTTGCGCAGATATCACCGTCGCCGGATCAAGACCAGGACGTTCTAGGAGGGAGACTTAGTACTCCGGCTCATCCAAGATCAAACAGATATGCACAAGCTATCCCCGCCTTGAGAAGGGCCCTTTGTGGTCAGCAAGAATCTGCACAATGGTTCATATTACCTGGTGGACATTCGAGAACACAAGGATTCACGGACGTCGGAAGAAGAGACAAAGAGGCCGTGGAACATCGCCCTCTTGCGGCCCTATTATACCTGAGCCATGAGCTCTACTGTATCCTATGTATATATTATGATTAATTCATAAATCGGCACCCTCGGTAAACCGGGGGCTCAGCCTTTTTTCCAATACAAGTGTCTTATGGTGATAACCATACATTTCTTATCACATGTTATATTTCAAATACTTCGATCGGTCTAATTGGTTGTGCAGGGCATATGTACTCTAGAGCAGTATATCACTGAAGGGCTTCCTGTTCAAACATAGGTCGGATTCGAACCAAAGAGAACATAGCCAAACTTACTGAAGGGATTCCTGTTCAAACATAGGTCGTATTCGAACCAAAGAGGACATGGTACCAGGCCCTCTGGATGGTACCCGCATCCAGTGATTGGCTAAAGTTTTATATGGCCAGCAGGGGGCAGGATTGTACCCGAATCTCAGATTAACCCCTGTTGGTTGCATCAGATTCCTATGGTTGTACCCGAACCATAAGGCCCTCTGGATGTTACCCGCATCTAGTGATTGGCTAAAGTTTTATATGGCCAGCAGGGGGCAGGATTGTACCCGAATCTTAGCTTAACCCCTGTTGGTTGCATCAGATTCCTATGGTTGTACCCGAACCATAAGGCCCTCTGGATGGTACCCGCATCCATTGATTGGCTAAGTTTTATATGGCCAGCAGGGGGCAGGATTGTACCCGAATCCTAGCTTAACCCCTATTGCTCATATCCGGTTCCTATGGACGGTACCCGCATCCATAAGGCCCTCTGGATGGTACCCGCATCCATTGATTGGCTAAACCTTGCTTTGAGCCTGGCAGCTCACAAAAAGCCTCGACTACATGGTTTTTATTTGCAAACTTGCATTTCTGGTGTTTATGTTTTATGGTTCTTTAATCCGGAGTGGGATAAACTCAAGAGTTGACCACATATCTACAAAAGTCTGGATAGAGCTCCAGCATGATCTAAACCGGTAGTTTTCTATTGAACCCGGGATTATTATTGGGTTTATCACAAAGATTCCCTCAGGAAAAATTGCAAATTACGCCGGATTATGAATATCAAGCATACTTGATGGCAGGTATGAAATTATTTCTGGTACAAACAAAACACTTATTTGAGATATTGTGAGAGCAATTTAATAGGTCCTGCGGTAAACCGCTAGGACATATTTTCAGTGTTATCTATACAGGAACAGATAATATGAAAATATCAGGCCAGACTTAAATTGGCAATATCAGAATAAAGTTGGAGAATCCGGATCAAGACAAACAATGTTTTATGCTATCCTATTACAAGGCATAGCAAGCCTGAACGGATTAAAGATTGTTCAGCAAAATGAGACTGCAACTACTAAGATATACTATGACCTACGCTTCCTCCTGCCGCGACGTCTGGGGATCAACTTGTTACGGAGTCTCTTCCTCTTCTTGAAGCGGCTGGAAGTCAGGGACGCACCAATCGATTTTCGTTAAAGCACGAAAGTACATCTCTTCATTGATGAGTTCAGACGGATCAATATCTGGGGCGAAAGTATGAGGGCGCACTGGTGGGATTAGATTGATGGTATCATAAACCGGCCCATCCAGCCGCTCGTTCTGTAAATCATACCCCGGATGATACCTGGACAAGTCTGATTCGGCAGCAAGCTTGCTAGCGAGAGGACGCATCTCCTTCGTCAAGGTGTGGAGATCTTTGGCAGTAAAAGCTGATCCGTCTTCTTTAGTGTTGGGATACCCATTCAAGGCTTCTTCCGGATCAAAGTCCGGAACCCACGCTTTGGCTCTGGTTAGTGCCATGAGAGAACCGGCTCGAGCAGCAGACTTCTTAACTTCTTCCAAGCGCACTCGCAAGACAGACAGTTTCTCTAATGTACCTTGGATAGTAGTGGGAGCCGGTTTATTGAAAGATGTTGCGCTTATGATCCTTTGAGCGCCGGAATACAGCTGCTCGACCAAAGTATAACATGCCTTGAGTTTTTTCCGTAAATCATCCCCAAGATGGGTGACACGACGCCCTGTATATGATTATCATAGTTAAACCGGAACGGATTAAAGATTGCTGGGATGAAAGCAGAAATACAGATTAAGTACTTACCGAAGACAGCAGAAGTCATCAGTTCTATTTGTCGCTTTAAACCGGTTAACTCTTCAGTCACCGGATTAAGGGCTTCCTCAACGTCCTTTGCCCTTTTTTCCAGATCCTTCTTCTGAACTTCAAAGGCGATCCGCTCCTCTTCAAAGAATTTCTTCAGCTGTTCAGCAGTCTTTAAGATCAGCGCCAAGTCTTTTTTGGCCTTAGAAGCAGCAGGTTCCGTTTCAGCAAGTCTGTTCCGGAGTTCGGTAATTTCTTCAGCCCTCCGGTTCAAATCAGCCTGCAAGGAAAATCACGTGGAATAGAAGCAAAAGTCAGACAAGTCTCAAGCACACAAACAAGTTGTCTACTTGACACTTGGGGGCTAATGGGAAGTTGAAGCGTCAAACAGTAGCAATTCAAAGACAAGTCTCAAGCACACAAACAAGTTGTCTACTTGACACTTGGGGGCTAATGGGCAGTTGAAGCGTCAAACAGTAGCAATTCAAAGACAAGTCTCAAGCACACAAACAAGTTGTCTACTTGACACTTGGGGGCTAATGGATAGTTGAAGTATCAAAAGGAAAAAATTCAGACAAGTCCCAGGCACATAAATCGAGTTATGACCTTGGCACTTGGGGGCTAATGTGAGATCATTTGCTTAATCAGGAAGTACCGGTTCACCTTCTAAACATAGCTAAACCGGAACTTGGGGGCTACTATGATATAGACAGAAGCATGTCAAAAGCAAAAATCAAAAGCAAAGGATTACCTCATACTTGTCCTTCATCATGTTAACCAAGCCTGCTTCATAATCTCGGCTAGTATGAAGCCGGTTCAAATACCCAGAATAGAGCTCCTGGGCACTCATGTCAGCGAAGCTAGATAGTTCTGTACTCCATTTACCCTTTTCTTGATGCAACTTCTCCGCTTTAGCCGTATGTTTGGCTAAGACAATGGGCTCAGCAGGAGCGGTGTAAGCTATACCGGTTACTTGAACTTCCGGAGAAGCAGTTGTTGGTGGTGGGGTCGCAGTGTGGACCGGGCTAGCAGGAGCCGGACTAGTCCGAGGAGGATCGGCCCGGGCAAGACTTGCCGGTTCATGGACATTTCCAATGTTGGGATTCTCAGGTGCAGTAGTATGATCCATAGGAGCAGGATCTTCAAGCGGAATTGTGGGCTCGCCTTCCGGAGGTACGGTTGTATCCGGATCAACCGCCGGATCATCAGTGGAAGTCTCAGCAGTTGGTTTATTGGCCTTAGCCCTTTTGCTGGGTTTAGGCTTGCTGAAAGGAATTAGGAAGAAAAATCAGAGCTACAGAAGTAAAAGCAATTATAAACCGGATTGGATGAAAAACTTACCCTGGGACGGTCTTCAGAGCTGGGACTTGTGTGGCAGTGGATTCGCCAGAGGAAGATAAGGGAGTCTCCTGATAATTAGGGTCAGACGATTTAAGCGGTTTGCGTATAAGCCCGGCCTTGGGATGAAGGAGAGATGGAGAGAGTATAACCTCAGAGCGGCGCCTCCGAGCCGGAGTAAGAGATATGCCGGATGATTCAACTGCAAAACCGCTATGGCGGGTAGTCCGGCGAAGGGCTTCATATTGTTGTTTCTTCAAAAGAAAATTGGGGTCCAATTGAGCATAAGGGTGAGAAAACTGATATTTCCGGACTGTCCGACGAATTTTTTGTGGAGGCGGTTCCGAATCTGAAGAAATAATAGTTACCTCAATTTCTGTCGGTTTATCTCCTTCAGCCAACTCCTGTGAAAAGTTACCATTAAACACAAATATGGATAAAAAGTGAACAAGTCATAGCCGGATTAACTCATACCTCAGAGTCCGGATCATCATCTTCAGCATGTGAACCAGAGCCAGCAGCCGCCTTTTTCTTCTTGATAGCGAAAGCTTTCCGGCGTGGCTATTTTCCGGCCTTCTCCTGAGGTTTCCTCTTCCAAAAAGGATCATCATCCTGTTCAAAAGGTGAGAGATAATTAAAAGAACGATTTAAAGGAACGGATTACAAACATATGAAAGAGAGTAAGACGTACTGCAGGCAGCTTGTTTTTCTTGTAATATGGAGCCAATCCGGTTTGGCTACATTCTTCTAAGGTGACATTAAGCATCTTCTTAGCAGACTCAGTGACTTCCGATTCAGAAAGTTTGTCCTTAGAAAAACGTTGAGGATCATCCGGCTTACCAGAATATTTATACATCAAGCTTGGGCGCGGGCTCGGAGGAAGGATGCTCCAAGAAAGCCAGCAGCGCATAAAATCCACTCCGGTTAAGCCGTTGGCCATAAAGGCCTTTAGCCTGGCAAGTTGAGAAGCAAACCGGGGCCGCTCTGAGGAGCTGAGGCGCTGCGGCAAGGGGTGATCCTCCAGAAGACGGTGCTCGCGATAACCCGGCAATGGGTTTTCCCCTTCAGGTGAAGTATCAATGCAATAAAACCAAGACTTATTCCAATCCTTGGGGTGTGTGTGGAGAGCGGCATGAGGAAAGACTACATCTTTTCTTTTCTGAATACTGACCCCGCCCAGTTCTTGATGAGGTCCACTAGTAAACTTAGTTCGCCGGTTCAGGTGGAAGAAGTCCCGGAACAGGTCAACAGACGGCTCTTCTTGCAAATACACCTCTGAGAAAACTTGAAAATCACAGATGTTGGAGACAGAGTTGGGACCTATGTCCTAAGGGTGAAGCTGGAAAGCGGCAAGCACATCCCGGAAGAACTTTGAGCCGGGAGGAGTGAAACCTCGAGCAATGTGGTCGAAGAAGACAATAACTTCCCCCTCTTTGGGAGTAGGAGGGCATTCATCTCCTGGAGCCCGCCATTTTAAAACAGACTGAGGGCCTAAAGTGTCGATTGCAGCAGCATTGACTAAATCTTCTTCCGTAATAACGGAAGGAACCCAGTTGCAAGAGACAAACTGTTTGGCCATAGCAACAGAAGAACAAGTGCTGAAAGGGTAAAGTGTACACCCGGATTATTCGAGTACAGTGGCGTAAACCGGAAGACATATGCAAAGATCACGCGACGGTTTAGACAAGGGACTAATGATATGGCTAACCTGGCAGTAAGAAACGTATTACTACCGGTTCATGATAATAAAAAGAGAAGCTAAACCGTCGCGTTCGTCATTGAATTTTTACAGAAGCAGCATATGACTGTTTAAACCGGAGAATACTTTATAGATCTAGAAAGGTGAAGAAACAAGTTTTTGCAGACAGCTAAAGTATAACAGATCTGAACACTCAGGAAAAACAAAAACAAATACGCTGCTATTGTAAGAAGAACTAGGGGGATCATATACAGAGCAGACAAATTTAAAGGTTGAATCTAAAAGACGAGATCTAAAGTATACAGCAGCGGAACAGAGGCAAGTTTTAAGGACAAGATCTAAAGGCTGAAATTACTGCGGACTTGGTGCCTAGGATGAACAGATGAAGCTTTCACCGAGGTTTAATGGCGGAGACGCGAGAAGAACCCTAGAGCTATAGATCTACAGCGAGGAAGATGAAGTACCTGGAACAGCAAGAAGCGGCGGCGGAGTTTCTCTGGTTGCACTCAGGTTGATGCAGCGGACGGCGGAGACTTGAGCTCGACGGACGACGGCGGAGACTTGAGCTCGACGGACGACGGCGGAGACTTGAGCTCGGGCGACGGAGGAAGAAGAACGAACGAAAGGAGATAAAGAACAGAGGCAGTAGTATTTATAAAGGGGCAGAGTCGAAACGGCAGGCGCGAGATTTGAGGAGGCAGAAGATTGGATAAAGATTCCCTGTCGCCTCGATTCTCGGAATGGCCTTAAACAAAGGTGATAGACAGCTGGGCGCGTTAAATGTGGAAATGATGTCACGGTCAAATCAAGTGATTTTCAAGGATGACGTCATGGCCGGTTTATAAAAATGAGAAGATACAAGAAAAGAAGATCATGCAAGACTGGAAAGATTGATGTGAACAAGTTCAAATCATTCTGGGGCCTAATGTCAGGGATATTACTAGCAGGTATAAACCGGCTAGTATAAACCGGATTATGGTAATTTAGTTGTATAATTGTAATGCCCAGTAGGAATTACGGCCCATGAAAGCTTAGGGACCGCTTGTAACGTTATGGTTTGGAAACCACCTGATCATGTAACATGAGAGATAAGAAAGAAAGAGCAGAGACCGAGGCGGACACAAGTATGAGCCGGCCTCGGGACTCTGTAAACTGGACCGGGCGTTGCCTCTATATAAAGGGACGACCCGGCGACGGTTCGGGGAGGAGCAAGAGACAACCCGTCGAAACACAGGCAAGCGATCCGCTCCCTGTTCATCGACGCCCAAGTAATACCAAACCAAACTAGACGTAGGCTTTTACCTTCATCGAAGGGGCCGAACTAGTATAAATCCTTTGTGTCCTTTCTGTGCTTTTAACCCCTTCAAGCTAACCCGTGCGATGGTTCCATCATCAAGTCCGTTAAACCGGACATCTGCCGTGTTAATTCCACGATAGGATGGTATGTTGGAAATTTCTAATTTCTTTTGTTGATGTTATACTATAGATAAATATTATCTTGTCGACTCCGGATATCCAAACAGGGTTGGATATCTATCTCCATACAAAGGGCAACGATACCATGTACCAGATTTTCAACAACACCCACCAGTTGGGAGATATGAGACATTCAACCATCGACATTCTTCTTTGCGAAATGTCATTGAAAGAACATTTGGTGTTCTCAAGATGAAATGGCGAATTCTTGGAGCTGGAGGCATACCTCGGTACAAACCGGAGACCCAAAATATGATTTTCACTGCATGCATGTGTCTTCACAACTGGATTCATGATAGCAAGTTACGTGATGAGCATTTTGACAAGTTTGACAATGATGCATATCTGCAACCTCCATTGCCATTTACAGGAGCCAATGCTCTACCACCAGAAGATGATGGTACCATGAACGCAATACGCGAGACGATTGCTGCTAGTCTCGTACCTTGAGATTATCCATTTTTATTAGTTCATCCACTTTTGTAAGGAACAAATCTTTAAATCCATTCGAAATGTAATATTTAGCACTTCTTATGACATTCGTAAATCACTTTCGTATTCATATTCAACAAGATATTGTTAGAAACAATAAGGTGTTAATAAATTCATCAAACAATTCTGTCTAAGGGTACTACAGACATTTCAACACACAACTCTTTCTAGAATCTCAACCTACAATCCCAGAAAAGAACTCGGCAACAGATTCTGGGAGAAGTAGATTGTGGGAGAATTTTCCAAAATCTTGATTCTGCAGAATCCTGTGTGAAAAGAACTGGGCCTAAAGTAGTCATCATTAACCCAACAAATTAATTTTAGAGTGATGAGATCAACCAATAATTCAAGTACGAGATACTCAAGATTGTCCATAGTTGGGGACACGGCTAATCATGATTAGTTTTTACACTCTGCAGAGGTTTGCGCACTTGTCCCCACAAGACTCGATCTCCTCCGTTGGATTTCTCACACTGCATGGTGCTTGAGAAACAGATGACCGAGACACAATCTTTCAGAAGAATTTAATCTTTACCCTGGGTGGACCGGTACACCTACTTTACCCTACATCTGCTAGTCCACCACTGAAAGAGCTCACACAATTTACTCATACTATGCCAGAGCCCATAATGGAATTGTGGCTGCACACGGAAGTTTCTAGCATGAATAGTTTTATGATCCCTTTGAGCCTGGGTGGCATTCCATAGGATAATCACACGGTACCCCCGGGATTTCCTAGGACAACACTGGATTCTCCAGGTGCCCTGCAACCAATCCACCCAAATGTGTATTCAAGTAGCCACCTTAAGTTGAACCATTAATTAACATCTCACATCTGTCATGGATTCTCTCAAACCCAAACCACGTCTACGAGCATACAATAGCAACCTACGCATAACGTAGAAGTAACTCCCAAGGGGTTGAAAATAATGCAGGTAATAGGTTCTACCTCAATCTCTTCCTAGTCCCACAAGTTAACAGATCCTACTCATGCAATGTGTGAGGGGTTGATCTAATGCATAAAAACTAGGTAATAAAGGGTATGATCAAAGTGTTACTTGCCTTGCTGATGATTCGCAAAACCTAGAGACTCGTAGTAGCACGCTTCGCACTCCGGGAATTCTATCGCAAGCAAACAATAGCATACATAAGCAAACAAGCAAAGATGCACAAACAGAACTCCAAAAGAAAATATAACCAGAAAGAAACAATATATGTTTAATAGATTGGCCTAAGATCAAATTTTACAGTAGAAAAACCTTGTTCAAGTTGGCTAAATGGAAAGAGGGTGTCGAGACGAAGATCTGGGCTTTTGAATCGCCTAATTCCGACTCTCGAGCGAAAAGAAAAACAAAAAACTAGATCATGGCAGAAATCGCGATCGAAAAATAATCGTGGAAAAAGCCCTGAAAAAGAAAACTAACGAACATGCTAATGAACGAACGTTCGTTGTCTGTGACTAAAGGGCGAACAACGTTCGTCAAAATGAACGTACGGACGAATGTCCGCTAACTAACTGAACCGGAAAAAAACCGAACCGATCTATTAAAAAAAACAGATCAAGGGTTCTGAAAACAAAACCGATTGGTTTCAAAAAATGGCCGTACCTTAACGGGTCAGGCGGCGGGTGCGGGCTGCGGCGACGGGGCGGGTTGCGGGCGGCGGGCGGCAACGGCGGCGGTGTCGGCGACTGCGGTGGCGGCGTCGGCGGTGGGCGGCGGCAGCAGCTAGCGGCGGCGGCGGCTAACGGCGACGGCGGCTGCGGCGTGCGGCCGCGGTGGTGGTGGAGGCGAGATGGGGGGCTTTATAGGCCCGGGGGGCGGCGGCGGCGGCCACCCGGACTCCGGCGGGAGTCCGACTCGGGCACGGCGGGGAAGGTGGTGGCGCACGGGCCGGCTGGGCCTTCGGCTCAGGTCGGTCCGAAACCAACTTTTTTTTTAAATTATCCTGACGCAGAAAACTCAAAAATAAAAACTAAACGGAGACGAAAAATTCCGAAATAAATTTTCACCGTCCTCTAGTAAAATTTAGGACAAAGGGAACATTTTTTCCCCGGACCTAAATGCAATTTTGAAAAATGCCGCAAATAAATCCGAATAAAATTCCAAAAGTGATTTTAATATTATTTTTCCTCCAATATTTCTTTTGTTTTAGAGAAGCCATATTATCTCCGCTCATATATTTTACTAAGAAATATTTTTAGGGGAGAAAAATAATTAAAACCAAAGTGATCCCCATACCGGTATTCGATAAAACTCAAATACGAAAACAGTAGAATTCCCAACTCTCTCCGTAGGTCCTTGAGTTGCTCAGAATTTTTTTCGAGGATCGCCATGCACAAATGCAATATGATCTATGTATAACATTCGAAATTGAAAATTTGGGATGTTACATATGTCTCATGACTTTAACTTTGCTAAATTTCGTAGACAACCCCATGATAAAGAATTGCCTAGTAAAGGATGAAATTATTGGTCTTGCTTCTATTGTTGTGCCTCCTAACGATCCTTCAGAACAATATCTGCTAGACCATGAAAATGATATGTATATGAATGAGAGAAGGGAAATAGATGAAATATTCTTTAAGAAGGGACCCTTATTGAAAAACAACTTGAATGTTGAAATTCTAGGGGATCCTCCTCCACCCAAGGGTGATCCCGTTTTCGAACTTAAACCATTACCCGATAATCTTAAGTATGTTTATCTTGATGAAAAGAAAATATATCCTATTATTATTAGTGCTAACCTTTATAAAGCAGGAAGAAGAAAAATTATTGAAAACTCTGAAGAAGCACCGTGCTGCTATTGGCTATACTCAGGATGATCTTAAGGGCATTAGTGCCACTTTATGCCAACACATGATAAAGTTGGAAGAGGACGGGAAACCGGTAATCGATCATCAACGACGGTTAAATCCTAAAATGGAAGAAGTGGTAAGGAAGGAAATACTAAAGCTTCTAGAGACAGGTATAATTTATCCAGTTGATGATAGCGAGTGGGTAAGTCCTGTCCATTGTGTCCCTAAGAAGGGAGGTATGACTGTTGTTCCTAATGATAAAGATGAATTGATCCCACAAAGAATTATTATAGGTTATAGGATGGTAATTGATTTCTGTAAATTAAATAAAGCTACTAAGAAAGATCATTACCCTTTGCCTTTTATTGATCAAATGCTAGAAAGGTTATCCAAACATACTCATTTTTGCTTTCTAGATGGTTACTCTGGTTTCTCTCAAATATCTGTGTCAAAAGGGGATCAAGAAAAGACCACTTTTACTTGTCCTTTCGGTACCTTTGCTTATAGACGTATGCCTTTTGGTTTATGTAAGGCACCTGCTACCTTTCAAAGATGCATGATGGCTATATTCTCAGATTTTTGTGAAAAGATTGTTGAGGTTTTCATGGATGATTTTTCCATTTACGGAACTTCTTTTGATGATTGCTTGAGCAACCTTGATCGAGTTTTGCAGAGATGTGAAGAAACTAATCTTGTCTTGAATTGGGAAAAGTGCCACTTTATGGTTAATGAAGGCATTGTCTTGGGACATAACATTTCTGAAAGAGGTATTGAAGTTGACAAGGCTAAGGTTGATGCTATAGAAAAGATGCCGTGTCCCAAGGACATTAAAGGTATAAGAAGTTTCCTTGGTCGTGACGGGTTTTATAGGAGGTTCATTAAGGACTTCTCCAAAATCTGCAGGCCTCTGACTAATCTCTTACAAAAAGATGTTCCTTTTGTCTTTGATGATGATTGTTTAGAAGCATTTGAAATACTTAAGAAAGCATTGATCTCTGCACCTATTGTCCAGCCTCCTGGCTGGAATTTACCCTTTGAGATTATGTGCGATGCTAGTGATTATGCTGTAGGTGTTGTTCTAGGACAAAGAGTTGATATGAAATTGAATGTTATCCAATATGCTAGTAAAACTCTAGACAGTGCCCAGAGAAATTATGCTACTACTGAGAAAGAATTTTTAGCAGTTGCATTTGCATGTGATAAGTTTAGGCCTTATATTGTTGATTCTAAAGTAACTATTCACACTGATCATGCTGCTATCAAATACCTTATGGAAAAGAAAGATGCTAAACCTAGACTTATTAGACGGGTTCTCTTGCTGCAAGAATCTGATTTGCATATTATTGATAGAAAGGGAGCTGAGAACCCCGTTGCAGACAACTTGTCTAGGCTAGAGAATATTCTTGATGACCCACAACCTATTAATGATAGCTTTCCTGATGAACAATTAGCTGTCATAAATACTTCTCGTACTGCTCCATGGTATGCTGACTATGCTAATTACATTGTTGGTAAGTTTATACCACCTAGTTTCACATACCAGCAAAATAAAAAGTTCTTCTATGATTTGAGACATTACTTCTGAGATGATCCACACCTGCATAAAGAAGGAGTAGATGGTATTATTAGACATTGTGTACCTGAGCATGAACAGGAACAGATCCTACGCAAGTGCCACTCCGAAACTTATGGAGGACACCATGTTGGAGATAGAACTGCACATAAGGTATTGCAATCAGGTTTTTATTCGCCTACTCTCTTCAAGGATGCTCGTAAGTTTGTCTTATCTTGTGATGAATGTCAAAGAATTGGTAATATCAGTAGACGTTAAGAAATGCCTATGAATTATTCACTTGTTATTGAACCATCTGATGTCTGGGGCTTTGATTATATGGGACCGTTTCCTTCCTCTAATGGGTGCACACATATTTTAGTTGATGTTGATTACGTTACTAAGTGGGTAGAGCAGTGCTGATCACAACACCTCTATTAAGATGCTTAAAGAAGTTATTTTTTCGAGGTTTGGAGTCCCTAGATACTTAATGACCGATGGTGGTTCACACTTTATTCATGGTGCTTTCCGTAAAATGCTTGCTAAGTATGATGTTAATCATAGAATTGCATCCCCTTATCACTCGCAGTCTAGCGGACAAGTAGAACTAAGTAACAGAGAGCTGAAATTAATTTTGCAAAAGACATTTAATAGGTCTAGAAAGAATTGGTCCAAGAAACTTGATGATGCATTATGGGCCTATAGAACTGCATACAAAAATCCTATGGGTATGTCTCCATATAAAATGGTTTATGGAAAAGCTTGTCACTTACCTCTTGAGCTAGAACGTAAGGCATATTGGGCTATTAAAGAGCTCAATTATGATTTCAAACTAGCCGGTGAGAAGAGGTTATTTGACATTAGCTCGCTTGATGAATGGAGAACCCATGCTTATGAGAATGCCAAACTGTTCAAAGAAAAGGTTAAAAGATGGCATGACAAAAGGATACAAAAACGTGAGTTTAACGTAGGTGATTATGTCTTGCTATACAACTCTCGTGTAAGATTTTTTGCAGGAAAACTTCTCTCTAAATGGGAAGGTCCTTACGTTATCGAGGAGGTCTATTGTTCCGGTGCCATAAAAATCAACAACTTCGAAGGCACAAATCCGAAGGTGGTGAATGGTCAAAGAATCAAACATTATATCTCAGGTAACCCTAAAAATGTTGAAACCAATGTTATTGAAACTGTAACCCCGGAGGAATACATAAGGGACACTTTCCAGAATGATTCAGACCCCGAAAAGGAAGAGGTATGTGGTACGGTAAGTAAACCGACTCCAAAATAGTTCTAATGGCAATTTTTCACCGTTTTGGATTACTTAGAAAAATAGAAAAATAAGTGGCAGTCCGGAAAGGACACGAGGCATCCATGAGGGTGGAGGGCGTTCCCTACCCCCTGGGCGCGCCCCCTACCTCATGGGCACCTCGTGTGCCTCCCAGACTCCGATTTCCTGCACGTTACTTCTTTTGGTCGGTAAAAATTCACTATATATTCTCCCGAAGGTTTTGACCACCGTATCACGCAAAAATCCTCTGTCTCCGTTTCGAGTTGTTGTGTCTGACAGATCTAGATCATCAGGGCGTCTTCCAGCACCCCCAAGGACAAGTTCTTCGAGAAGGTCATCAACCCCTACCTCGCGGAGGTGCTGCATCACCCTCAAACCATCGAGGTGCGTGAGTGTCAGGACCGGTCCTTCAGTAAAATAATTACCGGAAGAACGACCTTTTTATTGAACCAGCAAGGAATATTATTTCTTGTTGGCAGACAAATCCTTGATACAGAATTCCAGTACACTGAATATTATACAAGGTTGAGCTGGGGGTTGCTCAACAATTTTATTACAAGCGCACCAATACAGTACATAAAGGCGGACATGACACAAGGCAGGGTGGCATACTACTAACTCATAATAAAGGTGGTGGATATGTCACAGTGAAGTGGGTGATGTGACTCCAATATATCACAGTTCATCGAGTGTCGGAGTGAGACCCAATGAATTTATTTGGTGGTAGGCGGAAGCGGTTATAAAACAGTGATCAACTCCAGGATCGCAAGGGACTGATTGGGACTTCACTAGACGTCGGACTCTCTATCGAACTCTTCATCCATGAGATCGCCTTCGTCCACATCTGGCCAAATTAACAAGCCAGGTGAGTACTTTGAATGTACTCGCAAGACAGTTCGGACTTAAGATATAACAAATGCCAACATGATGCATATGAGTATTCTAGCAAAAATGCGACCGGAATAAAAATATTAATGTGCTAAATGCAACGATAGAAGTCGGGCGGTAAATCCTCCCGAAATCCATAAGATAAATAGAAAGAGACCAAACGAGTGTCTGAGTGACGCCTCGTAAGAAAATAATAAATGATAGCAGGCCACAGTCGGGCGTCTGAGCGACACCTCATAAAGGGCTTATAGCAAAAATAAATAACAAGAATGCGAATGCCTCAGTCGGACGTCTGAGCGACATCGCATAAAGGGCTTATAAATAAAAAGAATGCCACAGTCGGACGTCTGAGCGACATCACATACAGGGCTTATAAATAAAAAGAATGCCATAGTCGGACGTCTGAGCGACATCACATAAAGGGCTTATAAAGAAAAAGAATGCCACAGTCGGACGTCTAAGCGACATCACATAAAGGGCTTATAAAGAACAAGAATGCCACAGTCGGACGTCTAAGCGACATCACATAAAGGGCTTATAAAGAACAAGAATGCCATAGTCGGACGTCTAAGCGACATCACATAAAGGGCTTATATAGAACAAGAGTATAATGATGAAATACTTTTGGAAGTAAATCAATTCAGAGATAGTTGGTGAGTTCATCTACCAAATGAACTTGACGAAATCACTGCTCTTGTTACCATCAAGAATTCACTAGAGACGGTCACCGGTTGACACGAAGATTTGACCCTAGGCCATAAACATGGCTACTGGAAGAATTTAACTCTGCAGAGCTTGTACTATTAACTCATAGCCAACGGATTATACTAGCCACGGGGACTAGTTCCGTCCACGGTGTTTTAGTAGAAACCCAACTAACCAGTACACACCCATTTAATATCCTGCTGTCCGGAATCACCCGCGACAACATTCACGAAAAACTTTAAGACGGGGAGGCTACAACCTCGAATGGCATGGGATCAAATTTATATATGCGCACTCTAAGGGGTGCCCCCCTCTCAGTCCCAACCGAAAACACCCATGCCCCCTGACCGGATGACGGGCTTTAATCCAGGGCCATGGAACCCTCATCTCGGCCCCTCTACTTGGTGTGTACTCGGGAAGTGGTTTACAACTGACTAGACCGTAATCTCAACAGATGGCCTATGATAGTACCAAAAAGGAGATGAACGGAATCACGACATGATCTCCGTTGATACTGAGTTAACCAAATACTGGCATGCTCCAACAATACCAGCATTCCACCCATCATGTCACCACATGATCGAGGTGGTTCAAACATTATCATTCGGGGCTCACCCGAAGCTTGTTTGCATGAAATATAACCATACACATATGCATATATGACCATGCTTATGAAAAGAACTACTCGAGCAAACATGCAACACACTCATCATATCAAAGGTTCAAATATGCTTGCCTGGTTCTGAGAAGTCGGAGTCTAACTCGGTGTGGTTCGCGCCTTCGTCACGTCCTTCGGTATCTACGTACTCAAACAAATAGATAATAACATAAATACCGCGCGTGCAAATAAAGTTGCTCCAAAAATTTCCACATAAATATGACAAAAAACTAGACAGAAAACTAAAGAGGACAGAAAAAGAATCAACTCAAAATCATCTTTAGTTAAAAAGATATTAGAGTTTCTGTCTAGGGACTCATCTGTAATGAAACAGAAAAGTTCGAGGGGCTAGAATAGAAAACAGCAAAGCGAACCGGTACGCAGTACGTCAACTGAAGGAGAAAACGTACTTTGCCCGAAGGCACTTACAGAAAAATGGTTCAGGGGAGAGGTGTGAGGCTGACAAGGGGCCCCACTCGTCGGGTTTGAAATCTGGAACAGAGCCGTGCCGGCGCCAGGTGCGGCGGTGGTCGCCAGCGTCGATCCACGGCGAGCTAGGGAGAGAGAAGGGTACGTACGGCTTCTCGGTGATCTTCCGCGTCGATTGGTGGTGGAGTTGAGCGTCGGCGAGCCCCACGTCGACGGCGACCCTGTCTCCGGCGGACGGCGGCTCGGGTGGTCGTGGGCCTCGTCGGGAAGAGTCCCTAGGGGCGAATTGAAGTGGGGCTTAGGTCTAGGTGGGTGCCAGGGTGCTACGCTCGAGTCCACGGCGGCGGAGGAGCTCTCACCGGAGTGAATGCTGCTGGAGCCCGAGGCGGAGTGAGTTGGCCAGAGTTGGAGAAGAAGGGCCCCTCGAGGCTCTTCCAGAGGCTGGGCGTGGTCTAGGGAGGTAGTGGAGGTGTGCGGGCTCGAGAACGAGCTCGGGGGTGCTTTATATAGCCGGCTCGAGGCGGTTGCCGTGAACGGGATAAGTCCGGCGAGTGATTACGGCAAGGCAGTGGCTGGACGGCGGGTTTAGGGGCTTGAGCATCGACTAGGAGGTGTAGAGGTTCCATTCCCGTGCCTAACTCAGCAGGGGAGAGAGGGTTACGGGCTGCCCTCGACGGAACGGCCGTGCGGCATGTCGGCGGTAGAAAACGCGCTCTGCACGTGCCAAGCCACGGCGACGGTGCGGCAGGCGTGCGTTGGCAGTGGAGATGGACATGTGGAGCGCTGGGGTGATTTGAGCCACGGGGTGACTTCTGTCAGCCGCCACGGGCGGTGCTGTTGCCGTGGCAGTCGCTGGCGTGGTCAGGCCAGGGCACCACCGACGCCCAGAAGGAGCCAAGCAACCGTGCGGCGCTCTGGATAAGAAGATGGTGCAGTGCAGCATCGAGCCAAGGTGGGTACTGGTGAGATTGTCGAAGCTGCCTGACGAAACTAACGAACTATCGAACTGTCTGTCGACAGTTTCAGTTAACAGTTTCTGAACCTGACAGCATAGTGCAAGAAATGCGTTCGATGAAATGATTCTGGTATGTGTGCAATGTTTCTGGGGCTGATATTTGGTGGAGTGGCCTCTTGATGCATCTAGAGGCTGCCTGATTTTTCACAGAATTTTTGGAAGAGGATAGATATGAATTTCACCAAATTTTGCAAATCTGGTCCAAACTTGCAGTAGGTGAAATTTGAAATTTTTGAACTATGGACCAGTGAAACAAGATGGATCTAGGTTGTGGGTACTAAGGACTATCTGGGGAAGTTTGTTTGGAAACAAATAACAAGCTAGGCATGGTGGTTCCTTTGTAAATCACCAAGGTCCACTATAAAAGACAGAAATAGTTTTTGGAGTAAAATAAATAGAAGAAAAATCCCAATAAGGTCAAAACTTACTGGAATTGATGAGAGACTTGTCCCAAGGTGTGAAGAGGGTCTTGGAGAGAAATATTTTTGTTGGGGTCATGGCAAGATGAAGGTTGGAGGGGAGGATAAGTCCAAAATCAAACTTGAGAGGCATAATTTAAGTAGGGGAGAATTCAAACAACCTCTTTGAAACTCAACTTGGGCTTGAGCCAACACAAGAGAAGATCTTCAAGGTCAAAAACCAAACTTGAGAAATCACCAAAAACTTTGGCCAGAAAAGATTTTAGAAGGGGCTCAAGAAAAGATCAAACAACCCTCTTCCAAAAGGCCAAAAATTTGGAAGAAAACCAAACTCAAAAATTTGGGGTGTTACAGTCAGGGGGTGCTGCACATCCGCGATGTTGAGGGACCAAGGAGGACCGGAAGCGTGGAGACGAGACTCGAAGCAACAGAGCAACAAGTTTTCAAGTGCCAAGGTATGGTGGAACGAGGACTCAACGCCATCCAGATGATGATCACGGATCTCGCCAACAACCACAAGCTGGACGCCAAGATCTTTAGGGAAGCCATCTCCAATCTCCAAGAGTTAGCTAAATTTCGTAGACAACCCCATGACAAAGAATTGCCTAGTAAGGATGAAATTATTGATCTTGCTTCTATTGTTGTGCCTCCTAACGATCCTTTAGAACAATATCTGCTAGACCATGAAAATGATATGTTTATGAATGAGAGAAGGGAAAAAGATGAAATATTCTTTAAACATGGACCTTTATTGAAACACAACTTACCTGTTGAAATTCTAGGGGGTCCTCCTCCACCCAAGGGTGATCCCGTGTTTGAACTCAAACCATTACCTGAGACACTTAAGTATGCTTATCTCGATGAAAGAAGATATATCCTGTTATTATTAGTGCCAACCTTTCAGAGCAGGAAGAAGAGAAATTATTGAAAACTCTGAAGAAGCACCATGCTGCTATTGGATATGCTCTTGATGATCTTAAGGGCATTAGTCCCACTCTATGCCAACACAAGATAAAATTGGTGAAGGATGCTAAATCGGTTGTTGATCACCAATGACGGTTAAATCCTAGCATGAAAGAAGTGGTAAGGAAAGAAATACTAAAGCTTCTAGAGGCAGGTATAATTTATCCAGTTGCTGATAGTCAGTGGGTAATTTATATCCATTGTGTCCCTAAGAAGGGAGGTATTACTGTTGTTCCTAATGATAAGGATGAGTTGATTCCACAACGAATTGTTATAGGCTATAGAATGGTAATTGATTTCCGCAAATTAAATAAAGCTACTAAGAAGGATCATTACCCTCTACCTTTTATTGATCAAATGTTAGAAAGGTTATCCAAACTTTCATATTTTTGCTTCTAGATGGCTATTCTGGTTTCTCTCAAATACCTGTGTCAAAAGAGGATCAAGAAAAGACCACTTTTACTTGCCCTTTCGGTACTTTTTCCTATAGACGTATGCCTTTTGGTTTATGTAATGCACCTACTACCTTTCAAAGATGCATGATGGCTATATTCTCTGACTTTTGTGAAAAGATTGTTGAGGTTTTCATGGACGATTTTTTTCGTTTATGGAACTTCTTTTGATGATTGCTTAAGCAACCTTAATCGAGTTTTGCAGAGATGTGAAGAAACTAATCTTGTCTTGAATTGGGAAAAGTGCCACTTTATGGTTAATGAAGGCATTGTCTTGGGGCATAAATTTTTTTGAAAGATTTATTGAAGTTGATAAAGCTAAGGTTGATGCTATTGAAAAGATGTCGTGTCCCAAGGACATCAAAGGTATAAGAAGTTTCCTTGGTCATGCCGGGTTATATAGGAGGTTCATTAAGGACTTCTCAAAAAACCTCTAGGCCTCTGACTAACCTCTTACAAAAAGATGTTCCTTTTGTTTTTTATGATGATTGTTTAGAAGCATTTGAAATACTTAAGAAAGCATTGATTTCTGCACCTATTGTCCAGCCTCCTAACTAAAATTTACCCTTTGAAATTATGTGCGATGCTAGTGATTATGTAGTAGGTGTTGTTCTAGGACAAAGAGTTGATAAGAATTTGAATGTTATGAAGTATGCTAGTAAAACTCTAGACAGTGCCCACAGAAATTATGCTACTACTGAAAAAGAACTTTTAGCAGTTGTATTTGCTTGTGATAAGTCCAGGCCTTATATTGTTGATTCTAAAGTAACTATTCACATTGATCATGCTGCTATTAAATATCTTATGGAAAATAAAGATGCTAAACCTAGAATTATTAGATGGGTTCTCCTGCTACAAGAATTTGATTTGCATATCACCGATAGAAAGGGAGCTGAGAACCCCGTCGCAGACAACTTGTCTAGGTTAGAGAATATTCTTGATGACCCACTACCTATTGATGATAGCTTTCCTGATGAACAATTAGCTATCATAAATGCTTCTCGTACTGCTCCATGGTATGTTGATTATGCTAATTACATTGTTGCTAAATTTATACCACCTAGTTTCACATACCAGCAAAAGAAAAGGTTTTTATATGATTTAAGACATTACTTCTGGGATGACCCAGACCTCTTAAAGGAGTAGATGGTATCATTAGACGTTGTGTACCTGAGCATGAACATGAACAGATCCTGCGCAAGTGTCACTCTGAGGCTTATGGAGGACACCATGCTGGAGATAGAACTGCACACAAGGTACTGCAATCTGGTTTTTATTGGCCTAGTCTCTTCAAGGATGCCCGTAAGTTTGTCTTATCTTGTGATGAATGTCAAAGAATTGGTAATATTAGTAGACGTCAAGAAATGCCCATGAATTATTCACTTGTTATTGAACCATTTGATGTTTGGGGCTTTGATTATATGGGACCATTTCCTTCCTCTAATGGGTATACACATATTTTAGTTGATGTTGATTACGTTACTAAGTGGGTAGAAGCTATTCCAACTAGTAGTGATGATCACAACACCTCTATTAAGATGCTTAGGTAAGTTATTTTTCTGAGGTTTGGAGTCCCTAGATACTTAATGACTGATGGCGGTTCACACTTTATTCATGGTGATTTCCGTAAAATGCTTGCTAAGTATGGTGTTAATCATAGAATTGCATCCCCTTACCACCCACAGTCTAGTGGTCAAGTAGAATTAAGTAACAGAGAGCTGAAATTAATTTTGCAAAAGACTGTTAATAGATCTAGAAAGAATTGGTCCCAGAAACTTGATGATGCATTATGGGCCTATAGAACTGCATATAAAAATCCTATGGGTATGTCTCCGTACAAATGGTTTATGGAAAAGCATGTCACTTACCTCTCGAACTAGAACATAAGGCATATTGGGCTATTAAAGAGCTCAATTATGATTTTAAACTTGCCGGTGAAAAGAGGTTATTTGACATTAGCTCGCTTGATGAATGGAGAACCCAGGCCTATGAAAATGTCAAATTGTTTAAAGAAGAAGTCAAAAGATGGCATGACAAAATGATACAAAAGCGTGAGTTTAATGTAGGTGATTATGTCTTGCTATACAACTCTCATTTAAGATTTTTTGCAGGGAAACTTCTTTCTAAATGGAAGGTCCTTACATTATCGAGGAGGTCTATCGCTCTGGTGCCATAAAAATCAACAACTTCGAAGGCACAAATCCGAAGGTGGTGAACGGCCAAAGAATCAAACATTATATCTCAGTTAATCCCATAAATGTTGAAACCAATGTTATTGAAACCGTAATCCCAGAGGACTACATAATGGACACTTTCCAGAACGATTCGGACTCCGAAAAGGAAGAGGTAAGTGGTACAGTAAGTAAACCGACTCCAAAACAGTTCTAGTGACATTTTTTCTCCGTTTTGGAATATTTACAAAATTAGGAAAATAAGATGTAGTCCGAACAGGACACGAGGCGTCCACGAGGGTCGAGGGCACGCCCCCTACCTCGTGGGTACCTCGTGTGCCTCCCGGACTCCGCCTTCTTCCACGGTACTTCTTTTGGTTGGTAAAAATTCATTATATAATCTCCCGAAGGTTTTGACCACCGCACCACGCGAAAATCTTCTGCTTTTGTTTCGAGCTATTTTCTGCTAGAGTTGACAAGGCCAGGCATCATGTCGTCCTCCTCCTCCAACAATGAGGGCAACGATGCTTGGCTAATGAAGATAGAGCTGAAGAGAGAAGAACATGGGGAGATCAACAAGGAGGATAGGATCATGAAGGCTAAGGAGGATCAGGCTCCGGCAGTAGAAGAAGAACACATACTTCAACCTATTCCGAACCTTTTTACCCCAACTGAGACTGAAGCTTTCAAGATGATTGAATTAGCTCAAATACAAAACAAGTATCTCACACGTGAAAATATTTTGCTGAAGGAGCATATCACCGCACTCAAGGGCATTACCCGCAAATTGGAGGACCTCCTACGCTCGATGTACGATACTCCATCATCATTGCTACCAACCCCTTCATCACCACCTCCGAAGAAAGAGACATAATCATATGGGTATGGGCACTCCCCTTGGCAACTGCCAAGCTTGGGGGAGGTGCCCCGTTATCGTATCACCATCACACTCTTATCTTTACCATTTTTCTTAGTTTGATCCTTTTGGTAAAATCTTGATCTAGTAGAATAAAGTTAGTATGATCTAGTTGTGAGCTTTGCTTTATGATCTTATCTATGTAATCGAGTCTGTGAGCTATATAATGAAGATTAGTTTTGAGTCAAGGGCTTGATTATCTCACTATGATCATGGAAGAATAAAAGAAAATATAAAAAGAATCAAAGAGAATCAAATAGTATGATGAATAGAAGTTGTTGAGAGTTCATCATTGCAATTAGTAGGAAGTAATAAGGAAAGAGAGGTTTCACATATAAATAACTATCTTGGACATCTTTTATGATTGTGAGCACTCATTAAAATATGACATTCTAAAGAGTTGATGTTGGACAAGGAAGACAACGTAATGGGTTATGTTTTCTTATATCTGAAATAAAGTATATTGTCATGGATCATCCAACATGTTGAGCTTGCCTTTCCCCTTCATGCTAGCCAAACTCCTTGCACTAAGTAGAGATACTACTTGTGCTTCCATACATCCTTAAACCCAGTTTTGCCATTAGTGTCCACCATATCTACCTATGGATTGAGTAAGATCCTTCAAGTAAGTTGTCATTGTTGCAACTCTCTAAATATGTATGATCTATTAGTGTGGAGAGAATAAACTTTATACGATCTTGTGATATGGAAGCAATAAAAGTGACGGACTGCATAATAAAGGTCCATATCACAAGTGGCAATATAAAGTGACGTTCTTTTGCGCTAAGATTTTGTACATCCAACCATAAAAAGCACATGACAACCTCTGCTTCCCTCTGCGAAGGGCCTATCTATTATTCTTGCTTTATAAGAGTCATGCTGATCTTCACCTTTCTTTTTTACATTTTATCCTATGGCAAGCACCTTGTGTTGGAAAGATCCTGACATATATACCCAATCGGATGTAAGCTATCATGAACCATTATTGTTGACATTACCCTTAAGGTAAAAGGTTGGGAGGCAACACTATAAGCCCCTATCTTTCTCTGTGTCTGATTAAAACTCCATACCCATAAGTATTGCATGAGTGTTAGCAATTGTGAAAGACTAAATGATAGTTAAGTATGTGGACTTGCTGAAAAGCTCTTATATTGACTCTTTCTGACATTATGATAAATTGCAATTGCTTCAATGACCAGGATCATAGTTTGTTAGTTTTCAATGAAGTTTCTGATTCATACTTGACATTGTGATTGGATTGTTACTTTAGCATAAGAAATCATATGACAATGATCATGATGCCCTCATGTCCGTTAAGAGGGAGCGAGGATAACTATATCGGCTTCCGCTTGAGGACAAGCGAGGTCTAAGCTTGGGGCAGTTGATACGTCCATTTTGCATCATGCTTTTGTATTGATGTTTATTGCATTATGGACTGTTATTACACATTATGTCACAATACTTATGCCTTTTTTCTCTTATTTTACAAGGTTTACATGAAGAGGGAGAATGCCGGTAACTGGAATTCTGGGCTGGAAAAGAAGCAAATATTGGAGACCTATTCTACACAACTCAAAAAGCCCTGAAACTCCACGAAAGTCAGTTTTGGAAAATATAAAAAATATCTGGCGAAAGAAGTACAAGATGGGGGCCACCCACCGTCCACGAGGGTAGGGGCGCGCCCTACCCCCGTGGGCGCGCCCCTGCCTCGTGGGCCACGTGGCAGCCCCCCGATGCCCATCTCCTGCTATATGAGGTGTTCTGGCCTGGAAAAAATCATAAGGAAGCGCCCATCTCCTGCTATATGCCCATCTCCTGCTACCCCCCTAGACGAAGCGCCGCCGTCTCAAGGCGGAACCTTGGTGGAACCAATCTAGGGCTCCCGTGGAGCTGTTCTGCCGGGGAAACTTCCCTCCGGGAGGGGGAAATCGTCACCGCCGTCATCACCAACAACTCTCCCATCTTGGGGAGGGTTATCTTCATCAACATCTTCACCAGCACCATCTCATCTCAAACCCTAGTTCATCTCTTATATCCAATCTTTGTATCAAAACCTCAGATTGGTACCTGTGGGTTGCTAGTAGTGTTGATTACTCCTTGTAGTTGATGCTAGTTGGTTTACTTGGTGGAAGATCATATGTTCAGATCCATTATGCATATTAATACTGTCGGGGAAACTGATCGCCCACGAACACCTATGGGACCGGAGCCCCTTTTCGGTACGGCAAGGGGGCGGAGGATGCACAAAGAGCAGATCGAGGCCAACACGCGAGCAGTTTACCCAGGTTCGGGCCGCACGGATGCATAAAACCCTACTCTTGCCTTGGTTTGTATTGCGTTCTTGGCTCGGGAGCGAGGAGAACTACAGTGCTGATCGCTAACAGGACCAAGCGTGAGAGTAATCGATGATCCGAACCCCCTCTACGTTGCGCATGGGCCTCCTTTTATAGGTCAAAGGGGTCACCGACAGGTGGCAACGCGGATGAGGGTAAAAACGTAAAATGGGTGGTAGTTGGAACAGTGTTTGTATAGTGCTCTATACCTAACTCTGACGGCAGGGGACAAGGGCATTGAATGCCCATCGCCGTCGCCCTAAACAGTGTAAATAGTGTCCGTTAGGGCGCCACCGTTCGCCACGACGGTGGCCTTGTCATCGCAGCTTGCCACCATGTACCCCAGGCTGCACAGCCTTCCGCCACGTGCGCCTGGAAGGGTCCCAGGGTGACGCGTGGGCGGATGAGCTGGAGCGCGGGTACTTAGTGGGAGTTAGCCGCGGCAAGTGCCTTGCCGCGGTCGCCATCTTGTCGCGCCTGAGAGCTTGTCGCTCGCCAGGCCTTGCCGGGACGCGTGGCGCGTCGCGGCAAGTTCTCTTGGAATGCCATGCTCGGCCTTCCCGGCAAGCTCTCCTTGCCAGGGTCTTGTGCCAAAGAAGTGGTCTTGAGCCTTGAGTGGCCTTCCCGGCAAGCTCCTCTTGCTGGGGCCTTGTTTCTTTAACTTAACTACTTTGTTCTTGAATGGTTCCAAAGGAACCATAGTGGACCTTGGCGGTCGCACGGCAAGCCCTGCCACGGGACGCTGTGACTACTCGTGCACAAGTTCGGGATACTAAGGTACCCCTACTTTAGTACACCGACAGGAGCCCCTGGGCCAAGGCCATACACGGTGCCGAGCGCTGTTGGGCCAGGCCCAAAACAGTGCACGGGCACGCGCGGCCCGCGACACGCCGTATCCCACTCCGTATCCACCGCGCCCCTCCCTAACGGCACGCGTCGATCGCAGCGTCGTGGGAGAGATCGTGGCCTGTTTCTTTAATGGGGAAATGCGGAACGTCCCCCTCTACCTCCTTAAAAGCAGGGGAAACAGGGGAAGTTCCTTCCATTCGCCCGTTGCTTCTTCATCCTCCAGAAACCCCCGCCGCTCCCCTCCTCCCCGAAGGTCGAAAGAGAGCAGCGCTCCGCCCCCCTCCGCCGCCGCCAGCATCACCAGCGCCGTCGACTTCCCCCATCGTCCCCGCCATGGCCCCGAAAGGCGAGAAGGCGAAGGCCGCGAAGTCTGCCAAGGCACTGCGGCTAGTAGCAATGCGGAAGAAGATGGCGGTCTTCCCGCCAAGGCTTGATGCGGAGGAGCTGAAAGACACCTTCTACCTCTTCTGGTCGAGGGAGACGAAGGCGCGCCCGCGCACCAAGGTACTCCCCGCCGTGGCCTGCGAGATGTACCCGAACGGCTATGCCTTCTTCACTATGTTCTTCTACTGCGGGCTCTGCCCGCCCTTTTCGGAATTCTTCTGCGACATCATGAATACCTACGGGTTTCAGCTCCTTGACTTCACCCCAAACGCCGTCTTGACCATGGCCATTTTCGCACATCTGTGCGAAAATTTCGTTGGAGTTTACCTCAATGTAGCTCTTTTCCGCCATTACTTCATACCTCGAGTCGAGTCAGGGTCACCTCTGTCTGGCGGAATCTCTTGGATTTTTAGGACCCATAAGAAAGAGGCTTACTTGACGGGGGAGCTCCGCGGCAAGTGGGATGAGTGGAGGGCCAACTGGTGTTAGATCATAGAGGATGACCCGCAGCCGTTCACTTCCCGGCGCCAAGTCGCAGTAGTACGCGGCAATGACTGGAGTGACCTGGCCCCTAAGGACGACAAGCTGAAGATAGCCATCACTCGGATCCTTCGCCTCCGGCAAGCCAGGCTCACTGTAGGTGCAGTCGGGGCAGACTTCCTCCGCCGCTGCATCGCTCCCTTGCAGGAGAGGAAGAGGGCTGCTTGGGAGTTCGAGAACGCGGCAGACATCATGAGGCTGCGCCCGGGCCTCAATTACAATTTCACTGTCTTGGAGCTCAACGCAATGCTCCAAGCGCTATTCAAGTACGACTCCGCCCACCCTGAGTGGTTTGCGTTGCCGCCGGGCGTAGTTCCATTGTGCAATAGCTCTGCGCTCAGTGTCATTCGCGCGGCGATGCCGTTGTGTGATTCCCATGGGATCGACCCCACTTGGCGGGAACCTTCCGACGAAGCCGTGCAGACGTTCTTCGACAACCTGGTGGAGTTGCCAATCGCTGCCGACGAGAAGAGGGGACTCACCCGCGACACCACCGACCAGGAGATGGCATATATTGCCACCAGGTTGGAAGAGGCAGCTGCAGCTAGGGCCGTGAGCGAGTTTGGGTATACTGTGGAGGAGGCGGAGGCGGCGGAGGCGACAAGCCTCGCCGAGGAGGAGGAGCTTCGCAAAGCGGGAAAGCTTGCCGGGCGACTCGCCGAGACAAGCGAGCCCACCGAGCAAGGCGCCGAGTCGAGCGGGCCCGTCGAGCAGGGCGTCGGGTCAAGCGATCCTGCCGAAGACTCAGGCGGCTCGCTGAACCTCGGCTCCTCATCTTCCTCGTCGGGCAGCTCGCACCCTCCAGCAAGTCCTCCAGCTCAGACAAGGAGGCGCCTCCGCAAGGGCGCCGACGTGGTGGGGCGGCGGCGGGCCAGCAGCCGCAGCGCCGCCCGACACGCGCCACCGCGACGAGCAAGGCCGCCAAGGGAGTGCCTCGTGCTTCAACGGAAACAGGAGGGGGGGCTTCCCGGACTGGCGCCTCTGCTCCTGCCGCCCCTCGTGCTTCGGCGGCAACCGGAGCAGGGTCTTTTCAGACCATGGTCCCTGCTCCAGCCGAGCGGCCGAGGGAGCCCACTCCTCCACCTCCTCGCGCCGGGGTGCGCGAGCCGGATTTCGATTTCTCCGCGCTCGGCTCCGACGAGGAGGAAGAAGAGTAAGTCTGCGTACTTCTTGTTTCTCTTTGGTTTTCTATTGATTCGTGTCTTGTATTTCTTTTGCCTGATTCTGATCCCGTCTTTCTTCCAGAACTCTGGCCCAGAGGGCAGCGAAGAGGGCCAAAGTTCCAGTGATCGTCATCGAGGACGAGCCCGCCGCAGCAGCAGGGGGTGCGCCTGCGACAGGCTTGTCGGACCCGACAGCCGTTCTCCAGAGTAGCCCCCAGCGCAGCCCCCAGCGTAAGTCCTTCGTCCACTTTCTGCTTGTCGGGCGCGCGTGGGTGTTCTATCCTTATTGATGTTTTGCTTGTTGACTTGTGCAGAAACGGAGCAGCAGCATCAGGAGCGCCAGGAGACCGTCCCCGACGCGCCGCACGTCTCGACCGCACCGCCAAGGGGAAGCTCCCCGGCAAGGGAGGACACTCCGCCAAGGGCGAGTACCCCGCCAAGGGCGAGCACCCCGCCAAGGGCGAGTACTCCGCCAAGGGCGAGTACGCCGCCAAGGGACGGTGCCAGCGGCCCTCTGCCGGCAAGAGCTACCACCATGCCGCCGAGGGAGAACTCCCCGACAAGGAACCCCACCAAAGAAGGGGCCCGCGCAGGTAAAACCTTGGACTTTTATCCTTGTGATTCTTCCTTTTTTGGATATTTGCTTAACTATTCTTCTTTCTTCTTTTTCTTTCTTCAGACCCGTCCGCAGCCGAGCCCATGGAGACGGAGGTCGCCGTCAGGGAGGACGCGCGTGGCAACACCGGCGACGCCGCAGCCGCTGAAGGGGCGGCCAGTGTCGGCGAGCCCGCCGCCGAAGAGGCAGCCAAGGCTGCTGGCGCGGCAGCTGAGGAGGGATCCGGCAGTCGCACTGACAGCCCTGAGGCCGCAGGAGCGTCAGACGCTGCGCCGTCCGCCGATCCCTCTGCTGCCGCGGCCGAGCCAGGCGCCTATCTGGAGGCCGGCAACGGAGTCTTCATCCAGCTCCCGTGGGCGTCCACGTCGAGGGCACCGGCCGAGGGAGAGGTCTTTGATGGGGAGGTCCTTGCATCCGCCGGACTGAAGCTCGTCGACGCGCCAAGCAGCAGCAGCGAGCTCGAGGAGGAGCGTCTGCTGCACAAACTTCTGGCTCTGTACCGCGCACGGCAGGCCAAGCTGGAGTCCCGAGAGGCTCTGGCCGCCAAGGCGGGCGCCGACTTGGAGAAGCGTGCCGAAGAGCTCCGAGCCAACAACCAAGCAGCTCTCCGATCCTTGGCGGAGGAGCGGGAGCAGCTTGCCAAGGCGCATCAGGCCTTCATTCTTGAGAAGGCTGAAGCAGAGGAGCAGCAACGGCTCGCCGCCGAGGAGTTGTCCCGGCGAGAGGGCGCACTGACGCAGCGGAAGGTCGACCTCGACAGCCACGAGGACGAGCTTGCCGCGCATGAACAGTCTCTTGGCGGAGCTCTGCAGGAAGCGAAAGATGCTGCTGCGGCTGCCGAGACCGCCAAGAGGGACTTGGAGGCGAGGGTGGCACAACTGGAGGCCAACCTCAAGATGAGCGGTGAGGAGGTTGCCGCACTGAAGCTCGAGAGGGAGAAGGACGCCCACAGCCACTCCGAGCTGCAGGTCCGCCTCTCCGACAAGGACAAAGAGCTCGCCGTCGCCAACGACTCCATCGCCGATCTGGAGTTGAAGTTGTCCACCCTCACCACAACGCTTGACGGCGCCAGAGAGCGGGAGGCGAACCTGAAGGAGGAGCTCAGGGCCGAGAAGGCGCTGTTGGACAGCGCCGCCATCTCCCAAAACAACTTCAGGATGACGGTGGAGCACTGGACAGAGGGTCTTGTTGCCGCCGCTGCCGACGTCGACAAGGAGCTGGCGGAGCTGGGGGCGGAGCACCTCGGGTACTCCACCGACGAGAATCTCCCTCACAGCGCCAAGTTGAGTTTGTTCTTCAGGGCGGTGGCGCCGGCCCTCCAGCAGCTCCGGGAAAGGATCCCAAAGCAGCTGGCGGACGAGTCGCGCAGGCTCTGCGCGGGGGCCCTCGAGAAGGTGTTGATGAAGATAGCGCACCGCAACCCAGGCCTCAACCTCACCAACGTCCTCAGGACCTTGCCGCCGGACGTTGACCAGGAGGCGCTCAGGGCCCTTGTCGCGCCTATTGTGAATAAGGTGGGCGGCATCAAGAGGGTCGAGGGCGACCGCGCGGATTAGTCTTGTTCACTTTCTCCTTTCCTTGTCGCTGCCAACTATGTTATGAACAATAGTCTATTAGAACTGCGACAAGTTGCTTTTTAATATAACTTTATTTTGGGTCGTTAATGCAACATTATTTCCTTTACTTGACTTCTTCGCTTTGTATGCTTTTAGCCTACGCTTTTAGGGAACTTGCCGGCGTAGGGACCCTTGCCGCGAGCGCTGAGTGCGGAACTTCAGCAGCCTGCTGGCAATGCCGTTGCCGATAAGAAACCTTGTCGCAGCTAGTCGCAGCACACTTAGGTTGTTGAGCAAACTCGAAAACGAGGCAAGGGCGCGACATTAGTCGCAGCACACTTTAGTCGTTGAGCGTGCTCGAAACAAAGTAAGGGCGCGGCTAGCCACGAGTTGGTTCCTCCGCCTACAGGTTTTCCATACTAAGCGAGGTCGTTCAAGGAAGATAACTTAAAAATTTGAAATTTTGATTGCTCAAACTTTGGCAACTTAGCTTTTGTGTCGTTTGCTTCCCGGCAAGGCAAGGCTTCTTTGAACGGCACTTGGTCCATACCACTATCTCCTCCCCCCCC
>LR738710.1:786600677-786645033 GCA_902687465.1 Secale cereale | reverse complement strand
CGCGAGGGGAACTTCTTCTGCTTGAGAGAAAAGAAAGGAGAGAAAACAGAGATATGGAGTCTTGTGGCTCGTTATTGCTTACCGGGGATAGGTGCTGCACAAAGTGTCAGATAGTACATGCAAGAAAGTAAAAAGGGCATGAATTGACAAGTTGTGCGAGGCACATAGGCTTTACTGATGCACGGGGTCTGCGCCCGGCTTTGTACAAAGGATTACATGCAACAGCGGCAAGACTTGTACAAAAGGTGGTTGCCGGAGCGGATCACGGCAACCGCGCCTTACGGGTAAACTTTGCGAAGATGCTCAATGTTCCAGGAGTTGCTCACCGGTAAGCCATCTTCGGTCTCTAGGCGGACTGCGCCGGGCCTAGTGACTTGTTTCACCCGATAAGGGCCTTCCCACTTCGGCATCAACTTGTTGGAATTCTTGGCGAACAGAACGCGCCGAAGAACAAGGTCGCCTTCCTAGAGACTTCTGGCTTTAACTTTGCGGCTATGGTAGCGGCGCAAAGCTTGCTGGTAGCGAGCAGCTCGCACAGCAGCCTAAAGACGGGTCCTCCTCGAGGAGCAGCGCATCATCTTGCCGCAGCTGCTCTTGCTCGAGCTCATCGTAAGCGAGCACTCAAGGCGACCCGTATACGAGTTTCGTGGGGAGAACTGCTTCTGCTCCATAGACTAGAGCAAAAGGTGTCTGTCCAGTGGCTCGATTTGGCGTCGTCCTGATCGACCAAAGAACCACCGGCAGCTCCTCGATCTAGTTTCTTCCGCACTTGTGCAGCCTGTCGAAAGTTCTTGTCTTGAGTCCGCGCAGCACTTCAGCGTTTGCCCTCTCCGCTTGACCGTTGCTTCTCGGGTGAGCAACAGAAGCGAAGCAGACCTTGGCGCCAAGGTCTTGGACATGTTGCATGAAGGTGCGACTTGTGAATTGCGTACCGTTGTCGGTGATGATCCTGGTAGGGATCCCGAAACGGCAAACAATCGACCTGAAGAACTTGACTGCTGACTGTGCGGTCACCTTTCTCACTGGTACCACTTCCGGCCACTTTGTGAACTTGTCGATGGCAACGTACAAGAACTCAAAGCCCCCGGCTGCGCGGGGAAAGGGGCCGAGGATGTCGAGCCCCCAGACAGAAAATGGCCAGGACAAAGGGATCGCCTGGAGAGCTTGAGTTGGCTGATTTATCTGCTTGGAATGGAACTGGCACGCTTCACACTTGGTTACTTGTGCAGTTGCATCCTAGAGGGCTTCTGGCCAAAAGAAACCTTGCCGGAACGCCTTGCCGGCAAGTGCTCTTGCGCCAATGTGGTGACCACATATGCCTCCATGTATCTCTGCCAACAGCTTCTGTCCATCTTCCCGGGGAATACACTTTAATTTCACACCGTTGAGTCTCCTTCTGTACAGTTCGTCGCCGACAAACTGGTACATACTTGACTGCCGGGCTACTTTTTCAGCTTCTTCTTGTTCTTCGGGAAGTTCTCCTGTCTGGAGGAAACGGACGATCTGTTGTGCCCATGCCGGAGCCCGCGGCTCGACGACAAGGACTAAAGGCATCTGTGCTGCTGCGGGAACGTCAGCTTCCACGGCAAGAACTTGCGGCTTAGCCGGAGCTTGACGTTCCCCGGCAAGCTTGCCGGAGCAAAACTTGTCGGGAACGCCTGCTTCAACTGTACAAACCCTAGGGTTTGCAGGAGCAGACCGCTCCTCAGCAATCTTGTCGTTGACCTTGGGGACCTTATTGGCGGCGGCTTCGGGAAGCTCTGTCGGTAAGTAGTCACCAGAAACCAACTTTCTCTTCTTACTCTGTCCAGTCGATGGTGTTACGGATGGTTGAGTTAGCTTGAGCACAAAGATCCCTGGTTCCACAGGTAGCTTTAGTGCAGCACACTTTGACAGGCCGTCTGCGATGTCGTTCTGAGCTCTTGGAACGTGCCCCATCTGTAAGCCTTCAAAGTGCTCTTCAAGCTTTCTCACTTCGTTGAGGTAAGCTTCCATCAATGGACTCTGGTAGCTCTTGTTCACTTGGTGGACGACCAATTGCGAGTCACCCCTGACAATCAGCTTCTTGATCCCAAGATCCACCGCGATTCTGAGGCCGGCAAGAAATCCTTCATACTCTGCAGTATTGTTCGTCGCTTGCTCCTTGGGAAAGTGCATCTGGACCACGTACTTGAGGTGCTCTCCGGTGGGCGCGACAAGTAGCACGCCGGCACCGGCGCCTTGCAGCGAGAAGGTACCGTCAAAGTACATTGTCCATTCCTTGCTTGCTTCCTTGACGGGGATGCTCGTCTCTGGAATCTCTTCATCTGGCGTTGGTGTCCATTCTGCTATGAACTCTGCCAATGCTCTGCTCTGGATAGTTGAAGTACTCTCAAACTTAAGGCCAAAGCTTGACAGTTCTAGTGCCCACTCGACAATCCTGCCTGTTGCTTCTGGATTTTGGAGTATCCTTTTCAGCGGAAAGCGAGTGACTGCTGTTATCTCATGTGCTTGGAAGTAGTGGCGCAGCTTTCTCAAGGCCATGAGAAGGCCGAAAAGCAGCTTCTGCACACCAGAGTACCTTGATCTAGCCCCCTGCAGAAGGGAGCTGACAAAGTAGACCGGGCGCTGCACCATCTTCTTCCGCACTTCCTCTTGCATCCGCGCAGTTCCATCCTTGTCGGGGCCAGAGCTTGTTGGGGAAGCCCCTGCTTGTCGCTGGATGTGCTTGCCGGGGCTGTTGGCTCATCATCTGCCTCCCTTTCCGCTACTAACGCAGCACTAACCACTTGATTGGTTGCTGCTAAGTACAGCAGCAACTTCTCTTGTGGCTTAGGTGCGACAAGTATTGGAGTGGAGGACATGTACCTCTTCAAGTCCTGCAGTGCTGCCTCTGCTTCCGGAGTCCATTTCATTGGACCCGCCTTTTTCAAAATTTTGAAAAACGGCAAGGCGCGTTCCGCGGACTTAGAGATAAACCTGCTGAGAGCGGCCACACAGCCGGCAAGCCTTCGTACATCCTTGACGTGCTTCGGAGCTTCGATCTGCTCGATGGCTTTGATCTTGTCGGGGTTGGCTTCAATCCCTCTCTGGGATACAAAGAACCCGAGAAGCTTGCCGTAGGGGACTCCAAACACGCACTTCTCGGGGTTGAGCTTGAGTTGGATCTTGCGCAGATTCGCAAAGGTTTCATCTAGATCTTGAATTAGAGTAGCCCTGTCCTTGCTCTTGACCACTATATCATCCATGTAAGCTTCTACATTTCTGTGTATCTGTGGCTCAAAAGCAGTGTGGACTACTCTTGCAAAAGTTGAACCAGCATTCTTCAATCCAAAAGGCATGCGTATGAAGCAATAAGTGCCACATGGAGTAATGAATGCGGTTTTCTCCTCATCTTCTTCAGCCATGAAGATTTGGTGATATCCGGAGTATGCATCAAGAAACGAAAGCAACTCACATCCAGCCGTGGAGTGAACGATCTGGTCAATGCGCGGCAAGGGAAATGGATCTTTGGGACAAGCTTTATTCATGTCGGTGAAGTCAATACAAAGCCTCCACTTCCCGTTCGCTTTGCGCACAACAACAGGGTTGGCCAACCACGTGGGATGAAGTACACCTTTGACAAGGCCTGCCGCTTCCAGCTTCTTGATCTCTTCTGCGATAAACTCTTGGCACTCCACCGCTTGTTTTCTAACCTTCTGCTTGACGGGCCGCGCGTGAGGACAAACGGCAAGCTTGTGCTCAATCACTTTCCTGGGAACACCAGGGATGTCAGACGGTTGCCAGGCAAACATGTCGACGTTCGCCCGCAGGAAAGCAACGAGCGCGCTTTCCTATTTGGGATCGAGCGTGGCACTGATGGTGAACGTACCACCAGTGTCGTCCTCCTTGGCGGACACCTTCTCGGTTGCGGGTGGAGCTGCCATCGCCTTCTTGCACTTGCCGGTGGAGCTCGATGGTGCGTCCTCGACGGCAGCGCAGCACTCCGAAGAGGTGCGTTTGCCGGAGTGGGCCCCAGAGCTCTTGCCGGACTTGGTCTTGTTCTTCCCCCCGGGAGCTTCAGCGGCAAGTGTTTTGCTATCTGTTGCGGCTGCTGCATCCCGGTAAATCATGTCGGCATAGATAAGAGCGTCCTTCTTGTCGCCGGGGACAGAGATGACGCTTATCGGGCCTGGCATCTTGAGCATGTTGTAGGCATAATGAGAGGCTGCCATGAACTTGGCGAGCGCTGGACGGCCAAGTATCCCATTGTAAGGCAATGGGATATCGGCAATGTCAAAGGTGATCCTCTCGGTTCTGAAGTTCAGCTCTCCGCCAAATGTCACTAGCAGTGTGATCTTCCCCTTCGGCTTGCTCCTTCCCGGGTTGATCCCTTGGAATGTGCCGGTTTCCTCGAGCTCGCTGTCGGGGATCTGGAGTTTCCGGACCACAGCAGAGGAGATCAGGTTCAGGCCGACCCCGCCGTCAACTAACATCTTGGTGACCTTGAGGTTGCGGATGGTTGGTGAAACCAACATCGGCAAACACCCGACCGCAGTGGTGCGATCAAGGTGGTCCTCAATGTCGAAGATGATAGGCGTGCTGGACCACTTCAGAAGTTTGCGCGACTCGACGGGTGGTTCTGCCGCGTTAACTTCCCGCACCCACTGCTTGAGTTGGCGGTGGGAAGTATGCAGAGAGGCACCACCATCAATGCACAGAACCTCTGTGGCTTTCTGAAACTCCTGTTCGCTGTTATATCCATCGTCCATGTCCTCGTCGTCGTCTTCGTCTTCGTCCTTATCGCGGCCGCGGGGAGGTCTGTCTCCTTGCCGCTGCTTGGCCTTGCCGCGACGTCCTCCCCGGCCGTTGAATGGCCGCTTCTTGCCGGACCCACCATCACCTCCCTGGGCTTTCTCCTTGTGGTGTCACTCGTACTCAGCTTTTTGCTGCTCGATGAGGTACTCGACCCTTTTGCAGTTCTGGAGGTCGTGGCCCTTGGTGCGGTGGATCTTGCAGTATTGCTTGTCGGAGCAGTCCTGCTTGTCGGCGGCAGCCATAGTCTGACAGTTGGTGCACGCGGCAGTTTCCTTGCCGGAGCCACCTGCCGGAGCTTTCTTGGCGCCAGCCTCCTTGCCGGACTGCTCCACGACTAGCACTTCCTTGTTCTTTTTCTTCCTGCTGTTCCGCCGCCGGTTCTTCTTTGCCGGGGCGGCATCCTCACTATCTGATCCCCCTGCTCCAGTATCCTCTCCGGGGAGTTTCCTCCCCTCCTCAGCGTGTGCGCACTTGTCGGCCAGGGCATAAAGCTCACTGACATCTCGGATCTTGCACATCGCCATTTCCTCCCTCATCCTGCGGTTACGCACGTTCTGGTGGTACGCGCTGATAACCGCGGCAGGGTGGACGTCTGGGATGTTGTGCTGGACGCGGCTGAATCTCTGGATATACTTTTGCAGGGACTCTCCTTCCTTCTGGGCTAGTATGTGAAGGTCGCTCTCCTGGCCATGGGGCTTGTGGCCACCTGTGAAGGCGCCAACAAGCTGATGGCACAGGTCGGCCCAAGAAGAGATGGAGTTCTCCGGCAAGTGCATGAGCCAAGATCTGACGTTTGGCTTGAGCACTAGCGGGAAGTAGTTTGCGAGTATCTTCTCGTCTCGTCCCCCGGCGGCCTGCACCGCGATGGTGTAGATGCTGAGGAACTCCGACGGATGAGTCCTGCCGTCGTACTTCTCGGGTACGTCGGGCTTGAAGTTCTTCATGCTGGGCCACTGGACTTGCCGCAGCTCACGGGTGAACGCGGGGCAACCCGCCGCGTACGGTAGGTCGCCTGGCCCCCCTGGCGCTTGCATGTCAACAGCGGGCCCAGCACGCTGGTCAGATTGACGTCGCGCTTCTCTTCGACGCTCGATGCGAGTTCGAGCGTCCTCTTGCTGTCGATCGTCTAGGACTTGGCGCTGATCGCGGTGAGCTCGTGGATCTGACGACGCGGTGGAATCGTCGTCGATGTTGATCCGACGAGTTGGCGATTTTGGCCTTCGGGGCGGGGAGTGCACGGTGGTTGCACCCCCGGCAGTCTTGTCGCCGTCGGCCCGCGCCTGGCTAGCTTGCCGCGGCCGCGATGTCGTCGGCTGCTGTGGAGTGTCGTTGTTGGCGAAGGCGATGAGGCTCTGGATAGTGGCCCTCCAGTCGTCGGCCTTGTCTGCCGCAAGAGGGAAGTGGAGGAGCAGTTGAGCTCGAGCTAGAGCTTCTGCTGGAGTGGCGGGGAGCGGTGGCGAGCGGTGCGAGGAGCAAGATATGCTCGGACTTCTAACTGCGTTAGAAGGAGCAGCGTCTCGTCCCAGCGACCGCACCTTGCTCGTGCCAGCATGTTGGCCTTGAGCGTCCCGCGAACCGCCAGCTTGACCTTGGCCCAGCAAGCGTATGGTACCTTGTGTACCACGTCGCTGCCGGTCCCGCGCCTCCTGAAACGGGCGCGGTGCATGCACGGACGCCGAGGTCTTGGAGTGCGCACGGTCGTCCATCTTGTCCTTGGACTTGGCGGCGCCGTGAGTTTCCTCACCGACGTCCGTCCTTCCGCCAGCGTCTACCCCACCAACCGTTGGCTCCGGTGGTGGCGGGATCGACGCAGACGGGCCTGCTGCCTCCGAAGCCTTCTACTTCGGCGACATGTCGATGAAGTTAGTGGAGATTTCGCTCGCGTGAACGCCGGATCAGATTCACACAACCTCGATGCACCCCCTACCTGGCGCGCCAAAGATGTCGGGGAAACTGATCGCCCACGAACACCTATGGGACCGGAGCCCCTTTTCGGTACGGCAAGGGGGCGGAGGATGCACAAAGAGCAGATCGAGGCCAACACGCGAGCAGTTTACCCAGGTTCGGGCCGCACGGATGCGTAAAACCCTACTCTTGCCTTGGTTTGTATTGCGTTCTTGGCTCGGGAGCGAGGAGAACTACAGTGCTGATCGCTAACAGGACCGAGCGTGAGAGTGATCGATGATCCGAACCCCCTCTACGTTGCGCATGGGCCTCCTTTTATAGGTCAAAGGGGTCACCGACAGGTGGCAACGCGGATGAGGGTAAAAACGTAAAATGGGTGGTAGTTGGAACAGTGTTTGTATAGTGCTTTATACCTAACTCTGACGGCAGGGGACAAGGGCATTGAATGCCCGTCGTCGTCGCCCTAAACAGTGTAAAAAGCGTCTGTCGGGGCGCCACCGTTCGCCACGACGATGGCCTTGTCATCGCAGCTTGCCACCGTGTACCCCAGGCTGCACAGCCTTCCGCCACGTGCGCCTGGAAGGGTCCCAGGGCGACGCGCGGGCGGATGAGCTGGAGCGCGGGTACTTAGTGGGAGTTTTCCGCGGCAAGTGCCTTGCCGCGGTCGCCATCTTGTCGTGCCTGAGAGCTTGTCGCTCGCCAGGCCTTGCCGGGACGCGTGGCGCGTCGCGGCAAGTTCTCTTGGAATGGCATGCTCGGCCTTCCCGGCAAGCTCTCCTTGCCAGGGTCTTGTGCCAAAGAAGTGGTCTTGAGCCTTGAGTGGCCTTCCCGGCAAGCTCCTCTTGCCGGGGCCTTGTTTCTTTAACTTAACTACTTTGTTCTTGAATGGTTCCAAAGGAACCATAGTGGACCTTGGCGGTCGCACGGCAAGCCCTGCCACGGGACGCTGCGACTGCTCGTGCACAAGTTCGGGATACTAAGGTACCCCTACTTTAGTACACCGACAAATACCCCTATGATTATGAACATGAATAGGATTTGTGAGTAGTTACGTTTGTTCCTGAGGACATGGGAGAAGTCTTGCTATAAGTAGTCATGTGAATTTGGTATTCGTTCGATATTTTGATGAGATGTATGTTGTCTTTCCTCTAGTGGTGTCATGTGAACGTCGACTACATGACACTTCACCATTGTTTGGTTCTAGAGGAAGGCATTGGGAAGTAATAAGTAGATGATGGGTTGCTAGAGTGACAGAAGCTTAATCCCTAGTTTATCTGTTGCTTCATAAGGGGATGATTTGGATCCATATGTTTCATGCTATGGTTAGGTTTACCTTAATACTTCTTTTGTAGTTGCGGATGCTTGCAATAGAGGTTAATCATAAGTGGGATGTGCCATGGAATTGTCACGGCAGATGTCCTAGTGTGAGGACTTAGTCATGAGGCCAACGCATCTATGTGGTAGCTTGAGAGGGATTGAGCGGAATCGAGAGACGCATTACACAAGACACGGATTTATACAGCTTCGGGCCCCGGGAAACATCATCCGGTAATAGACCTACATGTTGACCGGCTCTCCTTTAGTTGTGTCTAGCCCTAAAGAATATGCTGCCTCTAACTTGTGAGAACTTGTCCCTCTTTGGGGAGCCCTGCCCCTTCTTATATATGTTGAAGGGGCGGGTTACATGACTAGTCCTAATAGGATTAGGATTACTCTATTACAAGGAGTCCTAGTCTTGCTTCCTTTTTAGGAGAATATTCCTTATGCTTTCTTCATAAACCGGCCCACCATAACATGAGCCGGCCTTTCATGAACCGCCCGTTAGGCCACCGGGTCTTGTCGCTCCTCTGACCCGCCTGCTGGATTACCAATGAATTGTAAACCGCCAGGTCAAATCGGGTCACCTGTGAATTGCCAAACTCCAGCCGGGTCATACATCTGGCGGTTTATAACGCGGGGTATATCCCCGACAGGATACTTGTCCAAGTAATGGTACCACCCAAGCACCGGTCCACCCACATACCAAATTATCAAAGTAACGAACGTGAATCATATGAGCGTGATGAAAACTAGCTCGACGATAATTCCCATGTGTCCTCGGGAGCGCTTTCCTTTATATAAGAGTTTGTCCGAGCTTGGCCTTTGCTACAAAAAGGATTGGTCCATATTTCTGCACCTTATTTACTGTTAACACTTGTTACCCGTTACAAATTACCTTATCACAAAACTATCTGTTACCGATAATTTCAGTGCTTGCAGAGAATACCTTACTGAAAATTGCCTATCATTTCCTTATGCTCCTCGTTGGGTTCGACACTCTTCCTTATCGAAAGGACTACGATAGATCCCCTACACTTACGGGTCATCAGGTATGCACCCCCATCAACACACATGGCTTCAGTTTCCTTCTGGAATTCTCGATCACTGGTTTCTTCATAATCATCCTCACCACTCATATCATCTCCTTCTTTCTTCTCACAACCTCTAGCACGTTTTTCCTTCTGTTGCGGGACCTTTCCGCAGTGGCCCCCTCTACCACCACGGATCTTCCTGACAACACCATATTGGCATCTCTCCTTGTCACGCTTCTCGTATTCAGCCTTTTGTTTCTCAGCAAGCTGCTCAACTTGGCGTCACTCTTGGAGATCATGACCTTTGGTGTGGTGGATTTTGCAGCCCATCGGACTTTTCGGTTTTCTCTGCCATCGCGGCCTCCTATCAATCAATGCACGTGGAAGATCCCTTGTCGGGGGCCTCGGCCTTGGCCTTCTTGCTGGCACTGAGATCACCAGAACTCTCAATAGCCAACATTGATTTCCCCTTATGCTTGTTATTGCGCCTTTGGCTTCTCCCCTTTGGACCAGGGGCATCATCATCATCATCTGAGTCAACTTCGATGCCATCCTCCTCTCTGGGGAGCCGCCTTCCTTCATCAACACGAGCACACTTGTCCGCCAATGTGTACAACTCATTGACAGTTTTGGGGAATCTAACATTCATCTTGGCCCCGCATCCTCCTGTTTGTGCACGTTCGAATGGAACGCGGCAATCACGACAGCGGGGTGTATCTCTAGAATATTGCGCTGTACTCGACTGAATCTCGGAATATACTTCCGCAAGGTTTCCCCCTCCTTCTGTGGAAGGACTTGCAAATCACTTGGTTGGCTTGGCTCCTGGTGGCCACCTATGAAGGCGTCGCCAAACTCATTGCACAAGTCAGCCCATGATGAAATAGAGTTTTTCTGCAGGTGCATCAGCCACGATCTCATATTTGGCTTGAGCGCCAAAGGGATATAGTTGGAGAGCACCTTCTCATCTCTTCCCGTGACGGCTTGAGTGGCTATCGTATAGATGCCCAGGAATTCCGCCGGGTTTAGCTTTCCGTCGTATTTCTCTGTCAGTTCAGGCTTGAAAGCTCGGACAGATGGCCAGAGGACCTGTCGCAGCTCGCGAGTGAAGGCAGGGCGCCCAACCTCATAAGGAAAGAACCCGCCAGCACTGGGCATGGGGTCGCCAACGTCTGGGTTGTTGCATCTGTCAGACTAATGGTGTGGTTCCCGACGTCGCTCTATGGTGACGCGCGCGTCTTCCCTCCTCTGGTCTTACAAAACATGTCACTGGTCCCGGCGATAATGCGGGCCGGACCAAGCCATAGATGCTTCGTTAGGCTCGTCGGCATGTGGAACTTGGTGTGGCTGCCTCTGGGCCTGTTGTCGTGGAGGGGCTGCACCATTTGCATGGCCCCCATGACATGGCCATTAGCCTGGGCCACTGTCCCACTCCATGGGCGTCGCGACAGCTCTACATGCTGCGATTTGCTGGCTTCGACGAAGCTGATCAAACTCTGTATGGTGGCTCTCCACTCATCCATCTTGTCAGCCGCCGGCGGGAAATTCAACAGCAGCTAGGCCCGCGCCATTGCTTCAACTGCCGTGGCTTGCATGGCTAGGGAGGCGGATCGCGATGTCGCTCGACTCCTGGTGGAACCAACAGGAGTGTCGCCGCATTCTTGTCGTCGTGGTTAGTGCATATGATCCACCTCCGTGGTTAGTGCATTCTTGTCGCTCGCGGGGTTAGTGCATATGATCAATGAAATCCCATCAAGTACTACTCTCACATTATTGTATAATTATAAACTAACATTACCCACTGTATCCTATCACAATTCTATGGCCCCAAGTCAAGGTGGCTTCAACAAGAATTCAAACATATGCAAATAAAGATGCTATAACAGCAATCTGTGAAAACAGGACAGCATGTAGTAATCTAAACATTAACCATAGTTCTGTAACTCTGCAAATTCTGGAAAAATTATGAAAAAATAACAATTTGTATAGCAAGACTTTGCAAAAAAGTTCAGATCCTTTCGACATTCCAGTAAAAAATGTAAAATCGCGCACTAGAGCCAAAGTTTCTGTTTTTGCACCGCACAAACCAACAAGCAGTTTAACCATCCTAAAGGAAACTCTTGGCACATTATTTTTATAATACAATGGAATTGTACAAGGGGATAATTATTTTTGTTGAAAAGTTTCTGTGATTCAAGATTTGCAAAGTTTCCATGGGCATGAACAAAGTTAAAGGAGCTCCCCCATTTCAACGGTGCTTGTCCTTCTTACTTTCACTTTTCTTTTTGAAAAAGTTTAGGTTCCCCTCTTTATTTTTTGTTTTTAAACTTTATAAAAGCACACAGCAGAAAAAAAAATGACTCTCTAAAACTTCCGGGTTGTCTCCCTAGCAGCGCTTTATTTAAAGCCATTAAGCTAGGCATATAATGCTCAAGTAATGGATCCACCCGGATCCCAAGCTATATCAAAGCCAATTTTAATTAGCAATGATTTGGCATTTAGTAGTGAGCGCAAAGTAATATGTGTCATGCAAAAACGAAGTCTAACTCTCTTCCTATGCATAGGCATGTCATACAAGAACTATCCATGCACATCAAGTAAAGGCCAATGCATAGTATAAGCAGTTTCTTACAATTTTATCGTGTTGGAAACATAGAGAGGCGGAGATGTAGTTCCTCCCTCATAATAATTGCAAGTAGGAGCAGCAAGCACATGCATATTATATTCATCAAAAACATCATGTGCAACAAAAAAAGGCAACCCATCAATATAATCCTTAATAAGTGCAAACTTCTCTGATATAGTGTAGTTTGGAGAATTCAAAAAGATAATAGGACTATCATGTGTGGGTGCAATAGCAACTATATCATGTTTAACATAAGGAACTACAGCAAGTTCATCTCCATAAGCATAGTTCATATTGGCATCTTGTCCACAAGCATAGCAAGCATCATTTAAAAGGGATTATAGCATTCATCCTTCGATAAGCATGAAGGGAAATTAAACAATGTATGAGATAAAGAGTTACTCTCATTAGAAGGTGGGCACGGGTGATCAATCCGCTCTTCCTCCTTTTGTTCTTCGCTCTCCTCCTCATCTTTTTCATCCAATGAGCTCACAATGTCATCAATTTCTTCTTCCATAGATTCCTGCAAAATATTAGTCTCTTCTTGGACAGCGGAGACCTTCTCAATAAACGCATCAATATTGGAGTTATATTCATAATTCAAATAGCAATATTTCAATATAGCAAGATTTTCAGGCCTATAAACATCATCATCAAAAGCATCATACTTTTTAAATAGAGATTAAATTCCATAAACACCCTTAAAAGCAACAAATTCTTCTATTTGTTCCACATCATAATAATCATATATACCAATTAGCATAAGAAGCTAAGGTTTCATTATCATTAAGTTTGCATGAAAAGGGAAGGTGTGGAGCCTTCATCCTAGAAAAACAAGTATAATTATATCTCAAGCATAGTTGCCGAGCATACCAATGCAACATATAAATTTGATCCCATAATAGTTTCCCTATTTGTGTCAAGCGATAATCCCTAAATCATTCACGTTGATCCAACGTTACTCCCAATATATAGTTGAATGGGGTTTTCTCAGGATTACCAAAGTTGTACATAATATCTTTCACATAATGAGCATCGAGGGTTTTAGGAGGTTCCCCATCTCCGTGAGTAGCAAGTACACCTAATTTTTTTGGTATTTCGTGTTCCATAACCATAACTAAAGATAGAGAACAACTTAGAACAGCAAATAAAATCTACTTAGTGATAAAGCAAACAAGCACACACGAGAATATTCACCCCACGCTATTGCTCCCCGGCAACGGCGCCTGAAAAAGGTCTTGATAACCCACAAGTGTAGGGGATCAATTGTAGCCTCTTTCGATAAGTAAGAGTGTCAAACCCAATGAGGAGCTAAAGGTAGAACAAATATTCCCTCAAGTTCTATCGACCACCGATACAACTCTACGCACGCTTGACGTTTACTTTACCTAGAACAAGTATGAAACTAGAAGTACTTTGTAGTTTTTGTGGGATAGGTTTGCAAGAATATAAAAAGCACATAAATATAAACTAGGGGCTGTTTAGGTAAAGAAGCAATAAAGTTAGTATAGCGAGTGTGGAAAAGTGGTGGTAGGAGTTGTGAAATTGTCCTAAGCAAATTGACTACGCTACTAGACCGATAGCAAGTTTTATGTGGGAGAGGCACTGCTAGCATGTCATCCCTGACTTGGAATTCTATGCACTTATGATTGGAACTATTAGCAAGTATCCACAACTACTAACGTTCATTAAGATAAAACCCAACCATAGCATTAAGATATATTGGTCCCCCCTTCAATCCTGTATGCATCAATTTCTACGCTAGGTTGAAGCTTCTGTCACTCTTGCCCTCCAATACGTAGTCCTATCAACATACAACTAACCCTATGGTGTGATTCACACGCGCTCTCATATGATGGGAACCAAAGGAGAGCAACATAACCACAAGCATATTAAACCAGTCATAGCAATTCACCAATCACCGATAGGACAATGAAAATCTGTCAGACATCATAGGATGGCAACAAATCATTGGATAATAATATGAAGCATAAAGCACCATGTTCAAGTAGAGGGTACAGCGGGTTGTGGGAGAGTGGACCGCTATAGATAGATGGGGGAAGGTGATGAAGATGTTGGTGAAGATGATGGAGGTGTTGGTGAAGATGATGAAGGGCTTGTCGCGGTCTTGCATCTGTTCCCGGCAACGGTCTTGCCGGGGCCTTTGTGAGCGCCCTCGGCAAGAGGCTTGCCGGGGCTTCGGGGGTATCTTCGGCAAGGAGCGTTGCCGGGGCCTCGTGGGCATCCTCGGCAAGGAGCCTTGCGGCCGTCTTGTCTTCTGGTTCTCATCTAGGATTTGTAGACCCTTTGTCTTCACAAAGATCTGCATGCCATCACGCAGGCGCTTCCCGAGCCTTGGTTCCTGTTGGATTACAGGCTCCGCAAACCCAAGAAGTTCGAACAGAGGGGCGTGAACGAAGATCTCTCCCACTCACGTCTACCTAGTGTCTCGCCCTCGTCTAGTGAAGAGATTCAAACAAACAACAAGTGAAGCACGCAAGAGTTTACCCAGGTTCAGGCCACCTTGTGGCGTAAAACCCTACTTCTTGCTTTGGTGGATTGGCCTCAGGAGGGCTAGGATATGAACTAGTAGAGTGGTTCCTGAGCTCAGGAGGAGAACTCAGGAGGGTCAGGAGGCAAGAGTTCTTGCTCCGTTGCGTGAAGGCAGAGTTTATGGATCTCCTCCGTCCCCCTTCATAGTGGGGATCCTAGCTACTTATATAGGCGGCCAGGGTCCTCTTCCCTCGAAATGTTTAGGCCGGAAGGAATCCCACAACGGCCATTTTGAGCGGGAACACAAGGACGTTCCTACCCTGACAAAAGCAGTCTTCGCTTGCAAAAGGATAAGGCGGTGACGCGATGGTGGGCTCGGTGGTGACATCCTCCCTGTCGTCCTTGTGGTCTTCGGTCTTGTTGCACCAATGAAGAAATCTTTGTCCTGCTCCTCGGGAACCTGCGCCTGTGTTGTCCCCCTTGCACCAAAACGGCAACTGCACAGCTGGCACGTGTTGGCACCCGCTGGCGCAGTGCGTCATTGCTTGTGTCGATGCCTCCTCCTGAGGTAGGCTTGGCCTTGGATTCTCCGCCCCTCCGGAGCGACCTAGGCGAGGCCGCTCCTGAGGAGGTCTTGACGTCGTTCTCCTCGCGAGGTCTAGCCCCGCCACGAGGGTCTTGAGCAGCTGGTCGATCAGCTGGTGTCGGTGTACTAAGATAGGGGTACCTTAGTACCCCAACTTGTGCACGGGCAGTAGCAGCTTCCCGCGGCAGGGTTTACCACGTGCTCGCCGGAAACCTTTCTGGTCTTTATAAAGCCATTCAAGAACAAAGTATACAAGTCAGAAGATCAAGGCCCCGGCAAGAGGAGCTTGCCGGGAAGGCCGCACCAGGCTCAAGGATATCACTTTAGTACAAGACCCTGGCAAGAGGAGCTTGCCAGGAAGACCAAGGAATGGACACCTCAAGAAATGCCTCGGCGCCTCATGCGCCCGGGCAGGACCCGGAGAGCGACAAGCTTCCGGGCCCGGCAAGGTCACGGCCCCGGCAAGGTGCTTGCCGGGGGAAACTTGTGCTGTGTGCCCGCGCTCCAGCTCATCTGCCCACGCGTCGCCCTGGGGCCCTTCCAGGGACGCGTGGCGGATGGCTGTGCAGCCTGGGGCACACGGTGGCAGGCCACGGTGACGAGGCTACCACCGTGGCGAACGGAGAAGCATGGACGGACACTTATGGGGTCGACGGTGACGGGCATTTAATGCCCTTGTCCCCCACTGTCAAAGTTAGGTGAAGACCACTGTTCACGCACTATTCCCGCACTGTTACAACTACCACCAAAACTACATTTTTGCCCTCCTCTACGTTGACACCTGTCGGTGACCCCTTGAGCTATAAAAGGAGGCCCATGCACAACGTAGAAAGGGTTCGGAACCTAAGCAACTCTCACGCTCGGTGTAGCTGGTACTGTAGCTCTTCAAGCTCCCGAGCTCAAGAACTCAATACAACCAAGGCAGGAGTAGGGTTTTACGCGTCCGCGCGGCCCGAACCTGGGTAAACTGCCCGCGTGTGTTCCTCGATCTGCTCTCCGTGCTCCCTCCGCTCCCTTACCGCAACGTAGAAGGGGCTCCGGTCCCATAGGTGCTCGTGGGAGGACAGTTTCCCCCGACATCTTTGGCGCGCCAGGTAGGGGGCGTCGAGGTTGTGCGGACCTGGTCCGGCGCTCACGCGGGCGCATTCTTCATCAACTTCTCCAGCTTCATCAACTTCATCAGCAGCACCAACATGCCTCCGAAGAAGAAGGCTTCGGAGGTCGGAGGCCCGTCTGCGTCGATCCCGCCACCACCAGAACCAACGGCTGGTGGAGGAGACGCTGGCGGAAGGGTGGTCGCCGGCGAGGAAACTCACGGCGCCACCAAGTCCAAGGACAAGACGGACGATCGGGCGAATTCCAAAGCCTCGGTGTCCGTAGACGCACCACGTCCTTCTCAGCAGACGACAGGCCAGCAGCGCCGTGGTACAGGAGGTACCATACGCTTGCTGGGGCAAGGACAAACCAGAGGTTCGCGGGATGCTCAAGGCCATCGTCCTGGTACGAGCAAGGCGCGGTCGCCGAGGCGAGAAACTGCTCCTTCTAACCCTGTTAGGAGTCCGAGCATATCTCGCTCCTCGCACCGCTCGCCGCCGCTCCCCTCCTCTCCAGCAGAAGCTCTAGCAAGAGCACAACTGCTCCTCGATTTCCCTCTAGCGGCGGACAAGGCCGAAGACTGGAGGGCGACGATTCAGAGTCTCATCGCCTTCGCCAACAACGACACGCCGCAGCAGCCGGCGACGTCACGGCCGCGGCAAGTCGACCAGACGAAGGCCGATGGCGACAAGACCGCCGGGGGTGCAACCACCGTGCACTCCCCGCCGCGGAAGCTGAAGACGCCACCCCACCGGATTAACGTCGACGACGACTCCACGGCGTCGTCGGATCCGCGGGCTCGTCGGGACCAGCGCCAAGTCCTCGACGACCGGCGGCAAGAAGGCGCTCGGACGCGCATCGAGCGCCGACGAGAAGCCCGGCGACAATCGGATCAGCGCGCTGGGACTGCTGTCGACACGTACGCGCCCGGTGAACCAGGCGACTTGCCGTACGCGGCAGGTTGCCCTGCGTTCACCCGTGAGCTGCGGCGAGTCCAGTGGCCCAGCATGAAAAACTTCAAGCCCGACGTACCCGAGAAGTACGACGGCAAGACGCACCCCTCAGAGTTCCTCAGCATCTACACCATCGCGGTGCAGGCTGCCGGGGGACGCGACGAGAAGATACTAGCCAACTACTTCCCGCTAGTGCTTAAGCCAAACGTCCGCTCTTGGCTTATGCACTTGCCGGAGAACTCCATTTCTTCGTGGGCAGATCTGTGCCACCAGTTTGTTGGCGCCTTCACGGGCGGCCACAAACCCCACGGCCAGGAGAGCGATCTCCACATCTTGGCCCAGAAGGAAGGAGAATCCTTGTGCAAGTATATCCAGAGGTTCAGCCGCGTGCAACACAACATTCCTGATGTGCACCCTGCCGCGGTTATCAGCGCGTTCCACCAGAACGTGCGTAACCGCCGCATGAGGGAAGAGATGGCCATGACCAAGATACGGGATGTCAACGAGCTCTACGCTCTGGCTGACAAGTGCGCACGCGCCAAAGAGGGGAGGAGACTCCCCGGAGAAGATGCTGACGCAGGAGGAAGCGACAGTGAGGATGCCGCCCCGGCAAAGAAGAGCCGGCGGCGGAACAACAGAAAGAAAGAAGAGCAAGGAGGTGCTAGTCGTCGAGCAGTCCGGCAAGGAGGCTCCCGCCAAGAAGGTACAGGCTGGCGGTTCCGGCAAGGAACCTGCCCCTGTAGCGGCAGCCGACAAGCAGGACGGCTCCGACAAGCAATACTGCAAGATCCACCGCACCAAGGGCCACGATCTTTCGAACTGCAAACTAGTCGAGTACCTCGTAGAACAGCAGAAGGCTGAATACGAGCGTCGCGACAAGGAGAAGGCCCAAGGAGGCGGGGGAGAGCCAAGCAAGAAGCGGCCATTCAATGGCCGGGGAGGACGCCGCGGCAAGGCCAAGCAGCGGCAAGGTGATCGACCTCCCCGGGGCCGCGACAAGGATGAGGAAGAAGACGACGACGACGACATGGAGGAAGGAGATAACAGCGAGCAGGAGTTCCAGAAGGCCACAGAAGTTCTGTGTGTCGACGGAGGCGCCTCTCTACACACTTCCCACCGCCCGCTTAAGCAATGGGTGCGGGAAGTAAACGCAGCTGAGCCGCCCGTCGAGTCACGCAGGCTACTGAAGTGGTCCAGCACGCCCATCATTTTTGATCTTGAGGATCACCCTGACCGCACAACGGCGGTCGGGTGCTTGCCGATGTTGGTCTCACCAACTATCCGCAACCTCAAGGTCACAAAAATGTTGGGTGACGGCGGGGCCGGCCTGAACTTGATCTCCTCAGCTGTGATCAAGAAACTCCAGATCCCAGACGGCGAGCTCGAAGAAACCGGGTCGTTCCAAGGAATAAACCCGGGAAGGAGCAAGCCGAAGGGCAAGATTACACTGCCAGTGACATTTGGCGGGGAACTTAACTTCAGGATGGAGAGGATAACCTTCGACGTGGTCGATATCCCATTACCATACAATGGGATACTTGGAAGTCCTGCCCTCGCCAAGTTCATGGCAGCTTCCCACTATGCCTACAACGTACTCAAGATGCCGGGGCCGATAAGCGTCATCTCTGTCCCTGGTGACAAGAAGGACGCGCTTATCTGCGCCGACAAGATATACCGGGATGCAGCAGCCGTAGCAGAGAGTAACACACTTGCCGCTGAAGCTCCCGGGGGGAAGAAGACCAAGACCAAGTCCGGCAAGAGCTCTGGGGCCTACTCCGGCAAACGCACCTCTTCGGAGTGTTGCGCTGCCGTCGAGGACGCACCATCGAGCTCCACCGGCAAGTGCAAGAAGGGGATGGCCGCTCCACTGGCAACCAAGAAGGTGTCCGCCAAGGAGGACGGCACTGGTGGTACCTTCACCATCAGTGCTACGCTCGACAACAAATAGGAAAGCGCGCTCGTTGCCTTCCTGCGGGCGAATGTCGATGTGTTTGCATGGCAACCATCTAACATCCCCGGTGTTCCCAGGAAGGTAATTGAGCACAAGCTTGCTGTTTGTCCTCATGCGCGGCCCGTCAAGCAGAAGGTCAGAAAGCAAGCCGTGGAGCGCCAAGAATTTATCGCCGAAGAGATAAAGAAGTTGGAAGCAGCAGGCCTAGTTAGAGGCGTGATCCATCCCACGTGGTTGGCCAATCCAGTTGTCGTACGCAAGGCCAATGGGAAGTGGAGACTTTGTATAGACTTCACTGATGTGAATAAAGCATGTCCCAAGGATCCATTTCCCTTGCCGCGTATTGACCAGATTGTTGACTCCACCGCTGGATGTGAGCTGCTTTCCTTCCTTGATGCATACTCAGGTTACCACCAGATTTTTATGGCCAACGAAGATGAAGAGAAGACTGCATTCATTACTCCATGTGGCACATACTGCTTCATACGCATGCCCTTTGGATTGAAGAATGCAGGCTCAACATTTGCAAGGGTGGTGCACACTGCTTTTGAGCCACAGATTCACAGAAATGTAGAAGCTTACATGGATGACATAGTGGTCAAGAGCAAGAGCAAAGATACCCTGATACAAGATCTGGAAGAGACCTTTGAGAACCTGCGCAAGATCCAGCTCAAATTGAACCCCGAGAAGTGCGTCTTCGGAGTCCCCTCCGGCAAGCTTCTCGGGTTCTTTGTGTCCCAGAGGGGGATTGAAGCCAATCCCGACAAGATAAAAGCCATCGAGCAGATTGAAGCCCCGAAGCGCGTCAAGGATGTAAGAAGACTTGCGGGTTGTGTGGCTGCCCTCAGCAGGTTCATTTCAAAGTCTGCAGAACGCGCCCTGCCTTTCTTCAAGATTTTGAAAAAGGCAGGTCCTATGAAATGGACTCCGGAAGCGGAGGCAGCGCTGCAAGACTTGAAAGAATACCTGTCCTCTACTCCAATACTTGTCGCACCTAGGCCACAAGAGAAGTTGCTGCTATACCTAGCGGCAACCAATCAAGTGGTTAGTGCTGCGTTAGTAGCGGAGAGGGAGGCGGATGAGGAACCCACACCACCGGCAAGCGAATCCGGCGACAAGCAGGGGGCTTCCCCGACGAGCTCTGGCCCCGACAAGGACAAGTATGCGCAGGAACAAGGAGAAGTGCGAAAGAAGATGGTGCAGCGCCCAGTGTATTTTGTAAGCTCCCTCTTGCAGGGGGCTAGATCAAGATACTCTGGGGTGCAGAAGTTGCTTTTCGGCCTCCTCATGGCCTCAAGAAAGCTGCGCCATTACTTCCAAACACACGAGATAACAGTGGTCACTCGCTTTCCGTTGAAGAGGATATTGCAGAATCCAGAAGCAACAGGCAGGATCGTCGAGTGGGCACTGGAGCTGTCAAGCTTTGGTCTCAAGTTTGAGAGTACTTCAACCATACAGAGCAGAGCTTTGGCAGAATTCATAGCTGAATGGACCCCAACGCCGGATGAAGAAGTTCCAGAGACAAGCGTCCCCGTGCAAGAAGCGAACAGCGAATGGGTAATGTACTTTGATGGTGCTTTCTCGCTGCAAGGCGCCGGTGCCGGCGTGGTACTCATAGCGCCCACCGGAGAGCACCTCAAGTATGTTGTCTAGATGCACTTTCCCAAGGAACAAGCGACAAACAATACTGCTGAGTATGAAGGTTTGCTTGCCGGCCTTAGAATTGCGGCCGAACTTGGGATCAAGAAGTTAATTGTGCGGGGAGATTCTCAATTGGTGGTCCGACAAGTGAACAAGAGTTACCAGAGCCCTTTGATGGAAGCTTATGTTGATGAAGTGAGGAAGCTTGAAGAACACTTTGAAGGTCTGCAAATGGAGCACGTTCCAAGAGCTCAGAATGATATTGCAGATGGCCTCTCAAAGTGTGCTGCAATGAAGTTACCTGTGGAACCAGGGACCTTCCTGCTCAAGCTAACTCAGCCATCCGTTACACCATCAGTTGGGCAGAGTAAGAAGAGAAAGTTGGTCCCCGGCGACTACTTGCCCGCGGATCTTCCCGAAGCCACCGCCAAGGTCCCCAGGATCAACAGCCAAAATGCTGAGGAGCAGTTTGCTCCTGCAGATCCAAGGATATGTACAGTTGAAGCAAGTGTTCCCGACAAGCCTTGCCCCGGCAGGCTTGCCGGGGGACCATCAGCTCCGGCGGAGCCGCAGGTTCTTGCCGTAGAAGCTGAGGTTCCCGCAGCAGCCCTCATGCCTTTAGTCCTTGTTGTTGAGCCTCAGGCTCCAGCATGGGCACAGCAAATCGTTCGTTTTCTGCAAACTGGAGAACTTCCCGACGACCCAGAAGAGATAGAGAAAATAACCAGGCAGTCAAGTATGTACCAGTTCGTTGACAACGAACTGTACAGAAGAAGACTTAATGGTGTCAGGTTGAAGTGCATTTCCAGAGAAGATGGACAGAAGCTGTTGGCAGAGATACATGGAGGCATATGTGGCCACCACATTGGCGCAAGGGCACTTGCCGGGAACGCGTTCCGGCAAGGGTTCTTCTGGCCAGAAGCCCTCCAAGATGCAACTGCACAAGTAACCAAGTGTGAAGCGTGCCAGTTCCATGCCAAGCAAATTCACCAGCCAGCTCAAGCTCTCCAGACAATCCCTTTATCCTGGCCCTTCTCGGTCTGGGGGCTCGATATCCTCGGCCCTTTCCCCCGTGTTGTCGAGGGCTTTGAGTACTTGTACGTTGCAATCGACAAGTTCACAAAGTGGCCGGAAGTGGAACCAGTGAGAAAGGTGACAGCACAGTCAGCAGTCAGGTTCTTCAGATCAATTGTTTGCCGTTTCGGGATCCCTAACAGGATCATTACCGACAACGGCACTCAGTTTACAAGTCGCACCTTCATGGAGTACGTCCAAGACCTTGGCGCCAAGGTCTGTTTCGCTTCTGTTGCTCACCCGAGGAGCAATGGTCAAGCGGAGAGGGCCAATGCTGAAGTGCTGCGCGAACTCAAGACAAGAACCTTCGACAGGCTGCGCAAGTGCGGAAGAAACTGGATAGAGGAGTTGCCGGCGGCTCTTTGGTCAATCAGAACGACACCAAGTCGAGCCACCGGACAGACACTCTTTGCTCTTGTTTATGGAGCAGAGGCAGTTCTCCCCATGGAACTCGTATACGGATCTCCTCGAGTGCTCGCTTATGATGAGCTCGAGCAAGAGCAACTGCGACAAGATGATGCATTGCTCCTTGAGGAGGAACGTCTCCAGGCTGCTGTATGAGCTGCTCGATACCAGCAAGCCTTGCGTCGCTATCATAGCCGCAAGGTTAAGGCCAGGAGTCTCGAGGAAGGCGACCTTGTTCTTCGGCGTGTTCAGTCCGCCAAGAATTCCAACAAGTTGACGCCGAAGTGGGAAGGCCCTTATCGGGTGAGACAAGTCACAAGGCCCAGAGCTGTCCGCCCTGACACCGAAGAAGGCTTACCGGTGAGCAACTCCTGGAACATAGAGCATCTTTGCAAGTTTCACCCATAAGGCGCGGTTGCCGTGATCCACTCCGGCAACCACCTTTTGTACAAGTCTTGCCGCTGTTGCATGTAAACCTTTGTACAAAGCCGGGCGCAGATCCCGTGCATCAGTAAAGTTTTTGTGCTTCGCACCATTTGCCATTTCCATGCTTTTCTTTGTTATTTGCATGAATTGTTTGGCACTTTGTGCAACGCACATCCCCGGTAAGCACTAGCAAGCCGTGAGGCTAGATACTTGTTTTTCCTCCTCTTTTTCTTTCCCTCTTAAAGCAGAAGGAATATTCCTCGCGCACAAGTTTGCCGGGGGGGAAGGAGGTGGAGGATGAACCAAGTGCTGTTCAAGAAAGCGAAGCCTTGTCGGGGAACAAGCAATACATGAAAGCTAAGTTACCAGAATTTGAGCAGTTCAAATTTTTAAATTTCTAGTTATCTTCCTTGAACAACCACACTTTGTATGGAAAACCTATGCGCGGAGGAACCTACCCGTGGCTAGCTGCACCCTTACTTTGTTTTCGAGCACGCTCAACGACTTAAGTGAGCTGCGACAAGTGTCGCGCCCTTACTTCGTTTTCGAGTTCGCTCAGCAAGCTAAGTGCGCTGCGACTAGCTGCGGCAAGGTTACTTGCCGACGAGGTCCTTTGCCAGCAGGCTACTAAGAGTCCAGCACTCAGCGCTCGCGGCAAGGGCCCCTTGCCGGCAAGTCCCCTGAAAGCGTAAGGTAGAAAGCATACAAAGTGGAGGACTAAAAGCAAGGGAGATGACACCGCATTGATTGATCAGAATAAGATAGTATATTACAAAGATAACTTGTCGCAATAACTAATAGATTCATGTCCATAACATACTTTGCAGCGGCAAAGGAAACAGAAAGAAAGAAGCCTAGTCTACGCGGTCGCCTTCACGCCTTGTGACCTTGTTCACCTTGGCGACGATGTGGGCAACCTGCGCCTTCAACGCCTCCTGGTCAGCGTCGTCCGGCAAGGAGCGGAGGACGTTGACAAGGTTGATGCCGGGGTTGCGGTAGACGATCTTCGTCAAGACACGCTCCAGAGTGCCCGTGCAGAGCCGACGTGACTCGTCGGCCAGCTGCGCGGGGAGCTTCTCCCGCAGCCGTGCAAGTGCCGGCGCGATTCCCCTGAAGAAGAGACTTAATTTGGCGCTGTGGGGGAGGTCCTCGTCGGGAGAGTACACGAGGTGCTCCGCTCTCAGCGCCATCATCTCCTTGTCAATGTTGGCAGCGGAGGTGACCAGATCGTCAGTCCATTGCTCCACCGCCCGGCTAAAGTTGTTCGCTGAGACGGCGGTGCTCTCCACCAAGTTCCGCTCCTTGCGGAGCTCATCCTTCAGCTTCGTCTCGCGGTCCCGAGCGGCGTCGAGCGAATCGGTCAGAGTGGAGACCTTCAACTCCAAGTCAGCAATTGAATCCTTGGCGGCAGTGAGCTCGTCGCCTTTCTTGGAGAGACGTACCTGCAAGTCAGAGTTGGTGTGGGCATCTTTCTCCCGCTCCACGTTGAGCGCGGTGACTCTGTCCTCACTTGCCTTCAGGTACCGCTCCAGCTGATCCACCTTGAGCTCCAAGTCCCTCTTGGCGGTTTCCGCGACGGCTGCGGCATCCTTTGCCTCCTTCAGGGCCCCGTCAAGGGTCTGGTCCCGGGCGGTGAGTTCGTCGTCATGGGCGTCGAGCTCGACCTTCCGCTGGTTGAGCGCCCCCTCCCGCCGAGATAACTCCTCGGCGGCCAGCCGCTGCTGCTCTTCTGCCTCAGCCTTCTCCAGGAGGAAGGCTTGCTATTCCCCGGCAAGCTCTTCCCGCTCCTCCGCCAAGTTGCGGAGGGCTGCCTGGTTGGCGGCGCGAAGCTCCGCGGCGCGCTTCTCCAAGTCAACTCTAGCCTTGTCGGCAAGAGCTTCCCGGGAGTCCAGCTTCGCCTGCCTGGCCCGGTACAGGGCCAGGAGCTGGCGAAGTAGCTTCTCCTCTTCGGGCTCGTCTCCACCGCCAAGCGCTTCGACAACCTTCAACCCCGCGGAGGCGAGGACCTCTCCATCGTAGGTCTCTCCCTCCACGGGGGCTCGCGATGAAGACCCCCACGGGACTTGTATGAAGACCCCGTTGGGGGCCTCAAGATAGACGCCCGACCGCTCCATGGATGCGGAGGGGTCGGTGGCCGGTGCAGCGCTTGACGCTCCTGCTGCCTTCGGGCCAGCAGTGTGGTCGCCGGTCCCCTCCCCCGCCGCGGCGTCTGCGGTCGGGGCGGTCTCCTCAGCGGCAGGCTCGTCGGCTCCAGCCATGCCCTCAGCGGCAGTGGCATTGCCGCCGTCGCCGTGCGCGCCCTCCTCACCGGCGGTCTCCGTCTCCATCCGCTCCGGTGCAGGAGGATCTAACAGAAGAAAAAAGAGAAGAAAGAGTCAAGCAACTATCCAAAAAGATAAGTCCGAGAAGAAGAAGCTACAAGACTCACCTTCGCGGACTTCTTCAACGACAGGGTCCCTCGCCGGGGAGTTCTCCCTTGGCGGTGGAGCAGCGGTGCCTGCTGGCGAAGGGCCACCCGCGCCCTCCCTTGGCGGGGTGCTCTTCCTTGTCGGGCTGCTCGCCCTTGGCGGAGTGCCCGTCCTTGGCGGAGCGTTCTCCCTCGCCGGGGAGCTCACCCTCGGCGGGGAGGGTGGAGCAGGTAGCTCGTCGGGGGCAGTCTCCGGGCGCTCCTACGGCTGCGGCTCCACTTCTGCACAAGACAAACAAGACAATAAAATATCAGTACAAACAACAACCTCAAGCGCGCCCGACCAACAGAAAAGAATGACTACCAGACTTACGCTGGGGGCTGCGCTGGGGGCTGCTCCTCGGAGCAGCGGGTTGATCCGGCAAGTTTGCCGCTGGCGCATCTCCGGTCGCCGCGGCGGGCGAGTCGTCCTCGACCTCAACCACAGGGATCTTGGCCCTCTTCGCCGTCCGCTGGGCCAGGGTCCTGAAGAGCAAAACAAAACAAGATCAGAATCAACAAGGAAAACCAAGACAAAGTCAAAGAAATTGCAAGTTGCAAATACTTACTCCTCTTCCTCGTCGTCGGAGCTGAGGGCGGAGAAGTCGAACTCCACCTGAGATGCTCCCGCGCGAGGAACGGGAGGAGAAGGCTCCCTCGGGCGCTTGGTGGTCTCCGGGGCTGTGGGCTGCGAGGACCCAGCCTCCGTTGACACCGAGGCCCGAGGAGCAGGAGGAGCGGCCGTTCCGCTCCGGGAGGATCCTCCTCCGCTTGGCGCTGGCGCACGGGGCGCCTCCTCCGCGACTTTGCTCGCCCTGGTGGCGCGCGTCGCCCGGCGCGCAGGCTGCTGTCGAGGCGCCTACGGCCTCGTCGCTGTAGCCGCCTTGCGGAGGCGCTTCCTCGGTGGTTGCGTAGGACTTGCCGGAGGCGGGGAGTTCTCTGAGGACGAGGAGGCATCGTCGTCGAGTCCCAGAGATCCACCGGTGTGTTCATCAGCCTCGACGCCCTCATCCTCCTCCCCGGCAGGCCCGTTGGGCCCAGCACCCTGCCCGGCGGCCTCGCTCCCTCCGGCGGCCTCGCTCACCCCGGCAACCCCGGCTATCCCGGAAAACCTCAGGGAAGGCACCCCGGCAAACTCTTCGGGCGGAAGCTTGAGCAGCCTGAGGATTTCTGCCTCCTCTGCTTGGCACACCTCGTCCGCAGCCTGCGCCTCGTCCACAGTATATCCAAAGTCACCCGCCGCCGCAGCTGCGGCGGCCTCCTCCATCCTGGAAGCGATGTGGGCTATATCCCGAGCCGTAGTGGCCCGGGTGAGGCCCCTGTTCTCCTCGGTGTTCTTGGGCGTCTTGACCAAGTTGTCGAAAAAGCTCAGCACTGTATCCGGCGGAGGCTCTATCCAAGTGGGGTCGACGCCGTGGGAGTCGCACGCAGGCATCATCGCTCACAAAGAATCCCGGGCAGTGCTGTTGCCCAGCGGCACCACTCCCCGGGCAGGTCTGAACCACTCCGGGTGGGCCGGGTCATGCTTGAAGAGCTCTCGGACCATCCCCTTCAGCTCCAAGGCAGTGAAATTGAAGTTCAATCCAGGGCGCAGCCTCATGATATCCGCCGCATTGCCAAACTCCCATGCGGCCCTCTTCCTCTCTTGTAGAGGGGCGATGCGGCGGCGGAGGAAATCTGCCCCAACCTCTCCGATAGTCAGATTGGCTACCCGGAGGCGAATAATCCTAATGAGGGCAATGCTGAGCTTGTTGTCCTCCGGGGCCAATTCGCTCCAATCTCTGCCGCGCACTATGGCAGTTGTGTGCGGCGCGATGAAAGGCTCCGGCTTATCCTCCACTATCCAGCACCAATCCGCACACCATTCCTCCCACTTGCCGCGGAGTTCTCCCTTCAGGTATGAATCCTTCTTGTTCAGCCGGAAGATCCAGGAGATGCCGCCGGAAAGGGGAGCGCCAGCCTCTACTCTAGGCATAAAGAAATGGCGGAAAAGGGCTACGTTCGGATGGATCCCAACATAGTTTTCGCACAAATGTACGAAAACGGCCATCGTAAGGATGGCGTTGGGGGTAAAGTCTAGGAGGTGGAGGCCATATGTGTTTATAATATCACAAAAGAACTCTGAGAACGGAGGGCACAATCCACAGTGGAAAAAAACAGCGAAGAAGAAGTACCCGCCGGGGAACATATCTTTGGCGACGGCGGGGAAGGCTCTGGTGCGGGGATGAGCTTTGGTCTCCCCGGACCAGAACAGATAATACTTGTTCCGCAGCTCCTTCGCGCCAAGCCTCAGCGCGAAGACCACGCTCCTCTTCCGCAGGGCGGCCAGCTTCGCCGCCTGCTCGGACTTCTCCTTCTTGGCCTTGTCCGCTTTCACCTTGTCGCTCTTCGGAGCCATGGCGGAGGCGGCGAGGGAAGAGGCGAGGAGCTCGACGGCGCCGCGGATGCGGAAGACGGCGGAGGAGGAGTGGAGGCAAGGAGCAGCAGGGGATTTCTGGAGAGTCAAGACGCAATGAAGACGAAGGAGGAAACTGCCCCTGCTTCCTCTGCTTTTAAGGGGGAAGTGGGGGACGCTCCGCATTTCCCATTAAAGAACAGGCCACGATCTCTCCCACGACGCCGCAATCGACGCGTGCCGTTAGGGAGGGATGCGGCGGATGCGGAAGGGGATACGGCTTGCCGTGGGCCGCGTGTGCCCGTGCACTGTTTTGGGCCTGGCCCAACAGCGCTCGGCATCGTGTGTGGCCCAGGCCCGGGGGCTCCTGTCGGTGTACTAAGATAGAGGTACCTTAGTACCCCAACTTGTGCACGGGCAGTAGCAGCTTCCCGCGGCAGGGTTTACCACGTGCTCGCCGGAAACCTTTCTGGTCTTTATAAAGCCATTCAAGAACAAAGTATACAAGTCAGAAGATCAAGGCCCCGGCAAGAGGAGCTTGCCGGGAAGGCCGCACCAGGCTCAAGGATATCACTTTAGTACAAGACCCTGGCAAGAGGAGCTTGCCAGGAAGACCAAGGAATGCACACCTCAAGAAATGCCTCGGCGCCTCATGCGCCCGGGCAGGACCCGGAGAGCGACAAGCTTCCGGGCCCGGCAAGGTCACGGCCTCGGCAAGGTGCTTGCCGGGGGAAACTTGTGCTGTGTGCCCGCGCTCCAGCTCATCTACCCACGCGTCGCCCTGGGGCCCTTTCAGGGACGCGTGGCGGATGGCTGTGCAGCCTGGGGCACACGGTGGCAAGCCACGGTGACGAGGCTACCGCCGTGGCGAACGGAGAAGCATGGACGGACACTTTTGGGGTCGACGGTGACGGGCATTTAATGCCCTTGTCCCCCACTGTCAAAGTTAGGTGAAGACCACTGTTCACGCACTATTCCCGCACTGTTACAACTACCACCAAAACTACATTTTTGCCCTCCTCTACGTTGACACCTGTTGGTGACCCCTTGAGCTATAAAAGGAGGCCCATGCACAACGTAGAAAGGGTTCAGAACCTAAGCAACTCTCACGCTCGGTGTAGCTGGTACTGTACCTCTTCAAGCTCCCGAGCTCAAGAACTCAATACAACCAAGGCAGGAGTAGGGTTTTACGCGTCCGCGCGGCCCGAACCTGGGTAAACTGCCCACGTGTGTTCCTCGATCTGCTCTCCGTGCTCCCTCCGCTCCCTTACCGCAACGTAGAAGGGGCTCCGGTCCCATAGGTGCTCGTGGGAGGACAGTTTCCCCCGACAGCTGGGCCGTACCATGTCGTGGCAGGAGCGCGCTGCGGCCCGTAGACAGGCAAGTCTGGGTACCCTGGTTCCCAGGACGCCGACAGTAGCCCCCGGGCCCAAGGCGCGCGGAGTTGGCTTTGATGCGAAGCCTTAGTCGAGGACGAAGCGTCGCGGACCCCAAAAGGCTGCAGGCTAGGCTGGCGCGTGATAGTTGGATGGGACATGGCGACTCCGCTGCCCATGCAGTCTTGGTAATCGTGTGACTTGACAACTCCCCGGCGCAGACGACGGGGCTGTTATGGCTGCGATGCCAGTGACTGGCGGTTGGGCTCCTCCGCCCTATAAATGGGACTAGGGGGGAGCACCCAAGCCATCTTCAAGCTAGTGTCGTCTACCTCCTTGCTTGCTCCCCGCTCTCCCTCTCGCTGCGAGATATCCATGGCGCCACCGAGGAAGCCGTCCGCCGCGGAGAAAGGGAAGGCTCCGAAGGATTTGGCCTCGCCGCCATCAAAGAGGGGCCGCGGGCGTCCCCACAAGCATGTTGTTGTGCCTGCAGCGACTCCTCGGGCGAGCGGGCGCGGCCTTCCGGGTCCCTGATACATCTCCAACGTATCTATAATTTTTTATTGTTCCATGCTATTATTTATGAAGTCTTGGATGTTTAATGGGCTTTATCATTCACTTTTATATCATTTTGGGACTAACCTACTAACCCAAAGGCCCAGTCCAGATTGCTGTTTTTTGCCTGTTTCAGGGTTTTGCAGAAAAGGAATATCAAACGGAGTCCAAACGGAATAAAACCTTCGCATGAGATATTTTTGGAGGAAATCACGCACGAAAGACTTCGGGGCCAAGCCAGAGGACGGGGGACCCACCCTCAAGGGTGGGGGCGCCCCCCTTCCCAGGGCGCGCCCCCCTACCTCGAGGGCAGCCCTTGTGGCCCCTGGTGCCCCTCTTCTTCCTATATATACCTACGTACCCCAGAAACTCCATACGCAGAGACAAAACCCTAATTCCACCGTCGTAGCTGCTGTTCCCGTGGAGATCCCATCTTGGAGCCTGTTCCGGGAGGGGGATCCATCACGGAGGCCTTCATCATCATCATCATCGCCGTCACCATGAGTTGTGAGTAGTTTACCTTAGACCTTCGGGTCCATAGCTAGTATCTAGACGGCTTCTTCTCTCTCTCTCCGGATCTCAATACAAAGTTCTCCTCGGTCTTCGAGGAGATCTATTCGATGTAATCTCTTTTTGCGGTGTGTTTGTTGAGATCCGATGAATTGTGAGTTTATGATCAAGGTTATCTGTGAAAGATATTTGGTTCTTCTCTGAACTTTTTATGTGTGCTCATAATATCCTTGCAAGTCTCTTTGAATTATTGGTTTGGTTTGGCCTATAGTTCTTGCAATGGGAGAAGTGCTTGGCTTTGGGTTCAATCTTGCGGTGTCCTTTCCCAGTGACAGTAGGGGCAGCAAGGCACGTATTGTATTGTTGCCATCAAGGATAAAAAAGATGGGGTTTTCATCATATTGCTTGAGTTTATCCCTCTATATCATGTCATCTTGCTTAAGGCGTTACTCTGTTCGTATGAACTCAATACACTAGATGCATGCTGGATAGCGGTCAGTGTGTGGAGTAATAGTAGTAGATGCAGAATCGTTTCGGTCTACTTGTCTCGGACGTGATGCCTATATACAATGATCATGCCTAGATAGTCTCATAATTATTTGCTTTTCTATCAATTGCTCGACAGTAATTTGTTTACCCGCCGTAGAATATCGCTATCATGAGAGAAGCCACTAGAGAAAACTATGGCCCCCGGGTCTATCTTTATCTTATTACTTTCCCGTCAACTAGCCAATTTCTGCCGCCGTTGTTTATTTGCTTTCTTTACTTTCTGTTTCTATAACAAAAATACCAAAAATATAATTATCATCTCTATCAGATCTCACTATCGTAAGTGACAACCCCTTATCGCGTTGGCTGCGAAGTTCTTATTTGTTTGTGCAGGTGCGAGGGAATGGCGCGTGGTCTCCTACTGGATTGATACCTTGGTTCTCAAAAACTGAGGATAATACTTACGCTACTGTGATGCATCTCCCTTTCCTCTTCGAGGGAATACAATGCAAGCTCAAGAGGTAGCAAGAAGAATTTCTGGCGCCGTTGCCGGGGAGACTCACGCCAAGTCAAGTCAAGATTTGCCACCTCGTCAACTAGCCAATTTCTGGCGCCGTTGCCGGGGAGGCTTACGCAAAAGTCATATACCAAGTACCTATCACAAACCCTCATCCTTCGCATTACATTTATTTGCCCCTCGTTTTCCTCTCCCCCACTTCACCCTTGCCGTTTTATTTACCCTTCTTCTGCCGTGTGTATCGTTCCCTTGTTTCTTGTTTGCTTGTGTCTCCATGTGCCTTCTATGTGCTTGCATCTTTGCTTGCTAAAAATCTATTGTTATGGATCACCTTAAAGTGTTCTACCTGGATCATCTTCGATCCCTTTGCTCTCGTGCTGAAACCCCAACTAGCCTAGTTGATGGGAAATCTTTAGATGAGCATGCTCATTTTGTGCATCACCGTTTGTCTGAAAAAGGGAGATTCTTATGGGACCAAATAAATAGATTGATGTGTTATGCTTGGAATCTTTGTGAAATTTGTGATTTTGCTTGTTGCTCTAAGAACCCTAAAAAACACCTACCCTACCTATGTGAGTTTAATGATAATGAAATCTTATCCTCTTATGCAAAGGGTGTTTATAGTTACTACGATATCAAACAAATTGAAGAATTTGTTGCTTTTAAGGGTGCTTATGAAGTTGCTTCTTTGACTGAAAAGTATGATATTACTCTCTATGAATCAGAAATTTTGACATACTTAAATACTGCTATGAAAACTATGCTCATAATGCCAATATCAAACAATTTATTGAAAGAATGACTGCTCTTTGAAAGAAAATAATGATATGCATGAATCTATAGATAATTTTGATTCCGATGATTTGATTAAAATATCCCTTGATGAACATGATGCTCGCTATCCTTGTGGCCATGATGCCAATATTTATGAAGATGAATTTGCTATAGTTCCTTGTGTTAAACATGAGAATGTTGCAATTGCACCCATACTTGATAGATCCTTCGATGAAAAGCATGATTGCAATGATGTTATTATAAATTCTCTTAATGCCAATTGTGTTAATGATATGCAAAACCCTAAGCTTGGGGATGCTAGTTTTGCTATGACTACTATTTGTTGCAATGGTCATGATTGGGGTGATTCTTCTTATGATGTTGAAAATTTATTTAAGCCCCATGATGAATACGAGATTGATAATAATGTTTGCCATAATATTGAAAGTGGGTTTAAAAGAATGTCAACTTTTGATCCCACTACTTTAGATATTGATCAATCTTATGAGTTTTTTGATAAAAGTGGGCTTGGAGAAGCAATGACTTTGTTCTATGTTAGTCCCACTATTTTGAATGAGTGTCAACTTTGCATGCATGTGGATCATGAAGAGAATATTTGATGTGATAGCTATATTGTTGAATTTGATTATGATCCTACATGTAATTATTATGACAGAGGAAAATATGGTCATAGAAATCTTCATGTTACTAAATTACCTCTCTTCATGTTGAGATTGATCTTGTTTGTTTCTTCTTCCTTGCATACGCTAGATCTTGCTTGATATGATAAATTGTTTGCTTATAAAATTCCCATGCATAGGAAGCATGTTAGACTTAGATTTGTTTATCACATACTTTATGATGCTCTCTTTGTCCTTCAATTCTTATCTTTCATGTGAGCATCATCCAACTATGCCTAGCTAGGGTCGTAAAACGATAGCGCTTGTTGGGAGGCAACCCAATTTCTTTTTTGCTGCTGTTAGGGAATAAATATTGCATCTAGCCTCTGATTAGATGTGGTTTCATGTTTTGCTTAGTGTTTGTGCCAAGTAGAACCTTTGGTAAGACTTGTGTGAAGTTTATATGATCTTGCTGTGAAAAACAGAATCATTAGCGCTCGCTAAAGTAGACTTCAGATTTTACTGGAGCGTGATTTTTAGTTGATTCTTTTTGATGCTGATTGATAAACAAATTGCGCAAATTTACCAATTTAGTTTGAATTTTTTGGAGTTCCAGAAATAGGCGAACCCAGCAGATTACTACAGACTGTTCTGTTTTTGACAGATTCTGTTTTTCGTGTGTTGTTTGCTTATTCCGATGCATCTATGAGTAATATTAGAGGATATGAACCATAGAGAACTTGGAGTACAGTAGGTTTAACAAAAATATAAACAAAGAATTAATTCCTTGCTGTACCTTTGGGTGGTGGTTTGCTTTCTCTTACTAACGGAGCTCACGAGAATTTTTGTCTAAGTTTTGTGTTGTGAAGTTTTCAAGTTTTGAGTATTGCTTTGATGGACTATGGAACAAGGAGTAGCAAAGGCCTAAGCTTGGGGATGCCCATGGAACCACAAGTAAATTCAAGATAATCAAGAACCTAAGCTTGGGGATGCCCCAGGAAGGCATCCCCTCTTTAGTCTTCATCCATCGGTAACTATACTTGGAGCTATATTTTTATTCGCAAGATGTTATGTGTTTTGCTTGGAGCGTCTTGTATAATTTGAGTCTTTGCTTGTTAGTTTTCCACAATCATACTTGCTGGACACACCTATTTGAGAGAGTTAAATATGCCCTAGAAATTATTAGAACACTCTATGTGCTTCACTTATATCTTTTGAGTTGAATAGTTTTTGCTCTAGTGCTTCACTTATATCTTTTAGAGCACGGTGGTGGTAATATTTTGTAGAAATTGTTGAACTCTCATGCTTCACTTATATTTATTTGAGAGTCTATTAAAAGAGCATGGTAAAGTGTTTAGGCTAAAGAAACTAGTCTTCACATGATAAACATCCAATGTCAATGTAGTAAAAAAATTCACATCAAGTGCATGGAATAGAAAGAGATGTTGGATGCTTGATAATTGTTTTGAGACATGAGGATAGTGATATTAAAGTCATGCTAGTGGAGTAATTATGAAATTTAGAAATATTTGTGTTAAGGTCGGTGATTCCCGTAGCATACACGTATGGTAAACCATTATGTGACTAAGCTAAAGCATGAGGTATTTGTAGAGTGTCAACCTTTGTGTGGAGGTCGGGGGCGCGCGATGGTTAACTCCTACCAACCTCCCCCCTAGGGGCATGCGTTGATTGCTTTGTTTTGATGACTCGTAGATTTTTGCAATAAGTATATGAGTTCTTATGACTAATGTTGAGTCCATGGATTATACGCACTCACACCCTTCCACCATTGCTAGCCTCTCTTGTACCGCGCAACTTTCGTCGGTGCCATAAACCCACTATATATCCTTCCTCAAAACAGCCACCATATTATTCCTCAAAATAGCCACCATACCTACCTATCATGGCATTTCCATAGCCATTCCGAGAAATATTGCCATGCAACTTTCCACCGTTCCGTTTATATGACACGCATCATATTGTCATATTGCCATGCATGATCATGTAGTTGACATTGTATTCGTGGCAAGGCCACCATGCATAATTTTTATACATGTCACTCTTGTTTCATTGCACATACCGGTACACCGCCGGAGGCATTCATATAGAGCCATACTTTGTTGTTGTAGTGTCGAGTTGTAATCTTGTGTTGTAATGAAAGTGTGATGATCATCATTTTTAGAACATTGTCCCATGGGAGGAAAGGCTGAATCTATAAAGCCCCTCCGCAAAAAAGAAGAAGGAGAAAGGCCAAAGAAAAAAAGGCCCAAAAAAGAAAAAGGAAAAGGAAAAGGAAAAAAGGGGATAATTGCTACTATATTTTTTCACACTTGTGCTTCAAAGAAGCACCATGTTCTTCATTGTAGAGAGTCTCATGCTTAGTCACTTTCATATACTAGTGGGAATTTTCGTTATGGAACTTGGCTTGTATATTCCAACGATGGGCTTCCTCAAATGCCCTAGGTCTTCGTGAGCAAGCAAGTTGCATGCACACCCACTAGTTTGTTTTGTTGAGCTTTCATTCATATTTAGCTCTAGTGCATCTGTTGCATGGCAATCCCTACTCACTCACATTGATATCTATAGATGGGCATCTCCATAGCCCGTTGATACGCCTAGTCGATGTGAGACTATCTCCCTCCTTTTTGTCTTCTCCACAACCACCTCTATTCCACCCATAGTGCTATGTCCATGGCTCACGCTCATGTATTGCGTGAAAGTTGAAATGTTTGAAAATATAGAGCATGAAAACAAATGCTTGGCTGAAATCGGGGTTGTGCATGATATGAATATTTAGTGTGATAATAAGGGAGCATAGCCAACACTATATGATTTTGTAGGGATAACTTTCTTTATCCATAGTATTTTGAGAAGACGTGATTGTTGTGTTAGTATTGCTTGAAGTATTGTTATTTCTTATGTCAATATAGACTTTTATCTTGAATCCTTCATATCTGAACATTCATGCCACAATTAAGAGAATTACATTGAAAAACTATATTGGTTAGCATTCCACATCAAAAATACTTTCTTTATCATTTACCTACTCGAGGACGAGCAGGAATTAAGCTTGGGGATGCTTGATACGTCTCCAACATATCTATAATTTTTTATTGGTCCATGCTATTATTTATGAAGTCTTGGATGTTTAATGGGATTTATCATTCACTTTTATATCATTTTTGGGACTAACCTACTAACCCAAAGGCCCAGTCCAGATTGCTGTTTTTTGCCTGTTTCATGGTTTTGCAGAAAAGGAATATCAAATGGAGTCCAAATGGAATAAAACCTTCGCAGGAGATATTTTTGGAGGAAATCACACACGAAAGACTTCGGGGCCAGGCCAGAGGACAGGGGACCCACCCTTGAGGGTGGGGGCGTGCCCCCCTTCCCAGGGCGCGCCCCCTGCCTCGAGGGCAGCCCCTGTGTCCCCTGGTGCCCCTCTTCTTCCTATATATACCTACGTACCCCAGAAACTCCATACGCATAGAGAAAACCCTAATTCCACCGCCGCAGCTGCTGTTCTCGTGGAGATCCCATCTTGGAGCCTGTTCCAGGAGGGGGATCCATCACGGAGGCCTTCATCATTATCATCATCGCCCTCACCATGGGTTGAGAGCAGTTTACCTCAGACCTTCGGGTCCATAGCTAGTATCTAAATGGCTTCTTCTCTCTCTCCGGATCTCAGTACAAAGTTCTCCTCGGTCTTCGAGGAGATCTATTCGATGTAATCTCTTTTTGCGGTGTGTTTGTCGAGATCTGATGAATTGTGAGTTTATGATCCAGATTATCTATGAAAGATATTTGGTTCTTCTCTGAACTTTTTATGTGTGCTCATAATATCCTTGCAAGTCTCTTCAAATTATTGGTTTGGTTTGGCCTATAGTTCTTGCAATGGGAGAAGTGCTTGGCTTTGGGTTCAATCTTGCGGTGTCCTTTCCCAGTGACAGTAGGGGCAGCAAGGCACGTATTGTATTGTTACCATCAAGGATAAAAAGATGGGGTTTTCATCATATTGCTTGAGTTTATCCCTCTACATCATGTCATCTTGCTTAAGGCATTACTCTGTTCGTATGAACTCAATACACTAGATGCATGCTGGATAGCGGTCGATGTGGGGAGTAATAGTAGTAGATGCAAAATCGTTTCGGTCTACTTGTCTCGGACGTGATGCCTATATACAATGATCATGCCTAGATAGTCTCATAATTATTCGCTCTTCTATCAATTGCTCGACAATAATTTGTTTACCCGCCGTAGAATATCGCTATCATGAGAGAAGCCACTAGAGAAAACTATGGCTCCCGGGTCTATCTTCATCATATTACTTTCCCGTCAACTAGCCAATTTCTGCCGCCGTTGTTTATTTGCTTTCTTTACTTTCTGTTTCTATACCAAAAATACCAAAAATATAATTATCATCTCTATCAGATCTCACTATCATAAGTGACCGTAAAGGGATTGACAACCCATTATCGCGTTGGCTGCGAAGTTCTTATTTGTTTGTACAGGTGCGAGCGACTGGCGCGTGGTCTCCTACTGGATTGATACCTTGGTTCACAAAAACTAAGGAAATACTTACGCTACTGTGCTACATCTCCCTTTCCTCTTCGAAGGAATACAACGCAAGCTCAAGAGGTAGCAGTCCCGTCGCGGCCGTTGGTGAGAGGCGCGATGCGTCTTCCCGTGGTGAAGGTGGTCGTGGCCGCGGTGGGAGAGGAGGCGCGAGGCAGCGCATGGCGGTCGTGCGTCCTTCGCGCCCGCATCTCCTCTCCTTCGACGTGTCGTCGGAGTTCGTGGTGTGGGCGGAGAAGCCTGGTGGCCCGTGGCTCCGGCTTCCCCACTCGTTCGGCAACGTGCTACCAGCCGGAGGCCCCGGCGGCGTCTAGCTGCAGACCAACGGTTGCTGCAATGGTGCGTCCTGGGTGGAGGTTGATGTTGCTCCCTTGGGCGACGTGTTCCTGGAGCGCGGCTGGCAATCGTTTGCACGCGTGCACCGGCTGCAGGGGAGGTGTACGCTCCACTTCAGGTATGATGGCGTCTCCACGCTGTTCGTCAGGGTCTTCTCGGAGGAAGGGAGGCGCCTTGGGTGATGTCCCTAGGCTGATGACGAAGAGGACGGCGGGGACGGTGTCTGGAGGAGTAGCTCCCCCTCCGGAGACGATCTTAGTCCTAGGGGGCGCCGTGGGTCCCCCCTCTATGGCAGCATCGGCGGCTACAACGAGCCACCACGCCACCGAGCTCTACGGCGCCACTGTGGCTCTGTGAAGCCGGAGGAACTGGGAGACTCCGACTGAGCGGGAACGGCCTCTGCTTCTTCTCCTTTTTTTTTCTTCATGTCCTTCCTGTGTTGAAACTTTAAGTTGCCTCAAGAAGGCATGTAATGGACTGTGATATATGTATGAAGCGAGAACTTGCTATCATGTTTTTGGTCTTGGTGAGATTACTTAGCTTATGCATCACAACATCTTGAGGCGAAGTGCTCCTGACTTATTGGCGTCATGAGCCCCCATCGGGTCGTGAGGATGGCTGAATTCGGAGAGCTCGCGCAGCCCCCGAGTATAGGTGAGCCGCTGAGAGCTGCTGAGAGCGCCGAGCGTGGATTAGGGCGCCAAAGCCTAAGTCGGCTTGGTAGGAGATTGCGCGGACTGAAAATCCCGATGCCAGAGCCTGAGCAGGCTTGGCCAGGTGAGGTCACGGGGCCGTGGTAGACGACAGTCGGTGACCGACCGTGCCCCAGCCCCCACGCGCGAGGCACGTGAAGGAGAGCGAGTGGCGCAACCCCTGTTTAACAAGCTGAACTTAAAATCGGCGAGAAAGATCAAAGCAAGACTTCCAACCAAATGCAAGAAACGCGAGAAACACGAGAACTTCATAGCATGGGGTAGAGGAAGGGATGATAGCCAAGGAAGTAGAAAAGGCTGACGGCCAAACACCAAGCAAAAAAGGAAAAAAGGTCGCGTCCGACCCCTACACTACGTCTTCTTCCCAGCGCGGAGCTAAGGACTGCCACTGGGACGTGGGTGGGAGCCCCGTCTGAGGGCCCGTAGGCAATGCACAGGAGACTCCGAGGCGTGTACAGCCCCAACTCATTATTATGTGAGAGTATCATGAGCAGAGACCTTCACGGGCATGAAGCCTTGATTAAGGATAGAACCTCCTGAGGTGTTCAATGTTCCAGGAATTCTGGATAGGTATCCCATCCTGCGTCTCCAGGCGCACAGCACCAGGCCTGGAGACAAGGGCGATTCTGAACGGGCCCTCCCACATGGGTGAGAGCTTATGTAATCCCTCCCTGGAGAGGACCCGCCTCAGGACCAAGTCACCAACTTCAAGTGTTCTTGCACGGACGCTGCGGCAGTGGTACCGCCACAGCGCCTGCTGATATCGCGCTGCCCTGAGGGCAGCTCGGCGGCGGCCCTCCTCGCCGAGCACGAGGTCCATCCGCCAGGCGGCGTCCTGGCATTCCTCATTGAAAACCAAGACCCGTGGGGAGCGATGCTTGACCTCGTGAGGGAGGACCGCCTCCGCCCCGTAGACGAGAAAGAAAGGAGTTTCTCCCATGGGTTTGGTGGTAGTGGTCCAGATTGACCACAACATGGACTGGAGCTCGGCGATCCAGCCCCTGCCACAAGCCTCGAGCTTCTTCTTAAAGCTGCGCGTCTTGAGGCCACACAAGACTTCCGCGTTGGCGCGTTCGGCCTGACCGTTGCTCCTAGGGTGAGCACCGAGGAGTAGCAAATTTTTGTTCCAAGGTTAGCACAATATGACCTGAAGAGATTGCTTGTGAACTGCAAACCGTTATCCGTGATGATGCGGCTTGGGACCCAGAATCGCCTCACGAGGCCCTGGATGAACTTGACGGCCGACTCGGCTGGGATCGCACGAACAGGCTCTACCTCTGCCCACTTGGTGAATTTGTCGATGGCGACGTACAGGAAGCGGTAGCCCCCCGCTGCCCGGGGAAATGGACCCGGGATGTCCAATCCTCAGACCGCGAAGGGCCGGGAGAGCGGGATCGTCTGGAGGCCCTGCACCGGCTGGTGGATTTGCTTGGCGTGAAACTGGCACGCCTCGCAAGCCCGCACAAGCTTTGTGGCGTCGTTGAGCGCCGTGGGCCAGTAGAAGCCACTACGGAAGGCCTTGCCCACGGGAGTGCGGGACGACGAGTGATGGCCACAATCCCCACCGTGGATGCCAGCCAACAGCTCGCGCCCTTGTTTCCTCGAGATGCATTTTAGTGAGACGTCGTTGGGGCGCCTCCTGTAGAGTTCGCCGTCTTGGATGTAGTAAGCCGAGGCCTGTCGGACCATGTGCTCTGCATCTTCTTCCTTGTCCGGCAGGGTGTCGTGTTGCAGGTACATCTTGAGCTCTTGGGTCCAGCAACCCTCCTCGGGCTCCGCGGCGAGTAGCAGGCGGGCTCCGGAGGTCGGTCCACAGGGCGAGGCACCGTTCGCAGGCGCCGCAGGTAGCCCCTACTGAGGGGACGCCATCTCAGGAACGAGCGGTGTTGCCGATGGTTTGAGTAGCCGCTCCTCGAAGACGCCCGGCCTCTAAGGCTCCCGCCTGGAGGCTCGTTTGGCGATGTCATCCGCTTCCTTGTTGGTGCCTCTCGGTACGTGCTGCACCTCCAGTCCTTGGAATCGCTTCTCCATCTTGCGCACCTCCTCCAGATATGCCTACATGTGCTCGTCCTTGGGCTTGTATTTCTTGTTGGAGAAGTTGACGAGGAGTTGCGAATCACCTCTGATGGTGAGACGCCTGACCCCCAGTGCAGCGGCGGCCTTGAGCCCAGCAACTAGGCCCTCGTACTCTGCGATGTTGTTGGAGACCTTCTCGCCTTGCTGGAAGCAAAGCTGCACAGCATATTACAATTTATCTTGAGTGGGAGATACTAACACGGCACCAGCCCCCGTGCCAAGGCGCGAGAAGGCACCGTCGAAGTATACCACCCATCCGTCTGGGGCTTCATCACCGGGGGCCAGCGAGCGATCCTCGCCAGCCTCCCGCTCCGGCGCGTCGGTCCAGTCCACCACAAAGTCTGCCAGAGCCGCTCCCTTGATCACTCGTGTGGTGCTAAATTCCAACTGGAACGCCTAAAGCTCGATGTTCCACTCGGCGACCCTCCCGACGACATTCAGGCCCCAGAGTACCTTCTCGAGAGGGTATGATGAGACAACCTTGATAGGGTGGCCCTGGAAGTAATGGCGTAGTTTCCTGGAGGTGACGAGGAGCGCCAGGAGCAGCTTCTGAGGCATCGGGTAGCGCGAGCGCGCGTCGCGCAGTACGGTGCTGACGAAGTACACTGGGTGCTCCACGAGGGTCGGCGCAGCAGGATCCTCGGGCGCTTCAGGAATCTTGGGTGCCTCTTGCTGAATGGCGGGGCCGCCAGTGACTGTGGTTGAATCTACCTCTGGAACTGCATCGGGGGTGACGGGGGCCTTGAAGATGCCGAGTTGCCCGGTGGCCTCATGCTTCGGGGCCTCCCCTCGCGCTCCACCACTAGCGATGCACTGGTGGAGTGAGGCGTCACGGCGAGGTAGAGAGTCATGGGTTCCAGGGGTCGCGGTGCTACCATAACGCGAGCTGGTGAGCTATTCCTTGAGATCCCAAAAGGCGGCATCGGCCTCCGGAGTCCACTCAAAGGGCCCCTTCTTCTTCATGAGCTTGAAGAACGGGAGGGCACATTCACCAAGCTTAGAGATGGAGCGTCCTAGGGATGTTACGCATCCCTCAAGTTTCTGCATCTCCTTCAGGTTTGTGGGCGGCTTCATTCTTTCGATGGCCTTGATCTTCTCTGGATTAGCTTCAATGCCCCGGTGCGAAACCAGGAACCCTAGCAGCTTGCCGGAGGGTACACCAAACATGCACTTCTCCGGGTTGAGGCATAGCTTCACCTTGCGCAGGTTGGCGAACGTTTCTTCTAGGTCCTGGACGAGAGTCCTGACCTCTCTAGTTTTGACCACGATGTCGTCGACGTAGGCATCCGCGTTCCTCCCGAGCTGAGGGCCGAGGGTGATGTGCATCAGGTGCTGGAAGGTGGCACCCGCGTTCCTCAGCCCGAAAGGCATGCAGGTGTAGCAGTAGACCCCGCATGGCTTCAGGAACGCCGTCTTCTCCACATCCTCCACCGCCATCTTGATTTGGTGGTAGCCTGAGAAGGCGTCGAGGAAGCAGAGCAGGTCACACTCAGCCGTCAAATCCACGATTTGGTCGATGAGCGGGAGAGGGAATGGATCCTGAGGGCAGAACTTGTTGAGGCTCGTGAAGTCAACGCACATGCGCTCCTTACCTCCTTTCTTCGGGACTATGACGGGGTTGGCCAGCCACTCTGGGTGCCGTACTTCCCGTACGACGCATGCTTCCTCTAGCTTCCGAACCTCCTGAATGATGAAGGCCTGCTTCTCCGGGGCTTGTCTGCGTGCTTTTTGCTTGATAGGGCACGTGTTGGGGCACACCGTGAGGTGATGCTCGATGACGTGCCTAGGCACCCCGACCAAGTCAGCGGCTTTCCAGGCGAACACATTTTTGTTAGCCCTGAGGAAGCTGACCAGCGCTGCCTCTTGCTCAGGGTCCATGCCCGTGCCGATGGTGAAGGTGGCTCCGGAGCCCCCCTCATCGGCGGGCACCTGCTTCGTCTCGGCGGGGTCCTGAGAGAAGAGCTGCTTCTTCTTAGCAGGCGCGGCCTTCGGTGTCTCTGAAGCCCCCTTTGCTCCTAGATGAGCTGTGGCAGCAGCCCTGTAAGCGCGCCAGAGGACCTGAAAGGCGGCCTTGGGGTCCCCTTTGATGGCGATGACGCCGTTGCTCCCGGGCATCTTGACGGTGATGTAGCCCGAGTGAGTCGCCGCCATGAATTTCGCCAAGGCTGGGAAGTCGAGGACGGCATTGTAGGGTAGGAGGATGGGCGCAATGTAGAAGTCAATGAGCTCAGTCCGGTAGTTAGCGGGTGTACCGAAGGTGACCGGGAGGTGGATCTGGCCGAGCGGGACGGCCGAGCCTGCAACCCCTGAGAAGGGCTTGGTGGGGAGGAGCTGCATGCATGACACAGGCAGATGACCGAAGGCCTCGGGGGAGAGGATGTTGAGCCCGGTGCCGCTGTTGATGAGGGTCCTCGTGACAGCCACCCCGCAGATGGTGGACGTGCATACCGTCGGGAGAATGCTCGTGTCGGCTGCTTCTGTGGCGAGGTCGCTAGGGCCGAAGGAGATGGTGTGCCCCTGCGTGCTCTATGCCCGCGAGGCCTCCTGCGGCTAGGCGGCGGCCCCGACCTGCCGAAAGTGTGACTTGACGTGTCGAGCCAACGCCGGTGCTTGGGACCCTCCGAGGATGCAGGCGACCCCATGGCAGGGCAGCTCCCCGCCGGCAACGCTCCGCAGCCCGCCGCCGCGGGCCGTTCGAGCTCCGAGCTCTCCCACGGATGGCCAGTGCCGGGGCAGCCGTCGTGCCACCAAGAGCGTCACCGGCGTGGCCACAGGAAGCGGGAGTGGCGGAGCAGGCCGCTCTCCGATGGCCTGGCCGGCGATAACATCGTCGGGGGAGGAGGAGGAGCACCCATGGGTGGCGCGGTCCGCCGATGCCGCTCGAACGACGGGGAGAGTGCCAGCCTCCACGCGGATGTGGCGGGCCGCCGTGATCGTGGCGGCGCGGAGAAGGAGAGGGGAGGCGAGGTCGTCGGAGAGGCGAGATTTCGACACGCCCCCTACCTGGCGCGCCAAATGTCGGATTGCGGGCTCCGCAAACCCAAGAAGTTCGAACATAGGGGCGTGAACGAAGATCTCTCCCACTCACGTCTACCTAGCGTCTCGCCCTCGTCTAGTGAAGAGATTCAAACAAACAACAAGTGAAGCACGCAAGAGTTTACCCAGGTTTAGGCCACCTTGTCGTGTAAAACCCTACTTCCTGCTTTGGTGGATTGGCCTCAGGAGGGCTAGGATATGAACTAGTACAGTGGTTCCTGAGCTCAGGAAGAGAACTCATGAGGGTTAGGAGGCAAGAGTTCTTGCTGTCTTGCGTGAAGGCAGAGTTTACGGATCTGCTCTGTCCCCCTTCATAGTGGGGATCCTAGCTACTTATATAGGCGGCCAGGGTCCTCTCCCCCCGAAATGTTTACGCGGGAAGGAATCCCACAACGGCCATTTTGAGCGGGAACACAAGGACGTTCCTACCCTGACAAAAGCAGTCTTCGCCTGCAAAAGAATAAGGCGGTGACGCCGTGGTGGGCTCGGTGGTGACATCCTTCCTGTCGTCCTTGCAGTCTTCGGTCTTGTTGCACCAATGAAGAAACCTTTGTTCTGCTCCTCGGGAACCTGCGCATGCGTTGTCCCCCTTGCAGCAAAACGGCAACTGCGCAACTAGCACCCGCTGGCGCAGTGCGTCATTGCTTGCGTCGCTACCTCCTCCAGAGGCTGGCTTGGCCTTGGATTCTCCGCCCCTCCAGAGCGACCTAGCCGAGGCCGCTCCTGAGGAGGTCTTGACATCATTCTCCGCGCGAGGGTCTTGAGCAGCTGGTCGATCAGCTGGGCTGTACCAGGCCGTGGCAGGAGCACGCTGCAGCCCACAGACAGGCAAGTATGGGTACCCTGGTTCCCAGGACGCCAACAGTTCCAACGTTGTTGATGGTGTCGGAGATCCTAGGCTCAAGGGTGGCTGCAATGGAGGCGTTGGGTGAGTTTCCCCGGCAAGGGTTCTTGCCGGGGTCCTGCAGGCCGCCCCGGCAAGGGTCTTGTCAGGGGAAGCCTATCTTGTTGTTTGGCCTTCTTGCGCCACTGTCTTAGCGCTGCTCTGGTAGTCTTGTGCTTTGGTTTCCCTCCTCTGCCCTGTTAGGTGTGGCCGCAGGTGTGGCTCTGACTACCCGTGCACAAGTAAGGGGTACAAAGGAGAGCCTCTACTTTTGTACACCGACAGGAGCCCACGGGCCTGGGTCATACATAAGCGCGACACGTTGTTGGGCTAGGCCCAAAACAGTGCGTGGGCAGTTGGGGCGGATTCTTTTTACTGCAGTAATTCCTCCGGTGGTTATGCTTCCCCATGATCTGTGCTGAATGCATGACGTGGGGGTCGTGCATGGGGCGGTTGCTGCACGCCCGTGTCACGTCCGGTAAATGGTAAAGGGGGCGGCTCGTGCCTTCCCCATAAAAAATGGAAAACTGCAAGCACGCTGCTCATTTACCTTATGCGCTTCTTGAATCTCGGAGTCGTCGTCCCCCCCCCCCTTCTTCTTCAAGCGAAAACCTGAAGCTCTTGCCTCCGCCCGCCGCCGCCGTGCTCTCATTCCTTTCGATTCCTCACCTCTTCCCTAGCCGCCATGGCACCCAAGACCAGTAAAGGCAAGGGAGTGGCCGAGGACGCGGAGAAGGAGTTACCGGAGAGCAAGTTGGTGGTGCTTCGGACTCACC
>LR738710.1:786584161-786598834 GCA_902687465.1 Secale cereale | reverse complement strand
CCCCCCTTCTTCTTCAAGCGAAAACCTGAAGCTCTTGCCTCCGCCCGCCGCCGCCGTGCTCTCATTCCTTTCGATTCCTCACCTCTTCCCTAGCCGCCATGGCACCCAAGACCAGTAAAGGCAAGGGAGTGGCCGAGGACGCGGAGAAGGAGTTACCGGAGAGCAAGTTGGTGGTGCTTCGGACTCACCTCGCCTACTTCCCCCCGATGGTCGATGCGGTCGAACTTAGGGACTACTTCAAGCCTCTATGGGGAGGCAGACGACGGGGCATCCGGCCACGCGCATCGTCCCCGCCAATTTTGCTCAGGCCGGCCTGAATCGGTACCCCTTCTTTGTCGACTACTTCTCCTGTGGCATCTGTCCCCCTTTCTCTGATTTTTTTAATGATGTTATGCACACCTATGGCTTCCATCTTATTGATTTTACGCCGAATGTCGTGGCGTGTATGGCTTTCTTTACCCACCTCTGCGAGGGTTTCCCCGGGATGGTTCCCACTACGGCGCTCTTCCGCCACTACTTCTATCCTCGCATCCAGGCGGGGGCACCATCTCCGGCTGCGTCACCTAGATCCCACGGACCCAGGAGAAGGGTACGTACCTGTACGGTGCGCAGAAGGAGAGGTGGGAGGAGTGTAGGAGTCGGTGGTTATGGATCGAGGAGGATGATCCGCCAGAGTTCTGTCGGGTTTGTCAGAGCCCGCCGGTCCGCCGCAGGGACTGGGGGGATGCCGACGTCAACGACAAGAAGCTCTTAATCGCCACCACCAGGATCCACCATCTCGCCAAGGCCAGGCTCACCCTTGAGATGATCGGGGCCGAATTCATCCGCCGCCGAATCGCGCAACTACACAACAAGGGGGGGCGGCTTGGCTTTTCAGGAACGCAGCCGACGTCATGAGGATGCACCCTGGTCTGAAGCACAATGTCATGGTGATGGGGCATGCCCATTTTGCCAGAGGCTCTTCTAGCTTGACATGGACTGCGACGACAGTGCTGAGAGGATCGACAAGGCCGCGAAGGCCGGCAAGGCCGTCAAGGGGCCTCTATTTGTAGTCGGCGAGAGTGGTCCCGCTGAGCAACAACTCTCGCCAGTTCTCCATCATTTCCATGATGCCGGACTTCAACGCGCATGGCCTTGACCCGGCCTGGGCCGAGCGCCAGCGGATCAGGTGCAGGAGTTTTTGACACCTTGTCGGAGGGCTATGTTTGCGAAGAGCCGGTGTTCATCCGCGACACCACCAAGGAGGATGTCGGAGATATTGACCATGGGTGTCTTCATCGACCACCCATGGTGTTTCAAGACAAATAAGGGCCACCTGTCATCCTCTGGCCGCCTCTGTATCGGGCCGCCTCTTAGGGCCGCAATGCCTAGGAGCCGGCTCCTAGCAGGCGGCGGAGCCCTCACAGGTGGCCAGCATCTAGAAGACGGCCCTGTGCCTCCCTCTCGGGGCATGTGCTGGGGAGCCGCGACGAGACTAAGGCATGGCTACAGTTAAGCATGTCCCTAAAGAATCCACAGAACCGTGGCTACCGTGATAGTGTACCTTACGGACACTCCCCAAACGGTGTGTCGCTGTAGCCATGTTACCCATGACCTAGCCTTGGTCAGAGGAAGCCATGATCCCACTACCCGCAAGCGGAGTGGCCAGCAGGCGGCAGGCCCCACCCGCCAGTGAGCCACCCAGAAGCAAGCGACCTTTGGCAGGCGGCCTGGGGGATGGGCCGCCCTGTAGCACGCGGCTAACCGTGCCCTGGGAGTCTGAACCCCATCAAGATGACAAGACAAGACGTGATGGCAGTGTATGACCAAGAGGCGGCGGCACTGTAGCCATTCCCCTCCTAACGATGCTCCCGTCAGCAGAAGGACCCCAACAGTAAAAGATAATCACGCGGGCCCACAGACGGTGGGCCCCAGCCGACGGCGGAGAGGCCGGCACCCAGAGACACTGACGGCCGGGGGCCACTCCGCCCAAATTACCATTGTAACCCTGGGGGTAGGCCTATATAAACCCCCCAGGGTCCTCCATGTGGAGGGGTTGGACCCTAAGAGAGACAGAGAGAAAGAGAGAGGAATCAATGGGAAGAAACCCTAGCGATCTCTCCCGTTCCCTAGAGAGAAGGTAGAGAGCTAGCCTTGCCCTTCTTCCTCCTCTAGATGACACAGCTCAAGGAGCAATCTTGTAGCTATCATATTGACATCAGTCATGACGCGGAGCCCCCGCAGAGCAAGACTAGGGGTGTTATCTCCACGGAGAGCCCCGAACCTGGGTAAGATTCATAGGTGTCCTAAGTATCACCTTATCCCGCTTCCAGGGCCCGGCGACGTACTCTTGTCCCCATGCATGATAAGCCATCCTTTGGCATATGTCGCACCAAAACCCCGACATTTGACGCCCACCATGGGGCAAGGTGCACCGTTGTACGGAGACATGTTCTGGATGGGAACTTTGTTCCTCCCTGGCGAGCACAGCCAGCCCGGCACGCCCGCAGGCGTGGATGCCGGGATGCTTTGCAGCGCTGAGGCCGCATGCGCCGCGAGCGGGCTCGTCGATCTTCTCAGCAAGGTTTGCCTCCACGACGAGCCCTCTCCGGTCGCAGGACCAGTCGGCTCGGAGAGCTGCCTCATCGAGCTACTCGACAAGCTTCACATCGTCGACGAGCGCGCCTCCAACATGGAGTCCATTGGCTCCTCTGATCCACCTATCGACATGATCGTTGACCTTGACATGGCGTCTGCCGACTCCTTCCTCGACCACGTGGTGGTCATCGACGATCCCCTCCCCCCTACGACCTGTGACACTAGCGTCAGCACCGTCACGGAGGTGCTAGCCGCTAGCCACGACGAGCCTTCGAACAGGTCCGGCCAGGACCCATTACAGGCGGCAATGCGGACTCTTTCCGCTCCCATCACCACGGGGACGGACGGAGCGGCGCTGGAAGCACTCCGCGTCGCGCTCCTCGACAACGCCAACAAGTTAGTTGCTTGCCGGCGCCTCACCGAAGCCTACCGCCGCGAGATGGACCGTGCCATAGGCGGCACGTCGGCTGCTGGCGAGCCCAGCCGAGCCGGCGCCATCCGTGATCGAGGCGGGGCCCTGGCCGGCATGCTGGGGGTCCCACGACCGGTATACGCCACCCCGTTGGAAAACCTAAGGGCCGCCCAGGCTGCAGTTGATCAGTTGAACCATTTAGAGGGAGATGAGCTTCGCTGCATGACGCAGCGCGTCCAGCAGCTCCTCAACACGGCTGACGAGCAGCAGGAGGCCCATCGCCGGGCTTTGGAGGCCGACACGCGGGCAGACAACCGCCCTCTTCGGCGGGAGCAAGGGGCTACGTCCCGTTCGCCAACAGTTGGCGCTCGTAGCCGGCGCGACTCAGAGCCGGCTACCAGCCGCAGCAGGCAGACTCGCATCACCATCGAGCGCGATCAAGATGGACACCTGATACGTCTCCAACGTATCTATAATTTTTGATTGTTCCATGCTATTATATTATCCTTCTAGGATGTCTTATGGGCTTTATTATACACTTTTATATGATTTTTGGGACTAACCAATTAACCTAGAGCCCAGTGCCAGTTTCTGTTTTTCTCCTGTTTTAGGGTTTTACAGAAAAGGAATATCAAACGGAGTCCAATTGACGAGCCAATTTTTTATGATTTTTTCTGGACCAAAAGAAGCCCCCGAAGCAAAAGAGTTGGGACAGGAGAGCCACGGGCTGCCCTCAAGGGTGGAGGGCGCGCCCTGGGAAGGGGGTTGCGCCCCCCTATATCGAGGACGGCCCGTAGCTCCCCTTTACTTGGCCCCGACTCCAAATATTCTGATAAATACTAGAACCTCCAAAAATTAACCTAGATCGGGAGTTCCACCGCCGAAAGCCTCTGTAGCCACCGAAAACCAATCTACACCCATTCTAGCACCCTGGCGGAGGGGGAATCCCTCTCCAGTGGCTATCTTCATCATAACGGTGCTCTCCATGACGAGGAGGGAGTAGTCCACCCTCGGGGCTGAGGGTATGTACAAGTAGCTATGTGTTTGATATCTCTCTTGTGTTCTTGAGATGGCACGATCTTGATGTATCACGAGCTTTGGTTGGATATTCTTCTCCCCCTCTACTCTGTGGTAATGGATTGAGTTTTCCCTTTGAAGTTATCTTATCGGATTGAATCTTTAAGGATTTGAGAACACTTGATGTATGTCTTGCATGTATTTATCTGTGGTGACAATGGGATATCATGTGATCCACTTGATGTATGTTTTGGTGATCAACTTGCGGGTTCCGTGACCTTGGGAATCTATGCATAGGGGTTGGCACACGTTTTCGTCTTGACTTTCCGGTAGAAACTTTGGGGCACTCTTTGAAGTTCTATGTGTTGGTTGAATAGATGTTTCTAAGATTGTGTGATGCATATCGTATAATCATGCCCACGGATACTTGAGGTGACAATGGAGTATCTAGGTGACATTAGGGTTTTGATTGATTTGTATCTTAAGGTGTTATTCTAGTACGAACTTTATGATAGATTGAACGTTACTACGGACTCTTGAATAGATCGATCAGAAAGAATAACTTTGAGGTGGTTTCGTACCCTACCATAATCTCTTCGTTTGTTCTCCGCTATTAGTTACTTTGGACTGACTCTTTGTTGCATGTTGAGGGCTAGTAATATGATCCAATTATGCTATCCTTGTTGAGAGAACTTGCACTAGTGAAAGTATGAACCCTAGGCCTTGCCTACTATCATTGCAACACCGTTTATGCTCACGTTTACCACTTGCTACCTTGTTGTTTTTATATTTTCAGTTTACAAAAACCTATATCTACCATCCATATTGCACTTGTATCACCATCTCTTCGCCGAACTAGTGCACCTATACAATTTACCATCGTATTGGGTGTGTTGGGGACACAAGAGACTCTTTGTTATTTGGTTGCAGGGTTGTTTGAGAGAGACCATCTTCATCCTACGCCTCCCACAGATTGATAAACCTTAGGTCATCCACTTGAGGGAAATTTGCTACTATCCTACAAACCTCTGCACTTGGAGGCCCAGCAACGTCTACAAGAAGAAGGGTGCGTAGTAGACATCAAGCTCTTTTCTGGCGCCGTTGCCGGGGAGGTTAGCGCTTGAAGGTATATCTTTAGATCTTGCAATCGAATTTTTAGTTTCTTGTTTTGTCACTAGTTTCATTTATAAGAGAAAACTAAAAATGGAATTAAGGTTACCTCATATGCTTCATATTTTTAATATCTTTCGTGAAAATGATGGGAAAGAAAATTGTGCTCAAGTACAAGAAGAAGAATTACATATAATGATTGGCATAAAATATGTCAATTATGAGCATGATTGCAATGTTGTTAGTGTGAATCCTTTGAATATCCATGATGCTAATGATATGCAAAGCCACAAGCTTGGGGAAGCTATGTTTAATGAAGATGATATTTTTAGTCCCCCAAGTTTTGATGAGCAAATTTATTATGATGAAAGCATGCCTCCTATTTATGATGATTATATTGATGAAAGTGGATTTGGAGAGGTCATGACTTTATTTAGTGATGAATCCACTATTTCGTAAGAGGTTCCAATTGATTATGAGAACAAAGTTCCTATCTATGATGATTATTGTGATGACAAGTATGCTGTAAATAATAAAGATAACCGTGAAACTTGTCATCATGATTTTAGTTTTCAATTGGATTATGCTTCACATGATAGTTATTTTGTTGAGTTTGCTCCCACTACTATGAATGAGAAGAATTTTGCTTATGTGGAGAGTAGTAAAATTTCTATGCAAGTAGATCATGAAAAGAATGCTTTATGTGCTGATATTGTTGAATTCATTCATGATGCTACTGAAAATTATTATGAGATAGGAACATATGCTTCTACATATTCCAATAATATCAAGTTTCCTCTCTATGTGCTTAAAATCTTGAAGCTATGCTTGTTTTGCTTTCCTATGCTAGTTGATTATCGTTCCCATAAGTTGTTTGCTCACAAAACCCCTATGCATAGGAAGTGGGTTAGACTTAAATGTGCTATTCATATGCTTCATGATGCTCCCGTTGTGTTTCAATTCTTATCTTTTATGTGAGCATCATTATGCCTAGCTAGGGGCGTAAAACGATAGCGCTTGTTGGGAGGCAACCCAACTTTATTTTGTTTTATTTGCTTTTGCTTATGTTTAGGAATAAATATTGCATCTAGCCTCTTATTAGATGTGGTTTCATGTTTTTTTAGTGTTTGTGCCAAGTAGAACCTTTGGGAAGACTTGTGTGAAGTTTATATGATCTTGCTGTGAAAAACAGAATCGTTAGCGCTTGCTAAAGTAGTCGTGGGATTTTACTGGATCGTGCTTTTTAGTTGATTATTTTTGCATATGATTGGCAGACAAATTGCGCAAATTTACCAATTTAGTTTGAATTTTTTGGAGTTCCAGAAGTAGGCGAACCCTGCAGATTACTACAGACTGTTCTGTCTTTGACAGATTCTGTTTTTCGTGTGTTGTTTGCTTATTCTGATGCATCTATGAGTAGTATTGGGAAGTATGAACCATAGATAAGTTGGAATACAGTAGTTTTAACACAAATATAAACAAAGAATGAATTCATTGCTGCACTTCTGAGTAGTGGTTTGCTTTCTTATACTAACGGAGCTCACGAGAATTTTTGACTAAGTTTTGTGTTGTGAAGTTTTCAAGTTTTGAGTATTGCTTTGATGGACTATGGAACAAGGAGTAGCAAAGGCCTAAGCATGTGGATGCCCATGGCACCCCAAGTAAATTCACGATAATCAAAATCCTAATCTTGGGGATGCCCCGGGAAGGCATTCCCCTCTTTCGTCTTCATCCATCGGTAACTATACTTGGAGCTATATTTTTATTCGCCACATGATATGTGTTTTGCTTCGAGCGTCAATTTAATTTATTTTGTTTTGCTTGCTGTTTGAATAATATCCCAAGATCTGAAGGTATTATATGTTAGAGAGTCTTCACATAGTTACACAATTATTCAACTATTGATTGATCTTCACTTATATCTTTCGGAGTAGTTTGTTGTTTGCTCTAGTGCTTCACTTATATCTGTTAGAGCACGGCGGTGTTTTATTTTGAAGAAATATATGAACTATTATGTCACTTATATCCTGTTGAGAGTCTATTAAAACAGCATGGTAATGTGTTTAGGCTAAATAAACTAGTCTTCACATGATAGACATCCAATGTCAATGTAGTAAAAAAATTCACACTAAGTGCATTGAATAGAATGAGATGTTGGATGCTTGATAATAGTTTTGAGATATGAGGATAGTGATATTAGAGTCATGCTAGTGGAGTTATTATGAAATTGATAAATACGTGTGTTAAGGTTAGTGATTCCCTTAGCATGCACGTATGGTGAACCGTCGTGTGACGGAGTTAGAGCATGAGGTATTTGTAAAGTGCCCACCTTTGTGTCGAGGTCGGGGTCGCGCGATGGTTAACTCCTACCAACCTCCCCCCTAGGAGCATGCGTTGATTGCTTTGTTTTGATGACTCGTAGATTTTTGCAATAAGTATATGAGTTCTTATGACTAATGTTGAGTCCATGGATTATACGCACTCTCACCCTTCCACCATTGCTCGCCTCTCTTGTACCGCGCAACTTTCGCCGGTGCCATAAACCCACTATATATCCTTCCTCAAAACAACCACCATATTGTTCCTCAAAACAACCACCATACCTACCTATCATGGCATTTCCATAGCCATTCCGAGATATATTGCCATGCAACTTCCCACCGTTCCGTTTATATGACACACATCATATTGTCATATTGCCATGCATGATCATGTAGTTGACATCGTATTTGTGGCAAAGCCACCATGCATAATTTTTCATACATGTCACTCTTGATTCCTTCCACATCCCGGTACACCGCTGGAGGCATTCATATAGAGTCATACTTTTTTCTAGTATTGAGTTGTAATACCGAGTTGTAATGAAAGTGTGATGATCATCATTATTAGAGCATTGTCCCATGGGAGGAAAGGCTAAATCTATAAAGCCCCTCCATAAAAAGAAAAAAGGAAAAAAGGCCAAAGAAAAAAGAAAGGCCCAAAAAAAGAAAAAAAAGAAAAAAAGGAAAATAAAAATAAAAATAAAAAGGGACAATTGCTACTATCTTTTTTCCACACTTGTGCTTCAAAGTAGCACCATGTTCTTCATTGTAGAGAGTCTCATGCTTAGTCACTTTCATGTACTAGTGGGAATTTTTCGTTATAGAACTTGGCTTGTATATTCCAATGATGGGCTTCCTCAAATGCCCTAGGTCTTCGTGAGAAAGCAAGTTGGATGCACACCCACTAGTTTCTTTTTGTAGAGCTTTCATTCATATTTAGCTCTAGTGCATCTGTTGCATGGCAATCCCTACTCACTCACATTGATATCTATTGATGGGCATCTCCATAGCCCGTTGATACGCCTAGTCAATGTGAGACTATCTCCCTCCTTTTTGTCTTCTCCACAACCACCTCTATTCCACCCATAGTGCTATGTCCATGGCTCACACTCATGTATTGCGTGAAAGTTGAAAGGTTTGAAAAGATAGAGTATGAAAACAAGTGCTTGGCTGAAATCGGGGTTGTGCATGATATGAATATTTAGTGTGATAATGAGGGAGCATAGCCAACACTATATGATTTTGTAGGGATAACTTTCTTTAGCCATAGTATTTTGAGAAGACATGATTGCTTTGTTAGTATGCTTCTATTCTAATAAGTCATGGCATAATTTTGGTGTCGGGGAAACTGACCGCCCACGAACACCTATGGGACCGGAGCCCCTTCTACGTTGTGGTAAGGGAGCGGAGGGAGCACGGAGAGCAGATCGAGGAGCGCATGCGGGCAGTTTACCCAGGTTCGGGCCGCGCGGACGCGTAAAACCCAACTCCTGCCTTTGGTTGTATTGAGTTTTCGAGCTCGGGAGCTTGAAGATCTACAGTGCTAGCTGCACCGAGTGTGAGAGTGGCCTAGTTTTTGGGATCGAACCCCCTCTACGTTGTGCATGGGCCTCCTTTTATAGCTCAAAGGGGTCACCGACAGGTGCCAACGTAGAGGAGGGTAAAAACATAAAACTGGTGGTGGTTGTAACAGTGCATGAATAGTGTATGAACAGTGGTCTTCACCTAACTCTGACGGTGGGGGACAAGGGCATTGAATGCCCATCGCCGTCGCCCCAAAAGCGTCCGTCCATGCGTCTCCGTTCGCCATGGTGATAGCCTCGTCACCGCGGCTTGCCACCGTGTCCCCCAGGCTGCACAGCCATCTACCACGTGCCCCTGGAAGGGCCCCAGGGCGACGCGTGGGCAGATGAGCTGGAGCGCAGGCACACAGTGTAAGCCTTCCCCGGCAAGCACCTTGCCGGAGTCGCCATCTTGCCGGGCCCGGGAGCTTGTCGCTCCCCGGGCCCTATCGGGGCGCGCGATGCGCCACAATATCCCTTCTGAGGAGCTGTTCCTTGGCCCTCCTGGCAAGCTCCTCTTGCCAGGGTCTTGTGCTGGAATAATAACTTTGAGCCTGGTGCGGCCTTCCCGGCAAGCTTCTCTTGCCGGGGCCTTGTTCTTCTGGCTTGTATACTTTGTTCTTGAATGGCTTCAAAAGGGGCCAGAGTGGGCTTTGGCGGGCACGCGGTGAGCCAGACCACGGGAGGCTGCTACTGCCCGTGCACAAGTCGGGATACGAAGGTACCCCTACTCTAGTACACCGACAGGAGCCCCCGGGCCTGGGCCACACATGATGCCGAGCGCTGTTGGGCCAGGCCCTAAACAGTGCACGGGCACACGCGGCCCACGGCGTGCCGTTTCGCACTCCGCCTCAGCCGCGTCTCTCCCTAACGGCACGCGTCGATTGCGGCGTCGTGGGAGAGATCGTGGCCTGCTTCTTTAATGAAAAAATGCGGAACGTCCCCCACTTCCCCCTTAAAAGCAGAGGAAGCAGGGGCAGTTTCCCTCCATTGCCTTCATTGTGTCTTGAATCTCCAGAAACCCCCGCCGCCCTCTGCCTCCGCAAGGGTCGACAGAGAGCTGAGCTCCACCCTCTCCTCCGCCGTCTCCAACATCCGCAGCGCCGTCGACCTCCGCGCCGTCCCCGCCATGGCCCAGAAGAGCGACAAGGCGAAGAGTGACCAGGCGAAGAAGGAGAAGTCCGAAAAGGCGAAGAAGCTGGCAGCCATGCGGAGAAGGATGGTGGTCTTCCCGCCGAGGCTCGGCGCGAGGGAGCTGCGGGACAAGTACTACTTGTTCTGGGCGAGGGAGACGAAGGCTCTTCCTCGCACCCGAGTCCTCCCCGCCGTAGCCGTCAACATGTTCCCGGGAGGTTACCACTACTTCGCTTCATTCTTCCATTGCGGTCTCTGTCCTCCATATTCAGAATTTTTCTGCGATGTAATGAACACCTATGGACTCCATCTCTTAGATTTTACCCCGAATGTCGTCCTCACTTTGGCCGTTTTCGCACATCTGTGCGAAAACTATGTCGGGGTCCACCCAAACGTAGCTCTCTTCCGCCACTTCTTCACGCCTAGAGTAGAATCTGGATCCCCACTCTCCGGCGGTATCTCCTGGATCTTCAGGCTCGGCAAGAAGGAGGTGTACTTGATTGGAGAGCTACGCGGCAAGTGGGAAGAGTGGAGAGCTGATTGGTGCTGGGTTCTGGAAGATGCACCCGAGCAATTTACCTCGTCGCGCCAGACTGCACTAGTGCGCGGCAAGGATTGGAGCGACTTGGCCCCGGAGGATGACAAGCTGCAGATTGCCCTTACTAGGATCCTTCGCCTCCGGGCTGCCAACCTGACTGTGGGTGAAGTTGGGGCCTATTTCCTCCGCCGCCGCATTGCCCCTCTGCAGGAAAGGAAGAGACCCGCGTGGGAGTTCGGCAACGCGGCAGACCGCATGAGGCTGCGCCCCGGGTTGAACTATAACTTCACTGTCTTGGAACTGAAAGGGATGGTCCGGGAGCTGTTCAAGCACGACCCCAGGCACAAGGAGTGGTTCACCCCGTCCCGGGGAGTAGTTCCGTTGTGCAACAACACTGCCCTTAGTGCCATCCACGCGGTGATGCCCGAGTGTGACTCCCACGGGGTTGTCCCCACCTGGCTGGTGCCTTCAGCGGAGACCGTGCAGGCCTTCTTCGACAACCTGGTTGAAAAGACACGCAACGCCGAGGAGAAAAAGGGCCTCACCCGGGAGACCACCGATCGGGATGTGGCATACATAGCCAGCAGGATGGAGGAGGCCGCCGCGGCTGCGGCCGCAGGTGAATTCGGATATACTGTGGACGAAGCAGAGGCAGCGGACGCAGTGAGCCAGGCCGAGGAGGCAGAAATCCTCAAGCTGCTGAAGATTGCGCCCGAGGAGTTTACCGGGGAGCCCACCGGGGAGCCTGCCGGGGCGAGCGGGGCTGCCGGGCAGGGCTCCGAGTCTAGTGAGCCCGCCGAGGAGGACGCCGAATCGGGCGATTCCGACGAAGACTCGAGCGGGTCACTGAACCTGGACGACGATGCCTCCTCATCCTCAGAGAATTCTCCACCACCACCGAGTCCTCTGCCACAACAGAAGAAACGCCTCCGCAAGGCCGCTGAGACGACGAGGCCATAGGCGCCCCGACAACAACCAAAGCGTCGTGCGACGCGCGCCACCACGACGAGCAAGGTCGTCAAGGAGGCACCCCGAGCCCGAGCGACAAGCGGAGGGGGATCTTCCGGGAGTGGCTCTGGTGCTCCTTCTGCCCCTCGGTCTTCAGCGACGACCGGCGCGGGGTCTTCACAACCCGCAGCTCCGGAGCCCGCCAAGCGCCCGAGGGAGCCTTCTCCTCCAGCTCCCCGCGCCGGAGCACGTGAGGCGCAGTTTGACTTCTCCGCCCTCAGCTCCGATGAAGAGGAGGAAGAGTAAGTACTTGTAATTTTAACTTCCTTTCATTTTTGTTGCTTTTGTCTTGATTTCTCTTGCTTGGTTCTGATCTTGTTTCGCTTCCAGGACCTTGACCCAGAGGATGGCGAAGAGGGCCAAGATCCCTGTGGTTGATCTCGAGGGCGACGAGCCCGTCGCAGCGGCAGGTGATGCGCCAGCGACAGGCTTGCCGGACCAGCCTGCTGCCCCGGAGAGCAGCCCCCAGCACAGCCCCCAGCGTAAGTCCTTTATTTACTTCTCAGCTTGATGGGCGCGCTTGCAGTTGTTATCCTTATTGATGTCTTGTTGTTTTGTGCAGCAGTGGAGCCGCAGCCGCAGGAGCACCAGGAGGTCGCCCCCGACGAACCGCTTGCTCCACCCTCCCCGCCAAGGATGAGCTCCCCGGCAAGGGACAGCACTCCGCCAAGGACGGGTACTCCGCCGAGGGCGAGTACCCCGCCAAGGGCGAGCAGCCCGACAAGGGTGAGCACCCCGCCAAGGGAGGGCACAAGCGGCCCTCCGCCAGCAGGGGCCACTACTACGCCGCCAAGGGAGAACTCCCCGGCGAGGGACCCCGTTATCGAAGAGGCCCGCGCAGGTAAACCCTTGTACTTTCTTCTTGTTGGATTCTTCTTTTTGGATATTTGCTTGACGATCTTCACTTTCTTTTCCTTTTGTTAGATCCGCCCGCCCCGGAGTTGATGGAGACGGAGACCACCGCCGAGGAGGGCGTGCACGGCGACGGCGGCGACGCCACTACCATCGAGGGAACGGCTGGAGCTGACGAGTCAGCCGCCGAGGAGACCGCCCCGACCGCTGACGCCGCGGCTGGGGAAGGGACCGGCGACCACACTACTGGCCCGGAGGCCGCAGGAGCGCCGGACGCTGCACCGGCCGCCGACCCCTCCGCCCCCGCGGCTGGGTCGGGTGTCTATCAGGAGGCCGCCAACGGGGTCTTTATTCAAGTCCCGTGGGCGTCCTCCTCAAGGGCACCCGCGGAGGGAGAGACCTTCGACGGAGAAGTTCTCGCCTCCGCCGGGTTGAAGGTTGTTGATGCGCCCGGCAGCAGCGACGAGCCCGAAGAGGAGCAACTCCTACGGCGACTCCTGGCCTTGTACCGGGCCAGGCAGGCTAAGTTGGAGTCTCGGGAGGCTCTAGCTGCCAAGGCTGGTGCTGACCTGGAGAAGTGCGCCGCGGAGCTCCGTGCCGCCAACCAGGCGGCCCTCTGGAACTTGGCGGAGGAGCGCGAAGAGCTTGCTGGGGCGCAGCAAGCATTCGTCCTCGAAAAGGCCGAGGTCGAAGAGCAGCAGCGACTGGCCGCCGAGGACCTATCTTGGCGGGAGGGAGAACTCAACCAGCGGAAGGTCGACCTCGACAACCACGAGGACGACCTCACCGCTCGTGAGCAGGCCATTGGCGGGGCTCTGCAGGAGGCGAGGGACGCCGCTGCTGCCGCAGAGACCGCCAAGAGGGATTTGGAGGCCAGGGTGGCGCAGATGGAGTTGAACTTGAAGGCGAGTGAGGACAGGGTCACCGCGCTCAACGTGGCGCGGGAGAAGGACGCTCACACCAACTCGGAGCTGCAAGTCCGCCTCTCCGAGAAGGGCAAAGAGCTCATCGATGCCAGGGACTCCATCGCTGACTTGGAGCTGAAGGTTTCCACTCTCACCGATTCGCTTGACGCCGCCCGAGACCGCGAGACGAAGCTGAAGGACAATCTCCGCACTGAGAGGCTCTTGCTGGAGAGCGTCGCCGTCTCGCAAAACAACTTCCAGCGGACGGTGGAGCAGTGGACTGATGAGCTCGTTGCCTCTGCTGCCAATATCGACATGGAGATGGTGGCGTTGAGGGCGGAGCACCTCGCGTACTCCCCCGACGAGAGCCTCCCCCACAGCGCCAAACTGAGTCTGTTCTTCAGGGGAGTGGCGCCGGCCCTCGCGCGGCTACGGGAGAAGATCCCCGCGCAGCTGGCTGACGAGGCGCGCCGGCTTTGCATGGGCACTATGGAGCGGGTGTTGTCGAAGATTGTCTACTGCAACCCCGGGATCAACCTCATCAACGTTCTCCGGACCCTGCCGCCTGAAGCCGACCAGGAGGCGTTGAAGGCACAAGTCGCCCATATCGTAGCCAAGGCGGGCAAGATCCAGAGGGTCGACGGAGATCGTAGGGACTAGGCTTCCTTCCTTCCGCTTCCTTTGCCGTTGTAGATTAAGTCATAGGTAGTAGTTGGTTAGAACAGCGGCAAGCTATCTTGTAATATAACTTTTATTTTGGATAATCAATGCAGTGTTATCTCCCTTGTTAGGCCTTTCACTCTGTATGTTTTTCACCCTACGCTTCTAGGGCACTTGCCGGCAAAGGAACCCTTGCCGCGAGCGCTAAGTGTGGGACTCTTAGCAGCCTGCTAGCAATGCCCTTGCCGGCAAGAAACCTTGCCGCATCTAGTCGCAGCACACTTAGATTGTTGAGCGAACTCGAAAACGAAGTAAGGGCGCGACACTTGTCGCAGCTCACTTAAGCCGTTGAGCGTGCTCGAAACAAAGTAAGGGTGTGGCTAGCCACATGTAGGTTCCTCCGTGCACAGGTTTTCCATACAAAGTGTGGCTGTTCAAGGAAGACAACTAAAATTTTTTAAAAAAAAATTTGAACTGCTCAAATTCTGGTAACTTAGCTTTCATGGGTTGTTTGCTTCCCGGTAAATCTTTCCTTTCTTGAATAGTACTTGGTCCACACCTCTATCTCCTTCCCCCC
>LR738710.1:786482485-786572231 GCA_902687465.1 Secale cereale | reverse complement strand
CCCGCCGTCCCCGCCATGGCCCCGAAGAGCGACAAGGCGAAGAGCGACCAGGCGAAGAAGGAGAAGTCCGAGAAGGCGGCGAAGCTGGCATCCATGCGGAGAAGGATGGTGGTCTTCCCGCCAAGGCTTGGCCCTAGGGAGTTGCGGGACAAGTATTACTTGTTCTGGGCGAGGGAGACGAAGGCTCATCCTCGCACCAGAGTCCTCCCCGCCATAGCCGCCGACATGTTCCCGGGAGGTTACTACTACTTCGCCTCATTCTTCCATTGCGGTCTCTGTCCTCCATATTCAGAATTTTTCTGTGATGTGATGAACACCTATGGACTCCACCTCTTAGATTTTACCCCGAATGCCGTCCTCACTTTGGCCGTTTTCGCACATCTGTGCGAAAACTATGTCGGGGTCCACCCAAACGTAGCTCTCTTCCGCCACTTCTTCACGCCTAGAGTAGAATCTGGATCCCCACTCTCCGGCAGTATCTCCTGGATCTTCAGGCTCGGTAAGAAGGAGGCGTACTTGATTGGAGAGCTACGCGGCAAGTGGGAAGAGTGGAGAGCTGATTGGTGCTGGGTTCTGGAAGATGCACCCGGGCAGTTTACCTCGTCGCGCCAGACTGCAATAGTGTGCGGCAAGGATTGGAGCAACTTGGCCCCATAGGATGACAAGCTGCAGATTGCCCTTACTAGGATCCTTCGCCTCCGGGCCGCCAACCTGACTGTGGGTGAAGTTGGGGCCGATTTCCTCCGCCGCCGCATTGCCCCTCTGCAGGAAAGGAAGAGACCCGCTTGGGAGTTCGGCAACGCGGCAGACCGCGTGAGGCTGCGCCCCGGGTTGAACTATGACTTCACTGTCTTGGAACTGAAGGGGATGGTCCGGGAGCTGTTCAAGCACGACCCCAGGCACAAGGAGTGGTTCACCCCGTCCCGGGGAGTGGTTCCGTTGTGCAACAACACTGCCCTTAGTGCCATCCGCACGGTGATGCCCGAGTGTGACTCCCACGGGGTTGTCCCCACCTGGCTGGTGCCTTCAGCGGAGACCGTGCAGGCCTTCTTCGACAACCTGGTTGAAAAGCCACGCAACCCCGACGAGAAGAAGGGGCTCACCCGTGAGACCACCGATCGAGATGTGGCCTACATAGCCAACAGGATGGAGGAGGCCGCCGTAGCTGCAGCTGCGGGTGAGTTCGGGTACACCGTGGACGAAGCAGAGGCGGCGGACGCAGTGAGCCAGGCCGAGGAGGCAGAAATCCTCAAGCTGTTGAAGATTGCGCCCGAGGAGTTTGCCGGGGAGCCTGCCAGGGGGCCTGCCGGGGAGCCTTCCGGGAAGGGCGAGGCTGCCGGGCAGGGCTCCGAGTCCAGTGAACCCGCCGAGGAGGACGCCGAATCGGGCGATTCCGACGAAGACTCGGGTGGGTCACTGAACCTGGACGACGACGCCTCCTCATCCTCAGAGAATTCTCCGACACCACCGAGTCCTCCGCCACAACAGAAGAAACGCCTCCGCAAGGCCACTGAGATGACGAGGCCACAGGCGCCCCGACAACAACCGAAGCGTCGTGCGACGCGCGCCACCACGACAAGCAAGGTCGTCAAGGAGGCGCCCCGAGCCCGGCGACAAGCGGAGGGGGATCTTCCCGGAGTGGCTCCGGTGCTCCTTCTGCCCCTCGGTCTTGAGCGACGACCGGCGCGGGGTCTTCACAACCCGCAGCTCCGGAGCCCGCCAAGCGCCCGAGGGAGCCTTCTCCTCCAGCTCCTCGCGCCGGAGCACGTGAGGCGTAGTTTGATTTCTCCGCCCTCAGCTCCGATGAAGAGGAGGAAGAGTAAGTACTTGCAATTTTCATTTCCTTTGATTTTGTCTTGATTTTTCTTGCTTGGTTCTAATTCTGATCTTGTTTGGCTTCCAGGACCTTGACCCAGCGGATGGCGAAGAGGGCCAAGATCCCTGTGGTTCACCTCGAGGACGACGAGCCCGTCGCAGCGGCAGGTGACGCGCCAGCGACAGGCTTGTCGGACCAGCCTGCTGCTCCGGAGAGCAGCCCCCGGCGCAGCCCCCAGCGTAAGCTTTGTGTTCACTTTTCTGCTTGGCGGGCACGCTTGAGGTTGTTATCCTTATTGATGTCTTGTTGTCTTGTGTAGAAGTGGAGCCGCAGCTGCAGGAGCACCAGGAGGTCGCCCCTGACGAGCCGCTTGCTCCACCCTCCCCGCCAAGGATGAGCTCCCCGGCGAGGGACAGCACTCCGCCAAGGACGGGTACTCCGCCAAGGGCAAGTACCCCGCCAAGGGCAAGCAGCCCGATAAGGGTGAGCAGCCCGACAAGGGAGGGCGCAAGCGGCCCTCCGCCAGTAGGGGCCACTACTACGCCGCCAAGGGAGAACTCCCCGGCGAGGGACCCCGTCATCGAAGAGGCCCGCGTAGGTAAACCCTTGTACTTTCTTCTTCTGATTCTTCTTTTTGGATATTTGCTTGATGATCTTCATTCTCTTTATCTTTTGCTAGATCCGCCCGCCCCGGAGTTGATGGAGACGGAGACCACCGCCGAGGAGGGCGTGCACGGCGATGCCGGCGACGCCACTACCAACGAGGGGATGGCTGGTGCTAACGAGCCAGCCGCCGAGGAGACCGCCCCGGCCGCTAACGCCGCAGCCGAGGAAGGGACCGGCGACCATACTGCTGGCCCTGAGGCCGCAGGAGCGCCGGACGCTGCACCGGCCGCCGACCCCCCCCCCCCCCCGCCCCCGCGGCTGGGTCGGGTGTCTACCTTGAGGCCGCCAACGGGGTCTTTATCCAAGTCTCGTGGGCGTCCTCATCAAGGGCACCCGTGGAGGGGGAGACCTTCGACGGAGAGGTTCTCGCCTCCGCCGGGTTGAAGGTTGTTGATGCGCCCGGCAGCAGCGACGAGCCCGAAGAGGAGCAGCTCCTACGTCGACTCCTGGCCTTGTACCGGGCCAGGTAGGCTAAGTTGGAGTCTCGGGAGGCTCTGACTGCCAAGTCTGGTGCTGACCTGGAGAAGCGCGCCGCGGAGCTCCATGCCGCCAACCAGGCGGCCCTCCAAAACTTGGCGGAGGAGCGCGAAGAGCTTGCCGGGGCGCAGCAAGCATTCGTCCTTGAAAAGGCCGAGGTCGAGGAGCAACAGTGACTGGCCGTCGAGGACCTATCTCGGCGGGAGGGAGAACTCAACCAGCGGAAGGTCGACCTCGACAACCACGAGGACGACCTCACCGCTCGTGAGCAAGCCATTGGCGGGGCTCTGCATGAGGCGAGGGACGCCGCTGCTGCCGCAGAGACCGCCAAGAGGGATCTGGAGGCCAGGGTGGCGCAGATGGAGTTGAACTTGAAAGCGAGTGAGGATATGGTCACCGCGCTCAACGTGGCGCGGGAAAAGGACGCTCACACCAACTCGGAGCTGCAAGTCCGCCTCTTCGAGAAGGGCAAAGAGCTCAATGACGCCAAGGACTCCATCGCCGACTTGGAGCTGAAAGTTTCCACCCTCACCGACTTGCTCGACGCCGCTCGGGACCGCGAGACGAAGTTGAAGGACGAACTCCGCACTGAGAGGCTCTTGCTGGAGAGCGCCGCCGTCTCGCAAAACAACTTCCAGCGGACGGTGGAGCAGTGGACTGATGAGCTCGTTGCCTCTGCTGCCAACATCAACATGGAGATGGTGGCGTTGAGGGCGGAGCACCTCGCGTACTCCCCCGACGAGAGCCTCCCCCATAGTGCCAAACTGAGTCTGTTTTTCAGGGGAGTGGAGCCGGCTCTCGCGCGACTACGGGAGAAGATCCCCGCGCAGCTGGCTGACGAGGCGCGCCGGCTTTGCATGGGCACTATGGAGCGGGTGTTGTCGAAGATCGTCTACCGCAACCCCAGGATCAACCTTGTCAACGTCCTCCGAACCCTGCCGCCCGAAGCCGACCAGGAGGCGTTGAAGGCACAAGTCGCCCATATCGTAGCCAAGGCGGGCAAGATCCAGAGGGTCGACGGAGACCGTAGGGACTAGGCTTCCTTCTTTCCGCTTCCTTTGCCGCTGTAAATTAAGTCATGGGTAGTAGTTGGTTAGAACAGCGGCAAGTTATCTTTGTAATATACACTTTTATTTCGGGTAATCAATGCAGTGTTATCTCCCTTGCTTTAGTCCTTTCACTTTGTATGTTTTTCACCCTACGCTTCTAGGGAACTTGCCGGCAAAGGGACCCTTGCCGAGAGTGCTGAGTGCGGGACTCTTAGCAGCCCGATAGCAATGGCCATGCCGGCAAGAAACCTTGCCTCCGCTAGTCGTAACACACTTAGATTGTTGAGCGGACTCGAAAACGAAATAAGGGCGCGACACTTGTCGCAGCTCACTTAAGCCGTTGAGCGTGCTCGAAACAAAGTAAGGGTGCGGCTAGCCACGGGTAGGTTCCTCCGCGCACAGGTTTTCCATACAAAGTGTGGCTGTTCAAGGAAGATAACTAAAAATTTTAAAAAATTTGAACTGCTCAAATTCTGGCAACTTAGCTTTCATGGATTGTTTCTTTCCCGGCAAGGCTTTCCTTTCTTGAACAGCACTTGGTCCACACCTCTATCTCCTTCCCCCCCCCCCCAGCAAACTTGTGCGCGAGGAACATTTCTTCTGGCTAAGAGAGAAAGGAAAAGAGGAGAAAACACAAGTATGGAGCCTTGCGGCTTGTTGCTACTTACCGGGGATGTGTGCTGCACAAGGTGTCAGATGTTTCATGCAAGTAAAAAGAAAAGCATGAAATGGCAAACAGTGTGAAGCACAAAAGTTTTACTGATGCACGGGATCTGTGCCCGGCTTTGTACAAAGGTTTACATGCGACAGCGGCAAGACTTGTACAAAAGGTGGTTGCCGGAGCGGATCACGGCAACCGCGCCTTACGGGTGAAATTTGTGAAGATGCTCTATGTTCCAGGAGTTACTCACCGGTAAGCCTTCTTCGGTCTCAAGGCGGACAGCACCGGGCCTTGTGACTTGTCTCACCCGACAAGGGCCTTCCCACTCCGGCGTCAACTTGTTGGAGTTCTTGGCGGACTGAACGCGCCGAAGAACAAGGTCGCCTTCCTCGAGACTCCTGGCCTTGACCTTGCGGCTATGATAGCGACGCAAGGCTTGCTGGTATCGAGCAGCTCGTACAGCAACCTGGAGACGTTCCTCCTCAAGGAGCAATGCATCATCTTGCCGCAGTTGCTCTTGCTTGAGCTCGTCGTAAGCGAGCACTCGAGGAGACCCGTATACGAGTTCCGTGGGGAGAACTGCTTCTGCTCCATAGACAAGAGCAAAGGGTGTCTGTCTGGTGGCTCGATTTGGTGTCGTCCTGATTGACCAAAGAGCCGCCGGCAACTCCTTTATCCAGTTTCTTCCGCACTTGTGCAGCCTGTCGAAGGTTCTTGTCTTGAGCCCGCGCAGCACTTGAGCATTGGCCCTCTCTGCTTGGCCATTGCTCCTTGGGTGAGCAACAGAAGCGAAGCAGATCTTGGCACCAAGGTCTTGGACGTACTGCATGAAGGTGCGACTTGTGAACTGTGTGCCGTTGTCGGTGATGATCCTGTTAGGGATCCCGAAACGGCAGACTATTGACCTGAAGAACCTGACTGCTGACTGTGCTGTCACCTTTCTCACTGGTTCCACTTCTGGCCACTTTGTGAACTTGTCAATTGCTATGTACAAGTACTCAAATCCCCCGACGGCGCGGGGAAAGGGGCCGAGGATGTCGAGCCCCCAGACCGAGAAGGGCCAGGACAAAGGGATCGTCTGGAGAGCTTGAGCTGGCTGGTGAATTTGCTTGGCATGGAACTGGCACGCTTCACACTTGGTTACTTGTGCAGTTGCATCTTGGAGGGCTTCTGGCCAAAAGAAACCTTGCCGGAACGCCTTCCCGGCAAGTGCTCTTGCGCCAATGTGGTGGCCACATATGCCTCCATGTATTTTTGCCAACAGCTTCTGTCCATCTTCCCGAGAGATGCATTTCAATCTGACACCATTGAGTCTTCTTCTGTACAGTTCGTTGCCGACGAACTGGTACATACTTGACTGCATGGTAATCCTCTCTATCTCTTCTGGCTCATCGGGAAGTTCTCCAGTTTGAAGAAAATGGACGATTTGATGTGCCCATGCTGGAGCCTGAGGCTCAACAACAAGGACTAAAGGCATCAGGGCTGCTGCGGGAACCTCAGCTTCTACGGGAAGAACCTGTGGCTTCGCCGGAGCTCAGTGCCCCCCGACAAGCCTGCCGGGGCAAGGCTTGTCGGGAACGCCTGCTTCAACTGTACAGACCCTTGGGTCCGCAGGAGTAGACTGTTCCTCAGCATCTTGGTTGTTGATCCTGGGGACCTTGGCCGCGGCCTCAGGAAGATCCGCTGGCAAGTAGTCGCCGGAGACCAACTTCCTCTTCTTGCTTTGCCCAACTGATGGTGTAACAGATGGCTGAGTTAGCTTGAGCACGAAGACCCCTGGTTCCACAGGTAACTTCATGGCAGCACACTTTGACAGGCCATCCGCAATATCATTCTGAGCTCTTGGGACATGCTCCATCTGCAGGCCTTCAAAGTGTTCTTCAAGCTTCCTCACTTCATCGACATAAGCTTCCATCAGAGGACTCTGGTAACTCTTGTTCACTTGTCGGACCACTAGCTGTGAGTCTCCCCGCACAATCAGCTTCTTAATCCCAAGTTCGGACGCAATTCTGAGGCCGGCAAGCAGACCTTCATACTCAGCAGTATTGTATGTCGCTTGCTCCTTGGGAAAGTGCATTTGAACAACATACTTGAGGTGCTCTCCGATGGGCGCTATGAGTAACACGCCAGCGCCGGCGCCTTGCAGCGAGAAGGCACCATCAAAGTACATTATCCACTCTTTGCTTGCTTCTTGAACGGGGGTGCTTGTCTCTGGAACTTCTTTGTCTGGTGTTGGCGTCCATTCCGCTATGAATTCTGCCAATGCTCGGCTCTGGATAGTTGAAGTACTCTCAAACTTGAGACCAAAGCTTGACAGCTCTAGTGCCCACTCGACGATCCTGCCTGTTGCCTCTGGATTTTGCAATATCCTCTTCAATGGAAAGCGAGTGACCACCGTTATCTTGTGTGCTTGGAAGTAATGGCGCAGCTTTCTTGAGGCCATGAGGAGGCCGAAAAGTAATTTCTGCACCCCCAGAGTATCTTGATCTAGCCCCCTGCAAGAGGGAACTTACAAAATAAACTGGGCGCTGCACCATCTTCTTTCACACTTCCCCTTGTTCCTGCGCAGACTTGTCCTTGTCGGGGCCAGAGCTTGTCGGGGAAGCCCCCTGCTTGTCGCTGGATGCGCTTGCCGGGAATGTGGATTCCTCATCTGCCTCCCTCTCCGCTACTAACGCAGCACTAACCACTTGATTGGTTGCCGCTAGGTACAGCAGCAACTTCTCTTGTGGCTTAGGTGCGACAAGTATTGGAGTGGAGGACAGGTATCCTTTCAAATCTTGCAGCGCTGCCTCCGCTTCCGGATTCCATTTCATGGGACCTGCCTTTTTCAAGATTTTGAAGAAAGGCAGGGTGCGTTCTGCAGACTTTGAAATGAACCTGCTGAGGGAAGCCACACAACCAGCAAGTCTCCTTACGTCCTTGACGCGCTTCGGGGCTTCAATCTGCTCGATGGCTTTTATCTTGTCGGGATTGGCTTCAATCCCCCTCTGGGACACAAAGAACCCGAGAAGCTTGCCGGAGGGGACTCCGAAAACGCACTTCTCGGGGTTCAACTTGAGTTGTATCTTGCGCAGATTCTCAAAGGTCTCTCCTAGGTCTTGAATCAGAGTATCCTTGATCTTGCTCTTGACCACTATATCATCCATGTAGGCTTCTACATTTCTGTGTATCTGTGGCTCAAAAGCAGTGTGTACCACCCTTGCAAATATTGAGCCTGCATTCTTCAATCCAAAGGGCATGCGTATGAAGCAATATGTGCCACATGGAGTAATGAATACAGTCTTCACTTCATCTTCCTCAGCCATGAATATCTGGTGGTATCCTGAGTATGCATCGAGAAATGAAAGCAACTGACATCCAGCCGTGGAGTCAACAATCTGGTCGATACGCGGCAAGGGAAAAGGATCCTTGGGACAAGCTTTATTCACGTCAGTGAAGTCTATACAAAGTCTCCATTTCCCATTAGCCTTTCGCACGACAACTGGATTGTCCAACCATGTAGGATGGAGTACGCCTCTAACCAGGCCTGCTGCTTCCAACTTCTTTATCTCTTCAGCTATGAACTCTTGGCGCTCCACAGCTTGCTTCCTGACCTTCTGTTTGACGGGCCGCGCGTGAGGACAAACAGCAAGCTTGTGCTCAATTACCTTCCTGGGAACGCCGGGGATGTCAGACGGTTGCCATGCGAACACGTCGACATTCGCCCGCAGGAAGGCAACGAGCGCGCTTTCCTATTTAGGGTCGAGTGTAGCACTGATGGTGAAGGTACCACCAGTGCCGTCCTCCTTGGCGAACACCTTCTTGGTTGCCGGTGGAGCTGCCATTCCTTTCTTGCACTTGCCGGTGGAGCTCGATGGTGCGTCCTCGACGGCAGCGCAGCACTCCGAAGAGGTGCGTTTGCCGGAGTGGGCCCCAGAGCTCTTGCCGGACTTGGTCTTGGTCTTCCCCCCGGGAGCTTCAGCGGCAAGTGTCTTGTCGTCTGCCGCGGCCGCTGCGTCCCGGTAGATCTTGTCGGCGCAGATAAGCGCATCCTTCTTGTTGCCGGGGACAGAGTTGACGCTTATCGGCCCCGGCATCTTGAGCATATTGTATGCATAGTGGGAAGCTGCCATGAACTTGGCGAGCGCAGGACGGCCAAGTATCCCATTATATGGTAATGGGATATTGGCAACGTCGAACGTGATCCTCTCCGTCCTGAAATTGAGCTCTCCGCCAAAGGTCACTGGCAGCGTGATCTTCCCCTTCGGCTTGCTCCTCCCCGGGTTGATTCCTTGAAAAGTCCCGGTCTCCTCGAGCTCGCTGTCGGGGATCTGCAACTTCTTGATCACAGCGGAGGAGATCAAGTTGAGGCCGGCCTCGCCGTCAACCAACATCTTGGTGACCTTGAGGTTGCGGATAGTTGGTGAAACCAACATCGGCAGACACCCGATCGTTGTTGTGCGGTCAGGGTGGTCCTCAAGGTCGAAGATGATGGGCGTGCCGGACCATTTCAGCAGCCTGCGTGACTCGACGGGTGGCTCAGCTGCATTCACTTCCCGCACCCATTGCTTGAGTTGGCAGTGATGTTGCCGGCTTATCGGCCTTCGCTTGGTCGACTTGCCGCGGCCGTGATGTTGCCGGCTGCTGCGGCGTGTCGTTGTTGGCGAAGGCGATGAGGCTCTGGATTGTAGCCCTCCAGTCTTCGGCCTTGTCTGCCGCTGGAGGGAAGTCGAGGAGCAGCTGGGCTCTAGCAAGAGCTTCTGCTGGAGAGGAGGGAAGCGGTGGCGAGCGGTGCGAGGAGCGAGATATGCTCGGACTTCTAACAGGGTTAGAAGGAGCAAGGTCTCGCCCCGGCGACCGCGCCTTACTCGTACCAGCGCGCTGGCCTTGAGCATCCCGCGACCCACCGGCTTGTCCTCATCCCAGCAAGCGTATGGTACCCCCGGTACCACGTCGCTGCTGGTCCGGCACCTCCTGAGAGGGACGTGGTGCGTGCACGGACGCCGAGGTCTTGGAGTTCGCCCTGTCGTCCGTCTTGTCTTTAGACTTGGCGGCGCCGCGAGTGTCCTCGCCGGCGTCCACCCCTCCGCCAGCGTCTACCCCACCAACCGTTGGTTCTGGTGGTGGCGGGATCGACGCAGACGGGCCTCCGACCTCCGAAGCCTTCTTCTTCGAAGGCATGTTGATGTAGTCGATGAGGTTGATGAAGCTGGAGAGGTTGCTGAAGGTTGCGCCCGCGTGAGCGCCGGATCAGGTTCGCACAACCTCGACGCCCCCTACCTGGCGCGCCAAAGATGTCGGGGAAACTGACCGCCCACGAACACCTATGGGGCCGGAGCCCCTTCTACGTTGCGGTAAGAGAGCGGAGGGAGCACGGAGAGCAGATCGAGGGGCACACGCGGGCAGTTTACCCAGGTTCGGGCCGCGCGGACGCGTAAAACCCTACTCCTGCTTTGGTAGTATTGAGTTCTCGGGCTCGAGAGCTTGAAGATCTACAGTACTAGCTACACCGAGCGAGGGAGTGATCGAGTTTCTGAGATCGAACCCCCTCTAAGTTGTGCATGGGCCTCCTTTTATAGCTCAAAGGGGTCACCGACAGGTGCCAACGTAGAGGAGGGTAAAAACGTAAAACTGGTGGTGGTTGTAACAGTGCATGAACAGTGTATGAACAGTGGTCTTCACCTAATTCTGACGGTGGGGGACAAGGGCATTGAATGCCTGTCGCCGTCGCCCCAAAAGCGTCCGTCCATGCATCTCCGATCGCCACGGTGATAGCCTCGTCACCATGGCTTGCCACCGTGTACCCCAGGCTGCACAGCCATCTGCCACGTGCCCCCTGGAAGGGCCCCAGGGCGACGCGTGGCCAGATGAGCTGGAGCGCAGGCACACAGTGTAAACCTCTCCCGGCAAGCACCTTGCCGGGGTTGCTACCTTGCCGGGCCCGGGAGCTTGTCGCTCTCCGGGGCCCGTCGGGGCGCGCGATGCACCACGATGTCCCTTCTGGGGGGCTGTTCTTTGGGCTTCCTGGCAAACTCCTCTTGCCAGGGTCTTGTGAGAATAGAGTGGTCTTGTGCTGGGAGCAGCCTTCCCGGCAAGCTCCTTTTGCCGGGGTCTTGATCTTCTGACTTGTATACTTTGTTCTTGAATGGCTTCAAAGGGGTCCAGAGTGGGCTTTGGCGGGCACGTGGTGAGCCAGACCACGGGACGCTGCTACTGCCCGTGCACAAGTCGGGATACTAAGGTACCCCTACTTTAGTACACCGACAAATTGGAATTTAATATTCCCTTCTTTCATGTCAATCACCGCGCCAACAGTTCGCAAAAACGGTCTACCAAGTATAATAGGGCAAGACGGATTGCAATCGATGTCAAGAACAATAAAGTCTATGGGTACATAGTTCCTATTTGCAAGAATAAGAACATCATTGATCCTGCCCAAAGGCTTTTTAATAGTGGAATCCACCAAATGCAAATTAAGAGAGCAATATTTAATATTGGTAAAACCAAGAACATCACAAAGAGATTTCGGAATCGTGGAAACACTAGCACCCAAACCACACAAGGCAAAACACTCATAATTTTTAATTTTGATTTTGATAGTAGGTTCCCATTCATCATGCAAATTTCTAGGAATTGATACTTCTAATTCCAACTTATCATCTAAAGCTTTCATCATAGCATCAACAATATGTTTAGTAAAAGCTTTATTTTGTTCGTAAGCATGGGGTGAATTAATCATGTATTAATACAAAGAAATACAATCAATCAAAGAACAACTATCATAATTAAAGTCTTTGTAATCCAAGATAGTGGGCACATCACTAGTTAAAGTCTTGACCTCTCCAAACCCACTTTTATCAATTTTCTCAACAAGATTTTCAATCTCCGAAATATTGGGACGCCTTCTACCTAAAGTTGACTCTTCTCCAATCCCTTTATCATGAAGTTGAACTTTACTAAACGAAGAATCAATAGAAGAAACACCAATCATTTTAATGTCTTCGTCATTTTTATGAAAGCCATCACTAGAAAATGCCTTTTCTAAAAATTCTCGTTTAGCTCTAAGCATGGCGGTTCTTTTCTTGCTTTCATCCATAGAAACATAATGAGCTTTAATTGATTCTTCTACTTTAGGCACAAAAAATTTCAACTTGAGATTCTCCACATCATGAGAAATTCTATCAATACTCCTGGACATATCATCAATCTTATTTAATTTTTCTTTTATGGAAGCATTGAAAACCTTTTGAGTATTGATGAATTCTTTAATATTATTCCCTAGATCAGTGGTGTTCCTATTATTATTGTAAGATTGATTTCCATAGGAATTACCATAATTATTAGAGGAATTACTAGGAAAAGACCTAGGATTAAAATTACCTCTATAAGCATTGTTGTTAAAATTATTTCTAGAGATAAAGTTCACATCTATGACATCACTAGTTTGCTCAATCAAAGTAGACAAAGGCATATCATTAAGATCAATAGGAGCATTTTTACTAGCGACCATTTTCATAAGAGCATCAACTTTTCATTCAAAGAATCAATCTCAACCGAATTAACTTTTTTGCTAGTCAGCGCCCTTTCAGTATGCCATTGCGAATAATTCGGCACAATATTATCAAGCAATTTGGTGGCTTCACACAAAGTAACTTTCATAAAAGTACCATTCGCGGAGGACTCCAAAAGGTTTCGAGAAACAAAATTTAATCCCGCATAAAAAAATTGTATGATCATCCAAAGATTTAACCCATGAGTTGGGCAATTCCTTGGCATCATTTTCATCCTTTCTCAAGATTGTGCAACATGCTCATGTTCAAGTTGCTTGAAATTCATGATCTGGGTTCTAAGGGATATAATTTTTGCGGGCGGAAAATATTTAGTGATAAAGGCATCTTTGCACTTGTTCCAAGAATATTTGCTATTGCGAGGCACAGAAGAAAACCAAATTTTTGCATGATCTCGCAAAGAAAGCGGTAATAATTTCAATTGCACAACATCATTGTCCACATCTTTTTCTTTTACATATCGCATAATTCCACGAAGGTATTAAAATGGGACGCGACATCCTCATTAGGAGTGCCGGAAAATTGATCTTTCATGACAAGATTCAACAAAGCAGTATTAATATCACAAGTCTCCCCACTAGTGGTGGGAGGAGCAATCAGAGTGCCAATAAAATCATTGTTGTTGGTATTGGAAAAATTACACAACTTAGTGTTCTCTTGCGTCATTTTTGAGAAATTGTAAACAAGAACACAAGTGGTGTCGGGGAAACTGATCGCCCACGAACACCTATGGGACCGGAGCCCCTTCTACGGTACGGCAAGGGAGCGGAGGGAGCACGAAGAGCGGATCGAGGAGCACACGCGGGCAGTTTACCCAGGTTCGGGCCGGAAGGATGCGTAAAACCCTACTCCTGCCTTGGTTGTATTGAGTTCTTGGGCTCGGGAGCTTAAAGATCTACAGTACTAGCTACACCGAGCGAGGGAGTGATCAAGTTTCTGGGATCGAACCCCCTCTACGCTGTGCATGGGCCTCCTTTTATAGCTCAAAGGGGTCACCGACAGGTGTCAACGTAGAGGAGGGTAAAAGTGTAAAATTAGTGGTAGATGGAACAGTGCATGAACAGTGTATGCACAGTGGTTTATACCTAACCCTGACGGTGGGGTACAAGGGCATTGAATGCCCGTCGCCGTCACCCCAAAAGCGTCCGCCCGGGCGTCTCCGTTCGCCACGATGGTGGCCTCGTCACCGTGGCTCGCCACCGTGTACCCCAGGCTGCACAGCCATCTGCCACGTGCCCCTGGAGGGGCCCCAGGGCGACGCGTGGCCAGATGAGCTGGAGCGCAGGCACACAGCATAAGCTTCTCCCGGCAAGCACCTTGCCGGGATCGTCTTCTTGCCGGGCCCGGGAGCTTGTCGCTCTCTGGGTCTTGCCGGGGCGCGTGATGCGCCACGATATGTCTTCTGAGATGCTATTTTCTGGTCTTCATGGCAAGCTCCTCTTGCCAGGGTCTTGTGAAAATAGAGTGGTCTTGTGCTTGGAGCAGCCTTCCCGGCAAGCTCCTCTTGCCGGGGCCTTGTTCTTCTGACTTGTATACTTTGTTCTTGAATGGCTTCAAGGGAACTGGAGCGGGCTTTGGTGGGCACGTGATGAGCCCGACCACGGGGTGCTGCTATTGCCCGTGCACAAGTCGGGATACTAAGGTACCCCTACTTTAGTACACCGACAGGAGCCCCCGGGCCTGGGCCACACACGGTGCCGAGCGCTGTTGGGCCAGGCCCAAAACAGTGCACGGGCACGCGCGGCCCACGGCGCGTCGTATCCCTCTCCATATCCGCCGCATCTCTCCCTAACGGCACGCGTCGATTGCGGCGTCGTGGGAGAGATCGTGGCCTGTTTCTTTAATGGGAAAATGCGGAACGTCCCCCACTTCCCCCTTAAAAGCAGAGGAAGCAGGGGCAGTTTCCCCCCCCCCCACTGCTTCATTGCGTCTTCAATCTCCAGAAACCCCCGCCGCTCTCTGCCTCCCCAAAGGTCGACAGAGAGCCGAGCTCCACCCTTCCTCCGCCGTCTCCAGCATCTGCAGCGCCGTCGACCTCCCTCGCCGTCCCCGCCATGGCCCCGAAGAGCGACAAGGCGAAGAGCGGCAAGGCGAAGAAAGAGAAGTCCGACAAGGCGGCGAAGCTGGCAGCCATGCGGAGAAGGATGGTGGTCTTCCCGCCGAGGCTCGGCGCGAGGGAGCTGCGGGACAAGTATTACCTGTTCTGGGCGAGGGAGACGAAGGCTCACCCGCGCACCAGGGTCCTCCCCGCCGAAGCCATCGACATGTATCCGGGAGGTTACTACTATTTTGCCCTGTTCTTCCTCTGTGGCCTTTGTCCTCCGTATTCTGAGTTTTTCTGCGATGTGATGAACACGTACGGACTCCACCTCCTCGATTTCATCCCGAATGCCGTCCTCACTTTGGCCATTTTCGCACATCTGTGCGAAAACTATATCGGGGTCCATCCAAACGTAGCTCTCTTCCGCCACCTCTTCACACCTAGAGTAGAGTTTGGATCCCCACTCTCCGGGGGTATCTCCTGGATCTTCAGGCTCAACAAGAAGGAGGCGTACTTGATTGGAGAGCTCCGCGGCAAGTGGGAGGAGTGGAGGGCTGATTGGTGCTGGGTTATGGAAGAGGAACCCCAGCAGTTTACCTCGCCGCGCCGGACTGCAATAGTGCACGGCAAGCATTGGAGTGACTTGGCCCCGGAGGACGATAAGCTGCAAATTGCCCTTACTAGGATCCTTCGCCTCCGGGCCACCAACCTTACTGTAGGTGAAGTTGGAGCTGATTTCCTTCGCCGCCGCATTGCCCCCCTGCAGGAGAGGAAGAGGCCTGCTTGGGAGTTCGGTAACGCGGCAGACCGCATGAGGCTGCGCCCCGGGCTGAATTATAACTTCACCATTTTGGAGCTCAAGGGAATGGTCCGGGAGCTGTTCAAACATGACCCCAAGCACCCGGAGTGGTTCAGACCGTCGGACGGAGTAGTTCCATTGTGCAACAACTCTGCCCTTAGTGCCATCCGCGCGGCAATGCCTGAGTGCGACTCCCACGGGGTTGTTCCCACTTGGCTGACGCCTTCAGAAGAGACCGTGCAGACCTTCTTTGATAATCTGGGTGAACGGCCGCGCAACCCTGAAGAGAAGAAAGGGCTCACCCGCGCGACCACCGAGCGAGATGTGGCATATATAGCCACCAGAATGGAGGAGGCCGCCGCAGCTGCGGCTGCGGGTGAGTTTGGGTACACCGTGGACGAAGCGGAAGCAGCGGACGCGGTGAGCCAGGCCGAGGAGGAGGAGATCCTCAAACTGCTGAGGCCCGCGGGGAAGCTTGTCGGGGAGCCTGCCGGGACGGGCGAGGCCACCGGGCAGGGCACCGAGTCCAGTGAGCCCGCCGAGGAAGGGGACGCCGAATCTGGCGATTTTGACGAGGACTCTGGCGGGTCACTGAACCTCGACGACGCCTCCTCATCCTCAGAGAACTCTCCGCCACCACCAAGTCCTCCGCCACAGCCGTAGAAGCGCCTCCGCAAGGCCACTGAGACGGCGAGGCAGCCAGCACCTCGACAGCAGCCGCAGCGTCGCTCGACGCGTACGACGAACAAGGTTGTCAAGGAGGCGCCCCGTGCCCCAGCGGCAAGCGGAGGGGGATCTTCCCGGAGCGGTTCCGGTGTTCCTTCTGCCCCTCGGTCCTCGGCGACGACCGGAGCGGGGTCTTCGCAGCCCACGGCTCCGGAGCCCGCCAAGCGCCCGAGGGAGCCTTCTCCTCCAGCTTCTCGCGCTGGGACACGCGAGGCGGAATTTGACTTCTCCGCCCTTAGCTCCGACGAGGAGGAGGAAGAGTAAGCACTTGCATCTTTCATTTCTTCTGATTCTTGTTGTTCTTGTCTTGATTTCTCTTTGCCTAACTCTGATCTTGTCTGGCTTCCAGGACCTTGACCCAGAGGATGGCGAAGAGGGCCAAGATCCCTGTGGTTGACCTCGAGGACGACGAGCCTGTCGCAGCGACGGGGGATGCGCCAGCGACAAACTTGCCGGACCGGCCTGCTGCTCCGGAGAGCAGCCCCCAGCGCAGCCCCCAGCGTAAGTCTTGTGTTCACTTTTTTGCTTGACGGGCGCGCTTGAGCTTCTTGTCTTCGCTGACATCTCGTTCGCTTGTTGTCTTGTGCAGAAATGGAGCCGCAGCCGCAGGAGCATCAAGAGACCGCCCCCGACGAGCCGCTTGTTCCACCCTCCCCGCCAAGGAGGAGCTCCCCGGCGAGGGGGGTGCCCCGCCAAGGGCGGGTACTCCGCCAAGGGCGAGTACCCCGCCAAGGGCGAGCACCCCGACAAGGGAGGGCACCCCGCCAAGGGAAGGCGTCGGCGGCGCTCCGCCGGCGGGGGCCACTAATATGCCGCCAAGGGAGAATTCCCCGGCGAGGGACCCCGTTACCGAAGAGGCCCGCGCAGGTAGCCCTTGTACTTTTCTTCTTTCGAATTCTTCTTTTTGGATATTTGCTTGACGGTTCTTTCTTTTCTTTTTCTTCTGGTTGTCAGACCCGCCCGCCCCGGAGCTGATGGAGACGGAGACCATCGCCGAGGAGGACGTACGCGACGGTGCTGGCGACGCCACCACCGCTGAAGGAATGGCGGGCGCTGATGAGCCAACCACCGAAGAGACCGCCCCGACCGCTGACGCGACAGCTGGGGAAGGGACCGGCGACCGTACTGCTGGCCCTAAGGCCGCAGGAGCGCCGGACGCTGCACCGGCCGCCGACCCCTCCGCCACCGCGGCTGGGTCGGGCGTCTATCTGGAAGCCGCCAACGGGGTCTTCATTCAAGTCTCGTGGGCGTCCTCATCAAGGGCACCCGCGGAGGGGGAGAGCTTTGACGGAGAAGTTCTCGCCTCCGCCGGGCTGAGGGTTGTCGACGCGCCCGGCAGCAGCAACGAGCCCGAAGAGGAGCAACTCCTACGTCGACTCCTGGGCTTGTACCGGGCCAGGCAAGCCAAGTTGGAGTCCCGGGAGGCTCTGGCTACCAAGGCCGGTGCTGATCTGGAGAAGCGCGCCGCGGAGCTCCACGCCGCCAACCAAGCGGCCCTCCGGAACTTGGCGGAGGAGCGCGAAGAGCTTGCCGAGGCGCACCAAGCATTCATCCTCGAGAAGGCTGAGGTCGAGGAGCAGCAGCGATGTGCCACCGAGGATCTGGCTCGGCGGAGGGAGTACTGAACCAGCGGAAGGTCGACCTCGATGGCCACAAGGACGACCTTACCACGCGCGAACAGTCCATTGGCGGGGCTCTGCAGGAGGCGAGGGACGCCGCTGCTGCCGCAGAGACCGCCAAGAGGGATCTGGAGGCCAGGGTGGCGCAGTTGGAGGTGGGCTTGAAGGCGAGCAAGGACAGGGTTGCCGGCTCAACGTGGCGCGGGAGAAGGACGCCCATACCAACTCCGAGCTGCAAGTCCGTCTCTCCGAGAAGGGGAAAGAGCTCAACGACGTCAGGGACTCCATCGCAGACTTGGAGCTGAAGGTTTCCACCCTCAGCGACTCACTTGACGCCGCCCGGGGTCGCGAAACGAAGCTGAAATATGATCTTCGTGCTGAGAGGGCCCTGCTGGACAGCGCCGCCGTCTCGCAAAACAACTTCCAGCGGACGGTGGAGCAGTGGACCGAGGAGCTCGTCGCCTCCGCCGCCAACATCGACAAGGAGATGGTGGCGCTGAGGGCGGAGCACCTCGTGTACTCCCCCGACGAGAGCCTCCCCCACAGCGCCAAGCTGAGCTTGTTCTTCAGAGGAGTAGCGCCGGCCCTCGCGCAGCTACGGGAGAGGGTCCCCACGCAGCTGGATAACGAGGCGCGCCGGCTTTGCATGGGTACTATGGAGCGGGTGTTGACGAAGATCGTCTACCGCAACCCCGAGATCAATCTTGAGAACGTCCTCCGGACCTTGCCGCCCGAAGCTGACATGGAAGCGCTAAAGGCACGAGTCGCCCACATCGTGGCCAAGGCGGGCAAGATCAAGAGGGTTGATGGAGACCGTGTAGACTAGGCTCCCTTCTTTCTGCTTCCCTTCCCGCTGTCGATTAAGTCATGGGTAGTAATTGGTTAGAACAGCGACAAGTTATCTTGTAATATAACTTTATTTTGGATAGTCAATGCAGTGTTATCTCCCTTGCTTTGTCCCTTCACTTTGTATGCCTCTCACCCTACGCTTCTAGGGAACTTGCCGGCAAAGGGACCCTTGCCGCGAGCGCTGAGTGCGGGACTTCAGCTGCCTGCTGGCAATGCCCTTGCCAGCAAGAAACCTTGCCACAGCTAGTCGCAGCACACTTAGATTGCCGAGCGAACTCGAAAACGAAGTAAGGGCGCGACACTTGTCGCAGCTCACTTAAGCCGTTGAGCGTGCTCGAAACAAAGTAAGGGTGCAGCTAGCCACGGGTAGGTTCCTCCGCGCACAGGTTTTCCATACAAAGTGTGGTTGTTCAAGGAAGACAACTAAATTTTTTTAAAAAAAATTTGAATTGCTCAAACTTTGGGAACTTATCTTTTGTGTTCCATTTGCTTCCCGGCAAGGCTTTCTTTCCTTGAACAGCACTTGGTCCATACCACTGTCTCCTTCCCCCCCGGCAAACTTGTGCGCGAGGAACACTTCTTCTACTTTAGAGAAAGAGGATGAGAGGAGAAAACACAGATATGGAGCCTTGCGGCTTGTTATTGCTTACCGGGATCGCGTGCTGCACAAAGTGTCAGATAATACATGCAATGAAAACAAGAATGCATGAAACGACAAGCCGTGCGAAGCACAAAAGTTTTACTGATGCACGGGGTCTGCGCCCGGCTTTGTACAAAGGTTTACATGCAACAGCGGCAAGACTTGTACGAAAAGGTGATTGCCGGAGCGGATCACGGCAACCGCGCCTTATGGATGAAACTTGCGAAGATGCTCTATGTTCCAGGAGTTGCTCACCGGTAAGCCTTCTTCGGTCTCAAGGCGGACAGCGCCGGGCCTTGTGACTTGTCTCACCCGATAAGGGCCTTCCCACTTCGGCGTCAACTTGTTGGAGTTCTTAGCGGACTGAACGCGCCGAAGAACAAGGTCGCCTTCCTCGAGACTCCTGGCCTTGACTTTGCGGCTATGATAGCGGCGCAAAGCTTGCTGGTATCGAGCAGCTCGTATAGCAGCCTGGAGACGGCCCTCCTCGAGGAGCAGTGCATCATCTTGCCGCAGCTGCTCTTGCTCGAGCTCGTCGTAAGCGAGCACTCGAGGAGATCCGTATACGAGTTCCGTGGGGAGAACTGCCTCTGCTCCATAGACAAGAGCAAAGGGTGTCTGCCCGGTGGCTCGATTTGGTGTCGTTCTGATTGACCAAAGAGCCGCCGGCAACTCTTCGATCCAATTTCTTCCGCACTTGTGCAGCCTGTCGAAGGTTCTTGTCTTGAGTCCGCGCAGCACTTCAGCATTTGCCCTCTCCGCTTGACCGTTGCTCCTCGGGTGAGCAACAGAAGCGAAGCAGACCTTGGCGCCAAGGTCTTGGACGTACTGCATGAAGGTGCGACTTGTGAACTGTGTGCCGTTGTCGGTGATGATCCTGTTAGGGATTCCGAAACGATAGACTATCGATCTGAAGAACCTGACTGCTGAATGTGCGGTCACCTTTCTCACTGGTTCCACTTCCGGCCACTTTGTGAACTTGTCGATAGCAACGTACAAGTACTCAAAGCCCCCGACGGCGCGGGGGAAGGGGCCGAGGATGTCGAGCCCCCAGACCGAGAAGGGCCAGGACAAAGGGATCGTCTGGAGAGCTTGAGTTGGCTGGTGTATTTGCTTCGCATGGAACTGGCACGCTTCACACTTGGTTACTTGTGCAGTTGCATCTTGGAGGGCTTCTGGCCAGAAGAAACCTTGCCGGAACGCCTTCCCGGCAAGTGCTCTTGCGCCAATGTGGTGTCCACATATGCCTCCGTGTATCTCTGCGAACAGCTTCTGTCCATCTTCCCGGGAAATGCACTTCAATCTGACACCATTGAGTCTTCTTCTGTACAGTTCATTGCCGACGAACTGATACATACTTGACTGCCTGGTTATTTTCTCTATCTCTTCTGGTTCTTCGGGAAGTTCTCCAGTTTGAAGAAAACGGACGATTTGCTGTGCCCATGCTGGAGCCCGAGGCTCAATAGCAAGGACTAAAGGCATCAGTGTTGCTACGGGAACGTCAGCTTCTACGGCAAGTGTTGGGGAACGTAGTATTTTAAAATTTTCCTACGATCACGCAAGATCTATCTACCATATGCATAGCAACGAGAGGGAAGAGTGTGTCTACGTACCCTCGTAGACCGGAAGCGGAAGCGTCAAGTGACGCGGTTGATGTAGTCGAACTTCTTGGCGATTCAACCGATCAAGTACCGAATGTACGGCACCTCCGCGTTCAGCACACGTTCAGCTTGATGACGTCCCACGAGCTCTTGATCCAGTTGAGCTTCACGGGAGAGTTTCGTCAGCACGACGGCGTGGTGACGGATATGATGTATTCACCGGCGCAGGGCTTCGCCTAAGCACTGCAACGGTATGACCGAGGTGTGTTTCTGTGGAGGGGGGCACCGCACACGGCTAAAACAAATCAACTTGTGTGTGTTTGGGTGCCCCCTGCCCCCGTATATAAAGGAGCAAGGGGGGAGGCCGGCCGGCCCTTCTATGGTGCGGCTAGGGGTGCAATCCTACTAGTAATAGGATTGCAATCCTATTCCTAGTAGGAACTACCAAAGAAGGAAGAGAGGGAAAGGAAAAGAAGGAGAGGTGGCGCCCCCCAATCCTAGTCCAACTAGGAACCCTAGGTGGGGCGCCGGCCAGCCCCTATGGGCTGCCTCTCTCTTTTCCATAAGGCCCACTATGGAGCATCCCCCCTCGTAGGGGGTTCCGGTAACCCCCTCCGGCAATCCCGTTAAATCCGAAACTTTTCCGGAACACTTCCGGTGTCCGAATATAGTCGTCCAATATATCAATCTTTATGTCTCAGACATTCCGAGACTCCTCGTCATGTCCGTGATCTCATCCGGGACTCCGAACTACCTTCGGTACATCAAAACTCATAAACTCATAATACCGATCGTCATCAAACGTTAAGTGTGCGGACCCTACGGGTTCGAGAACTATGTAGACATGACCGAGACTCATCTCCGGTCAATAACCAATAGCGGAACCTGGATGTTCATATTGGCTCCTACATATTCTACGAAGATCTTTATCGGTCAAACCGCATAACAACATACGTTGTTCCTTTTGTCATCGGTATGTTACTTGCCCGAGATTCGATCGTCGGTATCTCTATACCTAGTTCAATCTCGTTACCGGCAAGTCTCTTTACTCGTTCCGTAACACATCATCTCGTGACTAACTCATTAGTCTTTTGCTTGCAAGGCTTATTATGATGTGTGTTACCGAGAGGGCCCAGAGATACCTCTCCGACACTCGGAGTGACAAATCCTAATCTTGATCTATGCCAACACCATGAATACTTTCGGAGACACCTGTAGAGCATCTTTATGATCACCCAGTTACGTTCTGACGTTTGATAGCACACAAGGTGTTCCTACGGTATTCGGGAGTTGCATAATCTCATAGTCATAGGAACATGTATAAGTCATGAAGAAAGCAATAGCAGTAAAACTAAACGATCAAAGTGCTATGCTAACGGATGGGTCTAGTCCATCACATCATTCTCCTAATGATGTGATCCTGTTGATCAAATGACAACTCATGTCTATGGTTAGGAAACATAACCATCTTTGATCAATGAGCTAGTCTAGTAGAGGCATACTAGGGACACTCTGTTTTGTCTATGTATTCACACATGTACTAAGTTTCCGGTTAATACAATTCTAGCATGAATAATAAACATTTATCATGATATAAGGAAATATAAATAACAACTTTATTATTGCCTCTAGGGCATATTTCCTTCAGTCTCCCATTTGCACTAGAGTCAATAATCTAGCTCACATCGCCATGTGATTTAATACCGATAGTTCACATCGTTATGTGAATAACACCCATAGTTCAGATCACCATGTGACCAACACCCAAATGGTTTACTAGAGTCAATAATCTAGTTCACATCGCTATGTGATTAATACCCAAGAGTAATAAGGTGTGATCATGTTTTGCTTGTGAGAGAAGTTTAGTCAACGGGTCTGTCACATTCAGATCCGTATGTATTTCGCAAATTTCTATGTCTACAATGCTCTGCATGGAGCTACTCTAGCTAATTGCTCCCACTTTCAATACGCATCCAGATTGATACTTAGAGTCATCTGGATTTAGTGTCAAAGCTTGCATCGGCGTAACCCTTTACGACGAACTCTTTATCACCTCCATAATCGAGAAATATTTCCTTAGTCATCCAATTACTAAGGATAATTTTGACTGCTGTACAGTGATCTACTCCTGGATCACTATTGTACCTCCCTGTCAAACTCATGGTAAGGTACACAACGTGTTTTGTACACAGCATGGCATACTTTATAGAACCTATGGCTGAGGCATAGGGAATGACTTTCATTCTCTCTATATTTTTCTGCCGTGGTCTGGCTTTGAGTCTTACTCAACTTCACACCTTACAAGTCAGGCAAGAACTCCTTCTTTGACTAATCCATTTTGAACTACTTCAAAATCTTATCAAGGTATGTACTCATCGAAAGTCTTATCAAGCGTCTTGATCTATCTCTATAGATCTTGATGCCCAATATGTAAGCAGCTTCACCAAGGTCTTTCTTTGAAAAAACTCCTTTCAAACACTCCTTTATGCTTTCCAGAAAATTCTACATCATTTCCGATCGACAATATGTCATTCACATATACTTATCAGAAAGGTTGTAGTGCTCCCACTCACTTCTTGTAAATACAGGCTTCACCGCAAGTCTGTATAAATCTATATGCTTTGATCAACTTATCAAAGCGTATATTCCAACTCCGAGATGCTTGCACCAGTCCATAGATGGATCGCTGGAGCTTGCACATTTTGTTAGCACCTTTAGAATTGACAAAACCTTCTGGTTGCATCATATACAAGTCTTCTTTAATAAATCGATTAAAGAATGCAGTTTTGTTATCCATTTGCCAGATTTCTTAAAATGCGGCAATTACTAACATGATTCGGACAGACTTAAGCATCGCTACGGGTGAGAAAGTCTCATCGTAGTCAACTCCTTGAACTTGTCGAAACCCTTTCGCAACAAGTCGAGCTTTGTAAATAGTAACATTACCGTTTGCATCGGTCTTCCTCTTGAAGATCCATTTATTTTCGATGGCTTGCCGATCATCGGGCAAGTCAACCAAAGTCCATACTTTGTTCTAATACATGGATCCCATCTCAGATTTCATGGTCTCAAGCCATTTTGCGGAATCTGGGCTCATCATCGCTTCCTCATAGTTCGTAGGTTCATTATGGTCTAGTAACATGACTTCCAGAACTGGGTTGCCGTACCACTCTGGTGCGGAACGAACTCTGGTTGATCTATGAAGTTTAGCAGAAACTTGATCTGAAGTTTCATGATCATCATCATTAGCTTCCTCACTAATTGGTGTAGGAATCACTGGAACGAGTTTCTGTGATGTACTACCTTCCAATTCGGGAGAAGGTACCATTACCTCATCAAGTTCTACTTTCCTCCCACTCACTTCTTTCGAGAGAAACTCCTTCTCTAGAAAGGATCCACTCTTAGCAACAAAGACCTTGCCTTAGGATCTTGTGATATAAGGTGTACCCAACAGTTTCTTTTTGGGTATCCTATGAAGATTTACTTCTCCGAATTGGGTTCGAGCTTATCATGTTGAAACTTTTTCACATAAGCATCGCAGTCCCAAACTTAAAGAAATGACAGTTTAGGTTTCTCGTCAAACCACAGTTCATACGGTGTAATCTCCATGGATTTAGATGGTGCCCTATTTAACGTGAATGTAGCTGTCTCTAATGCATAACCCCAAACGCGATAGTGGTAGATCGGTAAGAGACATCATCGATCGCACCATATCTAATAAAGTACGGTTATGACGTTCGGACACACCATTACACTATGGTGTTCCAAGTGGCGTGAGTAGTGAAACTATTTCACATTGTTTTTATTGAAGGCCAAACTCGCTAACTCAAATATTTTACCTCTACGATCATATCGTAGAAACTCTTATTTTCTTGTTACGATGATTCTCCACTTCACTCTGAAATTCTTTGAACTTTTCAAATGTTTCAGACTTGTGCTTCATTAAGTAGATATACCCATATCTGCTCAAATCATCAGTGAAGGTCAGAAAATAACGATACCTGCCGCAAGCTTCAACACTCATTGGTCTGCATACATTAGTATGTATGATTTCCAACAACTCTGTTGCTCGCTCCACGGTTCCGGAGAACGGAGTTTTAGTCATCTTGCCCATGAGGCATGGTTCACAAGCACCAAGTGATTCATAATCAAGTGATTCCAAAAGTCCATCACTATGGAGTTTCTTCATGCACTTTACACCAATATGACCTAAACGGCAGTGCCACAAATAAGTTGCACTATCATTATTAACCTTGCATCTTTTTGGCTTCAATATTATGAATATGTGTATCACACGATCGAGATCCAACAAACTATTTTCATTGGGTGTATGATCATAGAAGGTTTTATTCATGTAAACTGAACAACAATTATTCTCTAACTTACATGAATAACCGTATTGCAATAAACATGATCAAATCATATTCAAGCTCAACACAAACACCAAATAACACTTATTTAGGTTCAACACTAATCCCGAAAGTATAGGGAGTGTGCGATGATGATCATATCAATCTTGGAACTGCTTCCAATACACATCGTCACTTCATCCTTTAACTAGTTTCTGTTCATTATGCAACTCCCATTTCGAGTTACTACTCTTTAGCAACTGAACCAGTATCAAATATCGAGGGGTTGCTATGAACACTAGTAAAATACACATCAATAATCTGTATATCAAATATACCTTTGTTCACTTTGCCATCCTTCTTATCCGCCAAGTATCTAGGGCAGTTCCACTTCCGGTGACCATTTCCTTTGCAGTAGAAGCACTTAGTTTCAGGCTTGAGTTTAGCTTTGGGTTTCTTCATGGGAGTGACAACTTGCTTGTAATTCTTCTTGAAGTTCCCCTTCTATCCCTTTGCCCTTTACTTGAAACAAGTGGTCTTATTAACCATCAACACTTGATGTTCTTTCTTGATTTCTACCTTCACCGATTTCAGCATTGCGAAGAGCTCGGGAATTACCTTCGTTATCCCTTGCATATTATAGTTCATCACGAAGTTCTACTAACTTGGTGATAGTGACTAGAGAACTTTGTCAATTACTATCTTTATCTGGAAGATTAACTCCCACTTGATTCAAGTAATTGTAGTACCCAGACAATCTGAGCACATGCTCACTGGTTGAGCTTTTCTCCTCCATCTTGTAGGCAAAGTACTGTCAGAAGTCTTATACCTCTCGACACGGGCATGAGTATGAAATCCTAATTTCAACTCTCAGAACATCTCATATGCTCCGTGGCGTTCAAAACGTTTTTGAAGTCCCGGTTATAAGCCGTAAAGTATGGTGCACTAAACTATCAAGTAGTCATCATATCGAGCTTTTGTCAAAACGTTCATAACGTCTACATCTGCTCCTGCAATAGGTCTGTCACCTAGTGGTGCATCAAGGACATAATTCTTCTGTGTAGCAATGAGGATAATCCTTAGATCACGGAACAATTCCGCATCATTGCTACTAACATCTTTCAACTTGGTTTTCTCTAGGAAAAATAAACGTGGAGCAACATCGCGAGCTATTGATCTACAACATAGATATGCTAATACTACCAGTACTAAGTTCATGATAAATTAAAGTTCAATTAATCATATTACTTAAGAACTCCCACTTAGATAGACATCCCTCTAGTCATCTAAATGATCACGCGATCCAAATCAACTAAACCATGTCCGATCATCACGTGAGATGGAGTAGTTTCAGTGGTGAACATCTTATGTTGATCATATCTACTATATGATTCATGCTCGACCTTTCGGTCTCCAGTGTTCCGAGGCCATATCTGCATATGCTAGGCTCGTCAAGTTTAACCCGAGTATTTTGCGTGTGCAAAACTGGCTTACACCCGTTGTATTTGAACGTAGAGCTTATCACACCCGATCATCACGTGGTGTCTCGGCACGACGAACTTTCGCAACGGTGCATACTCAGGGAGAACACTTATACCTTGAAATTTAGTAAGGGATCATCTTATAATTCTACCGTCGTTCTAAGCAAAATAAGAAGCATAATAAGATAAACATCACATGCAATCAAAATATGTGACATGATATGGCCATCATCATCTTGTGCTTTTGATCTCCATCTCCAAAGCACCGTCATGATCACCTTCGTCACCGGCGCGACACCTTGATCTCCATCGTAGCATCGTTGTCGTCTCGCCAACTATTGCTTCTACGACTATCGCTACCGCTTAGTGATAAAGTAAAGCAATTACATGGCGATTGCATTTCATACAATAAAGCGACAACCATATGGCTCCTGCCAGTTGCCAATAACATTACAAAACATGATCATCTCATACAAAAACCGTATAACTCATCATGTCTTGACCATATCACATCACAACATGCCCTGCAAAAACAAGTTAGACGTCCTCTACTTTGTTGTTGCAAGTTTTACGTGGCTGCTACGGGCTTAGCAAGAACCGTTCTTACCTACGCATACAAAACCACAACGATGTTTCGTCAAGTATGTGTTGTTTTAACCTTCACAAGGACCGGGCGTAGTCACACTTGATTCAGCTAAAGTGAGAGAGACAGACACCCGCCAGTCACCTTTAAGCAATGAGTGCTCATAACGGTGAAACCAGTCTCGCGTAAGCGTACGCGTAATGTCGGTCCGGGCCGCTTCATCTCACAATACCGCCGAAGCAAAGTATGACATGCTGGTAAGCAGTATGACTAGTATCGCCCACAACTCATTGTGTTCTACTCGTGCATATCATCTACGCATAGACCTGGCTCATGATGCCACTGTTGGGGAACGTAGTATTTTAAAAAATTTCCTATGATCACGCAAGATCTATCTACCAGATGCATAGCAACGAGAGGGAAGAGTGTGTCTACGTACCCTCGTAGACCGGAAGCGGAAGCGTCAAGTGACGCGGTTGATGTAGTCGAACTTCTTCGCGATTCAACCGATCAAGTACCGAACGTACGGCACCTCCGCGTTCTGCACACGTTCAGCTTGATGACGTCCCACGAGCTCTTGATCCAGTTGAGCTTCACGGGAGAGTTTCGTCAGCACGATGGCGTGGTGACGGATATGATGTATTCACCGGCGCAGGGCTTCGCCTAAGCACTGCAACGGTATGACCGAGGTGTGTTTCTGTGGAGGGGGGCACCGCACACGGCTAAAACAAATCAACTAGTGTGTGTTTGGGTGCCCCCCTGCCCCCGTATATAAAGGAGCAAGGGGGGAGGCCGGCCGGCCCTTCTATGGTGCGGCTAGGGGTGCAATCCTACTAGGAATAGGATTGCAATCCTATTCCTAGTAGGAACTACCAAAGAAGGAAGAGAGGGAAAGGAAAAGAAGGAGAGGTGGCGCCCCCCAATCCTAGTCCAACTAGGAACCCTAGGTGGGGCGCCGGCCAGCCCCTATGGGCTGCCTCTCTCTTTTCCATAAGGCCCACTATGGACCATCCCCCCTCGTAGGGGGTTTCGGTAACCCCCTCCGGCAATCCCGTTAAATCCAAAACTTTTCCGGAACACTTTCGGTGTCCGAATATAGTCGTCCAATATATCAATCTTTATGTCTCGGACATTCCGAGACTCCTCGTCATGTCCGTGATCTCATCCGGGACTCCGAACTACCTTCGGTACATCAAAACTCATAAACTCATAATACCGATCGTCATCAAACGTTAAGCGTGCGGACCCTACGGGTTCGAGAACTATGTAGACATGACCGAGACTCATCTCCGGTCAATAACCAATAGCGGAACCTGGATGTTCATATTGGCTCCTACATATTCTACGAAGATCTTTATCGGTCAAACCGCATAACAACATACGTTGTTCCTTTTGTCATCGGTATGTTACTTGCCCGAGATTCGATCGTCGGTATCTCTATACCTAGTTCAATCTCGTTACCGCCAAGTCTCTTTACTCGTTCCATAACACATCATATCGTGACTAACTCATTAGTCTTTTGCTTGCAAGGCTTATTATAATGTGTGTTACCGAGAGGGCCCAGAGATACCTCTCTAACACTCGGAGTGACAAATCCTAATCTTGATCTATGCCAACACCACAAATACTTTCGGAGACACCTATAGAGCATCTTTATGATCACCCAGTTACGTTGTGACGTTTGATAGCACACAAGGTGTTCCTACGGTATTCGGGAGTTGCATAATCTCATAGTCATAGGAACATGTATTAGTCATGAAGAAAGCAATAGCAGTAAAACTAAACGATCAAAGTGCTATGCTAACAGATGGGTCTAGTCCATCACATCATTCTCCTAATGATGTGATCCCGTTGATCAAATGACAACTCATGTCTATGGTTAGGAAACATAACCATCTTTGATCAATGAGCTAGTCTAGTAGAGGCATACTAGGGACACTCTGTTTTGTCTATGTATTCACACATGTACTAAGTTTCCGGTTAATACAATTCTAGCATGAATAATAAACATTTATCATGATATAAGGAAATATAAATAACAACTTTATTATTGCCTCTAGGGCATATTTCCTTCAGCAAGAACCTCCGGTTCGCGCCAAAGATGTCGGGGAAACTGATCGCCCACGAACACCTATGGGACCGGAGCCCCTTCTACGGTACGGCAAGGGAGCGGAGGGAGCACGAAGAGCGGATCGAGGAGCACACGCGGGCAGTTTACCCAGGTTCGGGCCGCACGGATGCGTAAAACCCTACTCCTGCCTTGGTTGTATTGAGTTCTTGGGCTCGGGAGCTTAAAGATCTACAGTACTAGCTACACCGAGCGAGGGAGTGATCAAGTTTCTGGATCGAACCCCCTCTACGCTGTGCATGGGCCTCCTTTTATAGCTCAAAGGGGTCACCGACAGGTGGCAACGTAGATGAGGGTAAAAATGTAAAAATGGTGGTAGTTGGAATAGTGTATGAACAGTGTATGCACAGTGGTTTATACCTAACCCTGACGGTGGGGGACAAGGGCATTGAATGCCCGTCGCCGTCACCCCAAAAGCGTCCGCCCGGGCGTCTCCGTTCGCCACGATGGTGGCCTCGTCACCGTGGCTCGCCACCGTGTACCCCAGGCTGCACAGCCATCTTCCACGTGCCCCTGGAGGGGCCCCAGAGCGACGCGTGGCCAAATGAGCTGGAGCGCAGGCACACAGCGTAAGCTTCTCCCGGCAAGCACCTTGCCGGGATCGTCTTCTTGCCGGGCCCGGGAGCTTGTCGCTCTCCGGGTCTTGCCGGGGCGCGTGATGCGCCACGATATGTCTTCTGAGATGCTGTTTTCTGGTCTTCCTGGCAAGCTCCTCTTGCCAGGGTCTTGTGAAAATAGAGTGGTCTTGTGCTTGGAGCAGCCTTCCCGGCAAGCTCCTCTTGCCGGGGCCTTGTTCTTCTGACTTGTATACTTTGTTCTTGAATGGCTTCAAGGGAACTGGAGCGGGCTTTGGCGGGCACGTGGTGAGCCCGACCACGGGGTGCTGCTATTGCCCGTGCACAAGTCGGGATACTAAGGTACCCCTACTTTAGTACACCGACAAGTGGGCGATGGATCCGACCGGAAAATGGCGAACGAAAAAGAGAGCGAATACAAACTGCAAATATTTGTGAAGTGGGGAGATAAAAACGAGTGGCAAATGGCAAATAATGTAAATTGTTAGGATATGAGATTTGTGATTAGGAACCTCGTATATGTTGAAGGTGCTCCCCGGCAACGGCGCCAGAAATTTCCTTTTGATGACTGCTAGGACTACGTTGGTTTTTTCCCCAAAGAGGAAGGGATGATGCAGTATAGCAGCGGTAGGTATTTCCCTCAGTGATGAAACCAAGGTTATCGAACCAGTAGGAGAACCAAGCAACACAATGTAAACAGCACATGCACACAAATAACAAATACTCGCAACCCGACGTGTAAAAGGGGTTGTCAATCCCTTCCGAATAACGGACGTGATAGAGTTGTAAATAATGATAGATTGAATGATAAATAGGATAAATTGCAGCAAGGTGTTTTTGGGTTTTTGGTTTAATAGATCTGAAAATAAAAGCAAAGGAAAATAGATCACAAAAGTAAATAATATGAAAAAGAGACCTGGGGGCCGTAGATTTCACTAGTTGCTTCTCTCCAGAAAATAGCAAACGGTAGGAAAACAATTACTGTTGGGCAATTGATAGAACTTCAAATAATCATGACGATATCCATGCAATGATCATTATATAGGCATCTCGTCCAAGATTAGTAGACCGACTCCTGTCTGCATCTACAACTATTACTCCACACATCGACCGCTATCCGGCACGCATGTAGTGTATTAAGTTCATGGAGAAACGGAGTGATGCAATAAGAACGATGACATGATGTATACAAGATCTATTTATGTAGAAATAGACCCCGTTGTTTTATCCTTAGTAGCAACGATACATATGTGTCGGTTCCCTTTCTGTCACTGGGATCAAGCACCGTAAGATCGAATCCCCTACGAAGCACCTCTTCCCATTGCAAGATAAATAGATCAAGTTGGCAAAAAAACAAATATCGGAGAAGAAATACGAGGCTATAAGCAATCATGCATATAAGAGATCAAAATAAGACTCAAATAACTTTCATGGATATAAAAAGATAGATATGATCATAAACTCAAAGTTCATCGGATCCCAACAAACACACCGCAAAAGAGTTACATCATATGGATCTCCAAGAGACCATTGTATTGATAATCAAAAGAGAGAGAGGGAGCCGTCTAGCTACTAACTACGGACCCATATGTCTACGAGGAACTACTCACGCATCATCGGAGAGGCACCAATGGAAGTGGTGAACCCCTCCGTGATGGTGTCTAGATTGGATCTGGTGGCTCTGGACTCTGCGGCGGCTGGATCGAAATTCCGTCCACTCCCCTAGGGTTTCTGGAATATTGGGGTATTTATAGAGCAAAGAGGCGATCCGGGGGGCACCCGAGGTGGGCACAACCCACCAGGGCGCACTTGGGTTGTGCTCCCCTCGGAGCTCCCCCCAGGTGCTGCCTTGGCCCATTGGGTGTCTTCTGGTCCATAAAAAATCTCCAAAAAGTTTCGCGGTGTTTGGACTCATTTTGATATTGATTTCTTGCGATGTTAAAAACATGCAGAAAACATCAACTGACACTTGGCACTATGTTAATAGGTTAGTACCAAAAAAATGATATAAAATGATTGTAAAACATCCAAGAATGATAATATAACAGCATGGAACAATAAAAAATTATAGATACGTTGGAGACGTATTAGGGGGTAGGGCGCGCCCCTGATGGTCCCTAAGTGCAGGGAATCATCGTAGCAATTCCCAATGGTGGAAGTGATAAGTATGGAGTGTCGAACCCACAAGGAGCTAAAGGTAAGATCAATATTCTCTCAAGTCCTATCTGCCACTGATACGACTCTACGTACACCGAACGTTTCCTTCCAACTAGAAACGAAAAATAAAACTATGTTGTGGTATGAAGAGGATAATTTTGCATGACATAGGAGTGCTAAAATATAAAAGTAGGTGCTATTATCATAAAGTTAGAATATATTACTAAATATTATAAATAGCGAGTGTGGAATAATGATGGATCGGTGTGCGGAATTGTCCTAGGCAATTGTTAACAAGACCGGTAGTCGTCATTGCAATTTCATATGAGGGAGAGGCATAAGCTAACATACTTTCTCTTCTTGGATCATATGCACTTATGATTGGAACTCTAGCAAGCATCCGCAACTACTAAAGATCATTAAGGTAAAACCCAACCATAGCATTAAAACATTGCTACTTCTCGAGCTTGCGTTGTATTCCCTCAAAGAGGAAAGGATGATGCAACACAGTAGCGTAAGTATTTCCCTCAGTTTTTGAGAACCAAGGTATCAATCCAGTAGGAGACCACGCGCGAGTCCCTCGCACCTGCACAAACAAATAAGAACTTCGCAGCCAACGCGATAAGGGGTTGTCAATCCTTTTACGGTCACTTATGAAAGTGAGATCTGATAGAGATGATAGTTTGATATTTTTGGTATTTTTGGTTATAAGAACAGAAAGTAAAAGCAGAAAAGTAAAGTAGATTGTAGATTGATATGTTGAGAATAGACCCGGGGGCCATAGTGTTCTCTAGTGGCTTCTCTCATGATAGCGATGTTCTACGACGGTTAAACAAATTACTGTCGAGCAATTGGTAGAAAAGCGAATAATTATGAGACTATCTAGGCATGATCATTATATATAGGCATCACGTCCGAGACAAGTAGATCGAAACGATTCTGCATCTACTACTATTACTCCACACATCGACCGCTATCCAGCATGCATCTAGAGTATTAAGTTCATAAGAACAGAGTAACGCCTTAAGCAAGATGACATGATGTAGAGGATAAACTCAAACTTAGTGATATAAACCCCATATTTTTTCCTCGATGGCAACAATACAATACGTGCCTTGCTGCCCCTACTGTCACTGGGAAAGGACACCGCAAGATTGAACCCAAAGCCAAGCACTTCTCCCATTGCAAGAACTATAGATCTAGTAGGCCAAACCAAACCAATAATTCGAAGAGACTTGCAAGGATATTATAATCATAATAAAGAGTTCAGAAAAGAACCAAATATTTCTCATAGATGATCTTGATCATAAACCCACAATTCATCTAATCTCGACAAACACATCGCAAAAAGAGATTAGATCGAATAGATCTCCTCGAAGACCGAGGAGAACTTGGTATTGAGATCCAAAGAGAGAGAAGAAGCCATCTAGATACTAGCTATGGACCCGAAGGTCTATGGTAAACTACTCACAACTCATGGTGAGGTGATGATGATGATGTAGAAGAACTCCGTGGTAAATCCCCCCTCCGGCGGAGCTCCGGGACAGGCCCCAAGATGGGATCTCATGGGAACATAAGGTTGCGGCGGTGGAACTAGGGTTTTCGCTGTTCGTCTGATAGTTTCGGGGTACGTAGGTATATATAGGAGGAAGGAGGGCACCGGGGGCTAGACGGGGTGCCCACGAGGCAGGGGGGCGCTCCCCCACCCTCGTGGATGCCACGTCAGCCCTACTCCGTGGTTCTCAAGTCTCCTGTGCGTATTTTGCTCCAAAAATATCTCTCCCAAAGGTTTCATTCTGTTTGGACTCCGTTTGATATTCATTTTCTGTAAAACCCTAAAACAGGCAAAAAAACTGCAATATGGACTGGGCCTTTGGGTTAGTAGGTTAGTCCCAAAAATAATATGAAAGTGTATAACAAAGCCCATTAAACATCCAAAACATCATAAATAATAGCATGGAACAATAAAAAATTATAGATACACTGGAGACGTATCAAGCATCCCCAAGCTTAATTCATGCTCGTCCTCGAGTAGGTAAATGATAAAAACAGAATTTTTGATGTGCAATGCTAACCAACATAGTTTTTCAATGTAATTCTCTTAATTGTGGCATGAATGTTCAGATATGAAAGATTCAAGACAAAAGTATATATTGACATAAGAAATAATAATACTTCAAGCATACTAACAAAGCAATCATGTCTTCTCAAAATACTATGGAAAGAAAGTTATCCCTACAAAATCATATAGTCTGCTATGCTCCCTCTTCATCACACAAAATATTCATATCATGCACAACCCCGATTTCAGCCAAGCACTTGTTTTCATACTCTATTCCTTCAAACCTTTCAACTTTCACGCAATACATGAGCGTGAGCCATGGACATAGCACTATGTGGAATAGAGAGGTGGTCGTGGAGAATACAGGAGGGAGATAGTCTCACATCAACTAGGCGTATCAACGGGCTATGGAGATGCCCATCGATAGATATCAATGTGAGTGAGTAGGGATTGCCATGCAATGGATGCACTAGAGCTAAATATGTATGAAAGCTCAACAAAAGAAACTAGTGGGTGTGCATCCAACTTGCTTGCTCACTAAGACCTAGGGCATTTGAGGAAGCCCATCATTGGAATATACAAGCCAAGTTCTATAATGAAAATTCCCACTAGTATATGAAAGTGACTAAATATGAGACTCTCTATATTGAAGAACATGGTGCTACTTTGAAGCACAAGTGTGGAAAAAGATAGTAGCAGTTGTCCCTTCTCTCTTTTCTCTCATTTTTTTGGAGGGGCTTTCTCTTTTTTCTAGACCCTCTCTATTTTTTGGGCCATCTCTTTTTTTTATTGGCCTTTCCTCACATAGGACAATGCTCTAATAATGATGATCATCACACTTTATATTGAATTACAACTCGATACTAGAACAAGTATGCTCTATATGAATGCCTCCGGCGGTCTACCGGGATATGCAATGAATCAAGAGTGACATGTATGAAAAATTATGCATGGTGGCTTTGCCACAAATACAATGTCAACTACATGATCATGCATGGCAATATGACAATATGAAGCGTGTCATATGAACGGAACGATGGAAAGTTGCATGGCAATATATCTCGGAATGGCTATGGAAATGCCATGATAGATAGGTATGGTGGTTGTTTTGAGGAAAATATATGGTGGCTGTTTTGAGGAACGATATATAGTGGGTGTATGGTACCGGCGAAAGTTGTGCGGTACAAGAGAGGCTAGCAATGGTGGAAGGGTGAGAGTGCGTAATATCCATGGACTCAACATTAGTCATAAGAACTCATATACTTATTGCAAAAAATTATGAGTCATCAAAACAAATCAATCAACGCATCTTCCTAGGGGGGAGATTGGTAGGAGTTAACCATCGCGCGCCCCCGACCTCCACACAAAGGTTGACACTTTACAAATACCTCATGCTCTAACTTCGTCACATAGCGGTTCACCATACGTGCATGCTATGGGAATCACTAACCTTAACACAAGCATTTCTCAATTTCATAATAACTCCACTAGCATGACTCTAATATCACTATCCTAATATCTCAAAACAATTATCAAGCATCCAACTTCTCATCATATTCAATGCACTTAGTGTGAAAGTTTTTACTACATTGATATTGGATGTCTATCATGTGAAGACTAGTTTTATAGCCAAAGCACATTACCATGCTGTTTTAATAGACTCTCAAAAGGATATAAGTAAAGCATGAGAGATTAAAATTTTCTACAAAATATAATCGCCACCGTGCTCTAAAAGATATAAGTGAAGCACTAGAGCAAAAACTATTCAACTCAAAAGATATAAGTGAAGCACATAGAGTGTTCTATCAATTCCTAGGCCATATTTAACTCTCTCAAATAGGTGTGTCCAGCAAGGATGATTGTGGAAAACTAACAAGCAAAGACTCAAATTATACAAGACGCTCCAAGTAAAAGACATATCATGTGGTGAATAAAAATATAGCTCCGAGTATAGTTACCGATGGATGAAGACGAAAGAGGGGATGCCTTCCCGGGGCATCCCCAAGCTTAGGATTTTGGTTGTCCTTGAATTTTACCTTGGGGTGCCTTGGGAATCCCCAAGCTTAGGCTCTTGCCACTCTTTGTTCCATAGTCCATCAAAGGAAATACTCAAAACTTGGAAACTTCACAACACAAAACTTAGACAAAAATCTCGTGAGCTCCGTTAGTATAAGAAAGCAAACCACTACTCAAAGGTACTGCAATGAATTCATTCTTTGTTTATATTGGTGTTAAACCTACAGTATTTCAACTTCTCTATGATTCATACCTCCCAATACTACGCATAGATGCATTGAAATAGGCAAACAACACACGAAAAACAAAATCTGTCAAAAACAGAACAGTCTATAGTAATCTGCAGTTTTCGCATACTTCTGTAACTCCAAAAAAATGAATTAAATTGGTAAACGTGAGGAATTTGTCTATTAATCATCTGCAAAAAGAATCAACTAAATAGCATGGTCCAGTAAAATCTTGTGACCATTCTAGCGAGCGCTAATGATTCTGTTTTTTACAGCATGATCGCATAAACTTCACACAAGTCTTCCCAAAGGTTCTAATTGGCACAAACACTAATTAAAACACAAAACCACATCTAAACAGAATCTAGATGCAATATTTATTCCTAAACAGAAGCAAAAACAAAAAAAATTGGGTTGCCTCCCAACAAGCGCTATCATTTTACGCCCCTAGCTAGGCACGATACATGGATAGATCTAGGTATTGCCATTCACTTTGGTTCTAACTTTTTATGAACAGCAAGCAAAGCTAAAGAAAACTAAAAAAACTAAGAGCAAGACGCTCCAAGCATAGCACATAACGCATGAAGTGATTAAAATATAGTGGAACGAAAGACGAACTGATAATTGTTGATGGAGAAGGGGATGCATGGGGGCATCCCCAAGCTTAGACGCTTGAGTCTTCTTGAATATTTCTTGGGGGTGCACGGGGGCATCCCCAAGCTTGAGCGTTTGACCCTCCTGAATCTTCTTTTATCATCTTCCCTCGCACACTTGAAAACTCCCTTCATACATAACTCATCATAATCTGATTAGCGAGGTTAGTACCCACAATAAAATAATTTTTCCCTACTGGAAATAAGGATAATCTTGAAGAGCTACTGTTTCTCAAGATTGCCAAAAGGTTTTTGCAAAGAAAAAGCAAGCTCAAGGTTTGCAAAACGAAGAAAAGGCAAAACAGGACAGAATCTGTGAAAAACAGACCAGCAGGTAGTAAATAATTTTTTCGGGGCACTTCTGCAACTCCAATCAAAAAACTCAGAACAGACGCCCGAAAGACAATTGTATAGAGCACGCTGTCAAAAAAAATCAGATCAAAAAGATGATCTGGTGATTTTATTCGAATTTTTCTGTCCAAGGACAAAATCTGTTTTCTGGACAGCACGTCACAACTTTTGAACTTTCTTGCAATCAGAGGCTAAAATTGGCACAAAGCTGAAAAATAAAGATACAATGATGTTGCTACAGTAGTAACAAACATCAAGACCACTAAAAACTGAAAGAACAAACTGAAAGCAAAGATAACAAGGGTTGTCTCCCTAGAGCTCTTTCTTTATAGCCATAAAGATAGGCTTAAGACTTTAATGATGCTCTCGTAGGAATAAGAGTTGAAGAACAAAAGAGAGCATCAAGAAGCAAATACCAAACACATTTAAGCCTAACATGCTTCCTATGCATAGGAATATTGCAATAGAATAATTCGTTGAAGCACAAAGCAATAAGCATAGGAAGACAAAACAAGTGCAGCTTCAAAACCTTCAACATAAAGAGAGGGAACTTGATATTATTGAAATATCTATAAGCATATGTTCCCTTCTCATAATAATTTTCAGTGGGATCATGAATAAACTCAACAATATAAGCATCACATAAAGCATTGTTACCATGATCCACATGCAAAAAGGTACTCTTACTCTCCACATAAGCATAATCTTTCTCATTGGTAATAGTGGGAGTAGGACTATCATAAACAACTGGAACACTATAGATTAATTGTGTATTAGGAAGATGGTGTTCAACAAGGGAGTAATTCCCTCCATGATTATGACAAATTTCATAAGGATAATTTCTCCTTATGTCATAGGTACCTTTATAATCACTATAGATTGGAGTTATAACATCATCATAATAGAGAAGAGCATTATCATTGCTAGCAACTATATTTGTAATCATGTTGTCTTTATTCTTACTAGCAAAAGAATTACCAATTATCACATCACTAGTGGGTAAAGGATTTGCAATCCTATCATCCCCAAGCTTAGAGCTTTCCATATCATCACTTTCAGAGTTGGTACCAAAAAGATTTTCAAGATCATAAGTAGCATTATCATCATTTTCCCAATCACAATAAGTAACATGCATATCATAATCAAAATCATCTTCAATAGTACCTACGGACGTATCATCAAGATGATAATTAAGGCAATAAACTTCACCTTCTTCTTTAAACTTACAACCGTTAGGATAAAAGTTGATGGGAGGAATATGCTCAGGCCAGGTTGATACCCATTCTTCTTCCTTCTTGCTCCTCTTCCTCCTCCTCTTCTTTTTCTTCTTCTTCACCTTAGGAGGGAGTGGTTGGAGATGAAGCTTCTCCACATATCCTGGTTTATCATTAGAAACAATAGGGGAAACTTGGGAGAAACTCTCCTTTTTATTAGCAGAAATATAAGAGACATTTTTATATTTTGGTAAAGTTCCCTCCTTTCTAATCTTACTTATGTAATCATTTTTATGGCAATTAACAACACAATAGAGATGGCAATTTTGCAAAGTGTTTTTTATTCCTATGGCATTAACATCTAGCCAAGAAGTCTTTTCTGATAACTCTTCACACATCAAAAATAACATAAGCTCATCATAAAGATCAGGGGTGATCATGTTATCACACAACTGGTTAACAGTTATGTTTTGAAAGTGCATGCATTGAAGATTAAAGTGACCCTCTATACAGCAAAGTTCACAAGTAAAAGGATAAAGGTCACACAATTCTCTAGCAATTTCATTTAAATCTTTGACCCAAGTGATTGTTCTTTCATGCTTATGTTGCTTACAATACTTCTCTTCTTCAATCATAGGCCTTTCACAAGGTCTATCCACTCCACAAAAATTAACATGCTTATATAAAACTTCATTTTTAGGAATTGGATCATGCATGTTGCAATCATCATGAACAATTTCATTTTCTTTGCAAATCTCTTTAAAAGGTTCATGATGCTTGATCCAATCCTCCTTAGGCATATTAACATGTGAAGCAAAAGATTTGAGGAAATCAACAAGGAGTTGAGAATCAAGCCCAAACTTAGCACTAAACTTATTAAAACTTGTAGTTTCAACAAAGGACTTAATGCAATCATACTCATAAATTATACCTGACTCTTTACCTTTGTCGATCTCCCAATCTTCAGTGTTGCGTTGAATTCTTTCAAGGAGTTCCCATTTAGCATCAATCTTTTCGTTTGTGAAAGAACCCATAGAGGAAGCATCGAGCAAATCTTTATCCTATCGAGAGAGCCTCGCATAGAAATTAGTAATAATCATATCTTTGGGGAGCCCATGGTTAGGACATTTTAGCATTAACGTTTTCAGTCTCCCCCAAGCTTGAGCTATGCTCTCTCCGTCATGAGGATAGAAATTATAAAGATAATTCCTATTCTCATGGACTTCATGAAGAGGATAAAACTTGGAGTAAAAGAGAGACTGGATCTCTTCCCAATCCAGCAGGTGAGAGTCATCTAGTAGCCTATACCATTCCAATGCTTTTCCTTTCAGTGACAAGGCAAATAATTTTCTCATGACTCCATCTCTTGTCAAACCTGAAATCTTAAACAACTCACAAAGTTCTGTAAGTTTCAACAAATGAATACTAGGATTGACTGTCCCATCATAACAATCATTCCTAATTATTTCACTTATCCTAAGTGGTATTTGGAACGGGATACATTCAGTAGGTGGAAGAGACTTCTCTACCACGGGTGTGGTAAAGCGGCCTTCCCCAAGCAGCGAACTAAGAGTGCGGTTTTCCATAAACATAACTAGTGAAACTAAAAACAAGAAATGAAAAGATTTAATTGCAAGATCTAAAGATATACCTTCAAACACTTACTTCCCCGGCAATGGCGCCAGAAATAGCTTGATGTCTACACACGCTTCTATTCTTGTAGACTATGTTGGGCCTCCAAGCGCAGAGGTTTGTAGGACAGCAGCAATTTCCCTCAAGTGGATGACCTAAGGTTTATCGAACTCAGGGAAGTAGAGGTTGAAGATGGTCTCTCTCAAGCAACCCTGCAACTAAGATACAAGAAGTCTCTTGTGTCCCCAACACACCTAATACAACTAGGAGTTGTATAGGTGCACTAGTTCGGCGAAGAGATGGTAAAATATGGATGATAGGAGTGGCAAAGTAAAGTAATATAAATCTGTAATAAAAAGTGCAGCAAGCAAACAAGTGGTAAATGTGAGCACAAATGGTATTGCAATGGTGGAAACAAGGCCTAGGCTTCATACTTTCACTAGTGGCAACTCCCAACAACATTGACATAGTCTAATCACATGATATTTCCCATAAAACATGCAATGGAGACGCACTCGGAGGTCATTCCTTTGTGGTCAAGAGAGGATGAGAATTATGTAGGGCTACAAAAGCACACCTCAAAGTTCGTAGTTCTCAATCTATGGATTTCCCAGTGTCACCGCGGCCATCCAAAGAGAGTACCACAATCACCACAACATATCTCAAGGATAGTCAAAGACAAGCACCAAAAGACTCTCAATCTTCAATCAACACACAAAAGAGGAAATCACTCACGAAAATATTCTTCTAATCCATGTCCAATAGACCGCTGTCACTTTGGTCTCGGGGATTATACTAGATAAAGACAAGTGAGTACATCAATCCGATACATAGAGGAAGGGGAAATATCATGGGATCACCTTAGATTAACATAGCCTATGATCACAATGAAGATCACATCATGGGAGAGAGGATTGACCACATAGCTACTGGTAGAAACCTCAGCCCCGAGGAGGAACTACTCCCGCATCATGGAGGGAGGAAGCAACGTCGATGGAGATGAATCCGGGGGCACTTCCCCGTCCCGGCAGGATGCCGGCACAGGAATTCTGGTCCCCCAAAACTTGGTGGCGATGGCGGCGGAGATCGGAATTGCTTCTGGAGAAAAGGGTTCTGGAATCAGGGTTTCCGCGACGGGAGGAATATATATGCGAAAGGGGGAAACCAGAGGCGGAGAGGGGGCCCCAGGCGCCCCCCTGGCGCGGCCAGGGGTGGGGCCGCGCCAGGTGGCCACCTGGGCCACCCCTGGCTCCCCTCTGGCCCCGCTTTGGTTATTCTCGAAGCTTCATGTACGCTGATTTTTCCTGTATTTTTCCCGGAATTTTTGGAGCACTTTTAATATGGGGGAAACCTGAAATAGAAAAACAGCAGAAAACAGGAACTGGCACTGTGGTGCACTAAGTTAATAGGTTAGTCCAAATATGATCAAAAGTGTATGGAAGTGCATAAATATCATAGCAATATCACACAAAAGAGGCATGGAGCAAGCAGAAATTATAGATACGTTTTGGACGTATCAAATGCATAACTTTCCAATCACTTGTCTTTTTGAAAAACTTTATAGGCATAAGAGGCAAGTATTTTTTTGTGTTTTCATTCTTTTAAAAAAATTGTATGTTTCACCCACAACTAAACATAAACAAAAAGGAAAAACGAAATCTACTTAGTGAAGAAAGCAAACAAGCACACACGAGAATATCGACCCCACGCTATTGCTCCCCGGCAACGGCGCTAGAAAAGAGCTTGATGGTCCCCAAGTGCAGGGAATCATCATAGCAATTCCCAATGGTGGAAGTGATAAGTATGGAGTGTCACCACAAGGATCTAAAGGTAAGATCAATATTCTCTCAAGTCCTATCTGCCACTGATACGACTCTACGTACACCGAACGTTTGCTTCCAACTAGAAATGAGAAATAAAACTACGTTGTGGGTATGAAGAGGATAATTTTGCATGATATCGGAGTGCTAAAATATAAAAGTAGGTGCTATTATCATAAAGTTCGAATATATTACTAAATATTATAAATAGCGAGTGTGGAATAATGATGGATCGGTGTGCGGAATTGTCCTAGGCAATTGTTAACAATACCGGTTGTCGTCATTGCAATTTCATATGAGGGAGAGGCATAAGCTAACATACTTTCTCTTCTTGGATCATATGCACTTATGATTGGAACTCTAGCAAGCATCTGCAACTACTAAAGATCATTAAGGTAAAACCCAAACATAGCATTAAAGCATAAAGTCCCGTTTATCCCACACGCAACAATCCCCTTACTCGGGTTTATGCTTCTGTCACTCAAGCAACCCACTATAAGCGAATCATGAACGTATTGCAACACCCTACAGCGGGAATCCCTCATGCTTGCACGACACAGAAGGCACCATAGGACAACACCAAAATAAAACATACAACTCATACCAATCTAGATCATCAATCAACCCAAAGACAAAGGATATCTACTCAAAACATCATAGGATGGCAACACATCATTGGATCATAATATGTGGCATAAAGCACCATGTTCAAGTAGGGATTATAGCGGGGTGCGGGAGAGTGAACCACGTAAAAGAGATGAGGATGGTGATGTTGATGAAGACGATCACCGCGGCGATGATTCCCCTCCCGATGGCACACCGGCGCCACCGAGAGAGAGGAGGAGAGGTTCTCCCCCTTGTGCTTCCTCCTCCATGGCATCCCCCTAGATGGGGAGAGGTTCTCCCTTTGGTCCTTGGCCTTCATGGAGATGATGGCCCCTCCGGGATCCTCTTCCATGGCCTCCGGTGATGATGGCCCTCTCCGGCAGGGTGCCAGAGAGGGCCTAGATTGATTTCTCGTGGTTACAGAGGCTTGCGGCGGCGGAACTTCCGATCTAGGTTATTTTCTGGAGGTTTCTGTATTTATAGGAATTTATGGCATCGGTCTCACGTCCAGGGGGTCTCTGAGCCGTCCACGAGATAGGGGCCACGCTCAGGGGGGGTGGGCGCGCCCCCCACCCTCGTGGACAGCCCGGAACTCTTCTGGCCCAACTCTTTTACTCCATGGGCTTCTTTTGGTCCATAAAAAATCATCAAAAATTGGCACGTCAATTGGACTCCGTTTGGTATTCCTTTTCTATACTCAAAAACAAGGAAAAAACAGAAACTCGCACTGGGTTCTAGGTTAATAGGTTAGTCCCAAAAATCATATAAAATAGCATGAATACTTCATAAATTATAGATACGATGGAGACATATCACCCCCACCCTTGTGGGCCCCTCTTGACTCCACCGACCTATTTCTTCCGCCTATATATTCACATATATTCCAGAAACATCAAAGAGGAGGACGAAACTACTTTTCCACCACCGTAACCTTCTGTATCCGCGAGATCCTATCTGGAGGCCTTTTCCGGTACTCTGTCGGAGGGGGATTCGACCACGGAGGGCATCTACATCAACCCTATTGCCCTTCCGAGGAAGCGTGAGTAGTTTACCACAGACCTACGGGTCCATAGTGTAACGCCCAAGATGCGACTATATCTTCTACATGTCAAGGCACGACTTAGAGGCATAATCGCATTTTGGTATGATCGCAAGATGGTCATCTTCACACATTCCCATGTACAAGAACAAAGGGGAAAATACATAGTCGGCTTAGAATCGCCACTTCACACAATGCATAAATAAGTCATACATTCATCCAAGTACAAACATGGTCCGACTACGAACGAATCCAAAAGAAAAAAGATAACCACCCACTATGCCCGATAGGCCCTAGTAGGAACCACTACTGATCGTCGAGGAACGTCACATACATTCGCCCACGTTCCTCATCGAACTCCCACTTGAGTTCATGGTCATCAACTGAATTGTACTCGGATGTACCTGCACCTGTGTTTGTAGTTAACTGTGAGTCATGAGGACTCAGCAATCCCATTCTCGGGTATCAAAACTATCAAAGCCTTTGGGTAAAGAGAAAGTGTATAAGTGGGCTGCTGCAAGCGCTAAGCGTAGATGAGGTGGCTAGCTTATGTATCATCAGAGCGAGAAGAGAAGTGAAAGCCATCGGTCGTGAACTATTCATGATCACTAAATGATCCTGTCTACCTACGAGTCATCCATAACCCAGCCGTGTTCTCTTCCCGAACTCCCTTGAAAAGAGACTATCATGACTACTCACACGGTAGTGTATTATGTTTGAGGTATTGTGTCAAGTTATCTACAACCGAATATTAACAAATTCCAATCCGCCACATAATCGCGGGCACGGCTTTCGAAAGATCATAACCCTATAGTGGTGTCCCAACTTAGCCCATCACAAGCTCTCGTGATCAACAGAGGTAAAAACCCTTTATCTTAGGGACTACCCGATCAGACTCAGAATCCCGATGTACACGATATTTTTACAATGGTAAAACAAGTCCAACAAGACCTCCTGACGTGCCGACACCCTGATAGGAGCCACGCGTATCTCATCTCAGGACACAATCGGATGGGACATCCTACAGGTATATACCAAATACCTCGGGTTTCCCCAAGGCGGCCCCGCAGTCTGCCCAGTTTGGACCAACACTCATGAGGAGCACTGGCCCGGGTTGTTAATTAAGTCCTCGGGTGCTAGCCGGTCCCTGTGCAAGTTTTAGTTATTAGGCAAATGGTAAAACCAAAGTTGGGCCTTGCTGGAGGAGTTTTATTCAAAGCGAACTATCAAGGGGGGCCCATAAACCCCAACCGTGTTAGGAATGCAAAATCAAGGAACATAACACCGGTTTATCGGTTCCTAAGGTGGCATGAGTGGAACAAAAACACCGAGCAAAATGCCAAGCCTTCCACCCATTGCCAAGTATATAAGGTGCATTATTTTAAATAGAGATATTGTGATATTCCCAAATAACCAATCCAACATGGAGCAAACTTCATCTCCACCTGCAACTAACAATGCTATAAGAGGGGGCTTGAGCAAAAGCATAACTTAGCCAAACAACGGTTTGCTAGGAAGGTAGTTAGAGGTTTCATGGCAAGGTAGGGGCTGGCAAGCAAATAGATAGGTAGCACGACAAAGCGATAGAGCGAGACAACTAGCATGGCAACGATAGAGGTGATATCAAGGAATGGTCATTTTGCCTGAGATCCCGCAAGGAAGAAGAACGAGTCCGTGAAGAAGACAAACGGACGGAGCCGAACGAATCCTCACAACTCCGGAATGAAACCGAAGCTAACGAGGGAAGCAACCGAAAAGAAGCAAACAACATGGTAAACACACAAACATAAACATGGCATATGATGCGCAAACAAGTATGATGCATGTCGGGTTTAAATATGCATGGCATGGCAAAGTGCACAAACAACACTACAAATTAAGTGGAGCTCAATATGCAACGAGTTGCATATTGACGAAACACCACATTCAAGTATTTAGTTGCTCTCGTTTATGAACCAACAAGTTTAAATGTTGTTTAACATGGCAAGAGGCGAAGCATAAGTAAACTATAAATCTAAGCAATTTAAATGGGCCGAAAACAACAAACAACAATTACGGAAAATCCCCACATGTCATTTAGCAATTTTAATGCAAACAACAAATTAAATATTTTAAATGTTGTTATCATGATGAGGATGACATCTGCAAGTTTTTATGCAATTTTATGAAAACTTTGGCATGAAGATGATATAGAGTATTTCGTCACCGTGGTGGGAAGGAAAAGGGGGTGCCACGGCGACGAATCCGAAAATGATGCCGCAACAACATTTCGGTACCGACAACTCGTTGAGATGTCGATGCAAAAGAAGAGCGGCGTGAGCGTGTCATGCGAAAGAAGGTGGGGTGATCACGTTACCGGGTTCCCATGGGTCGACGGCATGGAAACAAGCGACACAACGAACACGGTGCAAACATACGGTTCATCTCATACAACATGCATTCGTCCATGGGTCGTCGTCTCGGCGGTTATACCTTTGAAGCATGTGTTTCGGGGTGGTTCGAGTTCGTCGAGGGAAGTAGTCGTTCTTGTTTCGAAGTCATACACGTCGGCGATAGTCGTACTCATCTCGTCGTGGAAGTAGTGGTACATGTATCGGAGAGTAACTTGACATCCATGGGGTCTTCGAGGGTCGACGGTAGTGGTACAAACGAAGATCGTCGAACTTGACGCTTCCGGGTCTTGGCGACGGTAGTTGTACACGGGTCGTAGACGTTCGGGTCACGGGTTGAGCTACTTGGCGCATCGTCATGGTACTTGTTGATTCCATGTAGTCGTTTGGGCGTCTGTGGTCTTGCCAGTCTTGACAGTCCAACACGAAGCAACAGAGAAGCACGGGTCATAGGTGGTGTGGTGGTCGCGACCGAGCGAAACAACGAGCAGGGCCAAAGTGGCCATGGTGAGCAGCAACCATGGGCAGTGCAGGGCCATGGAGGACCATGCAATGGCCTGGACAACGGCGGAGACGGGGTTGGAGATGGACGACGACAGGTGGTGGAGCTTGGGGCGGCGACGACATGGAGGCCCGACATGAGGAGGAGGTCAGGCGCGGGGCGAGGGTGCGGACTCGACTCGCAACAGAGCAGCAGGGGAGGCACGACCATGGGGATCGGGATCCCTCTCCTACGCGCGAGAGGAAGGAGACGAGAGGAGGGGAAAGGGGATCGAGCCGAGGCTCTCCCTGGCGGGGCGAGTGGGAACGAGAGGGAGAGGGTGAGGATCGAGGGAGGTATGGTTAACAGGGCAGTGGTTGGGCCTTAGGTGCAGATGGGCTTTAGGGAAGTTGGGCCTAGGGAGGCCGGCCTGGGCTGGTCCGTCTCTTTCTTTCTACTCTTCTATTTTCTTTAACAGAAAAGAAAAAGAGAGATGAAAAGAAAGAGAGGGTTAGGGAAAGATTTTGCGCACGGCGATTATATTCCCGGACTCACAAAAATATGCTTGATCCAAAGAAAATAGAAGTGGCATGATCGAAAGATAAAAATTCAAAACTAGGACTTGGTATTTGAAGTGTCCAAAAATGTTGAGGTTTTTGAAGGAACCTCGATAAACGGGAAAAGAACTATGGACAAGATTAGAGTGTAAAAACTTGAAGAAGTAAAGGCCAAGGGATTTAACATGCAAGTGTGTTTATGAGTGATTCCAAAACAATGAAATATTTTATAATAGCTCCCTAAATATTGGGAGGGTGAGTTTTAAAGAGAAAACATCATGTGAATTCCCTCGAAAAATGGATCAAAGATCCACACAATTTATTTAGTTGAGTTTTAAAATTAAATGACATGATGGCATGATGACATGATGCATAGCAAAAGCAAATAAAACACACGGCCAAACCCGGAATAGCTGGAAGTCTTCTGGAGAGTCGGTCTTGGGGCGTCACACATAACTAGTTGCTAGATAGCTTCTTCTCTCTATTTGATTCTCAATACCATGTTCTCTTCGATGTTCTTGGAGATCTATCCGATGTAATCTTCTTTTGCGTTGTGTTTGCCGAGATCCGATGAATTGTGGATTTATGATCAGCTTATCTCTGAATATTATTTGAATCTCCTCTGAATTCTTATATGCATGATTTGATATCTTAGTAATTCTTTTCGAACTATCGGTTTGGTTTGCCAACTAGATTGGTTTTTCTTGCAATGGGAGAAGTGCTTTGCTTTGGGTTCAATCTTGCGGTGTCCTCACCCAGTGACAGAAGGGGTGGCGAGGCACATATTGTATTGTTGCCATCGAGGATAAAAAGATCGGGTTTTTATTATATTGCTTGAGTTAATTGCTCGACATCATGTCATCTTACTTCAGGCGTTACTATGTTCTTCATGGACTTAATACTCTAGATGCAGGCACGAGTCGGTCGATGTGTGGAGTAATAGTAGTAGATGCAGGCAGGAGTTGGTCTACTTGACACGGACGTGATGCCTATATTCATGATCATTGCCTTAGATATCGCCATAATTATGCGCTCTTCTATCAATTGCTCGGCAGTAATTTGTTCGCCCACCGTAATATTTTCTATCTTGAGAGAAGCCTCTAGTGAAACCTATGCCCCCCGGGTCTATTTTCCATCATATAAGTTGCCGATCTACAATATTAGTTTCCTATTTACTCCTTTTGCAATCTTTTACTTTTCGATCTATAAACCAAAAATACCAAAAAAAAATTATTTTACCGTTTATCTAACTCTATCAGATATCACCTTTGCAAGTAACCGTGAAGGGATTGACAACCCCTTTATCGCGTTGGGTGCAAGTTGTTGATTGTTTGTGCAGGTATTCGGCGACTTGTGCGTTGTCTCCTACTGGATTGATACCTTGGTTCTCAAACTGAGAGAAATACTTACTTTACTTTGCTGCATCACTTGTTCCTCTTCAAGGGAAAAACCAACGCAAACTCAAGAGGTAGCAACCACGCAACGACAAAGACACTGGTGTTTTTACCCTGGTTCGAACCGCTGAGAAGCGTAAAGCGCTACGGAGGAAGAAAGCATAGACCACCTTCTGTCACACCGCGTATTTGCGAGACAGATTTGGAACACGATACTCCATTACTTGAGCAAGCCAGATTGGGTGCCAACACTGGACGACACTCTCTCGGAATGGTGCGTAAACAAGATCACCAGTGGGAATCAAAAGAGGACGATGAATGCTTTATCCATTCTACTCATGTGGGAGATTTGGAAGCATTGCAATGCAATTGAGTTCGAGGGTGCTACATCATGAAGAACTATGTCATCCATAGGATCATGAAGGAGGGACGCAATTGGAAGCAAGCGGGACTACTAAAATGAGACCTTGGTGCTTTCTTTAACATGGTGAAAGAATGAGCTAGTGCGGCAAATTAGCATAGGAGTAGAGAGTAGAGGTGAAATGGTGTTTATGTAAAATCTTGTAACACTATTGGAGGGACGCACATTCATGCGTATTCAAGAAAATATTTCGCGACAGAAACAATAGCCGGAGGGGAGAGTAGCCAGAAAACTCTGTTTCGCGTAAGCAGCTGTTGGCAAAATTATCCCACACAGAACAGAGCAGCAGCGCTCACAGGGGAGAAGTAAAACCCTACTATCTGCCGCCGCGCCCTCCCATGGCGGCGCCGCCGGGGATCCTCGAGGTGCGATGCGCGGGGTGCGGCGAGACCCTGGAGGTGGAGCATGGCCTCACAGAGTTCGCCTGCCCCGACTGCGGCATGGCCCAGTCGCTCCCGCCGGAGCTCATGCCGCCCCGCCCTCGCCGCGCGCTCCCGCTCCCCGGACGAGGCGCCCCCTACGCCGCGCCCGCCGCGCCCGCTCGAGTCACGTGTGGCGGATGCGGATCCGTGCTCAGCGTGCCGCACGGCCCCGGGCGATTCGCCTGCCCGCTCTGCGGCGTCGAGCTCGCGTCCTTCCCCCTTGCCGCAGTTCCGGTCGTGGTGTCGCCCACAGCCGTCCCAATCTCCTCCCCCCGGCCAATGAATGCCTCAGAGGTACTGCTCGCCGTCGTTCGCTCCAAGGGATTTCATTGTCATGCATTGTTGCTTAGCTTAGTGCCGGTGGTTGTTGCTACGATGCTAACATTTCTGGCTATACGAGCTTGAATAGGCTACTAGAAGCATTGCAATCAGAATGTGTAATGCTTGTGTCGACGCTATTTAGTTATTTAACATTCGTTACTTGTCTAATAATTCTAGCCAGTGAGGTTAAATCAGGCCAGGAATTTAGGGCTAGGATAATTTACTTTACATTTCAAAATAGCTTGGTTCGGTAAGCTGTGGCCAATGTAGGGTCCCCGTCTCCACGATTTTATTGTAGCAGTCTGCATTTTTCTCTTGTTTGGCTAGAAACAGACAAGGTTAAAGACTACCTGCCGAGTTGAGGATTACCGGTCCTTTTTAGAACAATGAATTATACTCCTGGCAATAATAAGCAAGTTCGGTGAAAATTTATCAAAGAAAAAGCTAAAGAAAGGGATACAAGTGCAGGAAGTGCTTCGGATAGCTCAAGATTTGTGCCAATTGATAAGTTATAGTGAGTCACAAACAACTTTATTTACTGAAACCAGTGTGGCTATGGAATGTGGGTTTTAGATGCTCTGTAAATCTTAGAAAACCTCATTGGATGTGATATTTCTTGTTCCGTTGTTCATTCCAAAAACCAATATTTAGGAGCCGGATGGTCTTTGTCGATCTCTGACTGGCTGGGGAACTAACTCACCAACTTTACAAATGCCACACTATTATAATAAAAGATATGAAGGCAGGGAGGGGAGACGAACCTGAAGTCAGAAGCATCTCCCATGTTGTACACAACTACCCAAATCAGAGCATGATCCGTGTCGCAGAGAAGCTACTAGTGTGGCACAAGAACTTATACTGCTATTGGACCCAAAAAACAGAGGGAGAAATGCTAAGCAAAGGAGCCAGCAAACCAGACTTAGTTCAGAGGATCAACAACCATGCACCTTTGTGACATGCTAAGCAAAGGAGGACCAGGTCAAGGAGAAGAGTTGTCTTGGTCGGTGTCCGGCGGCAGCATGTTGGTAGGGTCCTATTCCAGTGCCAAGTACCAACTTGTAGACTCGTCAGAGTGAATCGTAATGTTACTGCCACTGACCATGGAAAAAGTGTTCTTTTTACCCATTAAAATTTAATTTATTTGTTTGTGCAAATTGAACCATTGGTTTTATACTTTTATTACCTACAAAGCTAGTACAAAGTTGAGTCACTTATTTTGGGACGGAGGGAGTACAAAATATCAAGATTATGAACAGAAAATTGTTTATCAGCTCCATGGAGTAATAGCTCCACTCGCTATCGTCGTTGGATGCTTCACTGGAATTTGTGCCCGTTATGAATATGTATTCATGATAAACTTATACAGTTATCATGTGATCAATCCAATTTTTGCTAACATGTTGGTCAAAATTGACAAAGAATTGTCCGCATTTACCAATGTGATATTTTTTTAGTAGAGGGAGTATATCATGCACTGTATCTATTGTTCAATTTCCTTCTCTTTGTTGACCCATATTGTGCAGCAGGTGCAACAGCCTTCGAGTCAATCAGCTCGTGCAGGAATGGTTCAAAAGCCCATTCATTCAGAACCGACACATGGACAACAATACAAGCATTTTTTTGGAGAGAAGTCCTTCAATTCATTTCGAGCTGAACCAAGAACACATATTGATGCACCAAGGACGCTACTAATTGAGCATCCTAATCCTTCAGTCTGTAGGGATGAGTCACATACTGAACCTGTCCAAGGAACACTTGCCAGGCCTGGCAAGAGGACACAAATTGATGCAGCAAGGACACTACAAAATGAGCTTCCTAATGCTTCAATCCACAGGGAGGAGTCGCATACTGATCCTGTCCAAGGAAATATTGCCATGTCTGGCAAGAGGACATATAGATTTGTATTTGGTCCAAAATCGTGGCAAGAAGGAAATGTCGAGAAAGAGCAGCCTAACCAGGTTGTCCATGCATCGCAGGCTCAAGTTATGCCCACAGAGTCTTCAGTTCATACAAACCAGGCAGTAGGAAGGTTTCCTGATGACCCAATTCCGATTCACAGCAAGCAGATAACTGAACATGTGGATGTCCCTAGTGCTACCGAGCATGGGCAGATGCGTTCTCAGCATCAAGTTGTCCATGAACAGCAGGCAGGTGAAAATCCTACTGACACAGTCCACATGGAGCAGGAAAAGGTGGACTCTCCTTGCAAGCCATCAAGCGAAAATAGGAAGAGTGCCGAAAATACTAAAGGAAATCATAACAGGAAAAACAGTAATTTGATAAATGTCCACGCATCACAGGCACACGTAATGCCCACTGAGTCTTCGGTTCATATAAACCAGGCAGACGGAGGGTTTCCTGATGACACAATTCCAAAGCACGGCAAGCAGAGAACTGAACATGTGGCTGTCCCTAGTGCTATCGAGCATGAGCAGGTACGTTCTCGGCATCAAGTTGACCATGAGCAGCAGGAAGGTGAAAATCCTAGTGATGGAGTCCACATGGAGCAGGAAAAGGTGGACTCTGTCTGCAAGCCATCAAACAAAAATATAAAGAGCACCAAAAATACTGAAGGAAATCGTAAGAGGAAAAACAAGAATTTGATGAATTCTTCTAATGAGCGGCCTCAGCTTAGGCGCAGTAAACGCCTGTCAAAGGGATCATCACCAGAACTTATTGATGTTGAGCCTATCCAGAAGTTAGATGCTTCCCCCCATCAAAATCATTCAGAAGCTCCACAGATTGGGAATAGCATAGCTGATCAAACACTCTCTCCAGAGACTGGGTGGGCACTTCCTAATCCTGGTTCTAGTTCATCACATGAGCATGAGATTCCCCAAAAAAGCTTTAATGGGATTGACCAGCTTGATGGAAGTGATGAGGAACTACATTCAAGTCCATCAGATGGTCAAAATCAGTATATGGATGGACAAGTGGCAGAAGCAGCTTGCAGTGGCAAGAACCACTCGGAGCAGGTGCGACTCAAGCCTCACAGCAAGAATTTTGCAGAGCATGGCAGACCGATAAACTTGGCTGCTTCATGCAGCCGCCTTGCTGCCTTGTTGCCTGTTCCAGCTTCCGCTACATTGCCCACTATTTCCCCGTTTTCTTCACCTGAAAGTATGTCCCTCTCTGCAACCTATTTGGTAATCTCTATTGAGAGCTGTGTATCAGTATCACTAACATGCGCCTCCCATTCTTGCAGAGTTACCACCTCAGTGCAGCAGTCCAATAACACCGCATAACCAACCACAAGCAGTTGTATATTCCCAGGTCCCTCTCCTCACCCCTTCTTTACTGAACTTTGTTTTCAATGCATGGTCAGAAGTGTTATGTGTGATGTGCAGTGTTCGTCTGACAGCAATGCATAGTGTCACTTGTAACTGTTGTGCCGCCATTCAAATGTATTCTTGCCAGTGGCTTGGTGAGATGGGTTTTGATTATTACCATTTGAATTTGATACTTCCGATGCAGGTTTGCGAACTTGTGATGTTAGCTTGAAAACTTTTTTGTCAGTTAAAAAGTGTTGGCATTAGTTTCATCTGTAGTAGCTTTCCTTTGGTTTAATGTTAATGTTTCATGCTAGATTAATTGCATTACAAATGGAAAGCCCTGTATTGTCAATGAGATCTCCTCCAAGCTGTAAGGCTACCCGAAATGGCGCCCTGCATGTCCTTCTGGGACTGACTGTTGTTGTTAAAAGACTGTTAGGTGTCTATTATAAGGCGTGTTTTCAGTTTACATCCGCCTTATGTGTCGCCTGTCGTAGGACTCATTATCGACCCCCGTCTTTGCTCGTGGTTTCTGTGTTGGACTGTATGTGATTTTGGCGTATAGGGAATTAGGGATTGAAGCTGTCCAAAGAGTATATTTCTATCCTCAAAGGTGTTTTACTTGTGAATGCATCGTGTTGTCTTCTTTCTTGTCGTATGTCTTAATCCTTGCGTATCTTCTTAAGCGGCACGGCAAGGCACACCAAAGGTTCTAGCAAGAGGTGTTCTTTTTTTTCCGAGAAACTAAGACTTTCACCTTTTCATGGAAATCTTCGTGATTGTCTGATATCGAGCAATTTCAGGATGCACAGTGTGATGATATGCTATCAGGATCTCTTAGCAAGTCATCAAAAAAGCGCAGGGGGCGTGGCCCTTCAGTGCTAGTGGAACCACGCGAAGAAGCTGATAGGCCTGTGTTGACGCCCAGTGGTACAGAGTAAGTATCCCTGCTGCCTTTATGTTTATCGATGGTCGGAGAACTGATGCATTCTGATCTTCATGTGTCAATTTAATTTGTAACCAGCAACTGGAGTGTCCACCCGCCGTATCCTAAGAAGGTAGCAACTACCATCTCCCTTCTTATCAAGCAGAACTATCCTGGGACCTGTATTTCAGTGGATGACGAGGGAAGATCCTGTGAAGTTGTGGTTCACTATTGGCACCAATGCCCTCCAGATGTAAGGGCTACCGTGTTGGATGAATTCCTTGTGAGTGACTAATCAGGACGTCTCAAACTATGTTTTGCTCACTGTAAGATTTGCAAGTGATGATTTCCTGTCACTTGAATACTGCAGAAACGCTACAAGTGGGCCCCTGGCCACGAAGAGGAGTGCCAGAAGATCTTTGAGCGCAAAGCAGTTAGACAGTTAGTTAACCTCTTTTGCTATGAGAAGCAAAGGGTTAGAGAGGAGTTGGCAGCAAAGAAGTTCAAAGGATCTTCGGCGGTTGGTAGGGCCAATGGAGAATTAGAAAAGGCAGACAATAAAGAAGATTTAGAGGACCGACAGGGAGATGGGTCCGTTGCGGAGAATGATGATCCACTGAATTGGAAACCGTTTGTCCCTGATTGGATGCAACCAGCATGGTGGGAAATGTTGTGTGACCATTGGGCCCAAGACGAATTCATGAAGGTTTCTTACCAAAAAAGAAAGAATCGGAGTGCAGGAGGCCACCCCTCTGCTGCTGCAGGCTCACAAATCATAGCAATGCATCAGCACCCTAATGTAATAAGTTAATAAGTAAAAATGCAATTTGTGGGTGCTGTCATTTTCAGAATGTTTTGATGATTCTGTTTTGCTCTACTTTTCAGGATACCACATCCTGGCATGCTGAGGAGGCCAGAGATCCTCTGCTAGGCCCCCACCCTGTGCAAGAGCAGGTGGGGAGCTCGAAGCGTGAGAGGTACCATGGTACTCCTGTTGCCAGCAAGAAGGCCCAGACTGATTCATCGTCAAAATCCTCCCCAGATTTCTTGAGCAGACAGGGACAAGAGCCAAGATTCACACAGGAGCAGGTGCAGCTGATGATTAACCAAGCTCTACAAGGACTGAATGAAACTTGGGAGAAGAAGTTTCTGTCCTTGGAGCAAAACATGCGCAGCGTGCCCTCAGCACGTGCTGTTCCTGTTGTAAGCAAAAAAACAACAGCTGACTGTTTTTAAAACTCATTTAACAGGGGTTGATGTCTATTTTATCATTTCTGACACATCCTTTTGTAGGGTGCTAAGACTAGGTCAGCGGTGGCTGTTGCAAGGGACAAGCGATGCAAGATTTCACGGCAGGTAATGATAAAACTACCTCATGTCTGTACATACATCTGTCTATCTATAGATAATGGCTGGAGGGAGAAGAGGCCCCTCGGTACTTTCGAAGGAAGAAAGTAGCCTATGATGGGTCGGGTCTGTGGGGATAAAATCCGGGTTTTCTCGCATGTATATGTCTGCAGATACATGCGTATGCAGCCAAGTATTTGGGTAGCAGTAATATGTTTTGCATTACATATGTAGAAGAAACTGAGGTGCGCAATCTAATGCTACCGTGGTCTTTTTAAGTTGATTGGTGGTTGGTGATCTGTACTGTAATAGTTTTAAGCAAAGTGCAGAAAATGAAACAGAAACCATGAACCACGGCGGGCAGAAAACCTTTTAGACCATGTGAACTCACATTGAAACTGTCCAAGATCATCACTGAACTACTGTATTCACCAGATGCATGCAGTATACTTGCTTTCAGTCCTTGGCAGCATGCAGCTTGTGGAACTCTGGTTGCCAAATTCTTTCTTCCACTGGGTTTCGCACTTAAGGAAGATTTCACATCCATTGTCATATCTATCCAGTGTCTCTGAATTTGCCCATGCCACCCTCCAGCCCAGACTGGCCGGAGAGAGAGAGAGAGAGAGAGCAAACTGACACGGTTTCGCTTCCGATGCTTTGCAGGGCACATTAGATTCGGCGGAGCGAGAGGAAGATCCAGACGACGGCGAGGAGCAGGACGATGCGAATTGGAGTTAGACCTAACGCTGAGATTCTGTGTATTGGAGGACGGTGCATGTGCACGGGAGCAATCAATCAGCCCCCGCGTGCGTGCAGCTCAGGGTGTAAATCATGTGCGAATAATCCCTTTGACCCAGATAGATCATGTGCATATGTTTCAAAGTCGTCACTCTGAACTCGCTTCTGGGACGCGGCTTTGTGGTGGCCGTGTTCGCTTTACCGCCGGCCATCACGCGGTGCAGGGCGCCGCGCACGCGTTGGCGGCCTCGTCCGTCGTGGGCAACGTGACGCCTGTCTGCCTGCCTGCCCGCCCCGGCTTCCCGGCAGCCCCCTGCTCGCTCGTGAGTCGTGTCGCCCACGCTGCCGCGGTCTTGCTGCAGATAAAATAATCCGGCGCCATGGTTCGTCGGCCGTGTTTTAATAATAAGATTCTGATTAGAAAAATGATTAGCAGCTCCTAGGTTGGGTGCTCGATCGTCCCATCATCCGATCCAGTCGCTCTTGGCGTCAAATTACCGGTAGCGAGAGGTAGAGCCCAAACTTCTGTCCTCCGTTCTGAAGCCCTGGCGTCTCGCACCTCCAACTCCTGAAACCTCTACTCTACAAGGCCGACCAGAAAATCGAACGCTTCGTGGCTTTACAAGGACTAGTAAGCTTGCACGTGCAAACGCACGTCCCGAACGTTGATCTTACTAAATAGTAAGCGTCCATGTGCAACACATGTTTCATTTAATATTGTAACCAGATATGAGATTCACATGCATAGAAAATATTTTTTTATAGTATTAAAAATATTATAAATCAAGTTATAATTTAAAATGAATATTAAGAAACAGTGTAATTTAACATCATATGCATGTAGCTAGTGAAGACACATCTAATTATCTCACGACTTCGTAGACGCTTAAACAACGCTTGTACAATTGGATGTTCTCTCTGGCTTCATTCTCGTACTGAGGATAAAAGCAATATATTTAGTGAATAGGCAGTTGCTAAGTAGATTTGATCATATCTTTAAAGCCAACAGCCCCTCCCTCTCCCCACTATATATAGGAGGCAAGCTAGGGGAAGGGTTGGGGCACAGCCCTAGCCCCTCCTCCAAGGAGTGGGTGTCGGCCTAGGGAGGTGTCCTCCCTCCCCGAGGCTAGGGGGTGCCTTCCCCCCTTAGGACTCTTCCTCCTCCACCTGTCCTTGGCGCATGGGCCTCTTGGGGATGGTGCCCCTGCCCCATATAGGCCAAGACGCACCCCCTACAACCCATGTGCCCCCGGGGCAGGTGGACCCCCCGGCCCCCTTTCGACACTCCCTATACAAATATCTATAATGCCCGAAACTTTTTCGGCGACCAAAACAGGACCCCCGGACAGTATTTCATGCGATCGTTCATAATATCTTGCAAAGCAACTTTCTCATATCAACAAAAGAACTCAAACAACTCATGCTTTTTAAGTGCTACCAAGGTAGCCATTGCCTCTTGTATAAAGAGAGGAGACTACTTTAGTTGATATCAATTCATGGACTTACTTTCTAGAACAAGCATTCATCGAGTCTAAACCCATCGCTAATAACAAACAAACATCTAAACTCCCTTTCCAATAGAAGAGTTCAAAGTCCTTTCCAGAAGAAAAAATGTAGCACATCATCAAAGGAGTGGTTCATGTAGCTCTACTTATAAAAATATCACATTGCTCCTTAGGCATCTAGTTTGCTTTTGTATTAATGACAATTCTCGTAAATATGGACTACTGAATGCATAATTTAGCATGACAAATAATTTTGCACAATCGAGAGGAGAATTAATTATCACATACCACCATAAGACCATGTAATACAAGAGCCGTGATGATGTAGGGTACACTCAAGTGCTCTCTAGAGGCTTATGATACTAAAGAAGGCATATCCTGAGAAAGAACAACGCCAAATTGCATGAGAACCCATGTCTTACTTTGCCATATAAGCAATATAATAAACATAGCCACTTGTACATCTTCAGTTGTAAGCATTTTAGAACTACCAATCCTGAAAAAAATCAACAACGTACTTGCTTCCAGTGTCGTCCAGGAAAAACAAAATATGGACTGACAATAATGCAAGATTCTGCCTGCTGCATACACTTCCCAAATGCTTACTTAATAGCAGGCTCAGTCAGCTCCTTCATTTTGTCAAAGCAAAAGTTTAGCAACTTCATGTTCCTCAAAGTGAAAAAATATCTCCAGATAAGAACAAACCGTTATATGATTCATTAGCACAAAAGCCTCCAGCACTTTGAATTCAAAAGAAAGAAGCCTCCAGCCCATATAATTTAATATTACAAATAAATAGCAATTTGAGATTGATTCCATCCCTATATTTCCACTGAAATGGAATTAGCGATACCTTTGCTTTTAGTTTGAATTCATGAATCATGTTTCTAATGGCGAGTAACTACTACGAAAGGTACGGAAAACGGGAAAGGCAAAGCATAGGAAAGAAGAATATATTCAACAATGTCATCCTTGTTTCGGTACCAGATTCAACTTGCCGAGGCTTCTGCTCGTAACGTCACTCACTGGATCAAATCAAAGGGCTCGGTTTCTGCTCCTCTGAAACAAATATGAAAGAGATTTTGGTAATAGTAATACAGTTTTCCGAGAAATCTCAAGAAAAAAGCCTACAGGCCAATGGCTACAAATATATGTTGCTAAATTATCCCTCATTAGCAAATGCTTATTGGCATAATTTGCAATGGAGGCTTGCATCAGGCGTGCAACTGTACTATATTTATATGAAGTTAGTGTCGCTGATTAATCTAAACTGCCCTCCTGATGGTCAACTGAATATGTGTGATTAATCTAAGCCTACAGGTATAGTCTGTAATGGAGGTTTGCATCCATACCTTCTCCGTCATGTAGCATGTTCTCAACTACTTTGTGCACGACATGATCAGACGATTTGTGCACGATTACATAATCGAACGATGGTGTGGGTGCTGCTTCCTAGCACCAACGGCTTGATTAACAACATCGTCCATGAATCGGCCAGTGGAAGTCGAGTGTATAGCAGTGCTGTTCTCAAAATGCTGGTGCAAATTCTACGCCGGAAATCTTTCGTGACACTCAGTAGGCACGTGCTGGTTAGGCAGTCGTTCTCAAGGAATGGCGAGCCCTAAATCTTGGATTTCTCAATGAATTTGATGAAGTCCCAATTGTCACTGGCCGGAGAGGATGTATGGTTCATATAGGAGTTGGTTACCTGGGACATCCAGCCATCCTTCTCCATCAAGTTCAGGGCCCTGCCGTCCTTGCTGCCAAAAATTAGATCAGAATCGAACACGGTATATATGGAAGTAATTGTTGTACGTACGTACGTACCCGCGACGACAGGCAGGCAGCTCCTCTTCCTTTCATTGATTGACGGCCTCGTCGGCGTCGCCCTTGTCCACTGAGCGGCAAATCGGAAGGCACCAACCCATGTCCGCCGACGTCGAGGTCATGTGCGGCCTCACTGCTCACCGCGCCGTCGCCATGTGCAGTCTCTCTGCACCTCGCGTCCTCGCCCTTGTCCTGCTTCTCCGCTCAGCCCGACGATTTTACAGGGTGCGGAGGGGTTCATCGGGGCTGAGCGGGCCAAGCGGCGGGTGCGATTGGCAGCGAGAAGTGGCGGCGGGGCCGAGCGGCGGGTGCGGCGGGGCCGAGCGGTTGACGGCGAGAAGGAGCGGCGGGGCAGAGCGGTTGGCTGTGACGACAGAGGACGTGCGGGCTTTGGTGGGATGGGTCGAGAGAGACGAAGCGGAAGGGGATTAATAGCGTTTCGTTAGCGCTCTTTCGTTAACGTTTCGTTAGTGCGTTTTTAGACCATTAGATTGTGTAATCAGACGGCTAATATACTCAGTTGGATCTGCCCTCTCGTGCTTTTATAGTGGTAGTAGATAGTAGATGTGGAGAGTGGTAGCCCAAAGCCAATCGACCGATTCGGTCGGTCACGGCCGAGGGAGCCCATCCAACCACCCGTCGTCGGTCGGTTGCCGTTGCAGGTGTAAAAGAGACCTGTCGGCGTAGACAAAAAGCGAATCGGGTCCGCGAGCGACCGCACAGCGCGCCGGAGCGGAAAGCTATGCTAGAGAATGGAGAAACGGCGACGTCACGGCGGGCCCCGCGTGGCGCCGGCCGCCGATCCACGCCCCGCTTTATATTTAAAAAACCATAAACAAGTGCGGATATCCCATCCCATCCACTGGCCGAGCGGCGGCCGGGCGCACACGCGTGTGGAACGGGGAAGCCCGTGGGCCCCCACCGCCACACGTCCGGGCTGGGCCCCACGTCCGCCCGCCGCCGCCCCCGCAGTCGTGTCCGTCCCCACCCGTCTGGCCGCCTGCGGTGCTCGACCGCGCTGACATGTGGACGCCGCAACGGTGGACGCGCGCGCGCGATCCGGGAGCGCGACACGGACGGTGTGGAAACCTGCGGTGGGCGACGCGGGGCGGTGGGACTTGTGAGGATCTGCGTGCTGCGTGGTGCGTGCGTTGTGCGGGGTGCGGGGACGTGACGCAACGCGGCACCCACCACCCACCGCGGCGAGCGGCGTGGGATGCCTCGGCCGGCCCCAAAAGCAGGCGGCTGGAGCGATCCCGTGAGCCGCTGCGGTGGAGGACGTGTGCGCTACACAAGCGCTGGGGTGCGGCGCGCGGATGCCAGTGCTGCCACCATACGCAGCCGAGCCGAGCATGCTGCGTCGTAGAGCAAAACCAGTTTCGTTGCGCGGTTTGGTACGTGCACGCAAACCATTTTGGCTGTTCAATACAGCATCTTCAAATACATGCCAAAAGCAGCCGTTGGTCCCAAAATAATTGTCATTTGAGACACTTTAGGCAAAGAAACACCACCTCCCATGCTCGGTCTCCATGCAGCAGTATTTCCTTTTACAGCTGCCCTATATTTTTGCAACAAATGTTGCATATATTTGCAGGGGCTGCCGATGTGGCGGAAAATCGCCCTCCCCCCAATCAATTGTCGCCCCCACGCCAATTTCGACCAGTTCATGCCGCTGCCGCGGCACCCTACTGCTCAGGACGCCGATGCCTGATTCTGGTTGTTGTCCACCCCGCCACTGCACACCGGCGTCGATTAAGGGCCACCGCGGCCCCATGTGCCCGTTGGTGAGCCGCTAGTCCTTGTCGAGCTCTTGGCGCTCAGTCGCCGCGCCACCGCCAGATTTGGCAACCTTCACCGGCCAAAATCGAGCTCGACGCCTAGCAACTGTCAAACCTGCCTCCCCATCGTCGGATCTCATGTTTTTATTGCTTTCCAAATTTCAGGGTACTAGTTTTAGGACATTTGTTATAGCAAAAAATTATAAAATGGACAAAAAGGAACCGCCTGGAGACGACCAAGACCTCAACTGTGAACTAGCCACCGCGAAGAGATGAAGGCGGCCAACGTCAAAGCATGAACTCCAAGACGGAATCTTCAAGAAGGGCACAACACGAGCGTGGAAAGGGGGAGGAGAAGGAGCTGGTCGAATCCACGACCAGCACCTGTAGCGACGATGATGGGAGGGCCGACCATGTCAAAGCCCCCATCCCTCCTACCTACCTTCCCGATGACCAATCCAGCGCCGTCCCACCATGGATGCCATCTCGGATCAGCGTGAAGCCACCCACCGCCGCCAACCAACAAATGGAGGGACCAGACATGCTGCCACCAGCAGCCCGGGAGGAAACCTAGGATCACCACCCAACGCTGCCCGCCCTCGTCCTAGCACTGCATCCGAAAGGCCTGACCGGACGCAGGCGCGCACACCTTCAGATCTAGACACCACGCAGCCTTCGCACCGCCAGCGAACGCCTAGGCCGCCACCGCCACTATCAAGCTGAAGTCGGACACAAGCGTCGCCGCCTCGACTGCTTGCCATTGACCTCCGCTCACTCCAGCCGTCTCGCACCAGCTGACGAAGAATGAGTGAAGTGGAGGAGGGTGCCGCCGCCTTGAAAGCCAGCCGGGCTTCACTTGACGATGCTTGCTAGCGGTGGAGGGGGGGGGGGCATCGAGGGAGGGGGAGTTGTCCGACAACTAGCGTTACCCTCGGTCGCTTGCGAGAGCGTCAACGTCAATGCGGTGGAGGGTGTGTAAACGATGTCATTTAGATACACATCATCTTAATGGAGCGTAACTTTATTAAAATTATGAGTGTAGTTATTTCTAAGAGGAAACTTTTCACGTATGTTCCCCTTTCGCCATCTATATGAGAAGACCACCGGTTCAATGACTTCGCTTCCACTCGTGAGCTCATCTTTCCCTTCCCTCGCGTGACCTTGGTTGCATTGGATGGCGAGGGGTTCTTGTTGTCTAGATACGTGTACATGTAGTGTTTTTTAGGGTGTGAGGTTTCGGAGGGCACGTCGATGTCGTCCTTGCTGAAGAAAATATGCTTTGGAGACAATAATAAATGTTATTATTTATTTTCATGTTCGTAATTAATGTTTACTTTTGTGCCATAATTGCAACGGTTCTTGAGTATGCGTGTATACTAGATTCGAAGGAAAGCATAATCGCATCCGCGGAATAATAAACATCAAGTAGATCCCTAGTCTCGCCTCTAAACTAGCTCATGTATTGTTGATGGTCCTATTTTCATGATAATGGGCACTGTTACGTAATAAGAATGCCGACAATAAGTACGCATTGTTGGCACAACAATGGTGTTGGACAAACCCGGCTCAATAAATTCCACGCAATCGGGCATGTACACACAACGGGACTGGGCCACCGGGTAGCAGGAGTAAGAGGATGACGACGCTGACCCTTATCTGGATGAATTTGCGGCTGGCCCAAAAAAAGGGTAAATGAGAAAGCTTCAACATGAGGGAGGTCGAGTTGTTGTGCAATGCATGGTTGGCCACCATCATCAATCCGATCCATGGCACGGTGTAAAAGGGTTCAATATTTTGGGCCAACATTCACACTTGGTTCCATGAGCACAAGCATTTCGAGCCTACGCCGACCAAGTCGTCCGCAATCGTGGGGTGAAGTCTCTGAATCATCGATGGTGCATCATCCAAGAGGTCGCTCCAAGTATTGCGACCACTTGAAGCAACTCACCACACGATGGCCAAATGGTGCCCAAATTTCCAAGCAAGTAGGTTGTTATATGTGTTGATCATTTGACCACATATGCACACTATTGGCCGCATATGCAACTTGTTTGTCGGATATGCTCTATGTTTTGGTCATTTGACCAGATCGAATATGCACATTGTTGACAATGTTTTAATTTGTAGCCTTCCCGTGCGTGCAATTTGTTCTTGAAGTTGGAGTAGAAGAACTTCATCCGCATGCATTTGTTAGTTGAAGTTGAGTGGTAACCCAAGTGGAATGTATTCATTACCAACTCCGCCAAGATCGCCGACATCGGCACCGAGGAAGAAATGGGTGATCCAAGCGACCCAACAAAGGGGCTGCCCAAGAAGGTTAGAAGAGGGTTCCAAGGAAGAAGTGGGAGAAGGAGGAGATGAAGCAAGAATGGGTGTCGGGGAAACTGACACTCACGAACACCTATGGGACCGGAGCCCCTTCTATGTTGCGGTAAGCGAGCGGAGGGAGCACGGAGAGCAGATCGAGGAGCACACGCAGGCAGTTTACCCAGGTTCGGGCCGCGCGGACACGTAAAACCCTACTCCTGCCTTTGGTTGTATTGAGTTTTCGAGCTCGGGAGCTTGAAGATCTACAGTACTAGCTGCGCCGAGCGAGGGAGTGGTCTAGTTTCTGGAATCGAACCCCCTCTACATTGTGCATGGGCCTCCTTTTATAGCTCAAAGGGGTCACCGACAGGTGTCAACGTAGAGGAGGGTAAAAATGTAAATTTGGTGGTAGTTGTAACAGTGCATGAACAGTGGTCTTCACCTAACTTTGACAGTGGGGGACAAGGGCATTGAATGCCCGTCGCCGTCGACCCCAAAAGCGTCTGTCCATGCGTCTCCGTTTGCCACGGCGGTAGCCTCGTCACCGCGGCTCGCCACCGTGTACCCCAGGCTGCACGGCCATCTTCCACGTGCCCCTGGAAGGGCCCCAGGGCGACGCGTGGTCAGATGAGCTGGAGCGCAGGCACACAGCGTGAACTTCCCCCGGCAAGCACCTTGCCGGGGTCGCAATCTTGCCGGGCCCGGGAGCTTGCCGCTCGCCGGGTCCTGCCGGGGCGCACGATGCGCCACGATGTATCTTCTGAGCTGTGGTTTTCTGGTCTTCCTGGCAAGCTCCTCTTGCCAGGGTCTTGTGCCGAAAAGATGTCCTTGAGCCTGGTGCGGCCTTCCCGGCAAGCTCCTCTTGCCGGGGTCTTGCCTCTTAATTTGGATACTTTGTTCTTGAATGGCTTCAAAAGGGACCGGAGCGGACCTTGGTGAGCGCGTGGTAAGCCCTGCCACGGGAAGCTGCTACTGCCCGTGCACAAGTTGGGGTACTAAGGTACCCCTACCTTAGTACACCGACAGGAGCCCCCGGGCCTGGGCCACACACGGTGCCGAGCGCTGTTGGGCCAGGCCCAAGACAGTGCACGCGGCCCACGGCAAGCCGTATCCCTCCGTATCCGCCGCATCCCTCCCTAACGGCACGCGTCGATTGCGGCGTCGTGGGAGAGATCGTGGCCTGTTCTTCAATGGGAAATGCGGAACGTCCCCCACTTCCCCCTTAAAAGCAGAGGAAGCAGGGGCAGTTTCCCTCCATTACCTTCATTGCGCCTTGAATCTCCAGAAACCCCCGCCGCTCTCTGCCTCCCCTCAGGTCGACAGAGAGCCGAGCTCCTCCCTTCCTCCGCCGTCCCCAGCATTCGCGGCGCCGTCGACTTCCCCGCCTCCCTCCTTGTCGCCCCCGCCATGGCTCCGAAAAGCGACAAGGCGAAGAGCGACAAGGCGAAGAAGAAGAAGTCCGAGCAGGCGGCGAAGCTGGCAGCCATGCGGAGAAGGAGGGTGGTCTTCCCGCCGAGGCTCGGCGTGAGGGAGCTGCGGGACAAGTATTACTTGTTCTGGGCGAGGGAAACGAAAGCTCATCCCCGCACCAGAGTCCTCCCCGCCGTCGCCGTCGACATGTTCCCGGGAGGTTACTTCTATTTCGCCGCGTTCTTCCATTGCGGTCTATGTCCTCCGTATTCGGAGTTCTTCTGTGATGTGATGAACACGTACGGCCTCCACCTCCTAGATTTCACCCCCAACGCCGTCCTTACGATGGCTGTTTTCGCACATCTATGCGAAAACTTTGTCGGGGTCCACCCAAACGTAGCTCTTTTCCGCCATTTCTTCACGCCTAGAGTAGAGTCTGGATCTCCACTCTCCGGCGGTATCTCCTGGATCTTCAGGCTCGGGAAGAAGGATGCGTACTTGAAAGGAGAGCTTCGCGGCAAGTGGGAGGAGTGGAGGGCTGATTGGTATTGGGTTCTGGAAGATGCGCCCGAGCCGTTTACCTCGCCGCGCCAGACTGCAATAGTGCGCGGCAAGGATTGGAGTGAGTTGGCCTCGGAGGACGACAAGCTTGAGATTGCCTTGACTAGGATTCTTCGCCTCCGGGCCGCCAATCTGACCGTGGGTGAAGTTGGGGCCGATTTCCTCCGCCGCCGCATTGCCCCCCTGTAGGAAAGGAAGAGGCCTGCCTGGGAGTTCGGCAACGCGGCAGATCGCATGAGGCTGCGCCCCGGGTTGAACTATAATTTCACCGTCTTGGAGCTGAAGGGGATGGTCCGGGAGCTGTTTAAGCATGACCCCAACCACCCGGAGTGGTTCAGACCGTCCCGGGGAGTGGTGCCGTTGTGCAACAACACTGGCCTTAGTGCCATACGCGCGGCGATGCCCGAGTGCGACTCCCACGGGGTCGTCCCCACTTGGCTGGTGCCTTCAGCGGAGACCGTGCAAGCCTTCTTCGACAACTTGGTCGAAAAGCCCAGCAACGCCGAGGAGAAGAAGGGCCTCACCCGGGAAACCACCGATCGTGATGTAGCATATATTGCCTCCAGAATGGAGGAGGCCGCTGCGGCTGCGGCCGCAGGTGAATTTGGATACACCGTGGACGAAGCAGAGGCAGCGGACGCAGTGAGCCAAGCTGAGGAGGCGGAAATCCTCAAGCTGCTGAAGATTGCGCCCGAAGAGTTCGCCGGGGAGCCTTCCGGGAAGCTTGCCGGGGCGAGCGAGGCTGCCGGGGCGAGCGAGGCCACCGGGCAGGGTACCGAGTCTAGCGGGCCCGCCGAGGAGGAGGAGGACGCCGAGTCTGGTGATTCCGACGAAGACTCTGGCGGGTCTCTGAATCTTGACGACGACGCCTCCTCATCCTCGGAGAATTCCCCGCCGCCACCAAGCCCTCCGCAGCAACAGAAGAAGCGCCTCCGCAAGGCCGCCGAGCCGGCGAGGCCACAGGCGCCTCGACAGCAGCCGAAGCGCCGCGCGACGCATGCCACCACGACGAGCGAGGTCGTCAAGGAGGCACCTCGAGCCCGAGCGACAAGCGGAGGGGGATCTTCCCGGAGTGGCTCTGGTGCCCCTTCTGCCCCTCGGACCTCGGCGACGACCGGTGCTGGGTCTTCACAGCCCACAGCCCCGGAGCCCGCCAAGCGCCCGAGGGAGCCTTCTCCTCCAGCCCTTCGCGCTGGAGCACACGAGGCGGGATTTGACTTCTCCGCCCTCAGCTCCGATGAAGAGGAGGAAGAGTAAGTACTTGCGATTTTTATTTCCTTTGATTTTGTCTTGATTTTTCTTGCTCCGATGAAGAGGAGGAAGAGTAAGAGACGGAGACCACCGCCGAGGAGGGCGGGCACGGCGACGGCGGCAACGCCACTACCATCGAGGGAATGGCTGGAGCTGACGAGCTAGGCGTCGAGGAGACCGCCCCGACCGCTGACGCCGCGGCTGGGGAAGGGACCGGCGACCGCACTGCTGGCCCGGAGGCCGCAGGAGCGCCGGACGCTGCACCGGCCGCCGACCCCTCCGCCTCCGCGGACCGGCCGGGTGTCTATCTGGAGGCCGCCAACGGGGTCTTTATTCAAGTCCCGTGGGCGTCCTCGTCTAGGGCACCCGCGGAGGGAGAGACGTTTGACGGGGAAGTCCTTGCCTCCGCCGGGCTGAAGGTTGTCGATGCGCCCGGCAGCAGCGACGAGCCCGAAGAGGAGAGACTCCTTCGTCGACTCCTGGCCTTGTACCGAGCCAGACAGACGAAGTTGGAGTCTCGGGAGGCTCTGGCTGCCAAGGCTGGTGCTGACCTGGAGAAGCGCGCCACGGAGCTCCGTGCCGCCAACCAGGCGGCCCTCCGGAACTTGGCGGAGGAGCGTGAAGAGCTTGCCGGGGCACAGCAAGCATTCTTCCTCGAAAAGACCGAGGTCGAGGAGCAGCAGCGACTGGCCGCCGAGGATCTATCTCGGCGGGAGGGAGAGCTCAACCAGCGGAAGGTCGACCTCGACAACCACGAGGACGACCTCACCGCCCGGGAGCAAGCCATCGCCGGGGCCCTGCAGGATGCGAGGGACGCCGCTGCTGCCGCGGAGACTGCTAAGAAGGATCTGGAGGCCCGGGTGGCGCAGATGGAGCTGTTCTTGAAGGCGAGTGAAGACAGGGTCACCGCGCTCAACGTGGCGCGGGAGAAGGACGCCCACACCAACTCGGAGCTGCAAATCTGCCTCTCCGAGAAGGGCAAAGAGCTCACTGACGCCAGGCACTCCATTGCTGATTTAGAGCTGAAGGTTTCCACCCTTACTGACTCGCTTGACGCTGCCCGGGATCGCGAGACCAAGCTGAAGGACGAACTCCGCACCGAGAGGCTCTTGCCGGAGAGCGCCGTCGTCTCGCAAAACAACTTCCAGCGGACGGTGGAGTAGTGGACTGACGAACTCGTCGCCTCCGATGCCAACATTGACATGGAGATGATGGCGTTGAGGGCGGAGCACCTCATGTACTCCCCCGACGAGAACCTCCCTCACAGCGCCAAACTGAGTCTGTTCTTCAGGGGAGTGGCGCCGGCGCTTGCACGGCTGCGGGAGAAGATCCCTGTGCAGCTGGCCGACGAGGCGCGCCGGCTCTGCATGGGCACTATGGAGCGGGTGTTGTCGAAGATTGTCTACCGCAACCTCGGGATCAACCTCGTCAACGTCCTCCGGACCCTGCCGCCTGAAGCTGACCAGGAGGCGTTGAAGGCCCAAGTTGCCCACATCGTAGCCAAGGTGGGCAAGATCCAGAGGGTCGACGGAGACTGCAGGGACTAGGCTTCCTTCTTTCTGCTTCCTTTGCCGCTGCAGATTAAGTTATAGGCAGTAGTTGTTTAGAACAGCGGCAAGTTATCTCTGTAACATATACTTTTATTTTGGGTAATCAATGCAGTGTTATCTCCCTTGCTTAACCCTTCACTTTGTATGCTTTCCACCCTACGCTTTTTAGGGAACTTGCCGGCAAAGGGACACTTGCCGCGAGCGCTGAGTGTGAGACTCTTAGCAGCCTGCTGGCAAAGCCCTTGTCGGCAAGAAACCTTGCCGCAGCTAGTCGCAGCACACTTAGGTTGTTGAGCAAACTCGAAAACAAAATAAGGGCGCGACACTTGTCGCAGCTCACTTAAGCCGTTGAGCGTGCTCGAAACAAAGTAAGGGTGCGGCTAGCTACGGGTAGGTTCCTTCGCGCACAGGTTTTCCATACAAAGTATGGTTGTTCAAGGAAGACGACTAAGAATTTTAAAATTTTGAACTGCTCAAATTCTGGTAACTTAGCTTTCATGGGTTGTCCGCTTCCCGGCAAGGCTTTCCTTCCTTGAACAGCACTTGGTCTATGTCTCCATGTCTCCGTTTCCTTCCCCCCCGGCAAACTTGTGCGCGAGGAACACTTCTTCTGTTTAAGAGAGAAAGGAAAAGAGGAGGAAACATAAGTATGGAGCCTTGCGGCTTGTTGTTGCTTACCGGGGATGTGTGCTGCACAAGGTGTCAGATGATGCATGCAAGTAAAAAAAGAACATCATGAAATGACAAACAGTGTGAAGCACAAAAGTTTTTACTGATGCACGGGGTCTGCGCCCGGCTTTGTACAAAGGTTTACATGCAACAGCGGCAATACTTGTACAAAAGGTGGTTGCCGGAGCGGATCACGGCAACCGCGCCTTATGGGTGAAACTTGCGAAGATGCTCTATGTTCCAGGAGTTGCTCACCGGTAAGCCTTCTTCGGTCTCAAGGCGGACAACGCCGGGCCTTGTGACTTGTCTCACCCGATAAGGTCCTTCCCACTTTGGCGTCAACTTGTTGGAGCCCTTGGCGGACTGAACGCGCCGAAGAACAAGGTCGCCTTCCTTGAGACTCCTGGCCTTGACCTTGCGGCTATGATAGCGACACAAGGCTTGCTGATATCGAGCAGCTCGTACAGCAGCCTGGAGACGTTCCTCCTCGAGGAGCAATGCATCATCTTGCTGCAGTTGCTCTTGCTCGAGCTCATCGTAAGCGAGCACTCGAGGAGATCCGTATACGAGTTCCGTGGGGAGAACTGCCTCTGCTCCATAGACAAGAGCAAAGGGTGTCTGTCCGGTGGCTCGATTTGGTGTCGTCCTGATCGACCAAAGAGCCGCCGGTAACTCCTCTATCCAGTTTCTTCCGCACTTGTGCAGCCTGTTGAAGGTTCTTGTCTTGAGCCCGCGCAGCACTTCAGCATTTGCCCTCTCTGCTTGACCATTGCTCCTCGGGTGAGCAACAGAAGCAAAGCAGACCTTGGCGCCAAGGTCTTGGACGTACTGCATGAAGGTGCGGCTCGTGAACTGTGTGCCGTTGTCGGTGATGATCATGTTAGGGATCCCGAAACGGCAAACAATTGACCTGAAGAACTTCACTGCTGACTGTGCTGTCACCTTTCTCACTGGTTCCACTTCTGTCCACTTTGTGAACTTGTCGATTGCAACGTACAAGTACTCAAAGCCCCCGACTGCGCGGGGAAAGGGGTCGAGGATATCGAGCCCCCAGACCGAGAAGGGCCAGGACAAAGGGATCGTCTGGAGAGCTTGAGCTGGCTGATGAATTTGCTTGGCATGGAACTGGCACGCTTCACACTTGGTTACTTGTGCAGTCACATCTTGGAGCGCTTCTGGCCAAAAGAAACCTTGCCGGAATGCCTTCCCGGCAAGTGCTCTTGCGCCAATGTGGTGGCCACATATGCCTCCGTGTATCTCTGCCAACAGCTTTTGTCCATCTTCCCGGGAAATGCACTTCAACCTGACACCATTGAGTCTTCTTCTGTACAGTTCATTGTCGACGAACTGGTACATACTTGACTGCCTGGTTATCCTCTCTACCTCTTCTGGCTCATCGGGAAGTTCTCCAGTTTGAAGGAAACGGACGATTTGCTGTGCCCATGCTGGAGCCTGAGGCTCAACAACAAGGACTAAAGGCATCAGTGCTGTTGCGGGAACCTCAGCTTCTACGGCAAGAACCTGCGGCTCTGCCGGAGCTGAGGGTTCCCCAGCAAGCCTGCCAGGGCAAGGCTTGTCGGGAACGCCCGCTTCAACTGTACAGACCCTTGGGTCCGCAGGAGCAGACTGTTCCTCAGCATCTTGGTTGTTGATCTTGGGGACCTTGGCGGCGGCTTCGGGAAGGTCCGCCGGCAAGTAGTCACCGGAGACCAACTTCCTCTTCTTGCTCTGCCCAACCGATGGTGTAACGGATGGCTGAGTTAGCTTGAGCACGAAGGTCCCTGGTTCCACAGGTAACTTCATTGCAGCACACTTTGACAGGCCGTCAGCAATATCATTTTGAGCTCTTGGAACGTGCTCCATTTGCAGGCCTTCAAAGTGTTCTTCAAGCTTCCTCACTTCATCGACATAAGCTTCCATCAAAGGGCTCTGGTAACTCTTGTTTACTTGTCGGACCACCAATTGTGAATCTCCCCGCACAATCAACTTCTTGATCCCAAGTTCGGCCGCAATTCTGAGGCCGGCAAGCAACCCTTCATACTCAGCAGTATTGTTTGTCGCTTGCTCCTTGGGAAAGTGCATTTGAACAACATACTTGAGGTGTTCTCCGGTGGGCGCTATGAGTAACACGTCAGCACCGGCGCCTTGCAGCGAGAAAGCACCATCAAAGTACATTATCCACTCTTGGCTTGCTTCTTGGACGGGGACGCTTGTCTCTGGAACTTCTTCATCTGGTGTTGGTGTCCATTCTGCTATGAACTCTACCAAAGCTCTGCTCTGTATGGTTGAAGTGCTCTCAAACTTGAGACCAAAGCTTGACAGCTCCAGTGCCCACTCGACGATCCTGCCTGTTGCTTCTGGATTTTACAATATCCTCTTCAACGGAAAGCGAGTGACCACCGTTATCTCATGCGCTTGGAAGTAGTGGCGCAGCTTTCTCGAGGCCATGAGGAGGCCGAAAAGCAACTTCTGCACCCCAGAGTATCTTGACCTAGCCCCCTGCAAGAGGGAACTTACAAAATACACTGGGCGCTGCACCATCTTCTTCCGCACTCGTCCTTGTTCCTGCGCAGACTTGTCCTTGTCGGGGCCAGAGCTTGTCGGGGAGGCCCCCTGCTTGTCGTTGGATGCGCTTGCCGGGGACGTGGGCTCCTCATCCGCCTCCCTCTCCGCTACTAACGCAACACTAACCACTTGATTGGTTGCCGCTAGGTACAGTAGCAACTTCTCTTGTGGCCTAGGTGCGACAAGTATTGGAGTGGAGGACATGTATCCTTTCAAGTCTTGCAGCGCCTCCTCCGCTTCCGGAGTCCATTTCATAGGACCTGCCTTTTTCAAGATTTTGAAGAAAGGCAGGGCGCGTTCTACAGACTTTGAAATGAACCTGCTGAGGGCAGCCACACAACCAACAAGTCTCCCTACGTCCTTGGCGCGCTTCGGGGCTTCAATCTGCTCGATAGCTTTTATCTTGTCGGGGTTAGCTTCAATCCCCCTCTGGGACACAAAGAACCCGAGAAGCTTGCCGGAGGGGACTCCGAAGACGCACTTCTCGGGGTTCAACTTGAGCTATATCTTGCGCAGGTTCTCAAAGGTCTCTCCTAGGTCTTGAATCAGGGTATCCTTGCTCTTGCTCTTGACCACTATATCATCCATGTAGGCTTCTACATTCCTGTGTATCTGCGGCTCAAAAGCAGTGTGCACCACCCTTGCAAATGTTGAGCCCGCATTCTTCAATCCAAAGGGCATGCGTATGAAGCAATATGTGCCACATGGAGTAATGAATGCAGTCTTCTCTTCGTCTTCCTCAGCCATGAATATCTGGTGATAACCTGAGTATGCATCGAGGAATGAAAGCAACTCACATCCAGCCGTGGAGTCCACAATTTGGTCGATACGCGGCAAGGGAAATGGATCCTTAGGACACGCTTTATTCACATCAGTGAAGTCTATACAAAGTCTCCACTTCCCATTGGCCTTGCGCACAACAACTGGATTGGCTAACCACGTAGGATGGAGTACGCCTCTAACCAGGCCTGCTTCTTCCAACTTCTTTATCTCTTCGGTAATGAACTCTTGGCGCTCCACGGCTTGCTTCCTGACCTTCTGCTTGACGGGCTGCGCGTGAGGACAAACAGCAAGCTTGTGCTCAATTACCTTCCTGGGAACGCCGGGGATGTCAGACGGTTGCCATGCAAACACGTCGACATTCGCCCGCAGGAAGGCAACGAGCGCGCTTTCCTATTTGGGGTCGAGTGTAGCACTGATGGTGAAGGCACCACCAGTGCCGCCCTCCTTGGCGGACACCTTCTTGGTTGCCGGTGGAGCTGCCATTCCTTTCTTGTACTTGCCGGTGGAGCTCGATGGTGCGTCCTCGACGGCAGCGCAGCACTCCGAAGAGGTGCGTTTGCCGGAGTGGGCCCCAGAGCTCTTGCCGGACTTGGTCTTGGTCTTCCCCCCCGGGAGCTTCAGCGGCAAGTGTGTTGCTGTCTGCCGCGGCAGCTGCATCCCGATATATCTTGTCGGCGCAGATAAGCGCATCCTTCTTGTTGCCGGGGACAGAGATGACGCTTATCGGCCCCGGCATCTTGAGCATATTGTATGCATAGTGGGAAGCTGCCATGAACTTGGCGAGCGCAGGACGGCCAAGTATCCCATTATATGGCAATGGGATATCGGCAACGTCGAACGTGATCCTCTCCGTCCTGAAGTTAAGCTCTCCGCCAAAGTGTTGGGGAACGTAGTATTTTAAAATTTTCCTACGATCACGCAAGATCTATCTACCAGATGCATAGCAACGAGAGGGAAGAGTGTGTCTACGTACCCTCGTAGACCGGGAGCGGAAGCGTCAAGTGACGCGGTTGATGTTGTCGAACTTCTTCGCGATCCAACCGATCAAGCACCGAACGTACGGCACCTCCGTGTTCAGCACACGTTCGGCTTGATGACGTCCCACGAGCTCTTGATCCAGTTGAGCTTCACGGGAGAGTTTCGTCAGCACGATGGCGTGGTGACGGATATGATGTGTTCACCGGCGCAGGGCTTCGCCTAAGCTCCGCGACGGTATGACCGAGGTGTGATTCTGTGGAGGGGGGCACCGCACACGGCTAAAACAATTCAACTTGTGTGTCTTTGGGTGCCCCCTGCCCCCGTATATAAAGGAGCAAGGGAGGGAGGCCGGCCGGCCCTTCCTGGTGCGGTTAGGGAAGGAGTCCTACTAGGAATAGGATTGCAATCCTATTCCTAGTAGGATTCACCAAAAGGAAGAAGGGGGAAAGGAATAGGAGAGGTGGCGCCCCCCCCCCAATCCTAGTCCAACTAGGGACCCTAGGTGGGGCGCCGGCCAGCCCTATGGGCTGCCTCTCTCTTTCCCTTTAGGCCCACTATGGACCATCCCCTCTCGTAGGGGGTTCCGGTAACCCCCTCCGGCATTCCCGATAAATCCGAAACTTTTCCGGAACACTTCCGGTGTCCGAATATAGTCGCCCAATATATCAATCTTTATGTCTCGGACATTCCGAGACTCCTCGTCATGTCCGTGATCTCATCCGGGACTCCGAACTACCTTCGGTACATCAATACTCATAAACTCATAATACTGATCGTCATCAAACGTTAAGCGTGCGGACCCTACGGGTTCGAGAACTATGTAGACATGACCGAGACTCATCTCCGGTCAATAACCAATAGCGGAACCTGGATGTTCATATTGGCTCCTACATATTCTACGAAGATCTTTTATCGGTCAGAACCGCATAACAACATACATTGTTCCTTTTGTCAAACGGTATGTTACTTGCCCGAGATTCGATCGTCGGTATCTCTATACCTAGTTCAATCTCGTTACCGGCAAGTCTCTTTACTCGTTCCGTAACACATCATCTCGTTACTAACTCATTAGCCTTTTGCTTGCAAGGCTTATTGTGATGTGTGTTACCGAGAGGGCCCAGAGATACCTCTCCGACACTCGGAGTGACAAATCCTAATCTTGATCTATGCCAACACCACGAATACTTTCGGAGACACCTGTAGAGCATCTTTATGATCACCCAGTTACGTTGTGACGTTTGATAGCACACAAGGTGTTCCTACGGTATTCGGGAGTTGCATAATCTCATAGTCATAGGAACATGTATAAGTCATGAAGAAAGCAATAGTAGTAAAACTAAACGATCATAGTGCTATGCTAACGGATGGGTCTTGTCCATCACATCATTCTCCTAATGATGTAATCCCGTTGATCAAATGACAACTCATGTCTATGGCTAGGAAACATAACCATCTTTGATCAATGAGCTAGTCTAGTAGAGGCATACTAGGGACATACTGTTTTGTCTATGTATTCACACATGTACTAAGTTTCCGGTTAATACAATTCTAGCATGAATAAAAGACATTTATCATGATATAAGGAAATACAAATAACATCTTTATTATTGCCTCTAGGGCATATTTCCTTCAGTCTCCCACTTGCACTAGAGTCAATAATCTAGCTCACATCGCCATGTGATTTAATACTGATAGTTCACATCGTTATGTGAATAACACCCATAGTACACATCGCCATGTGACCACCACCCAAAGGGTTTACTAGAGTCAATAATCTAGTTCACATCGCTATGTGATTAATACCCAAGAGTAATAAGGTGTGATCATGTTTTGCTTGTGAGAGAAGTTTAGTCAACGGGTCTGTCACATTCAGATCCGTATGTATTTCGCAAATTTCTATGTCTACAATGCTCTGCATGGAGCTACTCTACCTAATTGCTCCCACTTTCAATACGCATCCAGATTGATACTTAGAGTCATCTGGATTTAGTGTCAAAGCTTGCATCGGCGTAACCCTTTACGATGAACTCTTTATCACCTCCATAATCGAGAAACATTTCCTTAGTCATCCAGTTACTAAGGATAATTTTGACCGCTGTACAGTGATCTACTCCTGGATCACTATTGTACCCCTTTGACAAATTCATGGCAAGGTACACCACATGTTTGGTACACAGCATGGCATACTTTATAGAACCTATGGCTGAGGCATAGGGAATGACTTTCATTCTCTCTATATTTTTCTGCCGTGGTCTGGCTTTGAGTCTTACTCAACTTCATACCTTGTAAAACAGGCAAGAACCCTTTCTTTGACTGATCCATTTTGAACTTCTTCAAAATCTTATCAAGGTATGTGCTTTGTGAAAGTCCAATTAAGCATCTTGATCTATCTCTATAGATTTTGATGCCTAATATGTAAGCAGCTTCTCCGAGGTCTTTCATCGAAAAACTTTTATTCAAGTATCCTTTTATGCTATCCAGAAATTCTATATCATTTCCAATCAACAATATGTCATCTACATATAATATTAGAAATGCTACAGAGCTCCCACTCACTTTCTTGTAAATACAGGCTTCTCCAAAAGTCTGTATAAAACCATATGCTTTGATCACCTCATCAAAGCGTATATTCCAACTCTGAGATGCTTGCACCAGTCCATAGATGGATCGCTGGAGCTTGCATACTTTGTCAGCACCTTTTGGATCGACAAAACCTTCTGGTTGCATCATATACAACTCTTCTTTGAGATATCCATTTAGGAATGCAGTTTTGACATCCATTTGCCAGATTTCATAATCATAAAATGCGGCAATTGCTAACATGATTCGGACAGACTTAAGCATCGCTACAGGTGAGAAAGTCTCATCGTAGTCAACTCCTTGAACTTGTCGAAAACCTTTCGCAACAAGTCGAGCTTTGTAAACAGTAATATTACCGTCTGCGTCGGTCTTCCTCTTGAAGATCCATTTATTTTCGATGGCTTGCCGATCATCGGGCAAGTCAACCAAAGTCCACATTTTGTTCTCATACATGGATCCCATCTCAGATTTCATGGCTTCAAGCCATTTTGCGGAATCTGGGATCATCATCGCTTCCTCATAGTTCGTAGGTTCATCATGGTCTAGTAACATGATTTCCAGAACTGGGTTGCCGTACCACTCTGGTGCGGAACGTACTCTGGTTGATCTACGACGTTCAGCAGAAACTTGATCCGAAGATTCATGATCATTATCATTAACTTCCTCACTAATTGGTGTAGGAATTACTGGAATAATTTCCTGTGATGTACTACTTTCCAATCTGGGAGAAGGTACAATTACCTCATCAAGTTCTACTTTCCTCCCACTCACTTCTTTCGAGAGAAACTCTTTTTCTAGAAAGGATCCGTTCTTAGCAACGAATATTTTGCCTTCGGATCTGTGATAGAAGGTGTACCCAACAGTCTCTTTTGGGTATCCTATGAAGACACATTTTTCCGACATGGGTTCGAGCTTATCAGGTTGAAGTGTTTTCACATAAGCATCGCAACCCCAAACTTTAAGAAACGACAACTTTGGTTTCTTGCTAAACCAAAGTTCATAAGGTATCGTATCAACGGATTTAGATGGTGCCCTATTTAACGTGAATGCAGCTGTCTCTAATGCATAACCCCAAAACGATAGTGGTAAATCGGTAAGAGACATCATAGATCGTACCATATCTAATAAAGTACGGTTACGACGTTTCGGACACACCATTACGCTGTGGTATTCCAGGTGGCGTGAGTTGTGAAACTATTCCACATTGTTTCAAATGAAGACCAAACTCGTAACTCAAATATTCTCCTCCACGATCAGATCGTAGAAACTTTATTTTCTTGTTACGATGATTCTCTACTTCACTCTGAAATTCTTTGAACTTTTCAAATGTTTCAGACTTGTGTTTCATTAAGTAGATATACCCATATCTGCTCAAATCATCAGTGAAGGTCAGAAAATAACGATACCCGCCGCGAGCATCAACACTCATTGGTCCACATACATCTGTATGTATGATTTCCAACAAATCTGTTGCTCGCTCCATAGTTCAGGAGAACGGAGTTTTAGTCATCTTGCCCATGAGGCATGGTTCGCAAGCACCAAGTGATTCATAATCAAGTGATTCCAAAAGTCCATCATTATGGAGTTTCTTCATGCGGTTTACACCAATATGACCTAAACGGCAGTGCCACAAATAAGTTGCACTATCATTATTAACTTTGCATCTTTTGGCTTCAATATTATGAATATGTGTATCACACGATCGAGATCCAACAAACCATTTTCATTGGGTGTATGACCATAGAAGGTTTTATTCATGTAAACAGAACAACAATTATTCTCTAACTTACATGAATAACCGTATTTGCAATAAACATGATCAAATCATATTCATGCTCAACACAAACACCAAATAACACTTATTTAGGTTCAACACTAATCCCGAAAGTATAGGGAGTGTGCGATGATGATCATATCAATCTTGGAACTACTTCCAATACACATCGTCACTTCATCCTTTAACTAGTTTCTGTTCATTATGCAACTCCCATTTCGAGTTACTACTCTTTAGCAACTAAACCAATATCAAATACCGAGGGGTTGCTATGAACACTAGTAAAATATACATCAATAATCTGTATATCAAATATACCTTTGTTCACTTTGCCATCCTTCTTATCCGCCAAATATCTAGGGCAGTTCCACTTCTAGTGACCATTTCCTTTGCAGTAGAAGCACTTAGTTTCAGGCTTGAGTTTAGCTTTGGGTTTCTTCATGGGAGTGACAACTTGCTTGTCATTCTTCTTGAAGTTCCCCTTCTATCCCTTTGCCCTTTACTTGAAACAAGTGGACTTGTTAACCATCAACACTTGATGCTTTTTCATGATTCCTACCTTCGCTGACTTTAGTATCGTGAAGAGCTGGGAATTCCTTTCGTCATCCCTTGCATATTATAGTTCATCACGAAGTTCTACTAACTTGGTGATAGTGACTAGAGAACTTTGTCAATTACTATCTTATCTGGAAGATTAACTCCCACTTGATTAAAGTAATTGTAGTACCCAGACAATCTGAGCACATGCTCACTGGTTGAGCTATTCTCCTCCATCTTGTAGGCAAAGTACTGTCAGAGGTCTTATACCTCTCGACACGGGCATGAGTATGAAATACTAATTTCAACTCTTGGAACATCTTATATGCTCCGTGGCGTTCAAAACGTTTTTGAAGTCCCGGTTTTAAGCCGTAAAGCATGGTGCACTTAAACTATCAAGTAGTCATCATATCGAGCTTTTGTCAAAACGTTCATAACGTCTACATCTGCTCCTGCAATAGGTCTGTCACCTAGCGGTGCATCAAGGACATAATTCTTCTGTGCAGCAATGAGGATAATCCTCAGATCATGGAACAATTCCGCATCATTGCTACTAACATCTTTCAACTTGGTTTTCTCTAGGAACATATGAAAAATAAACGGGGAGCAACATCGCGAGCTATTGATCTACAACATAGATATGCTAATACTACCAGGACTAAGTTCATGATAAATTAAAGTTCAATTTAATCATATTACTTAAGAACTCCCACTTAGATAGACATCCCTCCGGTCATCTAAATGATCACGTGATCCAAATCAACTAAACCATGTCCGATCATCACGTGAGATGGAGTAGTTTCAATGGTGAACATCTTATGTTGATCATATCTACTATATGATTCACGCTCGACCTTTCGGTCACCAGTGTTCCGAGGCCATATCTGCATATGCTAGGCTCGTCAAGTTTAACCCGAGTATTCTGCGTGTGCAAAACTGGCTTACACCCGTTGTATTTGAACGTAGAGCTTATCACACCCGATCATCACGTGGTGTCTCGGCACGACGAACTTTCGCAACGGTGCATACTCAGGGAGAACACTTATACCTTGAAATTTAGTAAGGGATCATCTTATAATGCTACCGTCGTTCTAAGCAAAATAAGAAGCATAATAAGATAAACATCACATGCAATCAAAATATGTGACATGATATGGCCATCATCATCTTGTGCTTTTGATCTCCATCTCCAAAGCACCGTCATGATCACCTTCGTCACCGGCGTGACACCTTGATCTTCATCGTAGTATCGTTGTCGTCTCGCCAACTATTGCTTCTACGACTATCGCTACCGCTTAGTGATAAAGTAAAGCAATTACATGGCGATTGTATTTCATACAATAAAGCGACAACCATATGGCTCCTGCCAGTTGCCGATAACTTTACAAAACATGATCATCTCATACAAAACCGTATAACTCATCATGTCTTGACCATATCACATCACAACATGCCCTGCAAAAACAAGTTAGACGTTCTCTACTTTGTTGTTGCATGTTTTACGTGGCTGCTACGGGCTTAGCAAGAACCGTTCTTACCTACGCATACAAAACCACAACGATGTTTCGTCAAGTATGTGCTGTTTTAACCTTCACAAGGACCGAGCGTAGCCACACTTGATTCAGCTAAAGTGAGAGAGACAGACACCCGCCAGTCACCTTTAAGCAACGAGTGCTCGTAACGGTGAAACCAGTCTCGCGTAAGCGTACGCGTAATGTCGGTCCGGGCCGCTTCATCTCACAATACCGCCGAAGCAAAGTATGACATGCTGGTAAGCAGTATGACTAGTATCGCCCACAACTCATTGTGTTCTACTCGTGCATATCATCTACGCATAGACCTGGCTCATGATGACACTGTTGGGAAACGTAGTATTTTAAAATTTTCCTACGATCACGCAAGATCTATCTACCAGATGCATAGCAACGAGAGGGAAGAGTGTGTCTACGTACCCTCGTAGACCGGGAGCGGAAGCGTCAAGTGACGCGGTTGATGTTGTCGAACTTCTTCGCGATCCAACCGATCAAGCACCGAACGTACGGCACCTCCGCGTTCAGCACACGTTCAGCTTGATGACGTCCCACGAGCTCTTGATCCAGTTGAGCTTCACGGGAGAGTTTCGTCAGCACGACGGCGTGGTGACGGATATGATGTGTTCACCGGCGCAGGGCTTCGCCTAAGCTCCGCGACGGTATGACCGAGGTGTGATTCTGTGGAGGGGGGCACCGCACACGGCTAAAACAATTCAACTTGTGTGTCTTTGGGTGCCCCCCTGCCCCCGTATATAAAGGAGCAAGGGAGGGAGGCCGGCCAACCTCTCCTGGTGCGGCTAGGGAGTGGACTCCTACTAGTTCGAGAACTATGTAGACATGACCGAGACTCATCTCCGGTCAATAACCAATAGCGGAACCTGGATGTTCATATTGGCTCCTACATATTCTACGAAGATCTTTTATCGGTCAGAACCGCATAACAACATACGTTGTTCCTTTTGTCAAACGGTATGTTACTTGCCCGAGATTCGATCGTCGGTATCTCTATACCTAGTTCAATCTCGTTACCGGCAAGTCTCTTTACTCGTTCCGTAACACATCATCTCGTGACTAACTCATTACTCTTTTGCTTGCAAGGCTTATTGTGATGTGTGTTACCGAGAGGGCCCAGAGATACCTCTCCGACACTCGGAGTGACAAATCCTAATCTTGATCTATGCCAACACCACGAATACTTTCGGAGACACCTGTAGAGCATCTTTATGATCACCCAGTTACGTTGTGACGTTTGATAGCACACAAGGTGTTCCTACGGTATTCGGGAGTTGCATAATCTCATAGTCATAGGAACATGTATAAGTCATGAAGAAAGCAATAGCAGTAAAACTAAACGATCATAGTGCTATGCTAACGGATGGGTCTTGTCCATCACATCATTCTCCTAATGATGTGATCCCGTTGATCAAATGACAACTCATGTCTATGGCTAGGAAACATAACCATCTTTGATCAATGAGCTAGTCTAGTAGAGGCATACTAGGGACATACTGTTTTGTCTATGTATTCACACATGTACTAAGTTTCCGGTTAATACAATTCTAGCATGGATAAAAGACATTTATCATGATATAAGGAAATACAAATAACATCTTTATTATTGCCTCTAGGGCATATTTCCTTCACAAAGGTCACCGGCAGCGTAATCTTCCCCTTCGGCTTGCTCCTTCCCAGGTTGATCCCTTGGAACGACCCGGTTTCCTCGAGCTCGCCGTCAGGAATCTGCAGTTTCTTGATCACAACGGAGGAGATCAAGTTGAGGCCGGCCCCGCCGTCAACCAACATCTTGGTGACCTTGAGGTTGCGGATAGTTGGTGAAACCAACATCGGCAAACACCCGACCGCAGTTGTGCGGTCAGGGTGATCCTCAAGGTCAAAGATGATGGGCGTGCCGGACCATTTCAGCAGCCTGCGTGATTCGACGGGTGGCTCAGCTGCATTCACTTCCCGCACCCATTGCTTGAGTTGGCGGTGGGAAGTGTGCAGAGAGGCCCCTCCGTCGACACACAGAACCTCTGTGGCCTTCTGGAACTCCTGCTCGCTGTTGTCTCCTTCTTCCATGTCCTCATCGTCGTCTTCGTCCTCATCCTTGTCGCGGCCCCGGGGAGGTCTGTCACCTTGCCGCTGCTTGGCCTTGCCGCGGCGTCCTCCCCGGCCATTGAACGGCCGCTTCTTGATGGGCTCTCCTCCGCCTCCTTGGGCCTTCTCCTTGTCGCGACGCTCGTATTCAGCCTTCTGCTGCTCTACGAGGTACTCTACCCTCTTGCAGTTCTGGAGATCGTGGCCCTTGGTGCGGTGGATCTTGCAGTACTGCTTGTTGGAGCCATCCTGCTTGTCGGCTGCCGCTACAGGGGCGGACTCCTTGCCGGAGCCACCAGCCTGTGCCTTCTTGGCGGGAGCCTCCTTGCCGGACTGCTCGACAACCAGTACCTCCTTGTTCTTCTTCTTTCTATTGTTCCGCCGCCGGTTTTTCCTTGCCGGGGCGGCATCCTCGCTATCCGTTCCTCCTGCTCCAGTATCTTCTCCGGGGAGTCTCCTCCCCTCCTCAGCGCGCGCACACTTGTCAGCTAGGGCGTAGAGCTCGCTGACGTCCCGGATCTTGGTCATCGCCATCTCCTTCCTCATCCGGCGATTACGCACGTTCTGGTGGAACGCGCTGATAACCGCGGCAGGGTGGACATCGGGGATGTTGTGCTGGACGCGGCTGAATCTTTGGATGTATTTGCGCAGGGACTCTCCCTCCTTCTGGGCAAGGATGTGGAGATCGCTCTCCTGGTCGTGGGGTTTGTGGCCGCCTGTAAAGGCGCCGACAAACTGGTGGCACAAATCCGCCCAAGAAGATATGGAGTTCTCCGGCAAGTGCATGAGCCAAGATCTGACATTGGGCTTGAGCACGAGCGGGAAGTAGTTGGCTAAGATCTTCTCGTCGCGTCCCCCGGCAGCCTGCACCGCAATGGTGTAGATGCTGAGGAACTCCGAGGGGTGTGTCTTGCCGTCGTACTTCTCGGGTACGTCGGGCTTGAAATTCTTCATGCTGGGCCACTGGACTTGCCGCAGCTCTCGAGTGAACGCAGGGCAGCCTGCCGCGTACGGCAAGTCGCCTGGTTCACCGGGCGCGTGCATGTCGACAGCAGTCCCAGCGCGCTGGTCGGACTGTCTCCGGGCTTCTCTTCGACGCTCGATGCGGGTTCGAGCGTCCTCTTGTCGCCTGTCGTCAAGGACTTGGCGCTGATCGCAGCGGGCCCGCGGATCCGACGACGCCGTGGAGTCGTCGTCGACGTTGATCCGGCGGGGCGGCGATTTCTGCTTCCGCGGCGGGGAGTGCACGGTTGTCGCACCCCCGGTGGTCTTGTCTCCATCGGCCTTCACTTGGTCGACTTGCCGCGGGCGTGATGTTGCCTGCTGCTGCGGTGTGTCGTTGTTGGCGAATGCGATGAGGCTCTGGATCGTCGCCCTCCAGTCTTCGGCCTTGTCTGCCGCTTGAGGGAAGTCGAGGAGTAGTTGGGCTCTAGCAAGAGCTTCTGCTGGAGAGGAGGGAAGCGGCGGCGAGCGGTGCGAGGAGCGAGATATGCTCGGACTTCTAACGGGGTTAGAAGGAGCATGGTCTCGCCCCGGCGACCGCGCCTTGCTCGTACCAGCACGCTGGCCTTGAGCATCCCGCGATCCTCCGGCTTGTCCTCGTCCCAGCAAGCGTATGGTACCTCCTGTACCACGTCGCTGCTGGTCCGGCACCTCCTGAGAGGGACGTGGTGCGTGTATGGACGCCGAGGTCTTGGAGTTCGCCCGGTCGTCCGTCTTGTCCTTGGACTTGGCGGCGCCGCGAGTGTCCTCGCCGGCGTCCACCCCTCCGCCAGCGTCTACCCCACCAACCGTTGGTTCTGGTGGTGGTGGGATCGACGCAGACGGGCCTCCGACCTCCGAAGCCTTCTTCTTCGGAGGCATGTTGACGTAGTCGATGAAGTTGATGACGCCGGAGAGGTTGATGAAGAATGCGCCCGCGTGAGCGCTGGATCAGGTTCGCACAACCTCGACGCCCCCTACCTGGCGCGCCAAAGATGTCGGGGAAACTGACACCCACGAACACCTATGGGACCGGAGCCCCTTCTACGTTGCGGTAAGGGAGCGGAGGGAGCACGGAGAGCAGATCGAGGAGCACACGCGGGCAGTTTACCCAGGTTCGGGCCGCGCGGACGCGTAAAACCCTACTCCTGCCTTTGGTTGTATTGAGTTTTCGAGCTCGGAAGCTTGAAGATCTACAGTACTAGCTGCGCCGAGCGAGGGAGTGGTCTAGTTTCTGGAATCGAACCCCCTCTACGTTGTGCATGGGCCTCCTTTTATAGCTCAAAGGGGTCGCCGACATGTGTCAACGTAGAGGAGGGTAAAAATGTAAATTTGGTGATAGTTGTAACAGTGCATGAACAGTATATGAACAGTGGTCTGCACCTAACTTTGACAGTGGGGGACAAGGGCATTGAATGCCCGTCGCAGTCGACCCCAAAAGCGTCTGTCCATGCGTCTCCGTTTGCCACGGCGGTAGCCTCGTCACCGCGGCTCGCCACCGTGTACCCCAGGCTGCACGGCCATCTGCCACGTGCCCCTGGAAGGGCCCCAGGGCGACGCGTGGTCAGATGAGCTGGAGCGCAGGCACACAGCGTGAACTTCCCCCGGCAAGCACCTTGCCGGGGTCGCAATCTTGCCGGGCCCGGGAGCTTGCCGCTCGCCGGGTCCTGCCGGGGCGCACGATGCGCCACGATGTATCTTCTGAGGTGTCGTTTTCTGGTCTTCCTGGCAAGCTCCTCTTGCCAGGGTCTTGTGCCGAAAAGATGTCCTTGAGCCTGGTGCGGCCTTCCCGGCAAGCTCCTCTTGCCGGGGTCTTGCCTCTTAATTTGGATACTTTGTTCTTGAATGGCTTCAAAAGGGACCGGAGCGGACCTTGGCGAGCGCGTGGTAAGCCCTACCATGGGAAGCTGCTACTGCCCGTGCACAAGTTGGGGTACTAAGGTACCCCTGCCTTAGTACACCGACAATGGGTGGCGGCCAAGATAACGGAGCGATTCAAGAAAATCTTGGCGCAAAAGGAGGAGGCATATGCCAAGCACTCCGATATATGCATGTAAGGCTGAGAGGTTTAACATGTTGATGGCAACAACCGAGAAGAAGCTTAAGCTTGAAGAGAAGAAGGTTGAGATCGCAGCCGATTCAGATGAGATGAAGATGTTGACCTTAAAGATGAATAATTTCGACGACGATGCAAGGATGATCGTGCAAGCCGGCCGTCTCAAGATGTTAAAATGACAGAAGATCATCAAGCGACGGCAGATAATGAGGTGGCGGCAGAGTGAGCGTGGAGGCTCGGATTGCTGGTCAGACAATGTAGAAAATCCTATTTTTTGCACGAATTGTCGGACTAATATTCTTTTATGACCTCGCTTTTAAAAACTATGCATACTTGGCTCTTTTAGGTTGTGATCATGCGCACTATGTGATCGGGTGCATTTGAATTTTAAATTGAACGGAGCTGGACAAATATTTGAAGGATTACTTTGGATGGACAGTTCCCGCATCACTGTATACGGACTAATCCCAGATCAATGATGCGGGAGGTACAGAGGTACTCCCTCCGTTTCCAAATATTTTCCTTTTTAGAGATTTTAACAAATGACTACATACGAAACAAAAATGAATCTACACTCTAAAATATATCAACATACATCCGTATGTGGTAGTCCCTTTGAAATGTAAAAAAACAAGTATTTAGAAACGGATGGAGTGGTACATAACGCTATTCACCGCTATTCATCTGGGAGGTGATACGGTTTTATGCACGTAAATTTCGCACGAGGTAGACAAAATCCGGCATACCCATCTAAACAGTCAGTACAAGTGCCGCCGTATGCACCTTAAACACCGCTAAACGAGCAAGCACGAAGCTTCGAGGCGACGCAATCAACAACTTTCCCCCCTATGCCGCCGGCAGCGGGCAGCGAACAGCGAGACAAACCAATCCACGCTGGCTTCTTTCGTATTCACCGTCCGAACAGGAACGGCGGCGACCGGCCGGCACCTCCGTCCCGATCCAGACACACGTGGCACGTCGGCCAATAATACAATCCTCCGCCCCCACGCAGATCTCCCGCGAATCTGCCCGGACTGGACCGCTGCCGCCGCCGTGCCGGGCAAGGAAGGCGCGGTGCAGGTGCGGTGCGGCGGCCCACTCCTCCGGTTCTTATTTTTTTTGCAGATTAAAAAAAAGGAGACCGCTTCCCTTTTCCCCGTCCCCGTCGGCCCGTCCACGTCCCAACACGTAGGCCGCACCGCACCGCGGGCCACGCGGCCCGCCGCGAGACCCGACCCCACGCGGGGGCGTGGCCCGTGCGCGCGCGCGGTGGGAATTTGCATGCTCGGCGGGCGCACGTCGGGTCGGGTCGGGTCGGGTGGCGGAGAGCGATCGGGGTGGGCGGACGGGGACGGCGATACCGTTGGCTCACTCGCAGCCGCAGCAGCGCCGTTGCTGTCTGTCTTTGTGGCCGGGCGCACGGAACTCCCGCCACCGAATCGCGCGCACTGGCGCACCCGCACCACCGCCGGCCGGTCGCTTTGCAGCGGCACTTGACGCGAATACACACGACCGACCACGTACTCGTAGTACTACTACCTCAGGCCCAGTCCAGTCAGTGGAAAGCTAGGAAGACTCCTCCGTAGAAGAAGCGATTTCGTGTCATCCGGTAATTACCTTTCGCCGCTCGATCGGCGAGCACAAGCTTCGCCGGTGATTAAATCCGTGGACGCTGGTAACGGTTGCTCTCGGTACAAGACGGGCCACGTGCCTTTGGTATAAGAAAGGAAGAAAGACGCGATCCGTGGTGGTACATGCCGAACCAACTAACGCAGGCGTACGTGTACGACGAGGGGAGAACGAAACGCAACCAAAGCCTGAAACGTGCGCGACTACCATCTTCACGCCCATCGATCCATGGCCGGAATAAAAAGCTGTCCAAAAGCGAGAGCGGACGGCACCGCGCGTAGAGAGGATCGGGGCACCTGACCTCACCCTAACCAAACCAGCACTGCTCAGTATAGTACTACAGACTGACCAAGCGACCGACCAACCACACCGCACCTGCACTGCACTTGCGCGCCAGTACACAGATCACCAAATAATCTGAAAGAGAAAGAGAAAAAAAGAAACAGAGGGGGAGAGGTATTAGCGGAGGAACAGACGGCGCGGGGCGGCGCGTCCACCTCCCCTCCTCTGGCTGGCTGTGGGTCAAACCGCCCCTCCCGCCGGCCCCTCCACGCCTCCCGCCCCCGCTATTAATACCGCGCCTCCCCATCGGGAATCCCCATCGCCTCTCCTCCCCAGCTCCAACCAGCCAAACCAGCCAGCCAGCACCGCACCAACACCAACCGCCGCGCCGAGCACGGTCGAACACTCGGCGCTCCCCCATGGCTCCCAAGAACGCGCTCCCCGTCGCCGTCGCCGCCGCCGCGGACGCCGGCATGGAGCCCAGGTTCCGCGGCGTGCGCAAGCGGCCGTGGGGCAGGTACGCGGCGGAGATCCGCGACCCGGCCAGGAAGGCGCGCGTCTGGCTCGGCACCTTCGACACCGCCGAGGCCGCCGCGCGCGCCTACGACGCCGCCGCGCTCCACTACCGCGGGCCCAAGGCCAAGACCAACTTCCCCGTCGGCACCGTCGCCGCCTTCGCGCACGTCCCGCTCCCGCCGCCCAAGGCGCTGGCCGTCAGCCCCAGCAGCAGCACCGTCGAGTCGTCGTCCCGGGACACGCCGGCCGCCGCTCCTGCCGCCGCCCCGCCGGCGCTCGACCTGAGCCTGGCGATGCCGGCCATGGTGGCGGCGCAGCCGTTCCTGTTCCTGGACCCCAGGGTCGCGGTGACCGTGGCCGTGGCCGCGCCGGCGCCGGTGCCGTGCCGGTCAGCGGCGATCAGCGGCATGAACAAGGTGGCGTCCCGCGAGGAAGAGCAGAGCGACACGGGGTCGTCGTCATCCGTGGTGGACGCCTCGCCGGCCGTGGGCGTGGGGTTCGACCTGAACCTGCCGCCGCCGGTCGAGATGGCATAGGACATCGATCTCGATCGATCGCCCGATAACGACGCGACCCGGAAGTAAAGCAAAGCGAAGCGCTCTCGTGGTAGAATTTAAAGTTTAGAAGAATGGCGTGTACTAGTAAGAGGTTAATCGGCCGTTTAATTGCCAGGATCGATCCATCATCGATGGGTAAGGGTAAGTAGGTGTACATAGATCGCGTGGGTGCGTGCGTTTTTTGCATGGGGAGGCAGGTAGCATGAGAAACAACCATCCATCTGCCCCCGATGTTACTTACAATTTCCTTCAAATCAAGGGGAAAAAAAGACAAAAAGGAAGAAGCCAGTAGTAGACCATTTTGTTCTTCAGTGTACAATATTGAGATCTCTCTCTCTGATTAATGTGAAATTTATGATTCCATCCTTAGCCATGTGTTTTTCTTCCTTCTTCGGTGTACTATGGTTGTTGTGCGTGCCTCTAGCATGCAGTTAATCTGCCCTGGTTACTTACTGGCATGCCAACAGTGATCATGATAACAAGCTTGTTTATCCAAAGAATATTTAAAAGAATGCTTGGTTTTCGAAGGGGGAAATGGCTCGATCCTGGTAAGTTATCTTTGGGTTAGCAACAGGAACTAGTCCGTTTTACGGTGTACCATGAAGCTGAGGCACAGCCACCGTGTCGTCCAGACTGCAAGAGCGCGGAAATGCGTACGCGTCGTTGAATTGAACGGTGCAGTGTGCGTGTCGACGAAACTGCGTGGCGCGGCTGCTCCGCCCGGCGACCGACCGACAGCCCACACGGAGTGACACGCGGGGCATCCTGAGAGGAGGGATGGAGCCATGGAGGGAGGGGAAAACCGCGGCGGCGACTTGGAGCCGACGACGCGCGGTGCATGGCCCGCCCCCCGCGTGGAGCAGAGCAGGGGTCCAGCTCCGATAGGAACGAACGGGTCCGCCCGTACACACACACACACGGCGCGCGGACCGGAGAGCGATCGCGTGACCCGCGTCGCGTCGCCGGGCGGCGGAGTGAGAGTCACGCGGTCGCGCGATCCAGCGCCGCGGCCGCAACAGCCGGCCGCGCACGTTTGACGCCGTCCTGCCTGCCACCCTGCCTCTACCTTCGGAGCGCGGCAAAGCCCGTCTCGCATCACACATGACGGACCCGCTGGTCGCTGCCTGCACCGTGTGATCGCGCGGTCGCGCGGTGCCGTTGGCCCGCCCGATATATCTTTGTTTAGCACGGGCACGATCGCGTGGTTTGCTAAGAGCATTTGTAACCGGACTTGTCAAATTCGATCCTATACATTGGCGGATGCGTCCGAGCACGTCAGCGGACAGGCCCTGTCGATGTCGGTGTCTTATGTTTCACTGTGTATCCAATATCTCAAATTCGAATTATTAAATCCATGCAAACTATGCACGTTGATCATACAATACATATTGTTCAAATTCAAAAGTACGAAACAAAACAAAGTAGATCATAGTTGAACAAACCGGATATGCCAAAATAAAACCGATGCTGAACTTGACGGATGGCCTCGGATCACTGGTTGGGCGCTGAGCGGAATAAGTCCTGCTCTACCCGAATTTCAGGTTGTCTGCTCCGCCTGCATCCGTGCCGTAACCGTCCTCGCCGTCCCGTAGTCCCTACGGTCATTGATCTCCTTATTCTTGTCCGCAAGACACTTCTTCGCATGCTCATACAAGAGGGTTTCGTCCGTCAACATGATCCCCACGTCGATCATGTCCCGTGCGAATTGCGACCTCTCATTCTCAAGCTCTATGTCGCCAAATGTCTTGGCCTTCTCGAGTTCCCATCTGATCGCCACTTGTTACTTCTCCAACTCGATCTTCTCCATCTCAAATTTAGCTTCTTCTTCGTGTTGGGAAACGATGCATGAAAAACAAAAACAAAAAATCTATGCACACGCAATGTACTATCCATGGAGAGTGTGTCTACGTACCCTTGTAGACCGTAAGCGGAAGCGTTTCACAACGCGGCTGATGTAGTCGAACTTCTTAGCGCTTCAACCGATCAAGTACCGAACAGGCGGCACCTCTGCGTTCTGCACACGTTCAGCTCGGCGACGTCCCTCGCTTTCTTGATCCAGCAAGACGTCGAGGTAGTAGATGAGTTCCGTCAGCACGATGGCGTGGTGACGGTGATGATGAAGTGATCTCCGCAGGGCTTCGCCTAAGCACTACGAAAATATGACCGAGGATGTAAACTATGGAGGGGGGCGCCGCACACGGCTAACAATTGATGTTGTGTATTCTAGGCGCCCCTCTCCCTCATATATATAGGTGGGAGGGGGAGGAGAGAGGCCAGGGCGCGCCCTAGGGCTGGCCACCGGCCCCCTAGGGGCTGCCTTGCCCTGCGCCCCCTTGCCATGTATGTGTGAGAGAGAAGGAAAGAGG
>LR738710.1:786392864-786482320 GCA_902687465.1 Secale cereale | reverse complement strand
GGGAAGGAGGTGTGAATCCTATTCTCACCTTCCTTTCTCTTCTCCCCTTTCTTTCCCCTAGGAAGGCCCATATGGGGGGCGCACCAGCCCCATGTAGCTGGTGTGTTTCCCCTCTTGGCCCATAAGGCCCATATCTTTTGCCGGGGGTGCCCGGAACTCCTTCCGGTGACCGGATGAGTATCCAATGTCCTCCGGAACACTTCCGGTGTCCGAATACCATCGTCTTATATATCAATCTTTACCTCTCGATCATTTTGAGACCCCTCATCATGTACGTGATCTCATCCAGGACTCTGAACAACAATCGATCACCAAATCACATAACTCATATAATACTATATCACCAACGAACGTTAAGCGTATGGACCCTACGGGTTCGAGAACTATGTAGACATGACCGAGACACCTCTCCGGTCAATAGCCAATAGCGGAACCTGGATGCCCATATTGGCTCCTACATATTCTACAAAGATCTTTATCGGTCGAACCGCTATGACAACATACACAATTCTCTTTGTCCGTCCATATGTTACTTGCCCGAGATTCGATCGTCGGTATCTATATACTGAAGGAAATATGCCCTAGAGGCAATAATAAAGTTGTTATTTATATTTCCTTATATCATGATAAATGTTTATTATTCATGCTAGAATTGTATTAACCGGAAACTTAGTACATGTGTGAATACATAGACAAAACAGAGTGTCCCTAGTATGCCTCTACTAGACTAGCTCATTGATCAAAGATGGTTATGTTTCCTAACCATAGACATGAGTTGTCATTTGATCAACGGGATCACATCATTAGGAGAATGATGTGATGGACTAGACCCATCCGTTAGCATAGCACTTTGATCGTTTAGTTTTACTGCTATTGCTTTCTTCATGACTTATACATGTTCCTATGACTATGAGATTATGCAACTCCCGAATACCGTAGGAACACCTTGTGTGCTATCAAACGTCACAACGTAACTGGGTGATCATAAAGATGCTCTACAGGTGTCTCCGAAAGTATTCGTGGTGTTGGCATAGATCAAGACTAGGATTTGTCACTCCAAGTGTCGGAGAGGTATCTCTGGGCCCTCTCGGTAATGCACATTATAATAAGCCTTGCAAGCGAAAGACTAATGAGTTAGTCACGAGATGATGTATTACAGAACGAGTAAAGAGACTTGCCGGTAACGAGATTGAACTAGGTATAGAGATACCGATGATCGAATCTCGGGCAAGTAACTGTTGGGGAACGTTGCATGGGAAACAAAAATTTTCCTACGCTCACCAAGATCAATCTAGGAGATGCATCTACGAGGGAAGAGTCGGATCCACATACCCTTGTAGATCGCTAAGCGGAAGCGTTACAAGAACGCGGATGAAGGAGTCGTACTCGCTGCGATTCAGATCGCGGTTGATTCCGATCTAAGCGCCGAACAACGGCGCCTCCGCGTTCAACACACGTGCAGCCCGGTGACGTCTCCCACGCCTTGATCCAGCAAGGAGAGAGGGAGAGGTTGGGGAAGACTCCATCCAACAGCAGCACGACGGCGTGGTGGTGGTGGAGGAGCGCGGGACTCCAGTAGGGCTTCGCCAAGCGCTCCAAGAGACGAGGAGGGAGAGGGGTAGGGCTGCGCCAAGAGGGAGACGTTCTCGTGTGTCTAGCAACCCCAAGACCTCACATATATATAGGGGGAAGGGGGGGCTGCGCCCCCTTTAGGGTTTCCCACCCCTAGGGGTGCGGCAGCCCCCAAAAACCCATCTAGGGTGCGGCCAAGGGGGGGGAGAGAGAGGGGGCGCCCTAGGGTGGGCCTTAAGGCCCATCTGGACCTAGGGTTTGCCCCCCTCCACTCTCCATGCGCCTAGGGACTTGGTGGGGGGGCGCACCAGCCCCCTTGGGGCTGGTCCCCTCCCACACCTAGCCCACGCAGCCTTGTGGGGCTGGTGGCCCCACCTGGTGGACCCCCGGGACCCTCCCGGTGGTCCCGGTACATTACCGATATCGCCCGAAACTTTTCCGGTGACCAAAACAGGACTTCCCATATATGAATCTTTACCTCCGGACCATTCCGGAACTCCTCGTGACGTCCGGGATCTCATCCGGGACTCCGAACAACATTCGGTAACCGCGTACATACTTTCCCTATAACCCTAGCGTCATCGAACCTTAAGTGTGTAGACCCTACGGGCTCGGGAACCATGTAGACATGACCGAGACAACTCTCCGGCCAATAACCAACAGCGGGATCTGGATACCCATGTTGGCTCCCACATGTTCCACGATGATCTCATCGGATGAACCACGATGTCAAGGATTCAATCAATCCCGTATACGATTCCCTTTGTCTATCGGTATAGCACTTGCCCGAGATTCGATCGTCGGTATACCGATACCTTGCTCAATCTCGTTAGCGGCAAGTCTCTTTACTCGTTCCGTAACACATCATCCCGTGATCAACTCCTTGATCACATATTGTGCACATTATGATGATGTCCTACCGAGTGGGCCCAGAGATACCTCTCCGTCATACGGAGTGACAAAACCCAGTCTCGATTCGTGCCAACCCAACAGACACTTTCGGAGATACCTGTTGTGCACCTTTATAGCCACCCAGTTACGTTGTGACGTTTGGTACACCCAAAGCATTCCTACGGTATCTGGGAGTTGCACAATCTCATGGTCTAAGGAAAAGATACTTGACATATAGAAAAGCTTTAGCATACGAACTACACGATCTGTGCTAGGCTTAGGATTGGGTCTTGTCCATCACATCATTCTCCTAATGATGTGATCCCGTTATCAACGACATCCAATGTCCATGGTTAGGAAACCGTAACCATCTATTGATCAACGAGCTAGTCGTCTAGAGGCTCACTAGGGACATGGTGTTTGTCTATGTATCCATACATGTATCTGAGTTTCCTATCAATACAATTCTAGCATGGATAATAAACGATTATCGTGAACAAGGAAATATAATAATAACCAATTTATTATTGCCTCTAGGGCATATTTCCAACAGCTGTTGGGGAACGTCGCATGGGAAACAAAAATTTTCCTACGTTCACCAAGATCAATCTAGGAGATGCATCTACGAGGGGAGAGTTGGATCCACATACCCTTGTAGATCGCTAAGCGGAAGCGTTCAAGAACGCGGTTGATGGAGTCGTACTCGCCGCGATTCAGATCGCCGAAGATCCTAGCACCGAACGGACGGTGCCTCCGCGTTCTTCACACGTGCAGCCCGGTGACGTCTCCCACGCCTTGATCCAGCAAGGAGAGAGGGAGAGGTTGGGGAAGACTCCATCCAACAGCAGCACAACGGCGTGGTGGTGGTGGAGGAGCGCGGGACTCCAGCAGGGCTTCGCCAAGCGCTGCGGGAGACGAGGAGGGAGAGAGGTAGGGCTGCGCCAATCGACCGAGGTCAAAACTTGTTCTGGGCAGCCCTAAACTTCACATATATATAGGGGGGAGGTAGGGGCTGCGCCCCCATCTAGGGTTTCCTCCCTAGGGGTGGCGGCAGCCCCCCAGAACCCATCTAGGGTGCGGCCAAGGGGGGGAGAGAGAGGGGGCGCCCTAGGGTGGGCCTTAAGGCCCATCTGGACCTAGGGTTTGCCCCCCTCCACACTCCATGCGCCTAGGGACTTGGTGGGGGGGCGCACCAGCCCCCTTGGGGCTGGTCCCCTCCCACACTTAGCCCACGCAGCCACCTGGGGCTGGTGGCCCCACCTGGTGGACCCCCGGGACCCTCCCGGTGGTCCCGGTACATTACCGATATCGCCCGAAACTTTTCCGGTGACCAAAACAGGACTTCCCATATATGAATCTTTCCCTCCGGACCATTCCGGAACTCCTCGTGACGTCCGGGATCTCATCCGGGACTCCGAACAACATTCGGTAACCGCGTACATACTTTCCCTATAACCCTAGCGTCATCGAACCTTAAGTGTGTAGACCCTACGGGCTCGGGAACCATGTAGACATGACCGAGACAACTCTCCGGCCAATAACCAACAGCGGGATCTGGATACCCATGTCGGCTCCCACATGTTCCACGATGATCTCATCGGATGAACCACGATGTCAAGGATTCAATCAATCCCGTATACGATTCCCTTTGTCTATCGGTATAGCACTTGCCCGAGATTCGATCGTCGGTATACCGATACCTTGCTCAATCTCGTTACCGGCAAGTCTCTTTACTCGTTCCGTAACACATCATCCCGTGATCAACTCCTTGATCACATATTGTGCACATTATGATGATGTCCTACCGAGTGGGCCCAGAGATACCTCTCCGTCATACGGAGTGACAAATCCCAGTCTCGATTCGTGCCAACCCAACAGACACTTTCGGAGATACCTGTAGTGCACCTTTATAGCCACCCAGTTACGTTGTGACGTTTGGTACACCCAAAGCATTCCTACGGTATCCGGGAGTTGCACAATCTCATGGTCTAAGGAAAGTATACTTGACATATAGAAAAGCTTTAGCATATGAACTACACGATCTGTGCTAGGCTTAGGATTGGGTCTTGTCCATCACATCATTCTCCTAATGATGTGATCCCGTTATCAACGACATCCAATGTCCATGGTTAGGAAACCGTAACCATCTATTGATCAACGAGCTAGTCGTCTAGAGGCTCACTAGGGACATGGTGTTTGTCTATGTATCCACACATGTATCTGAGTTTCCTATCAATACAATTCTAGCATGGATAATAAACGATTATCATGAAGAAGGAAATATAATAATAACCAATTTATTATTGCCTCTAGGGCATATTTCCAAGAGTCTCCCACTTGCACTAGAGTCAATAATCTAGTTCACATCGCCATGTGATTAACACTCATAGGTCACATCGCCATGTGACTAACATCCAAAGAGTTCACTAGAGTCAGTAATATAGTTCACATCAATATGTGATTAACACTCAATGAGTTCTGGGTTTGATCATGTTATGCTTGTGAGAGAGGGTGTAGTCAATGGGTCTGTAACATTCAGATCCCTATGTACTTCGCAAAACTTTATGTCATATCGTAGATGCTGCTACCACGTTCCACTTGGAGCTATTCCAAACTGTTGCTCCATTATACGTATCCGGTATCTCCACTAAGAGTTATCCGGATAGGTGTTTAAGCTTGCATCGACGTAACTCTTTATGTCGAACTCTTTATCACCTCCATAACCGAGAAACATTTCCTTATTCCTCTAAGGATAATTTTGACCACTATCTAGTGATCCACTCCTGGATTACCTTTGTACCCTCTTGCCAGACATGTGGCAAGGCACACATCAGGTGCGGTACTTAGCATGGCATACCGTATAGAGCCTATGACAAAAGCATAGGGGACGACCTTCGTCCTTCCTCTTTCTTCTGCCGTGGTCAAGCTTTGAGTCTTACTCAACTTCACACCTTATAACTCAGGTAAGAATTCTTTCTTTAACTGACCTATTTTGAACTCCTTCAAAATCATGTCAAAGGTGTGTGTTCCTTTTGAAAGTATCATCAGGCGTCTTGATCCATCTCTATAGATCTTGATGCCCAATTATGTAAGCAACTTTATCCAGGTCTTCCTTTGAAAAACTCCTTTCAAACAACCCTTTACGCTTTCCAGAAATTCAACATCATTTCGGATCAACCATATGTCATTCACATATACTTATCAGAAATGTTGTAGTGCTCCCACTCACTTTATTGCAAATACAAGTTTCTAACAAACTTTGTATACCCAAAAACTTTGATCACTCCATCAAAGCATATATTCCGACTCCGAGATGCTTGCTCTAGTCCATAGAAGGATCGCTGGAGCTAGCATATCTTTTAGCATCCTTAGGATCGACAAAACCTTTCTGATTGTATCATATACAACCTTTCCTTACGAAAACTGGTAAGGAAACTTGTTTTGTCATCCATCTGCCAGATTTCATAAATGCAGCTAATGCTAACATGATTCCGACGGACTTAAGCATCGCTACGGGTGAGAAAATCTCATCGTAGTCAACTCCTTGAACTTGTGGAAAACTCTTCGCCATAAGTCGAGCTTCATAGACGGTGACATTACCGTCCACGTCCGTCTTAGTCTTAAAGATCCATTTGTCTCAATGGCTTGCCGATCATAGGGCAAGTCCACCAAAGTCCATACTTTGTTTTGATACATGGATCCTATCTCGGATTTATCGGCTTCTAACCATTTGTCGGAATATGGGCCCACCATCGCTTCTCCATAGTTCGTAGGTTCATCGTTGTCCAACAACATGACCTCTAAGACAGGATCACCGTACCACTCAGGAGTAGTACACATCCTTGTCGACCCACGAGGTTCGATAGCAACTTGATCTGGAGCTTCATGATCACTATCATTAGTATCCTCTTCAACTGTCGTAGGTTCCACAGAAACATCTTTCTGTGTTGCACTACTATCCGGTTGAAGTGAGGGTTTGACAACCTCATCAAGTTCTATCTTCCTCCCACTCAATTCTTTCGAGAGAAACTCCTTCTCGAGAAAGGACCCGTTCTTAGGGACAAACATTTTTGCCCTTGGATCTGAGATAGGAGGTATACCCAACTGTTACCTTTGGGTATCCTATGAAGATGTATTTGTCCGCTTTGGGTTCGAGCTTTTCCTGGCTGAAGCCATAAGCATCGCAGCCCCAAACATTCAAGAAAACGACAACTTTGGTTTCTTGCCAAACCATACGACGTCGTCTCAACAGACTTAGATGGTGCCCTATATAAAGTGAATGCAACTGTCTCTAATGCATAACCTCAAAATAATAGCGGTAGATTGGTAAGACACACCATAGATCGCACCATATCTCATAAGGTTCGATTACGATGTCCGGACACACCATTACGCTGTGGTGTTCCAGGGGACTTCAACTGCGAAACAATTCCACAATGTCTTAAGTGATTGCCAAACTCATAATTCAGATAATATCCCCTTGATCAGATCATAGGAACATGATCTTCTTGTTATGATGATTCTTAATCTTCACTCTGAAATTTTTGAACCTTTCAAACGTTTCAGACTTTTGCTTCATTAAGTAAATATACCATATCTACTCAAATCGTCAGTGAAGATGAGAAAATAACGATATCCACCACACGCCTTAATTCTCATTGGATCACATACATCAGCATGTATGATTTCCAATAAGTCACCTACCCGTTTCATTGTACCTGAAAACGAGATCTCAGTCATCCTGCCCATGAGGCATGGTTCGCATGTGTCAAGCGATTCAAAATCAAGTGACTCCAAACGTCCATCAGCATGGAGTTTCTTCATGCATTTTATGCCAAAATGACCTAAGCGGCAGTGCCACAAGAAAGTGGTACTATCATTATTAACTCTACATCTTTTGGCATTAATATTATCATTATGTGTATTACCATGATCGAGATTCAACGAACCATTGGGTGCATGACCATAAAGGTATTATTCATGTAAACAGAATAACCATTATTCTCTAACTTAAATGAATAACCGTATTGCGATGAACATGATCTAATCATTTTCATGCTCAACGTAGACACCTGATAACATTTATCTAGGTTCAACACTAATCTCGAAAATAGAGAAAGTGTGCGATGGTGATCTCATCAACCTTGGAAACACTTCCAACACACATCGTCACCTCGCCCTTAGCTAGTCTCCGTTCAGTCCGTAGCTTTTGCTTCAAGTCACTAATAATAGCAACTGAACCGGTATCCAATACCCAGGTGCTACAAGGAGTACTACTAAGGTACACATCAATAACACGTATATCAAATATACTTTGTTGAAGTTGCCAGCTATCATATCTACCATGTATTTGGGGTGGTTCCGCTACCATGTGACCGTTCCCCTTACAATAGAAGCACTTAGTCTCGAGGTTTGGGTTCAACCATGGGTTCCTTCATCAGAGCGACAACAGGTTTGCCATTCATGAAGTTTCCCTTCTAGCCCTTACCCTTTTGAAACCAGTGGTCTTGTTAAACCATCAACACTTGATGCTCCTTCTTGATCTCTACTTTTGCGGTACTAAGAACCGCTGATAGCACCGGGATTATCACCATCCTTTGCATGTCATAGTTCATCACGAAGTTCTAGTAGCTTGGTGATAGTGTCTAGAGAATTCCGTCAACCACTATCTCACCTGGAAGATTAACTCCCACTTGGTTCAAGTGATTTCAGCACCCAGACATTCTGAGCACATGCTCATTAGTTGAGCCATTCTCCTCCATCTTTTTTGGGAAAAGAACTTGTCAGAGGTCTCATACCTCTCAACACGGGCATGAGCCTGAAATCCCAATTTCAGCTCTTAGAACATCTCATATGTTCTATGGCGTTCAAAACGTCATTGGAATCCCGATTCTAAGCCGTAAAGTATGGTGCACTAAACTATCAAGTAGTCATCAGGACGTCTCTGTCAGGTGTTCACAACATCCACAGACAACGTTGTAGGGGTTTGCACATCGAGCGGTGCATCAAAGACGTAAGCTTTCTGTGCAGCAGTGAGGACACTCCTCGGACTACGGACCCAGTCCGCATCATTGCTTACAATATCTTTCAACTTAGTCTTTCTCTAGGATCGTATTAAACAGGGAGCTACAACGCAGTTATTGGTCTACTACATAATTTGCAAAGACAACTTAGACTATTGTTCATGACAAGTGAGTTTTAACTAATCAAATTACTTATAACTCCCACTCAAATTGACATCCCTCTGGTTATCCGAGCGTGACATGATCCAAATCCACCAACCCAAGTCCGATCATCACGTGAGATGAGGTGGTGTCAATGGTGAACATCTTCATGTTGATCATATCTACTATATGACTCATGCTCGACCTTTCGGTCTTCCGTGTTCCGAGGCCATGTCTGTACATGCTAGGCCCGTCAAGTCTAACCCGAGTGTTCTGCATGTGCAAAACTGCCTTGCACCCGTTGTATGCGAACGTAGAGTCTATCACACCCGATCATCACGTGGTGCTTCGAAACGACGAACCTTCGCAACGGCGCACACTCGGGGGGAACACAATTTTATCTTGAAATTTTAGTGAGGGATCATCTTATAATGCTACCGTCGTCCTAATCAAAATAAGATGCATAAAAGGATTAACATCACATGCAAATCATAAGTGACATGATATGGCCATCAACTCGTGCTTTTGATCTCCATCTCCAAAGCACCGGCATGATCTCCATCGTCACCGGCGTAACACCATGATCCCCATCATCATGATCTCCATCATCGTGTCGCCATCGGGGTTGTCGCGCGCCCACCATGCTCTTACTACTATTGCTACCGTTTAGCGATAAAGTAAAGCATTACATAGCGCTTAATGATTGACACGCAGGTCATACAAAAATTAAAGACAGCCCTATGGCTCCTGCCGGTTGCCGTATACATCGACATGCAAGTCGATATTAACTATTACAACATGATCATCTCATACATCAAATATATCTCATCATGTCATTGGCCATATCATATCACAAACATACCCTGCAAAAACAAGTTAGACGTCCTCTAATTTGTTGTTGCATGTTTTACGTGGCTGCTATGGGTATCTAGCAAGAACGCTTCTTACCTACGCAAAGCCACAACGGTGATATTTAAGTTGCTATTTAACCTTCTACAAGGACCGCCTTTGTCGAATCCGATTCAACTAAGGTGGGAGAGACAGACACCCGCTAGCCATCTTATGCAACAAAAGTCACATGTCTGTCGATGGAACCGGTCTCATGTACGAGGACATGTAAGGTTGGTCCGAGCCGCTTCATCCCACAATACCGCTGAATCAAGAAAAGACCAAGGAGGGAAGCAATCTAAACATCAACGCCCACAAACTCCTTTGTGTTCTACTCGTGATTGCATCTACGCAAAGACCTAGCTCTGATACCACTGTTGGGGAACGTTGCATGGGAAACAAAAATTTTCCTACGCTCACCAAGATCAATCTAGGAGATGCATCTACGAGGGAAGAGTCGGATCCACATACCCTTGTAGATCGCTAAGCGGAAGCGTTACAAGAACGCGGATGAAGGAGTCGTACTCGCTGCGATTCAGATCGCGGTTGATTCCGATCTAAGCGCCGAACAACGGCGCCTCCGCGTTCAACACACGTGCAGCCCGGTGATGTCTCCCATGCCTTGATCCAGCAAGGAGAGAGGGAGAGGTTGGGGAAGACTCCATCCAACAGCAGCACGACGGCGTGGTGGTGGTGGAGGAGCGCGGGACTCCAGCAGGGCTTCGCCAAGCGCTGCAAGAGACGAGGAGGGAGAGGGGTAGGGCTGCGCCAAGAGGGAGACGTTCTCGTGTGTCTAGCAGCCCCAAGACCTCACATATATATAGGGGGAAGGGGGGGCTGAGCCCCCTTTAGGGTTTCCCACCCCTAGGGGTGCGGCAGCCCCCAAAAACCCATCTAGGGTGCGGCCAAGGGGGGGGGGAGAGAGGGGGCGCCCTAGGGTGGGCCTTAAGGCCCATCTGGACCTAGGGTTTGCCCCCCTCCACTCTCCATGCGCCTAGGGACTTGGTGGGGGGGCGCACCAGCCCCCTTGGGGCTGGTCCCCTCCCACACCTAGCCCACGCAGCCTTCTGGGGCTGGTGGCCCCACCTGGTGGACCCCCGGGACCCTCCCGGTGGTCCCGGTACATTACCGATATCGCCCGAAACTTTTCCGGTGACCAAAACAGGACTTCCCATATATGAATATTTACCTCCGGACCATTCCGGAACTCCTCGTGACGTCCGGGATCTCATCCGGGACTCCGAACAACATTCGGTAACCGCGTACATACTTTCCCTATAACCCTAGCGTCATCGAACCTTAAGTGTGTAGACCCTACGGGCTCGGGAACCATGTAGACATGACCGAGACAACTCTCCGGCCAATAACCAACAGCGGGATCTGGATACCCATGTTGGCTCCCACATGTTCCACGATGATCTCATCGGATGAACCACGATGTCAAGGATTCAATCAATCCCGTATACGATTCCCTTTGTCTATCGGTATAGCACTTGCCCGAGATTCGATCGTCGGTATACCGATACCTTGCTCAATCTCGTTACCGGCAAGTCACTTTACTCGTTCCGTAACACATCATCCCGTGATCAACTCCTTGATCACATATTGTGCACATTATGATGATGTCCTACCGAGTGGGCCCAGAGATACCTCTCCGTCATACGGAGTGACAAATCCCAGTCTCGATTCGTGCCAACCCAACATACACTTTCGGAGATACCTGTAGTGCACCTTTATAGCCACCCAGTTACGTTGTGACGTTTGGTACACCCAAAGCATTCCTACGGTATCCGGGAGTTGCACAATCTCATGGTCTAAGGAAAGTATACTTGACATATAGAAAAGCTTTAGCATACGAACTACACGATCTGTGCTAGGCTTAGGATTGGGTCTTGTCCATCACATCATTCTCCTAATGATGTGATCCCGTTATCAACGACATCCAATGTCCATGGTTAGGAAACCGTAACCATCTATTGATCAACGAGCTAGTCGTCTAGAGGCTCACTAGGGACATGGTGTTTGTCTATGTATCCACACATGTATCTAAGTTTCCTATCAATACAATTCTAGCATGGATAATAAACGATTATCATGAACAAGGAAATATAATAATAACCAATTTATTATTGCCTCTAGGGCATATTTCCAACAGTAACATACCGATGACAAAAGGAACAACGTATGTTGTTATGCGGTTTGACCGATAAAGATCTTTGTAGAATATGTAGGAGCCAATATGAGCATCCAGGTTCCGCTATTGGTTATTGACCGGAGATGAGTCTCGGTCATGTCTACATAGTTCTCGAACCCGTAGGGTCCGCACGCTTAATGTTTGATGACGATCGGTATTATGAGTTTATGAGTTTTGATGTACCGAAGGTAGTTCGGAGTCCCGGATGAGATCACGGACATGACGAGGAGTCTCGAAATGTCCGATACATAAAGATTGATATATTGGACGACTATATTCGGACACCGGAAGTGTTCTGGAAAGTTTCGGAATTTACCGGAGTGCCGGGGGGGTTACCGGAACCCCCCGGGGGAATGATGGGCCCTGGTGGGCCATAGGGGAGAGAGAGGGCAGCAGCCAGGAGGTGACGCGCCCTCTCCCTAGGAGGAGTCCAAATGGGACTAGGGGAGGGGGGCGCAGCCCCTCTTTCCCTCTCCCTCTCCCTCTCTTTCCTTCCCCCCTTTCCTTCATTGGTGGACTCCTACTAGGAATAGGATTGCAATCCTATTCCTAATAGGATTTCTCCCTAGCCGCACCATAGGAGGGCCGGCCGGCCTCCCCCATTGCTCCTTTATATACGGGGGCAGGGGGGCACCCAAACACACATAAGTTGAATGGTTCTAGCCGTGTGCGGTGCCCCCCTCCACAGAAACACACCTCGGTCATACCGCCGCAGTGCTTAGGCGAAGCCCTGCGCCGGTGGATACATCATATCCGTCACCACGCCGTCATGCTGACGAAACTCTCCCGTGAAGCTCAACTGGATCAAGAGCTCGTGGGACGTCATCAAGCTGAACGTGTGCTGAACGCGGAGGTGCCGTACGTTCGGTGCTTGGTCGGTTGGATCGCGAAGAAGTTCGACTACATCAACCGCGTCACTTGACGCTTCCGCTTCCGGTCTACGAGGGTACGTAGACACACTCTCCCCTCTCGTTGCTATGCATCTGGTAGATAGATCTTGCGTGATCGTAGGAAAATTTTAAAATACTACGTTCCCCAACATATACCTAGTCCAATCTTGTTACCAGCAAGTCTCTTTACTCATTCCGTAATACATCATCCCGTGACTAACTCATTCGTCATTTGCTTGCAAGGCTTATTATGATGTGCATTACGAAAAGGGCCCAGAGATACCTCTCCGATACTCGGAGTGACAAATCCTAATCCCGATTCACACCAACCCAACAAAACACCTTCGGAGATACCTGTAGAACATCTTTACAATCACCCAGTTACGTTGTGACGTTTTATAGCACACAAGGTATTTCCCCGGTGTGTGGGAGTTGCATGATCTCATAGTCAAAGGAATATATATTTGACATACATGAAAGTAATAGCAAAAAACTGTACGATCAAATGCTAAGCTAATTGATGGGTCTTGTCTGTCACATTATTCTCATAATGATGTGAGCCCGTTATCAAATGACAACTCATGTCCATGGTTATGAAATCTTAACCATCTTTGATTAACGAGCTAGTCAAGTAGAGGCTTACTAGGGACACGGTATTTGTTTATGTATTCACACATGTATTTAGGTTTCCGGTCAATATAATTCTAGCATGAATATTTATCATGAATAAGGAAATATAAAATAATAACAACTTTATTATTGCCTCTAGGGCATATTTCCATCACTTCGTCCTCTTCCGGTCCCTCTCCATCCTTTCCTTTTGCGCATCCAACATGAGCTTGTACCTCTCCTCCTTGTTCTCCCTTGCCGAGAAAATGCCCGTCCATGTGGACAACATTTTTCTAGCCGTAACGTCATGGGAGGCACGTGCCTTTCCCCCCTTGTTTCCCATGACTTGGCGGTTATCCTTTGGCACGGTGGATTTTCCATTCGTCACGACTACATCATTCTCTTCATCGTACAACCAAATTAATTGGTTGGAGCTTGAGCCATCATTCCTCATCTTACCGGATTTGAACTCAGCCACAACCAAGTTCCACTTAGGCTTGCCATTCATTATGTTCCAACAATGGCTAAAAGCAAACGACTTCTTCTCCACCTCGTGATACTAAAGTGGCCGCCACCGACGTCTAGCAAACACCATATGTATGAGCACGAGAATGGAAACACAAAAGGCATGCAAATGACGAAAAGATGAAACAATTGAGCTTACTTGAGTTGCCACTCCCATCCCACTTTTGAAGTCTTTGGTTACTTGTGAGTAGTGGCCGACGTACTTGCTCACTTTTCCTTGAATGACCCCCAACGATGTTGGAGAGATGCCACATTGTGTGTGGTCACGATAGGATGCGGCACCACATACTCTTTTTGTTCGTAATACTCCTTCCCAATCTTCGCCCAATATGTGTCCCCCTTTTGCTTAGTGCCACATATTCAATCCATCATTGTGGACAATGAAGCATTGACCAACAAGATGTCCTCGAATCTAGAGAAAGTCAGACCTCTTGCCTTTGGTGTCTTGCTCTTCTTTTTCTTCTTGCTCAGATTGGGATCGAATTTTGTCCCAACTTCAAATGTGGTGGTGGCCTCCAATTCATACTCCATTTGGGCCGGATCTACATTGTCATTGATCATGTTCGACAAGAATGCCTCCTACATAATTATGGATTGCAAGAATTGATCATGTGCAAAATAAACTAGTGATCTATGAAAATATCTCATCGAACAAGAGCAAAGAAAATGCACCGACTCTTGTTTGGTCATTCGGTCGGACATGTCCACGGAAGCCCGGCCACTGCCGGTGCTCGTGCTCATTCGCGCCCGAACGAGCTGCGGCGAGTTACATACGTCCACCGTCGGCATCTGTGTGGGCGGAAAGCTCTCCAGAATGGCCCAGCTGGCCGTCAAATCCTAATCTGTCCCTATCCCAACGGGGTCGGACGACGCAATCCGCATCGGCGCTCGGATGGAAGGGGTGCACCATGTTCGAACCTCCCCGCGACACCGCCGCCGCCTCCCTCTCTTGTTGTCGGCGTCGCCTCAACTTTCGGGCGACGTTCTCCGCCTTGCAAGTTGATGTCTACTACACAACCTTCTTCTTGTAGACGTTGTTGGGCCTCAAAGTGCAAAGGTTTGTAGGACAGTAGCAAATTTCCCTCAAGTGGATGACCTAAGGTTTATCAATCCGTGGGAGGTGTAGGATGAAGATGGTCTCTCTCAAACAACCCTAATACCGAATAACAAAGAGTCTCTTGTGTCCCCAACACACCCAATACAATGGTAAATTGTATAGGTGCACTAGTTCGGCGAAGCGATGGTGATACAAGTGCAATGTGGATGGTAGATATAGGTTTGTATAATAAGAAAATATAAAAACAACAAGGTAGCAAGTGGTAAACGTGAGCATAAACGGTGTTGCAATGGTAGGAAACAAGGCCTAGGGTTCATACATTCACTAGTGCAAGTTCTCTCAACAATGATAACACAACTGGATCATATAACTATCCCTCAACATGCAACAAAGAGTCACTCCAAAGTAACTAATAGCGGAGAACAAACGAAGAGATTATGGTAGGGTACGAAACCACCTCAAAGTTATCCTTTCTGATCGATCTATTCAAGAGTCCGTAGTAAAACAACACAAAGTTATTCTTTCCTTTCAATCTATCATTGAGTTCGTACTAGAATAACAGCTTAAGACACAAATCAACCAAAACCCTAATGTCACCTAGATACTCCATTGTCACCTCAAGTATCTGTGGGCATGATTATACGATATGCATCACACAATCTCAGATTCATCTATTCAACCAACACAAAGAACTTCAAAGAGTGCCCCAAAGTTTCTACCGGAGAGTCAAGACAAAAACGTGTGCCAACCCCTATGCATAGATTCCCAAGGTCACGGAACCCGCAAGTTGATCACCAAAACATACATCAAGTGAATCAATAGGATACCCCATTGTCACCACAGGTATCCCACGCAAAACATACATCAAGTGTTCTCAAATCCTTAAAGACTCAATCCAATAAGATAACTTCAAAGGGAAAACTCAATTCATCACAAGAGAGTAGAGGGGGAGAAACATCATAAGATCCAACTATAATAGCAAAGCTCGCGATACATCAAGATCGTGCCACCTCAAGAACACGAGAGAGAGAGAGATCAAACACATAGCTACTAGTACATACACTCAGCCCCGAGGTTGGACTACTCCCTCCTCGTCATGGAGAACGCCGGGATGATGAAGATGGCCACCGGTAAGGGTTCCCCCCTCCGACAGGGTGCCGGAACGGGGTCTAGATTGGTTTTTGGTGGCAACATAGGCTTTCGACGATGGAACTCCCGATCTAGGTTATTTGCCGGAGGTTCCAGTATATATAGGAGGTGTTGGAGTCGGGGCCAAGCAAAGGGGGTCTACGGGCTGTCCACGAGGCAGGGGGCGCACCCAGTAGGGGGGGGGGGGGGCGCCCCCACCCTCGTGGGCAGCCCGTGGGTCTTCTCGTCCCCCTCCGGCACTTCGTGGGCTTCTTCTTGTCCAAAAATCACCTTCGTTGAATTTCAGGTCAATTGGGCTCCGTTTGTTATCCCTTTTCTGCGAAACCCTAAAACAGGAGAAAATTGAAACTGGCACTGGGCTCTGGGTTAATAGGTTAGTCCCAAAAATCATATAAAAGTGCATATAAAGGCCCATAAAACATCCTAGAAGGATAATATAATAGCATGGAACAATAAAAAATTATAGATATGTTGGAGACGTATCAAGCATCCCCAAGCTTAATTCCTGCTCGTCCTCGAGTAGGTAAATGATAAAAACAGAATTTTTGATGTGGAATGCTACCTAACATAATTTTCAATGTAGTTCTCTTTATGGTGGCATGAATGCTCAGATCTAAAAGATTCAAGACAAAAGTCTATATTGACATAAGAAATAATAATACTTCAAGCATACTAACAAAGCAAGCATGTATTCTCAAAATACTATGGCTAAAGAAAGTTATCCCTACAAAATCATATAGTCTAGCTATGCTACCTCTTCATCACACAAAATATTCATATCATGCATGTTGGGGAACGTAGTTTTTCAAAAAAATTCCTACGATCACGCAAGATCTATCTACTAGAAGCATAGCAACGAGAGGGGAGAGTGTGTCTACGTACCCTCGTGGACCGAAAGCGGAAGCGTCTAGTGACGCGGTTGATGTAGTCGAACGTCTTCGCGATCTAACCGATCAAGCACTGAACGTACGGCACCTCCGCGTTCAGCACACGTTCAGTTTGATGACGTCTGATACGTCCAAAATGCATCACTATTTTGTATCATAATTTATCCTTATTCATTGATATATTTCACGTTATGATGATGTTCTTATGTTGTTTTGGTCTATTTTACACAGTTTGTAAACTTTCCGATGCCGAAGCAGCAGACGCAGGATTCAGCAGTAAAAAGTGGACGCTGAGTTGCTGAAGAAGAATACCTCGAAATTTCCTGAAAATTGACGGGAGATATTTTTCAGACGGATCACGAAGGCACGCGAAAGGGCAACCAGAGGGGGGCCACAGGGTGCCCAGGCGCCCTGGGGGCGCGCCCCACTGGCCGTGCCGGGGGGGGGGGGGGCGCCTGGAGCCCCTGGACCACCTCTGGCCGCCCCCTTTTGCATATATGCTCTCTGTTATCCAAAAACCCTAGGGACGGGAGTTTTTACGGAGTTCCGCCGCCGCTCCGTGGCGGAAACCTACAGAGAAGAAAAAGCCATCTCCGGTGGGCAGATTCCGCCGGGGAGATCACCTCCCAGAAGGGGAGATCGTCGCCATCGTCATCACCATCGTCACGGGCATCATCGAGATCATCATCAACATCATCCCCAACACCAGCACCATCTCCATCTTCATCCAAATCTCATCTTACAATCGCAACTTGTGTTGTAACGCGTACTACCTATCCTCTCTACTCCATCGGTGTTGATTACTACTTTGTGGTGAATACTATTGAGTTTTGTTGGAGAAATATTATTATGTCCAGATTGTTTATCACCTATTTATACCCACTGATCATGATCTCTTTTATGTCTCGTGAGTAGTTACCTTAGTTCTTGAGGACATGGGGAAAGTCTTGTTGTTAGTAGTCATATGCTGTTGAAGTAATATGTGTTGTTTGATACTTAAGTTGTGTTGTCATTCTACTAGTGGTGTTGTGTGAGTCGAACACTCAACACTTCGCCTTATCAAGGACCTAGGAGAATACATTGTGTACAAAGAATGCTTATGGTGGGTTGCCGGAGTGACAGAAACCTGAACCCCAGTTCGCACGCTTTTGCATAAGGGAATAATGGATCCTCGATCGTATTGCTATGGTTAGGCTTTTGCCTTAAATTCTATCTTGTATTTGTGGATGCTTGCAAGGTGTTTAATCACAAGAGTGCACTCATCTTAGTCTAGAGAGTGCACTAGCATAGATCCACTCACTCAACACTTATCAACACATAACATAGTATCGATACGGAATATGGCGAAAGCACATGACTACCTCTCCCGTGTGTCCTCAGGAACACTTTAGTCTTTATAAGTTCAGTTGTTAGGCCTCTCCTTTGCTAAGAAAGGATTGGGCCACTTGTTACTCTCAGTGCCTTTTACATTGCTTGCTTTTACTTTCCTGTTGCTTATATCGAGAAAACCCCTAAAAAGTTATCTTTCAGTGCTTGCAGTAATTTCTTGCTCAGAATCGCTTATCAATACCTTCTGCTCCTCATTGGGTTCGACACTCTTACTTATCGAAAACGCTGTAATAGATCCCTTACGGTTGTGGTTCATCAAGTACCGTTTTCTGGCGCCGTTGCCGGGGAGCGTAGCGCTATTGGTAAAGTGAAACTGGTAAGGAAGTTTTTACAATTCTGTTTTTATTTTTGTTATTGCTGCTCTTTATCCTTATGGACAACCCTGTTATTGGATCGTTGCTTACGGGAAGATGCCCCACACCTGTGGTGGTTGATCCTCCCCCTACTGAAATTGTGCCCTATAAAATACCAGCCGGTATTATCGACTATGTTTTGGCTAATCGTTATGCAGGAGACAGACATCCCGGTGAACACTTGCTATATCTGTCACAACTATGTTCATTATTTAAGCTTGCAGGTGTATCGAGGGAGTTTGTCATGAGGAAATTGTTTGCCGTATCACTTATAGATAAAGCTTCGGATTGGTATAGGCTTCTCGATAACTCACACTTACTTGAATGGCAGGAGCTTATGTCTCTCTTTTATACTAAGTTTTATCCTCTTCATGAAATTCATCGAGACAGGAACTATATCTATAATTTTAGGCCTCGTGACGGAGAAAGCATTGCTCAAGCTTGGGGGAGATTGAAGTCCCTAATGCTCAAATGCCCTATTCATAAGCTTCCCAAGGAAATTATACTTACAAATTTTTATGCCAGGCTTTCTCGTCAGGATAAGGAGATGCTGGATGCCTCCTCTAGTGGGGTATTTCAGACGAAGAGTGTTGAAGAACGTTGGGATCTTATTGAAAGGATCCAGAGGAATACCGAAGATTGGGAAATTGATAAAGGTATTGAACCCGCTATAAATTATGAACATGATTATATTGAGAGTTATGTGAAAACTGATTACTTCAATACTTTTTGCTCTAAGATTGGTCTTGATTCCCATCTAGTGATTGATTTCTGTAAGAATTTTGCCTCTCACGTTGATTCTTCTAAAAAGAAGAGAGACCAGCACCCTGAACCTTTTAAAGAGCCACCTATTGATATTTATGTTGCTGACCCTATTTTGCCTACAGTTATATATGAAAAGCCTCCTTTTCCCGCAAGGATGAGGGAGCACTCTTTTGTGACAAGCATAATAAATAAAAGTGAGAGAAGAGTTGATGAGCCTGAGGACCAGATCAAGGTCGATCCTCAAGTTGCATTGATTAAAGACCTTGCTACTAATGATGTTTTGGATTCCAATATAAATTTTTGTGCTGTTTCCACTAACCTCGTCACAGCCAAGAATAAAGGCCCAATTTCAGGTACTCCAGTGATATCTATTAAAATAGGAGATCACAATTATTATGGGCTATGCGATTAGGGATCGAGTGCAAGTGCTATCCCCTATTCACTTTATGAAGAGATCATCGGTGAGATTTCCCCTTGTGAACTTGAAGAAGTTGATGTTATCATTCATCTTGCAAACAGAACAACTATCTCTCCTATTGGAATTGTGAGAGACGTTGAAGTCCTATGTGGAAAGGTAAAATACCCTACCGACTTTCTAGTACTTGGTTCAGAGAGGGACAATTTTTGTCCAATTATTTTTGGTAGACCTTTTCTTAGAACTTGTGGAGCTATAATAGATTGCAAGAAAGGTAAAGTTTCTGTTGAATTCGATGGTGAGGCATATGAATTTAATTTTTCTAAGTTCTCTAAGCAGCCTTGTTGTACTGACTTACCTAGTGATGATAAAATTATTGAAAGTATTGCCTCTATTGCTATTCCCCCTAATGATCCTTTGCAGCAATACATGGAGGACCACGAGAATGATTTGCATATGCAGGAAATAAATGAACTAGATGAAATATTCTTGAGGCAGCCTGCTATCCTGAAGCACAACCTTCCGGTTGAACCTTTGGGAATTCTATCAAAATCGAAAGAAGACCCGGTGCTCGATCTTAAACCTCTTCCCGATACGCTCAAGTATGCTTATTTAGATGAAAAGAAAGTATATCCTGTTATTATCAATTCTAACCTTTCAGGATATGAAGAAGAGCGATTATTGGAAGTACTTCGTAAACACCAAGGCGCAATTGGCTATACCCTTGATGACCTTAAGGGGATTAGTCCATCTATCTGTCAACATACTATCAACCTTGAGCCTGATGCTAAACCAGTTGTTGATCATCAACGACGATTGAACCCGAAGATGATGGATGTCGTGAGAACTGAGATTCTCAAGCTTCTAGCCGCAGGTATTATTTACCCTATAGCTGATAGTAAGTGGGTAAGTCCGGTACATTGTGTTCCTAAGAAAGGAGGTACAACTGTGGTTCCTAATGATAAAAATGAACTAATACCTCAGAGAATTATTATTGGATATAGAATGTGTATTGATTACAGGAAGTTGAACAAGGCAACCAGGAAGGATCACTACCCGTTGCCGTTCATCGACCAAATGCTTGAAAGGTTATCTGAAAATACCCACTTTTGTTACCTCGATGGTTATTCTGGCTTCTCTCAAATTCATGTTAACACTGCCGATCAAGAGAAGACCACTTTTACTTGTCCCTTTGGTACTTATGCTTACAGACGTATGCCTTTTGGTTTATGTAATGCCCCTGCTACTTTTCAAAGGTGTATGTCTGCTATCTTTCATGGTTTCTGCGGGGATATTATGGAAGTCTTCATGGACGATTTCTCCGTCTATGGAACTTCTTTTGACCATTGTCTTCACAACCTTAATAAAGTTTTGCAGAGATGCGAGGAGACAAATTTGGTACTCAACTGGGAGAAGTGCCACTTCATGGTTAACGAAGGAATTGTTCTTGGTCACAAGATTTCCGAAAGGGGAATTGAAGTGGACAAAGCCAAGATCGAAGCTATTGAGAGGATGCCCTATCCAAGGGACATCAAAGGTATTCGCAGTTTTCTCGGTCATGCAGGTTTTTATAGAAGATTTATTAAGGACTTTTCTAAAACCTCAAGACCCCTCACTAATCTTCTCCAGAAGGACGTTCCTTTTGTATTTGATGAAAATTGTAAGGAAGCTTTTGAAGTCCTTAAGAAAGCTTTAATAACCGCTCCTATAGTACAACCACCTGACTGGAATTTACCTTTTGAGATTATGTGTGATGCAAGTGATTTTGCTGTTGGAGCTGTTTTAGGACAAAGAGTTGATAAGAAATTAAATGTTATACATTATGCTAGCAAAACCCTTGATAGTGCTCAAAGGAATTATGCTACTACTGAGAAGGAATTCTTAGCTGTAGTATTTGCTTGTGATAAGTTTAGGCAGTATATTGTTGATTCCAAAGTTATTATTCATACTGATCATGCTGCCATTAAGTACCTTATGACAAAGAAGGATGCCAAGCCAAGGCTTATCAGATGGGTACTCCTTCTTCAAGAATTTGATTTGCAGATTGTTGATAGGAAAGGAGAAGACAATCCGGTGGCGGACAATCTTTCAAGGATGGAAGATATACCGCACGACCCCATCCCAGTTAACGATAGTTTTCCAGACGAGCAACTTGCCGTTGTAAAAGTACAATCTCTTTCCGATCCTTGGTATGCAGATTATGCTAATTTTATTGTTGCAAAGTATTTGCCTCCATGTTTAACACTTCAACAAAGGAAGAAGTTCTTTCATGATTTGAGGCACTACTTTTGGGATGACCCGCATCTTTTCAAAGAAGGTCCCGACGGGATCGTGAGAAGATGCATACCGGAACATGAGCAGAAGGACATTCTCAGATGGTGTCACGATAGTCCCTATGGAGGACATCATGCCGGTGAGAGGACTGCACATAAGGTTCTTCAATCAGGTTTTTATTGGCCTACTCTCTTTAAGGATGCTAGAAATTATGTTTTAGCCTATGATAAATGTCAGAGAGTTGGTAATATTAGCAGAAGGAATGAGATGCCTATGAATTACTCACTAGTGATTGAACCTTTTGATTGTTGGGGTTTTGATTTTATGGGTCCTTTTCCTTCTTCGCACAAGTACACTCACTTTTTAGTAGCTGTTGATTATGTGACCAAGTGGGTTGAAGCAATCCCTACTGAAAGTGCTGATCACAAGACATCTTTGAAAATGCTTAAAGATGTAATTTTTCCTAGGTTTGGTGTACCAAGGTATCTCATGACTGATGGGGGATCACACTTCACGCACGGAGCTTTTAGAAAAGCTTTGGCTAAATACGATGTTAATCATAGAATTGCTTCACCATATCATCCTCAAACTAGTGGGCAAGTTGAGCTCACCAATAGAGAGATTAAGTTGATCTTGCAGAAGACAGTAAACAGAAATAGAAAGGACTGGTCAAATAAGTTAGGAGATGCTCTGTGGGCATATAGAACTGCTTACAAAAACCCCATGGGCATGTCCCCCTATAAGATGGTGTATGGCAAGGCTTGCCATTTGCCATTAGAGTTAGAGCACAAAGCTTTCTGGGCTGTTAGAGAGCTTAATGCTGACCCAAAATTAGCTGGTGAGAAGCGTCTCATGAACTTGACTTCTCTAGATGAATGGAGAAGTGAAGCTTACGAGAGCGCTAAAATGTTCAAGGAAAAGGTAAAAAGGTGGCATGATAGGAAGATTCTGAAACGTGAATTTAATGTTGGTGATAAAGTTTTGTTGTTTAGATCCCGTTTCAGGTTTTCTCCAGGTAAACTACTTTCCAGGTGGGAAGGACCATTTCATATTGAAGAAGTTTATCGGTCTGGTGCAATTAATATTAATAATTTTGAAGGCACCAAACCTCAAGTTGTGAATGGGCGAAGACTTAAACATTACATAGCAGGAGACCCTGTCAATGTTGATGTGAATATAATATACACAACAACCCACGAAGAACATGTTGCAGCCCTGTTTCAGACGCCAGCAGAAGCAGAATAAAGAAAAGGTATGTAGTATGGTAAGGAAACATCGCGAACCACCATAAAAGTTCCGTATTACGAGTTTTTGCAAAATTAGTAAAATTATGAGCCTAAGTGGAGCCGGAGACGACCTCCAGGGGGTCCAGGCGCCCCCTGGCGCGCCCCACCTCCTGGCCGCGCCGGGAGGTCGCCTGGACACCCGGGAGTCCGTCTCCGACCCCGCTTTGGTCCGTTACCTTCCTTTCTGTGCATAAATTTTTCCTATATATTTTCCCGGATTGTTCCGGCAACATATCTTGCGATTTCGCGTGCTTTCTTTTCGATCTGTTTCTGCCAGGGAATCTTTCAGCTGAATTTAGGTGCCATGGCTTCTCCAAGTTCCCCCAAGGACAAGTTCGTTGTCAACGTCATCAACCCTTACCTCGCTCAGGTAAAGAAGCACCCTCAGGTTGTTCAGATGGAGGACGGTGTCCTTCGTCAAGAAGATCTAAAGGGACCTATCAAGGAGGGGAGCATCCAGGCCAGGCTAGAAGAAGTGGAGCAAGAAGTCTTCGAGTACAAGAAGATGATCAAGCGTGGTGTTGAAGCTAACTTTGACATCATCAACGAGCTGAAGAACTACTTCCTGAAGGAGATGAAGGAGATGTGGAAAAGCATCACCGCGTCTGAAGAAAGAATTATAGAGCTCCAAGGGCAAATTAATGATCTACATAACCAGAACTGTGAGTATGAACTAAGGTTTATGCGCATGAGTATGGGTGCTGCCTGCAGGATTCAGGAGACAAGCTTCTCATATGAGACTGGAGAACCCCTTCCATGGAAGCGTTTCACCGAGGACTACGTGATCAACGCCAACAAGGATGAGGAGTGAAATCTCCTGGGGTAACGGCATTCCCTTGGCTTGTTCCAAGCTTGGGGGAGTGCCCGGTATCTTTATCTTTACCTTTTATCTTTTAGAGTCAAGTAGAGTTGTATCATGTCTAGGGGGGGGGGTTATTATATGAGATAGGTGTGTGCATTGAGGTCTATCACTCCTTCGGTGAAGAGTTGTATCCGTGAGTGTGGAGTCGTCTATGATGGAATATTAATGAGAAGTTTATCGGTTCCTTTTGCTACACTCGGTATTCTCTTCACGCAATCGACCTTATATGATGATTCTTATGGGGAGTATTGACCTTATGTCAGGTATGGCTGTGAAAACTTTATTTAATCTTGGCAAACATAGCTTTGGTCATAACAACAAGCATGATTTTCTTAAAGTATCAACATAGCCAAAACCTTATGTTATTATGCTTAAAGTGTTATGCTGACAAGGAAGACAACTTGATGTGTTATGCTTATTTTAATGTTCATGCTTTATATTGCTTTGCATCTTAGTCATCATCAATTGTCTGTTCTTCTGTTCGCACACGAACACGTCACCGTGTGCCCTCGACGCCGGGGGTGATGCACCGCAGCTCACGTCGAAGGAGACCCGCCGGAAGCGCGGTACGCAAGACAATCCGGCGGGCGCTTTTGTAGACCCGAAGCCCCGCTTGCCCGGGAGGGACCCCGTCAGGGCTCGCGGCGGCTATGGGCTGCCCTAGGTCGACCTGATCGCCCCTAGGGCCTCGAGGTTTGCCGTCCTGCAACAAGAAGAACAGACGAAGAACGAGGAAGAAGAAGAACTAGGGTTAAGGAGAAAAGGTAAAAGATAAAAAGTGATAGATGAATTGATCGATTGTGTGTTGTTCAATCGGCCGTCACCCCTTAGGTATATAAGAGGCGGATGGACTTGCCGTGCAAGGAAAAGGCTTGGATTCACGTCCAAAACCCTAGCCAAATTCGGATTGGTTTTATCCGAACTTTCCAAAACTGTTCGGTTTAAACTGGCTGTACCTTGCGGGTAATTCTTGAGGTGGTAAACGACCTCGGATGGAAAAGAGCCCAAAAACAATCTTGACCGTTTCGACGATACGAACAACTTTCATGTTGAACGTTTTTCGATTTGAAGCCATCTTCTAGGCCAAAACGATCACGCAATACAGGCTGTTATTCGCGCTACCCATCAGACACGTGGCTGGTGGGGCGCGCCACTTATGGCTCTGTGACAGGGCTGTGTTCAGATGGCTGTAACTTTTGCATACGAACTCGGATTGGGACGATTTTTATATAAAAATCGACCATTTCGACGAGACGCACAACTTTCATGTTGAAACTTTTTCCATTTGAAGTCATCTTAATTGAGTTTCAGGCCATTCTTTAATCTGGTATCATCATGAGCATCTCTGAACTTGTCATAACTTTTGCATCCGGACTCCGTTTTAGACCACTTTCATATCCATCTTGATCTTCTCAAAGAAAGCCATCTCATGGTGACTTTCAATCATAAGTTTGAAGTAATCTTGACATAGATTAAAGCAACTTTTACGATTGTGCCACTTTTGAGCGTCAACACATGCCCCCCTGTTTTTCGGCAAAGCAAGCGTGCCAAAAAATAATTTGTACCATGTTGGTTCTAAGGACGATGTCAACACCCCATCGGCCATTTATATGCTTAGGACGATAATTATATATCAGCCATTATTGTTCTTGAACCCTTGATGCAAACTTGGGTGAAACCTTCTCAACTTCGTTAACAATCCGATGATAAAGTTCCATAGATATGTATCTCAAGATCATCCTCCGGACCATATTGTTCCCCCTTTTGCTAGGATTTTGTAGATAATCAATAAACTCTCTCCAATCCTTAGTATCACCTGCATCAAAATTCATTAGTGGCCGAAGCTGTGAACTTCGGTTCGGCCTTACCTATGTTGACGAGACGAAGCATCGGCTATTGAGAGAAATGCAATACACCATGATTAACGTAGTAGCCGGATACTTGCTGTGCCAGCTCTTTTGAATTGTCATGTCTAAATATAAGAACAATTTTAAAGCAACCCAAGGTAAATTTTGCATCTAGACATATCTCAAGATAAACTATAAGTGATTCGTCAAAACATTGATAACCCTTGAATATTTGTTGCACTACTCATAACGAATCACCGAAAGCCTCAAGATGTATATCACCTTGTCTCGCTCTCCATTCGAACTAAGGACGATGCTAGAATACTACACCGGCCATGCATTGACATATTCTTAGGACGATAGATAAATATCGGCCATTACCATGTAAACTTCATTCAAAGCACATATAGCCGAAATAAACAAATGAAATGACAAATCAAGTATTTCGGCCCTTTGGATCAGCAACAAACTTGTAGCTAATCAAATGTATAGTGACTTGGTAATACCCTTTCATGATGTAAGAAATTATATGGCATCCATGGATTAAAATAAGCCCATTGAGGTTTACCAATCATACCTGATGACGAATTCCATGACATGGGCGTTAATGGCATAGTTGAAGAATATGGATAATGTGTAGACCGAAGATGCTGAAACCTTCGGCTTCGTCCTTCATAGTTTTCACTCTTTTCCTTCTTCACCTTTGCCGCACTTCTTGTAATGGAAGCTTGCACATAATTCTTATTTTGATCACTTCCTTTGGGAACCCATGCCATGTTTCTTTCTTCAAGTTCTTGTGCACTAAGTTTTTGTAATTTCTTCTTTTGCCAATATGATAAGTCGAGTGGGCACCCCGGCTGCGATTTTGTCTTGGCCAATGGCAATCCTTTTTTGGCCTTGTGCACTCTCAACTTCTTTTCTTCAGATTTGGCACTTTGACTGTCAATAATTGGTTGCTTCATGTCATTGCCTTTAGTAGCCAATGTCAACAATTTAATTGGCTCTTTTTCATTTGAGATCAAATCTGAAGTTGCACTCTTACGACCATCTCGTTTAACACGGTAAACTTGCTTGACCACCTTTTTCTTCTCCCTTGAGCTCCGGACCGATTCCTTATGATCGAAACGGTCTTTAACATGTGATTGTTCAAATGTTGATCTTCTCGGAGCTGCATAATATTGGTGAGATGGTCTAAAATAAGATGGAGAATGCGCCCTTGTATCATACCTGTCCCATGATGGATATGGATCTACTTGAGCATAGGGAGGCATCCACGGCATTGGCATTGGCGGCCCAAAATAAGGATATGAATATGTTGCATAAAAATTGTCACTTTGCCAATACCGATCCTCATACTTGCGCCTTGGGGGTGATCTTGGTTTCTTTGCATGATTTGGCCGATAAGCATTCTTCTCTTCACTCTTCTTTTGATATTTATCCAATAGTTCAGCGAAGGTGATTTTTGATCTCTTACACTTGCGCTTATTCCGGCCTTTGTTTTCTTTTGGTTTGCTTTCATCAATCATTGGATTTGTTTGCTGCCCCCCAGTCCTTGGCGTCTTCATTGTAGCTTCGATGGAACTCTCGCCCTCAAGATTATGCTCGTTATGCTCTTCAACAACGTCTTTACTTGAAAGCTTGATCCCATCACCTGCAGCTTTTACATTCTCTTTAAATGGATCGGCTTGAAGCAGCCGATGCAAAAACTTTTTGCCATCGGGACCAATCGGAATAGACTGGTCATCTCTTGGTGCTTCAACAAACTTCAATCGTCCTTTTTCAATGGCCGATTTAACTATTTGACGAAACATGTTGCAATCCTCAAAATTATGCTTGGATGAATCATGCAACTTACAATACATTCGTCCTTGGATTGATGGCTTAACATGGTGATCAAGAATTGTAATATAATTATTTTTCAGCAACAAGTCAAATATTTGATCACACATACTTGAATTGAAGGTATACTTCTTGTTTTCTAGCCGATCTTGCTGTTTGAACGGCTTTGTAGATAAGCAAACGAATGGTTCAGATTTGTAATCTGCCCATTCGGCTATGCATTGTGTTTTCCACTCTATCTCCGATGTCTTTGGATAAGATATTATATTAGCATCAGTTTTCTCAATAGAATTTAACCTTGGCTTTAAATTTCTGAAACGAAGATATTTAGAACATACATGTCTCAGTTGAGACCAAGTGCAAGCCAAGTACGAAATAAGCAAAGCTACCCAACTAGATATGAACTTTACATAAAGCAACGGGGAAAGCTTTGGTTGTAACAATAAGTCAATATCGGTCTTTATTAATGGCATAATGGGTTGACCAATATGTTCTATAAAAATTTTATTGCTAACAAGTAAATTACCCTTCTTCATTGGTCTTTCAAAATTACTTAAGATGATTTTTCTAATAGATGCATCAACAATATAGTTTTGACCAAATCTGAAAATAGGTAAATTACTCTCTATGCATACCTCTTCAAATATGTTGGGAGAACATGATGGTGATGTCACTTGAAGAACATCTTGCTCCGTATTTGGATGGCTCCCCAACACCCTTTCATCATCTTTTTCTTGATTATGTGCATCATTGCTTTGAATATCCATGTCAGCCGAACTTTGTTCGGCTACTTGTTCTTGTCCTTGAGGCTTGTCAATTTCTATGGCACGGAACTCATAGGGCAGGAAGTAGGTTCCATTGACTTCGGAAAAATCAAGTATGACTGTTTTGCTATGCTTTCCATGCCCTTTCTCAATAATGTTTGCCTCTTTGGTTTTGATGGACTCAGAATATATACTGCTTGATTCGGCTTTTCGAATAACCGAATTTTCTTTGTTACCTGAATCAACAACTTTATCTTTTTGAATTTGCAAGGCTTCTCGCTCTCGTCTAATTTTAGCCCACATCTCAGCTTGGCGAGCTTTAAACTTTTTCATCTCAATTTCCATCCACTCGTCATGAGATTGCCCCCCAATACTTTGAGACTCTTTCGGCAATGAGGTGCCGAAACTTTGCGATTGTTTAGGTGGTATACTGGATGGTACAGCACTGGGCAACTGCATCATTTGCACAACTCTAGCTTTTACAGCAGCAAAATCATGAGGCTTCCCGCCTTCTATTAGTTCTTGGCGAATAGAGTTGCACAAATCCCAAGAGAATGTAAGCTTGTTCTCAATTACCCAGTCTGGATATGGTTGCCCCTCAATGCTTTTAGACTCTTTCGGCAATGAGATGTTGCCGAAATTCTGTAATTGTGTAGGGGGGACATGATATGCCACGGTAGTAGGTGAAGGCATTTGTGCTCCTGCAGAAGTTTCACTTATTCGGCCATGACCATTAAGGTGCGGAGCCGAATTATGGACATCAACAGTTGCGCATGGTGCCAAAAAACTAGTAGCATGAGGTGTAGCATATGATGTTTGAGGGTAATTGGCCGAATAACTAGTAGTAGCATGGCCAATTCCCCTATCCACCAGCATGTTTGGATTAACATGTTGCAAATTAGTTGCCGATGAATAAAAAGATGAAACACTATGTTGCATGCCATTGAAAGATCCTACATGAGGTGTTTCAACTTGATTAACCGGACTCATCATGTTGTTCATCGGCATATGGATTTGTGGGGTTGCCGATGCATGGGAGTTGGAATACATATGTTGCATGTTGCTAAAATTATATGAAGTAGAATCATGGAGATTTTGTTGCATCGGCCCTTGCACATAATTAAATGCATGATTGATAAAGCTAGGGCTAGCCGATACATTATGCTCATTAGATGATCTAGCAACAACATATGCATTATTTGCATCTACATATGTGAATTGGGTATTCATATTACCTTTGTAGATCGCAAACCCTAGATGACGATCTCTTCGTAGCAAGAACGGGCCGGAGACCGTTCAAAGCTTCGTCCCCAGCGGAGTCGCCAAAAAGTGTGTTCGCCCACGAACACGTCACCGTGTACCCTTGACGCCGGGGGTGATGCACCACAGCTCACGTCGAAGGAGACCCGCCGGAAGCGCGGTACGCAAGACAATCCGGCGGGCGCTTTTGATGACCCGAAACCCCACACGCCCGGGAGGGACCCCGTCAGGGCGCGCGGCGGCTATGGGCTGCCCTAGGTCGACCTGATCGCCCCTAGGGCCTCGAGGTTCGCCGCCCTGCAAAAGAAGAACAGACGAAGAACGAGGAAGAAGAAGAACAAGGGAAAGAGATAAAGGTAAAGGGTAAAAAGTGGTAGATGAATTGATCGATTGTGTGTTGTTCAATCAGCCGTCACCCCTTAGGTATATAAGAGGCGGCTGGACTTGCCGTGCAAGGAAAAGGCTTGGATTCACGTCCAAAACCCTAGCCAAATTCGGATTGGTTTTATCCGAACTTTCCAAAACTGTTCGGTTTAAACTGGCTGTACCTTGCGGGTAATTCTTGAGGTGGTAAACGACCTCGGATGGAAAAGAGCCCAACAGCAATCTTGACCGTTTCGACGATACGAACAACTTTTATGTTGAACGTTTTTCGATTTGAAGCCATCTTCTAGGCCAAAACGGTCACGCAATACATGCTGTTATTCGCGCTACCCATCAGACACGTGGCTGGTGGGGCGCGCCACTTATGGCTCTGTGACAGGGCTGTGTTCAGATGGCTGTAACTTTTGCATACGAACTCGGATTGGGACGATTTTTATATCAAAATCGACCGTTTCGACGAGACGCACAACTTTCATGTTGAATCTTTTTGCATTTGAAGTCATCTTAATTGAGTTTCAGGCCATTCTTTAATCTGGTGTCATCATGAGCATCTCTGAACTTGTCATAACTTTTGCATCCGGACTCCGTTTTAGACCACTTTCATATCCATCTTGATCTTCTCAAAGAAAGCCATCTCATGGTGACTTTCAATCATAAGTTTGAAGTAATCTTGACATAGATTAAAGCAACTTTTACGATTGTGCCACTTTTGAGCGTCAACATCTTCCAAAACCTTTGCTAGCCTAACTCTGTACTAAGCGGAATTCTGCTTGTGCATCCATAACCTTAAACCAATACCTTCCATATGAGTCCACCATACCTCCTACTCGTGGTATTCCACTACCACATCTCAAAGTACAGAATTTATGTGTTATCCTTAAATGTTCAAAATCTTTTATTTTGTGCCTCTGTTTTAGCTCATGAGGAAGTAGTAGCTAATTCATGATCTTTTTGAGTTGGACAAGCTTCACCCCGGGATTGCATGTCTAATGTGCAAACCCATAATACGAGAAGGAACTGGCAAAGAGTGCGCCCGGCTCAAAAAAAAGATAATATAACAAACAAACCCTCCTTCACGCTCTGTTCATGAGAAATCAGAAAACTTTGGCAGTGATAAACAAAGGAGAATAAGAGGATGTGATCGTACTCGTGCGGGAGCCGTTCATCGAAACTTGCCCAGCTCAAGAAGTAGTTGAGTTATCTATTAGCATTCGTTGACCAATCATGCACCTCTGAAAGTGCAACTAATCCCCGGGTGGTTTTGGTAATTAATAACAACATATATATCATTGGACTAATATTCACCTGAGAATCATTTCAGAAAAGTTCGATGATATGGGTATGGAAATGTCTGAAGAAGTGGACCCCTCAAAATGCTAAGACAAGCATTGGCAAAAGCTCAAGACTCCATTTTTGGTTTAGTGATCAAAGATCACATTGAGTCCATAGGAAAAGCCAATACTATTAAAAGGGGATGAGGTTGTGTTAATGTTCTTGTTGCTCAAGTGCTTGGTGATCTAGCTCCCTCAACTATCAGCACTCTTCACTATTCAACACACTCATAAGTAATCTCGGACAAACCGATTCTGCAAACTCAGTCCCACCGAGATGAACCACTTCAGTTGTTTCCCCAAACCCTAATTTCTCGGTCCATCCGATTCTGAGTTTCGGTCTCACCGAAAATGTACTGCCAACCTTCTGTAACCATTGACAGCATTTAGGAATATCCGAGTTGTTGTTTTCGGTCACACCGAGATGGCAAACCCTAATCTTTGACTCACTTCGGACACACCGAGATGGTATTTTCGGTCCCACCGAAAATCCCAACGTTCACTATATTTGAACTTTCGGTCTGACCGAGTTTTAACTTCGGTCTCACCGAGATTGGTCAAATGTGTGTGTAACGGTTGGATTTTGTGTGAAGGCTATATATACCCCTCCACCCCCTCTTCATTTGTGAGGAGAGCCATCAGAAAGTATCACCACTTCTACCATACACTTTCTGAGAAGTGAACCACCTACCCTTGTGTTGAGATCAAGCCATTCCATTCCTACCATATGAAACTTGATTTCTAGCCTTCCCAAGTTGCTTTCCACTCAAACCCTTCTTCCACCACAGCCATATCAGTGAAGAGAGTTGAGTGTTGGGGAGATTATCATCTGAAGCACAAGAGCAAGGAGTTCATCATCATCAACACCGTCTATTACCTTTTGGGGGGTGGTGCCTCCTAGATTGGTTAGGTGTCGCTTGGGAGCCTCCGTCTTTGAGATGTGGAGTTGAACCAAGAAGTTTGTAAGGGCAAGGAGATCGCCTACTTCATGAAGATCTACCCCGAGTAAGGCTAGTCCTCCGTGGGCGTAGGCCGTGATGGAATAGACAAGGTTGCTTCTTCGTGGACCCTTCGTGGGTGGAGCCCTCCGTGGACTCGCGCAGCCGTTACCCTCCGTGGGTTGAAGTCTCCATCAACGTGGATGTACGATAGCACCACCTATCGGAACCACGACAAAAATCTTCGTGTCACCAAACTGCGTTTGATCTTCTCCACCTCTCTTTTACATGTGCAATTTACTTTCCGCTGCTTATACTCTAGAATTGCATGTGTAGGGTGATACTTGTGTTGATCTTAATTGAGAAACTGCCAAAAACATTGCATGATCTAAAGGCAGATTTTTTATATTGTCAAGTAGTCTAATCACCCCCCCTCTAGACCTACTTTCGATCCTACAAGTGGTATCAGAGCTTTGGTTTCCATTGCCTTGGTTTCCATTGCATTGGACTCCATAAGCTTGGTTTCACAACCTAGGAGAGTATGGCGTCTAGTGAGGGTAATTATCGTAGAGGTCCTTACTTTGATGGTACAAATTTTGCTAGTTGGAAGCATAAAATGAAAATGCATATACTTGGTCATAACCCAGCCGCATGGGGCATTATCTGTGTTGGTATGCAAGGTGATTTCTTTGAAGAAGGAAAAGTTCCGGATCGCGAAGCTACACCCGAAGAGTTGCGGATGTTGCAAAACAATGCTCAAGCTTGTGACATTCTCTTCAATGCTTTGTGTCCCGAAGAGTTCAACAAAATCAGTCGTCTTGAGAATGCTAAGGAGATTTGGGATACTTTGGTAGAAATGCACGAAGGTACTGAATCTGTGAAGGAATCAAAGCTAGATATTCTTCAAGGTCAACTTGACAAGTTCAAGATGAAGGATGGTGAAGGAGTCGCTGAAATGTACTCTAGGCTTGCTCTCATCACAAATGAGATTGCTGGCTTAGGAAGCGAAGAAATGACCGACCGATTCATCATTAAGAAGATTCTCAGAGCTTTGGATGGAAAGTATGACACCGTGTGCACTTTGATCCAAATGATGCTAAATTACAAGACTCTCAAGCCAACTGAAGTCATTGGAAGAATTGTTGCTCATGAGATGACACTTAAGGATAAGGAAGAGCTTCACAACAAGTCAAGTGGTGCTTACAAAGCTACAAGTGATGCTCCTACTACCTCAAGTGACAAGCTAATTTCCAATGAAGAGATAAGCCTAATGGTCAAGAACTTCAACAAGTTCTACAAGAATAGAGGCAAAGAAAGAAGCTCAAAATCTAGATCATATGATGAAAAGAGATCTTCTAGCCGTGATCGAAACTGCTACAATTGTGGAAGACCCGGACACTTCACAAATGAGTGTACGGCTCCCCACAAAAGAAGAGAAGAATCTCCAAGAAGAAGAGCAAGAGATGAGTCACCTCGGAGAGAGAGAAGGAGTAGAGATGATCGTTATGAACGAAGACCCTCTCGGAGAAGCAAGGATTCGGAGAGGAAAGACAAGTCATCAAGGAGCTACACAAGAAGAAGACATCAAGCTCATGTTGGTGAATGGGTCTCCGGCTCCGACTCTGACAATCAATCCGATGGAAGCTATCACTCCGACTCAGACTATAGTCAAGATGAAGGTGTTGCCGGACTTGCACTAGTATCCTCCAACTCCAACTCCTACGACTTATTTGATTCACCAAATGAGGGAATTGGAAGATGCTTCATGGCTAAAGGCCCCAAGGTAACACACCCTGAATTCATTGACTTTGATAGTGATGAGGATGACTTGCTAGGTGAAGATGAGCTCTTGCATGATAAATCTAGTGAGCTTAGTAATGATGAAAATGCTAGTAGTCTTTACAGTCGAGAAGAGTCGAATGACAATGCTATGAAGGAGATTGAGCGTCTAACTAAAGAACTAAACACTCTTAAGTTAGCTCATGAAACAACTCAAGAAGATCATAGAGAGCTCCTAAGATCTCATGAGAAGCTACGCTTCGAGAAGCTCACTCTAGAGCAGGAACATGAGTTTCTAAAAGCGATCAATGACGATCTTCGAAAGAAGAGTTCTTCATATCTTGCCAAACGACTTCTCTTGTCTAATTTCTTGCCACCTATTAAGACTAAGCATGACAAGCATAAGAAAAGCTCTTCCTCTAGTAGTAACAATAACAATGTTAAATCCAATATTGTTGCTTCTAGTAGTTCTCTTGATTCCACTAACAATGTTTCAAGCCAAGTTACACTTGAGCAAGAAAATAGCTTATTGAAGGAAATCATAGAGAAAGGTGTCTACAAGAGTCTTGCCGGAAGCAAGAACTTTGAGGAGATTGTTCGCAAACAAGGAAGACACCGGAAGAATCAAGGGATTGGTTTTGAGCGAAAGTTCAACGCCGAAGGTGTTGAGTGGGAAGAAGGTCAATACCCTACTCCACAGTTTGTCTCACAAAAGGAGAAGTATGATCCTACTTCTTCCAATGTGGAACAAGCTCAAGATGACCTTCCACCACAAGACCACAAGCTAAAGGCCAAGGACAAGCTTCAAGAGGAGATTGATGCATTCATTGAAGCACCTCAAGCCATGGTCAAGTGGGTTCCCAAGGACACATCAAGTTCTACTTCGTCAAGCTCAACTACAACACCAAGGATTCCCATCAAGATGATGTGGATCCCAAAGAAGAAGAACTAGTAGGTTCTTGAGGGTGACTCCGCCAACAAACTTCACTCATATTCTTTTTGGCAAGAACTTGTGCAATCAACTTCCACATCATGCACTTGTTCATGGAGTCACAAACCCTCTTGTTGGTAAGTCAAGGACAAGGTAATCATTGCTTTCATGGACATCATCTTTTGTGTACTTCACTCTATGTCTATGGATATTCTTGTTTGTTCCTTGTGGGACTAACCCATGTAGGTATTGAAAGTGCCCTAATCCAAAGGATTGCTCCCAACTCTTGATGATCTACATCAACATTGAGCATCCACATCTTCAACATCTACATGAAGTCTTCTACGACAACCCAAGGTTAGTTTGACCCTTTAAAAGGGGTTCTCACATCAAGGGGGAGCTTTGCTCTAAAATTTGAGCAAAAGCATCTCCAAATGATGTGAACACATAAATGCTTTATGTAAAAGTGGTAACCCCACTTGTGCTTAAACGATGAGTATGACCTATGATCAAATGTTCTCATTTGGCTCCTAAGTCAATATACTCATATATAGATGACCTAGTCATCGACAAATTGTGTGCTAGTAGCTAGAGTGGTGGTTGTGCATGTTTGACACATATTTCAGTTGCTATCTTATTGTGTGAGCATGTTGAATGCATGATTTCATCCATTCAAGGACATCCATTTGTTGTTTTGATTGTTCTGATTTTTCTGGCCAAATGGATGGACAAGAATGCCTAAGCACCTTCCCTAGCTATCTATGCTTTCTTGTCTCAAAACTCTATTCATGCTCATATCACAACTTTGAACAAGTCTTTTTCGGACAGTCCGAGTGAGGAGCACTCGGAACCACCGATTCGTCTAAGGCTGACTTCCAAAACCTTCTAAGTCCATTTCGGTCTGACCGGTTTCTCAATCTCGGTCCAACCGAAACGCTTAGACTGATCTAGGCTTCATCTCGGTGAAACCGAGTTCAAACTCTCGGTCTGACCGATATGTGCAACTGCACAGCAGTTATACATCTCGGTGACACCGAGTTTTTCAACTCGGTCCCACCGACAGCACGGGGTTATATATACCTGAGGGGCTGCGCGCGATTTCTTTCTTCAAACCGTTCGCCCCCAAGACCCCTGCTGCCGCCGCCCTGGTCTACGGATCGTCGCCTTCGTCGCCTGTGCGCCCTCGCCGCAGGTCTCCGCCGCCGTCAACGGTAATCATCTCCACCGTTGCCGCCGTAGAGGGACACCACCAAGTTAGGGTGTGTCCCGATCCCTTTTCGTGCTCCACTTCTGATTCTTGCACGATAGGTTGCCATGATTCAATCCACGTTTGATATGTTCCCTATACAATAGTTCAGATCTTCTAGTTTCGAGGAAAATTCTTAGGTTTAGGTTTCCACGGAATGCATCTCGGTGAAGCCGATTTTTGAAAATCGGAATGACCGATTTGGCCTCTGGCCATTGCACTGCGTAATTCGGTTTAACCGAGTTGTGCCAATCGGAACGACCGGAAAGAAGTTTCAGTGAAACCCTAAGTTTTCGGTAGAACCGAAACCCATTTCGGTCTGACCGAAAGTGGTGTGTAGGTTTCTGTTGAGCACTTCGGTTGCACCGAAACCTAAAATCGGTTTGACCGAAATACATTCTGTGAAAACTCAAAACTAAGTTTTGAACTCATTTTTTTGCAAAAACTTCTGCAGTTGTGATAACTCTTCTATTCTGCCTATACCTTATATTTTCACAGGTTTTTCAGCCATGTCAGATGTCAGTGACAGCCAGAACAGGTCTGAATCACCGTTTGCTGAAATTCCAGAGGCAGATACAAGTCCTGCGAGCAGCTCTAGTGATGATGGTGAGAGGAGCATCCCTAGTGGTTTGCCTCCTGCAGCCACCAGAACCAGGAAGAAGAGAACTTCTGATGATGAGGACTCTGACTTTGTTGCTGAGGAAGTTACCTCCAAGCCCAAGAGGAATGTGGTTGCCAAAGAGCACCAAGGGCAGCAGCCAAGGAAAGGCACAAGCAAAGTGAAGCAGTCAGCAGTTGCTAAGAAGCTCAACTTGGAAGAACCTGCTCCAAGCAAGGTGAAGAAGACTTCCAAAAGGAAGAGGGTAGTATATGCTGAACCTCAAGTTGATGCTGAAGAAGAAGAAGAAGAAGCACCCCAGCCTCCTCCTCAGAAAGCTAAGTTCATGGGTGATGCTATTCGGGCTCAAGCCTCTTCTAAGCCCAAGAAGTCTGCTCCATCCAAGGCAGCTCCAGCCAAGCCCAAGAGAACAACCAGAAGCATTCCAGCTTCTGAGAAGAACAAAGGTGAGATGCCACCGTCTGAATCAGATGAAGAGCATGTGTTGCTTAAGCTCCGTCCCAAGTTGCCACTCCACAATGATGCTCATCCTCAAGCTGAGGACATGAAGGCAAGGAAGGACAAAGGTCTCAGGCTATGGAGACAGTCTGATCCATATGCTGTAAGAAGAAGGACTGCTGTGGACCCCAGATTCCACACCAGAGAGCAGCATGATTTCTATGAGACCGTGCTAATGGATAAGAAGCCCATTGTTGCTGACACCAGGTATGTTGACTGGAAGTATATTGACAGTGAAGAGCACCGGGACTTCTTTCCTCATGTGCATGAGAGCTTTACTGCATGTGGAGTTGCTGACTTTGTGGGTCAAGAGCGGACAGCTTGGAATGACGAGATGATCATGCAGTTCTATGCCACAGCCCACTTCTATCCTGATGGCAAGATCACCTGGATGACTGAAGGTCAACGGTTTTCTTCGACTGTTGAAGAATGGGCAGAACTTCTGAACGCTCCAGTGCAGAGAGAGGATGACATTGATGTCTATGGGATTCCTAAGAAGAGTCATGACTCCATGAAGAATATGTACAAGGAGATCCCAGCTGCTGATTTGGAAGGATGGAAGCTTGGCTCAGTGTATTATCTCCAGGCAGGTCTGACCACCACTAACACTATTCTGAGGCATACATTGATGCCTAAGTCAGGAGACCACCGGATGATACGAGGCTATTCTATCAACATGCTGCACATTCTCGATGAGAAGGCACCTTTTAAGGTGATGGACTTGATGGTAGAAACCATTAAGAGGACTGCAGCTGACCAGAAAAGGTCGTGTGGGTTTGCACCGCAGATACAGATGCTCATCAACGCCAAGTTTGGCACGGGCAAATTCTTGCTGGATAGGAAGCACTTGCCACTGCAGCCAGAGCATGAGGACAACGTAGTTGTGATGGATGAAGAGGATCCTACCTCAGTTGAAGGACAAGCCAAAATCGAAGCTGCAAAGAAGGCTAAAGCTGACAAAGAAGCAGCAGCAGCAGCAGCTAAGCCAAAGAGCTTTGGAGAACAAATTCTTGAAGCTACCCAGAGGATTGAACAACGCCTGGCCAGCATTGAGCAATCTCAGGAGAGCCTTGAGAGGATTGTCGAGGACAAGATCCACGCTCTGGACGTGAAGCTGACTGAGATTCAGGTGTCTGTCAACAAGCTTGAGGCAGACATGGAGGAGACAAGGCAGGAGAGAGCAGAGCTTATGCAGGATGATCTAGTCCAGGACTCTCATCGCCAGACCGCTCAGATTCCCAGAGGATCCAGATCTGCAGCTATCCCAGTGACAGACTCCAGGGCTACCACTTCAGCACCAGCTACAGCTCCAGTAGTTCCTCCAGCTCCAGCATCCACTCCTCCACCGCAGACTTCAGCAGAAGTCTTCGCAGATGCAGCTATCTCTACACCGACATCTACCCAGACGGGAGCCGCCAGCAGAGCCCGCAGTGACGTTTAGCTCTATACCTTTTCGAACTTTTTGGTAACTTGTTGCCAAAGGGGGAGAAATTGTTATAGATCATAGGGCTTCGAGAGAGAGAGTGCTCTTTCGTCTTTTCGTTCTTTTGCCGGTTTTTCTTGAGATACATTGGTTTCTTTTGGTTCCAGATACTTTATGTGTGCTTGCTACTATGTTTGATGCTACCTTAATGAGTGCTTAGTCATACTATGCTTTAATGTGTGCTTATTGCTTATCCTATGCTATTCCTTATTGTATGGCTATTTACTCTTGTCTTGGTGATTGAGTGCATGTTACTCATTCTTATCATTTTGTGCGCTCCACCAAGATGTATGTGACATGGAAGAGTGACCCATAATCCTAATCGATTGTGCATTTGCATTCAAACGCAAATTTTAAATAATGCACAAATTTAGGGGGAGCTCTTGTTTATCACATACTTCTCAAAGCGACGATATTATTCCTTGATTATATCTTTTGTCGAAGCTTTGATCTATATGTTGTCATCAATTACCAAAAAGGGGGAGATTGAAAGTGCAACTAATCCCAGGGTGGTTTTGGTAATTAATAACAACATATATATCATTGGACTAATATTCACCTGAGAATCATTTCAGAAAAGTTCGATGATATGGGTATGGAAATGTCTGAAGAAGTGGACCCCTCAAAATGCTAAGACAAGCATTGGCAAAAGCTCAAGACTCCATTTTTGGTTTAGTGATCAAAGATCACATTGAGTCCATAGGAAAAGCCAATACTATTAAAAGGGGATGAGGTTGTGTTAATGTTCTTGTTGCTCAAGTGCTTGGTGATCTAGCTCCCTCAACTATCAGCACTCTTCACTATTCAACACACTCATAAGTAATCTCGGACAAACCGATTCTGCAAACTCAGTCCCACCGAGATGAACCACTTCAGTTATTTTCCCAAACCCTAATTTCTCGGTCCATCCGATTCTGAGTTTCGGTCTCACCGAAAATGTTCTGCCAACCTTCTGTAACCAATTGACAGCATTTCGGAATATCCGAGTTGTTGTTTTCGGTCACACCGAGACCCTAACCTTTGACTCACTTCGGACACACCGAGATGGTATTTTCGGTCCCACCGAAAATCCCAACGTTCACTATATTTGAACTTTCGGTCTGACCGAGTTTTCACTTCGGTCTCACCGAGATTGGTCAAATGTGTGTGTAACGGTTGGATTTTGTGTGGAGGCTATATATACCCCTCCACCCCCTCTTCATTCGTGAGGAGAGCCATCAGAAAGTACCACCACTTCTACCATACACTTTCTGAGAAGTGAACCACCTACCCTTGTGTTGAGATCAAGCCATTCCATTCCTACCATATGAAACTTGATCTCTAGCCTTCCCAAGTTGCTTTCCACTCAAATCTTTCTTCCACCACAGCCATATCAGTGAGGAGAGTTGAGTGTTGGGGAGATTATCATTTGAAGCACAAGAGCAAGGAGTTCATCATCATCAACACCGTCTATTACCTTTTGGGGGGTGGTGCCTCCTAGATTGGTTAGGTGTCACTTGGGAGCCTCCGTCTTTGAGATGTGGAGTTGAACCAAGAAGTTTGTAAGGGCAAGGAGATCGCCTACTTCGTGAAGATCTACCCCGAGTAAGGCTAGTCCTCCGTGGGCGTAGGCCGTGATGGAATAGACAAGGTTGCTTCTTCGTGGACCCTTCGTGGGTGGAGCCCTCCGTGGACTCGCGCAGCCGTTACCCTCCGTGGGTTGAAGTCTCCATCAACGTGGATGTACGATAGCACCACCTATCGGAACCACGACAAAAATCTTCGTGTCACCAAACTGCGTTTGATCTTCTCCACCTCTCTTTTACATGTGCAATTTACTTTCCGCTGCTTATACTCTAGAATTGCATGTGTAGGGTGATACTTGTGTTGATCTTAATTGAGAAACTGCCAAAAACATTGCATGATCTAAAGGCAGATTTTTTATATTGTCAAGTAGTCTAATCACCCCCCTCTAGACCTACTTTCGATCCTACAACCTCTCAAAACTTGTTTTCATTCTGTTTGAATTAAAGATAGCACATGAGTTTTCCCTACTACCCTAGAGCAGGGCCTATCTTTTAATTTTAAGTTGAGTCAGTTATTCTACTCCCTTCTATTCCTAGAGAGAGCAGGCATTTGATGTTGATAAGGATTCATTCATATAAAGTTGCATTAAGATTTGTCATATCATATCCTTGTTGACATTATCATTTGATAAGTAAGTTGTTTGTCAAGCCCAGCTAAGGCAAATATCTTCCTTTGTGTTAACACTTTCACTTCTTGCCTGATGACATGTTCTTTAAAAAGCTTCAATTAGTCTCATCAAAACATAAAGAAAGAGCAAAAGTAAAAGCTATTAGTTGTTCTTTGACCAAAGGACATGCTTGCCATGATTCAATGAGTTTCCTTAGCCCTACTTTCGAATATAAGTGTTACCACTCTTTTATAAGGGCCTTATGAGTTGAAGATTGCTGTTGAGGATATTTGAGTTGGTGAAGAAACTGTTATGCTTCTTGTTCGTATTCTGTTTATCGACACTTCACTCTCTAAACTTGTGGACAGGTTTACGAGCTCAGTATTCGCTTGGGGACAAGCGAGGTCTAAGATTGGGGGTGTTGATACGTCCAAAATGCATCACTATTTTGTATCATAATTTATCCTTATTCATTGATATATTTCACGTTATGATGATGTTCTTATGTTGTTTTGGTCTATTTTACACAGTTTGTAAACTTTCTGATGCCGAAGCAGCAGACGCAGGATTCAGCAGTAAAAAGTGGACGCTGAGTTGCTGAAGAAGAATACCTCCAAATTACCTGAAAATTGACGGGAGATATTTTTCAGACGGATCACGAAGGCACGCGAAAGGGCAACCAGAGGGGGGCCACAGGGTGCCCAGGCGCCCTGGAGCCCCTGGCCCACCTCTGGCCGCCCCCTTTTGCATATATGCTCTCCGTTATCCAAAAACCCTAGGGACGGGAGTTTTTACGGAGTTCCGCCGCCGCTCCGTGGCGGAAACCTACAGAGAAGAAAAAGCCATCTTCGGTGGGCAGATTCCGCCGGGGAGATCACCTCCCGGAAGGGGAGATCGTCGCCATCGTCATCACCATCGTCACGGGCATCATCGAGATCATCATCAACATCATCCCCAACACCAGCACCATCTCCATCTTCATCCAAATCTCATCTTACAATCGCAACTTGTGTTGTAACGCGTACTACCTATCCTCTCTACTCCATCGGTGTTGATTACTACTTTGTGGTGAATACTATTGAGTTTTGTTGGAGAAATATTATTATGTCCAGATTGTTTATCACCTATTTATACCCACTGATCATGATCTCTTTTATGTCTCGTGAGTAGTTACCTTAGTTCTTGAGGACATGGGGAAAGTCTTGTTGTTAGTAGTCATATGCTGTTGAAGTAATATGTGTTGTTTGATACTTGTTGTGTTGTCATTCTACTAGTGGTGTTGTGTGAGTCGAACACTCAACACTTCGCCTTATCAAGGACCTAGGAGAATACATTGTGTACAAAGAATGCTTATGGTGGGTTGCCGGAGTGACAGAAACCTGAACCCCAGTTCGCATGCTTTTGCATAAGGGAATAATGGATCCTCGATCGTATTGCTATGGTTAGGCTTTTGCCTTAAATTCTATCTTGTATTTGCGGATGCTTGCAAGGTGTTTAATCATAAGAGTGCACTCATCTTAGTCTAGAAAGTGCACTAGCATAGATCCACTCACTCAACACTTATCAACACATAACATACTATCGATACGGAATATGGCGAAAGCACATGACTACCTCTCCCGTGTGTCCTCAGGAACGCTTTAGTCTTTATAAGTTCAGTTGTTAGGCCTCTCCTTTGCTAAGAAAGGATTGGGCCACTTGTTACTCTCAGTGCCTTTTACATTGCTTGCTTTTACTTTCCTGTTGCTTATATCGAGAAAACCCCTAAAAAGTTATCTTTCAGTGCTTGCAGTAATTTCTTGCTCAGAATCGCTTATCAATACCTTCTGCTCCTCATTGGGTTCGACACTCTTACTTATCGAAAACGCTGCAATAGATCCCTTACGGTTGTGGGTCATCAACGTCCCACGAGATCTTGATCCAGTTGAGCTTCACGGGAGAGTTTCGTGAGCACGACGGCGTGGTGACGGAGATGATGAAGCTACCGGCGCAGGGCTTCACCTAAGCACTGCAACGGTATGGCCGAGAAGTGTTTCTATGGAGGGGGGCACCACATACGGCTAGAACAATGTTTCTTGTGTGTTCTTAGGTCCCCCTGCCCCCGTATAAAAGGAGCAAGGGGGAGGTGCACCAAAGCCATAGGGCGCGCCAAGGGAGTAGGATTCCTACTCCTAGTAGGAATAGAAACCCCCTTTTCCTATTCCTACTAAGAGTAGGAAAGAAAAGGGGAAGAGGAGAAGGAAAGGATAGGGGGCACCTCCCCCCTTTTTCCTAGTCTAACTAGGAACCCTAGGGGGTGCGGCCAACCCTATGGGCTGCCCCTCTCTTTCCCTCATTGGCCCACTATGGCCCATACTCCCTTGGGGGGTTCTGGTAACCCCCTCCGGCACTCCAATTTTACCCGATAACACCCGGAACATTTTCGGTGTCCAAATATAGCCGTCCAATATATCAATCTTTATGTCTCGGACATTCCGAGACTCCTCTTCATGTCCGTGATCTCATCCGGGACTCGGAACTACCTTCGGTACATCAAAACTCATAAAATCATAATACCGATCGTCATCAAACGTTAAGCGTGCAGACCCTACGGGTTCGAGAACTATGTAGACATGACCGAGACTCATCTCCAGTCAATAACCAATAGCGGAACCTGGATGCTCATATTGGTTCTTACATATTCTACGAAGATCTTTATCGGTCAAACCGCATAACAACATACGTTGTTCCCTTTGTCATCGGTATGTTACTTGCCCGAGATTCGATCGTCGGTATGTCAATACCTAGTTCAATCTCGTTACCGGCAAGTCTCTTTACTCGTTCCGTAATACATCATCTCGTGACTAACTCATTAGTCATTTGCTTGCAAGGCTTATTATGACGTGCATTACCGTGAGGGCCCAGAGATCCCTCTCCGACACTCGGAGTGACAAATCCTATTCTTGATCTATGCCAACACCACGAACACTTTTGGAGACACCTGTAGAGCATCTTTATAATCACCCAGTTACGTTGTGACGTTTGATAGCACACAAGGTGTTCCTCCGGTATTCGGGAGTTGCATAATCTCATAGTCATAGGAACATGTATAAGTCATGAAGAAAGCAATAACAGTAAAACTAAACGATCATAGTGCTAAGCTAATGGATGGGTCTAGTCCATCACATAATTCTCCTAATGATGTGATCCCGTTGATCAAATGACAACTCATGTCTATGGTTAGGAAACATAACCATCTTTGATCAATGAGCTAGTCTAGTAGAGGCATACTAGGGACACTCTGTTTTGTCTATGTATTCACACATGTACTAAGTTTCCGGTTAATACAATTCTAGCATGAATAACAAACATTTATCATGATATAAGTAAACAAATAATAACTTTATTATTGCCTCTAGGGCATATTTCCTTCAGTCTCCCACTTGCACTAGAGTCAATAATCTAGTTCACATCGCCATGTGATTTAATACCGATAGTTCACATCGTTATGTGAATAACACCCATAGTTCACATCGCCATGTGACCAACACCCAAAGGGTTTACTAGAGTCAATAATCTAGTTCACATCGCTATGTGATAAACACCAAAGAGTAATAAGGTGTGATCATGTTTTGCTTGTGACAGAAGTTTAGTCAACACGTCTATCACATTCAGATCCGTATGTATTTCGCAAATTTCCATGTCTACAATGCTGTGCATGGAGCTACTCTAGCTAATTGCTCCCACTTCCAATATGCATCCAGATTGATACTTAGAGTCATCTGGATTAGTGTAAATCTTGCATCGGTGTAACTCTTTACGACGATCTCTTTATCACCTCCAAAACCGAGAAATATTTCCTTAGTCATCCAGCAACTAAGGATAATTTTGACCGTTGTCCAGTGATCTACTCCTGGATCACTTTTGTACTTCCTTGCCAAACTCATGGCAAGGTACACAATAGGTTTGATACACAACATGTCATACTTTAAAGAACCTATTGCTGAGGCATAGGGAATGACTTTCATTCTTTATCTATCTTCTACCGAGGTCGGGCTTTGAGTCTTACTCAACTTCATACCTTACAACTCAGGCAAGAACTCCTTCTCTGACTGATCCATTTTGAACTACTTCAAAAACTTTTCAAGGTATGTACTCATTGAAAAAACTTATCAAGTGTCTCGATCTATCTCTATGGATCTTGATGCTCAATATGTAAGCAGCTTCACCGAGGTCTTTCTTTGAAAAAGCTCCTTTCAAACACTCCTTTATGCTTTCCAGAAAATTCTACATCATTTCCGATCGACAATATGTCATTCACATATACTTATCAGAAAAGGATGTAGTGCTCCCACTCACTTTCTTGTAAATACAGACTTCTCCAATAGTCTGTATAAAACCATATGCTTTGATCACCTTATCAAAGCGTATATTCCAACTCCGAGATGCTTGCACCAGTCCATAGATGGATCGCTGGAGCTTGCACACTTTGTTAGCGCCTTTAGGATCGACAAAACCTTCTGCTTGCATCATATACAACTCTTCTTTAAGATATCCATTTAGGAATGTAGTTTTGACATCCATTTGCCAGATTTCATAATCATAAAATGCGGCAATTGCTAACATGATTCAGACAGACTTAAGCATCGCTACGGGTGAGAAAGTCTCATCGCAGTCAAATCCTTGAACTTGTCGAAAACCTTTCGCAACAATTCGAGCTTTGTAAACAGTAACATTACCGTCAGCGTCGGTCTTCCTCTTGAAGATCCATTTATTTTTGATGTCTTGCTGATCATCAGGCAAGTCAACCAAAGTCCACACTTTGTTCTCATGCATGGATCCCATCTCAGATTTCATGGCCTCAAGCCATTTTGCAGAATCTGGGCTCATCACCGCTTCCTCATAGTTCGTAGGTTCATCATGGTCTAGTAACATGACTTCCAGAACTATGTTGCCGTACCACTCTGGTGCGGAACGTACTCTGGTTGATCTACGAAGTTCAGTAGTAACTTGATCTGAAGTTTCATGATCATCAGTATCTTCCTCACTAATTGGTGTAGGAATCATTGGAACCAGTTTCTATGATGTACTACTTTCCAATTCAGGAGAAGGTACATTTACCTCATCAAGTTCTACTTTCCTCCCACTCACTTCTTTCGAGAGAAACTCCTTCTCTAGAAAGGATCCATTCTTAGCAGCAATTATCTTGTCTTCGGATCTGTGATAGAAGGTGTACCCAACAGTCTCCTTTGGGTATCCTATGAAGACACATTTCTCCGATTTGGGTTCGAGCTTATCAGGTTGAAGCTTTTTCACGTAAGCATCGCAACCCCAAACTTTAAGAAACTACAACTTTGGTTTCTTGCCAAACCATAGTTCATAAGGCGTCATCTCAACGGATTTAGATGGTGCCCTTATTTAACGTGAATGCAGCTGCCTCTAATGCATAACCCAAAACGATAGTGGTAAATCGGTAAGAGACATCATAGATTGCACCATATCTAATATAAGTACGGTTACGACATTCGGACACACCATTATGCTGTGGTGTTCCGGGTGGCGTGAGTTGTAAAACTATTCCAGATTGTTTCAAATGAAGACCAAACTCGTAACTCAAATATTCGCCTCCACGATCAAATTGTAGAAACTTTATTTTCTTGTTACGATGATTCTCTACTTCACTCTGAAATTCTTTGGACATCTCAAATGTTTCAAACTTGTGCTTCATTAAGTATATATACCCATATCTGCTCAAATCATCGTTGAAGGTCAGAAAATAACGATACCCGCCGCGAGCTTCAACACTCACTGGTCCACATACATCAGTATGTATGATTTCCAACAAATCTGTTGCTCGCTCCATTGTTCCGGAGAACAGAGTTTTAGTCATCTTTCCCATGAGGCATGGTTCGCAAGCACCAAGTGATTCATAATCAAGTGATTCCAAAAGTCCATCACTATGTAGTTTCTTGATGCGCTTTACACCAATATGACCTAAACGGCAGTGCCACAAATAAGTTGCACTATCATTATTAACCTTTCATATTTTGGCTTCAATATTATGAATATGTGTATCACTACAATCGAGATCCAACAAACTATTTGCATTGGGTGTATGACCATCGAAGACTTTATTTATGTAAACAGAATAACAATTATTCTATGACTTTAAACGAATAACCGTATTGCAACAAACATGATCAAATCATATTCATGCTCAACGCAAATGCCAAATAGCATTTATTTAGGTTCTACACTAATCCCGAAAGTATAGGGAGTGTGCGATGATGATCATATCAATCTTGAAACCACTTCCAACACATATCGTCACTTCACCTTTAACTTGTCTCTGTTCATTCTGCAACTCTTGTTTCGAGTTATTAATTTTAGCAACTGAACTGGTATCAAATACTCCTTCCCAATCTTCGCCCAATATGTGTTCCCCTTTTGCTTAGTGCCGCATATTCAATCCATCATTGTGGACAATGAAGCATTGACCAACAAGATGTCCTCGAATCTAGAAAAAGTCAGACCTCTTGCCTTTCTCTTCTTATTCTTCTTGCTCAGATTGGGATCGAATGTTGTCCGGACTTCAAATGCGGTGGTGGCCTCCAATTCATACTCCATTTGGTCTGGATCTACACTGTCATTGATCATGTTCGACAAGAATTCCTCCTACATGATTATGGATTGCAAGCATTGATCATGTGCAAAATAAACTAGTGATCTATGCAAATATCTCATCGAACAAGAGCAAAGAAAACGCACCGACTCTTGTTTGGTCATTCCGTCGGACATGTCCAGGGCAGCCCGGCCACTGCCGGTGCCCGTGCTCATTCGCGCCCGAACGAGCTGCGTCGAGTTACATACGTCCACCGTCGGCATATGTGTGGGCGGAAAGCTCTCCAGAATGGCCCAGCTGGCCGTCAAATCCTCAGCTGTCCTATCCCAACGGGGTCGGACGGTGCAATCCTTGTCGGCGCTCGGATGGAAGGGGTGCACCATGTTCGAACCTCCCCGCGACATCGCCGCTGTCTCCTGATAACCCACAAGTGTAGGGGGTCGCAACAGTATTCAAGGGTAAAGTATTAAACCCAAATTTGTTGATTCGACACAAGGGGAGCCAAATAATACTCTTAAGTATTAGCAGCTGAGTTGTCAATTCAACCACAACTGGAAACTTAGTATCTACAACAAGATAGTTTAGTAGCAAAGTAATATGATAGTGGCGGTAGCAGCAATAAAAGTAACGATAGTGTTTTTGTAGTTTTTGTGATAATAGCAACAGAAAAGTAAATAAGCAACTAGCAATATAGGTAAAGCTCGTAGGCATTGGATCGGTGATGGGAAATTACGTTGGATGCAATTCATGTAGAAGTTATAACCTAGGGTGACACAGAACTAGCTCCAGTTCATCAATGCAATGTAGGCATGTATTCCGAATATAGTCATACGTGCTTATGGAAAAGAACTTGCATGACATCTTTTGTCCTACCCTCCCGTGGCAGCGGGGTCCTATTGGAAACTAAGGGATATTAAGGCCTCCTTTTAATAGAGTACCAGACCAAAGCATTAACACATAGTGAATACATGAACTCCTCAAACTATGGTCATCACCGGGAGTGGTACCGATTATTGTCACTTCGGGGTTGCCGGATCATAACACATAGTAGGTGACTATAGACTTGCAAGATAGGAACAAGAACACACATATATTCATGAAAACATAATAGGTTCAGATCTGAAATCATGGCACTCGGGCCCTAGTGTCAAGCATTAAGCATAGCAAAGTCATAGCAACATCAATCTTAGAACATAGTGGATACTAGGGATCAAACCCTAACAAAACTAACTCGATTACATGATAGATCCCATCCAACCCATCACCGTCCAGCAAGCCTACGATGGAATCACTCACACATGGCGGTGAGCATCATGGAATTGGTGATGGAGGAAGGTTGATGATGACGATGGCGGCGATCTCCACTCTCCGGAGCCCCGAACGGACTCCAAATCAACCCTCCCGAGAGAGATTAGGGCTTGGCGGCGCCTCCATCTCGTAAAACGCGATAATTCCTTCTCTCTGATTTTTTTCTCCCCGAAACGGAAGATATAGGATCTGGGGATACGTCGATGGAGCATCGGGGGGCCCTCGAGGCAGGGGGGCGCGCCCTGGGAAGGGGGGCGCGCCCCCATCCTCAAGGACACGGTGTGGGCCCCCCCGGTGAGGATCTTCTTGCAGATATTTTTTATATTTTCTGAAATAAATCTCTGTTGATTTTCAGGCGATTCCGAGAACTTTTTATTCTGCACAAAAACAACACCATGTAGTTCTTCTGAAAACAGCGTCAGTTCGGGTTAGTTCCATTCAAATCATGCAAGTTAGAGACCAAAACAAGGGCAAAAGGGTTTGGAAAAGTAGATACATTGGAGACGTATCAACTCCCCTAAGCTTAAACCTTTGCTTGTCCTCAAGAAATTTAGTTGATAAACCGAATGTGATAAAGAAAAACTTTGACAAACTCTGTTTGCTCTTGTTGTTGTAAATATGTAAGCTAGCATTCAGGTTTTCAACAAGATCATGAACTAACCACATTCGCAGTAACTTTCAGGTCTCAAGACTACTCACATCAATAGCATAATCAAGTAGCGAGCAATAAAAACCTCGGATGACAACACTTTTTCAAAACAATCATGATATGATATAACAGGATGGTATCTCGCTAGCCCTTTCTGAGACCGCAAAACATAAATGCCGAGCACCTTTAAGGATCAAGGACTGACTAGACATTGTAATTCATGGTAAAAGAGATCCAGTCATGATCATACTCAATGCAAATTAATAGTAATACATGCAATGACAGAGGTGCTCTCCTACTGGTGCTCTTTGATAAGAGGGTGATGACTCTGCATAAAAGTAAATAGATAGGCCCTTCGCAGAGGGAAGCAGGGATTTGTAGAGGTGCTAGAGCTCGATTTTTTAAATAGAGATGAATAATATTTTGAGCGGTATACTTTCATTGTCAACATAACAACCAAGAATCTCGATATCTCCCATGCTACGCACATTATAGGCGGTTCCCAAATAGAATGGTAAAGTTTATACTCCCCCAACCACCAGCAAGCACACTCACGGCTAGCCCGAAACAACGGGTACCGTCCAAACCAACAACAACCCTGGGGGAGTTTTGTTTAATTATTATGATTTTAAGCATGGGACTGGGCATCCCGATTACCAGCCATTTTCTCATGAATGATGACTGGAGTCCACTCATCGTGAGAATAACCCACCTAGCATGGAAGATATAGATAGCCCTAGTTGATACATGAGCTGTTCGAGCATACAAAACAGAATTTCATTTGAAGGTTTAGAGTTTGGCACATACAAATTTACTTGGCATGACAGGTAAATACCGCATATAGGAAGTTATAGTGGACTCATGTGGAATAACTTTGGGGTTTATGGAAGTGGATGCACAAGCAGTATTCCCGCTTAGTACAGGTGAAGGCTAGAAGGAGACTGGGAAGCGACCAGCTAGAGAGCAACAACGATCATGAACATGCATTAAAATTAATCAACAATGAATGCAAGCATGAGTAGGATATAAATCACCAGGAACATAAATATCGTGAAGGCTATGTTGATTTGTTTCAACTACATGCATGAACATGTGCCAAGTCAAGTCACTTAAATCGTTCAAAGGAGGATACCACCCATCATACCACATCACAACCATTTTAATATCATGTTGGCACGCAAGATAAACCATTATAAACTCTCAGCTAATTAAGCATGTCATAAGCAGCTATGATCTCTAGTTGTCATTGCAAACATGTTTCATTCATAACAAGCTGAATCAAGAACGACGAGCAATCATATTTACAAAAACAAGAGAGGTCGAGTTCATACCAGCTTTTCTCATCTCAGTTAGTTCATCATATATCATCCTTATTGCCTTTCACTCGCACGATCGAACGGTGTGGAAAATAATAATAGTGCACGTGCATTGGACTAAGCTGGAATCTGCAGGCATTTAATACAAGAGAGAAGAAAAGGTAATATGGCTCAAGGTTAAATCAACAACAAAGCATATGAGAGCCACTAAGCATTTCTATCATGGTCTTCTACTCTTAACCCCCAAAGAAAAGAAAAGAAACTATTTACACGGGAAAGCTCCCAGCAAGCAAAAGAAGAACGGGAAATCTTTTTGGGTTTTTGTTTTTAGTTACTACTACAAGCAAAGAAAGTAAACTAGCTAGAAGCTACAACTAATATTTTTTGTTTTTCTGGGTTTTTCTAGCACACAAGAAAAAGACTAAGAAAAAGAAATTGAAACTAAGCATGGATGGTACAGTGAAAGAGTGTGAGCACCGACAACTAGAACAAGTGTGTGAACATGAATGTAAGTCGATGAGAAACACGTACTCCCCCAAGCTTAGGCTTTAGTCCTAAGTTGGTCTATGGCCACGGATCGAAGCCACTCCCTCTAGGGAACTGAGATGTGTCCTCTGGATGCCACTGGTTAGCGAGCTCGTCCAGCTCCCACCCATAAACAGATTGACGGGAAGGATCAAGTGGTGGTTCTGGCTCAGGCTCTGAAGCTTGTGCCTGGCCTTGGTACTTGTAGAAGGCATCTGAGGTGATGAGGAATACGCCTGTAGATAGATCAAACAAAGAAGGTGCAGACAAGGTAACAATTCCACAGTATATTTCATTAAACCTCAATTTATAATTGAGATGCATATTCTTGTCCTTAACAATAAAGTCGTGAGCTACCATGCTCTTGTAGTCTAGATAAACAGGGGCAAGCAATTTTTCTTCCTTCTCATGATGCCTAATAGGTATATTAAAATATTCAGCAAGGCGAGAAGCAAAGATGCCTCCAAAGACAGGCCCCTTTGAGCGGTTCAGACTCAATCGTTTGGCAACGATGGCGCCCAAGCTAAAAGTTGTGTCTCGAAACAAAGCATGGCGTAAAATGATAATATCAGGGGCACTGAGATTCCCACTGTTCCCGCGACCAATTAAACACATACTAGCAAATAAAGCAAAGTAGCGCAGAACAGGGAAGTGTATACTAGTGATTCTTGCGCCTGAAACTTGTCTAGTTTCACCTACGGCTATCATGTCAATGAACCCTTTGACGTCCTCATGACGTGGTTCATCAAGTCTACCTCCAAAGGGTACTTTGCATATTTCACAAAAATCTAAAAGTGATATCTCCTTAACCACATCATATAAGCGAAACTCCACCGTAGGTGGTGTTTTCCTAGAGTGAAAATGAAAGCTTTGCGTGAAAATATTGGTGAGTAAGAGATACTGTTCTTTCTGGTTGTTGAGGAAGTCGACGAGGCCTCCATTATTCGCCAAACAATAAAAGTCTTCGTAAATACTGGCGGACATCATGAAATTATAACAAGGCCATTCGCACGGTCGAACTTCCGTCATGCGAGGAAGATTATACTTGGGCTTCTTATTTTCTTCTTTCATCTTCTCCTCCGAGCTCTTGCTAGAGGAGCCCCTCAATAATCTTTTTAATATTTTCCTTTTCTGAAAAATTATGAAATTTTTAGTAACTTCAAAATAAAAGTTAACCAAATTCAACAAGATTGATTGCAACGACTCCTATAAGTACATAGAGGCTATATGATGCATTAGAACTACTTGGGACCAAGAAAATTTGACATGCAAGCTCAAGAACAAGGTCACCACAGCAGTATAAATTTGCAAAAAATAAAGCTCTAGAACAAAAACTAATTGGACCAATGGAGGAGTCACATACCAAGGAACAATCTCCCCAAAAAGTTTGGTGAATGGTGCTTTGAGCAAGGAGATCGAAAATGGCAGGAAAATGAGCTAGAACTCGGGTTTGAGCTGGTTGGTGATTTTTTTTGGGAGATAGAAGAACAACATAGGTGAAAGGATAAGTGGAGGGGGGCCACATGGGGCCCTCGAGGCAGGGGGTGTGCCCTGTGCCCCCGAAGCCACGTGCTGGCTCCCCTCGCTGTGTGTTCAGTGCCATATTTTCTTAAATATTCTAGAAAAATCATATTTCATTTTCATGGCATTTGGAGAAATTTTATTTCGGGATTTTTTTTATTGCACGGATAAGTCTGGAAACAGACAGACAATGCTATTTTTGTTTTATTTAACCTAATTAACAGAAAGTAAAAGAGGGTATAGTAGGTTTGTGGTATCTAGATTCACCTATCCCATGTTCATCAAAAGGAATCCATTAACAAGGTTGATCAGGTCTTGTTAATAAACTCTTTCCGAGTAACATGAAACCGGAGAATGTTCGAATAACACTAGGTTACCTCAATGGGGATATGTATGTCCCCAACAATAAGGATGTCATATGCCTTCTTGATAGTAGGAAGAGGAAACTCAAAACCTCCAATAGTAATAGTTGAAGTTTTTCCAATATAATTGATACTGTAGACCTGAGGTTGTTTCCTCGGAAAGTGTACCGTATGCTCATTACCATTGACATCAAAAGTGACATTGCCTTTGTTGCAATCAATAACAGCCCCTGCAGTATTCAAAAAAGGTCTTCCAAGAATAATAGACATACTATCGTCCTCAGGAATATCAAGTATAACAAAGTCCGTTAGAATAGTAACATTTGCAACTACAACAGGCACATCCGCACAAATACCGACATGTATAGCAATTGATTTATCAGCCATTTGCAAATATATTTCAGTAGGTGTCAACTTACTCAAGTCAAGTCTACGATATAAAGAGAGAGGCATAACACTAACACCAGCTGCAAGATCACACAAAGCAGTTCTAACATAGTTTCTCTTAATGGAGCAAAGTATAGTAGGTACTCCTGGATCTCCTAATTTCTTAGGCATTCCACCCCCAAAAGTGTAATTGGCAAGCATGGTGGAAATTTCTACTTCGGGTATCTTTCTTTTGTTGGTAATAATGTCTTTCATATACATAGCATAAGGATTTTTTTAAGCACATCAGTCAAACGCATACGCAAAAAGATAGGTCCAATCATTTCAGCAAAGCGCTCAAAATCCTCATCATCCTTTTTCTTAGATGGTTTCGGAGGAAAAGGCATGGGTTTCTGAACCCATGGTTCCCTTTCCCTACCGTGCTTCCTAGCGACAAAGTCTCTCTTATCATAACGTTGATTCTTTGATTGTGGGTTATCAAGATCAACAACGGGTTCAATCTCTACATCATTATCATTGCTAGGTTGAGCATCAACATGAACATCATCATTAACATTATCACTAGGTTCATGTTCATTACTAGATTGTGTCTCAACATCAGAATCAGATATATCATTGGGATTCTTAGGTTTGTCAGCTACAGGTTCACTAGAAGCATGCAAAGTTCTATCATTTTTCCTTTTCTTCTTCTTAGAAGAACTTGGTGCATCTAAATTAGCTCTCTGAGAATCTTGCTCAATTCTCTTAGGATGGCCTTCAGGATACAGAGGTTCCTGAGTCATTTTACCACCTCTAGTAGCAACTCTAATAGCATAGTCATTATGCTTACTATTTAATTCATTGAGCAATTCATTCTGAGTCTTAAGTACTTGTTCTACTTGAGTGGTGACCATAGAAGCATGTATATTAATGAGTTTCAGTTCACCTTTATCTCTAGACAGATAATCACTCAAGCGTTCAATGATATAAGCATTGTGTTGTAATTGTCTACCAACATAAGCATTAAAGTTTTCTTATTTCACAATAAAATTGTCAAACTCATCTAAACATTGGGTAGCAGACTTATAACGAGGAATATCACCTTCATCAAATCTATAAAGAGAATTTACCTTTACTACCTGTGTCGGGTTATCAAGACCATGTATTTCTTCAATAGGTGGTAAATTCTTAACTTCTTTAGCTTTAATAACTTTTTCTTTCATAGATTTCTTTGCCTCTTGCATATCTTCAGGACTGAGAAATAGATCACCTCTTTTCTTCGGAGCTGGCTTAGGGGCTGGTTCAGGAAGTGTCCAATTATTTTCATTGGCTAGCATATTATTCAACAGTAATTCAGCTTGTTCAATTGTTCTTTCCCTGAAAACACAACCAACACAACTATCCCGGTGGTCTCTGGAAGCATCGGTTAGTCCATTATAAAATACATCAAGTATATCATGCATCTCAAGAGGATGATCAGGCAAAGCATTAAGTAACTGGAGAAGCCTCCCCCAAGCTTGTGGGAGACTCTCTTCTTCAGTTTGAGCAAAGTTATATCTTTCCCGTAAGGCAGCTTGTTTCTTATGAGCGGGAAAATATTTAGCAGAGAAGTAATACATCATATCCTGGGGACTACGCACACAACCAGGATCAAGAGAATTAAACCAAGTCTTAGCATCACCCTTTAACAAGAACGGAAACAACTTAAGGATATAGTAATAGCGAATCTTTCCATCATTGGTAAACAGGGTGGCTATATCATTCAACTTAGTAAGATGTGCCACAACAGTTTCAGACTCATAGCCATGGAAAGGATCAGATTCAACCAAAGTAATTAACTCAGGATCAACAGAGATACCATAATCCTTATCAGTGACACAAACAGGTGAAGTAGCAAAAGTAGGGTCATGTTTCATTCTAGCATTCAAGGACTTTTCTTTTAGCTTAGCTAATAACTTCTTAAGATCATATCTATCATTGCAAGCAAGAAAGTCTCTAGTAGTTTCTTCATCCATAACATAACCCTCAGGCACAACAGGCAATTCATATCTATTGGGGGTAGTTTCATCATCACTTTCTTAAATATCATCAACATTTGCACTCTCCCTAACCTAAGCAATTTTCTCAGCTAGAAGTTCACCTCGTGGCACAATATCAGGCATAGAGGTAGTTTCATCATACATAGCAGAAGTAGCATCATCGAGAACATACGACATATCAGATTCAATAGCAGGAGTAGGTGTCGCAAGTTTACTCATAACAGAAGGAGAACAAGTGCAGAGCTAGATGTCAATTCCTTACCTCCCCTCGTAGTTGAGGGTAAGATCTTGGTTTTTGAGTCTTTCAAATTCTTCATAGTGATCAACAGATATAAATCCCAAGTGACTTAAAGAATAGAGCTATGCTCCCCGGCAACGACGCCGGAAAATAGTCTTGATAACCCACAAGTGTAGGGGATCGCAACAATTTTCGAGGGTAAAGTATTAAACCCAAATTTGTTGATTCGACACAACGGGAGCCAAAGAATATTCTTAAGTATTAGCAGCTGAGTTGTCAATTCAACCACACCTGGAAACTTAGTATCTGCAACAAGATAGTTTAGTAGCAAAGTAATATGATAGTGGCGGTAGCAGCAATAAAAGTAATGATAGTGTTTTTGTAGTTTTTGTGATAATAGCAACGGAAAAGTAAATAAGCAACTAGCAATATAGGTAAAGCTCGTAGGCATTGGATCGGTGATGGGAAATTACGTCGGATGCAATTCATCATGTAGAAGTTATAACCTAGGGTGACACAGAACTAGCTCCAGTTCATCAATGCAATGTAGGCATGTATTCCGAATATAGTCATACATGCTTATGGAAAAGAACTTGCATGCCATCTTTTGAACTACCCTCCCGTGGCAGCGGGGTCCTATTGGAAACTAAGGGATATTAAGGCCTCCTTTTAGTAGAGTACCGGGCCAAAGCATTAACACATAGTGAATACATGAACTCCTCAAACTATGGTCATCACCGGGAGTGGTACCGATTATTGTCACTTCGGGGTTGCCGGATCATAACACATAGTAGGTGACTATAGACTTGCAAGATAGGATCAAGAACACACATATATTCATGAAAACATAATAGGTTCAGATCTGAAATCATGGCACTCGGGCCCTAGTGTCAAGCATTAAGCATAGCAAAGTCATAGCAACATCAATCTCAGAACATAGTGGATACTAGGGATCAAACCCTAACAAAACTAACTCGATTACATGATAGATCCCATCCAACCCATCACCGTCCAGCAAGCCTACGATGGAATTACTCACACACGGTGGTGAGCATCATGGAATTGGTGATGGAGGAAGGTTGATGATGACGATGGCGATGATCTCCACTCTCCGGAGCCCCGAACGAACTCCAGATCAGCCCTCCCGAGAGAGATTAGGGCTTGGCGGCGGCTCGATCTCGTAAAACGCGATAATTCCTTCTCTCTGATTTTTTTCTCCCCGAAACGGAAGATATAGGATCTGGGGATACGTCGGTGGAGCATCGGGGGCCCTCGAGGCAGGGGGGCACGCCCTGGGAAGGGGGGTGCGCCTGTGATGGACTGGCTTATTAGGGATGATAGACTACTCATATCAATAAGGAATTCCTTCTTTTCCGGGAGCCCATTCGGATAGAACTCCAAAGTTAAGCGTGCTCAGCTTGGAGTAGTTTCAGGATGGGTGACCGACCGGGAAGTTGCTCCCGGGTGCGCACGAGTGAGGACAAAGTGCGCAGAAAAGACAAGTATTGATATGTGAGGCCAGTCTAGATCCCGCCAGGAGTAACGACCACCGGCGGGTGTGTCCGGGGCGTTACAAGTTGGTATCAGAGTCGACCCTCGCGGTTACACGGATGTTTGCGGACAGTTTGCAGTCATGTTGTGCATGACGTTTGTGACCCGTCGTGGCACACGGCATGGCACATGTGCTGTCCTGGAAGCACAGGCGGTTGTGCCAAGAGGAAACGTTCCTGTGGCCCGACGAGGACGTCGGTTCCTCTGAGTGAGGGTGTATGTGGTGGACTGGCTTATTAGGGATGATAGACTACTCATATCAATAAGGAATTCCTTCTTTTCCGGGAGCCCATTCGGATAGAACTCCAAAGTAAAGCGTGCTCAGCTTGGAGTAGTTTCAGGATGGGTGACCGACCGGGAAGTTGCTCCCGGGTGCGCACGAGTGAGGACAAAGTGCGCAGAAAAGACTAGTATTGATATGTGAGGCCAGTCTAGATCCCGCCAGGAGTACCGACCACCGGCGGGTGTGTCCGGGGCGTTACAGCGCCCCCCACCCTCGAGGATAGGGTGTGCCCCCCCGGTGAGGATCTTCTTGCAGATATTTTTTATATTTTCTGAAATAATTATCCATTGATTTTCAGGCGATTCCGAGAACTTTTTATTCTCCACAAAAACAACACCATGGCAGTTCTGCTGAAAACAACGTCAGTCCGGGTTAGTTCCATTCAAATCATGCAAGTTAGAGTCCAAAACAAGGGCAAAATGGTTTGGAAAAGTAGATACGTTGGAGACGTATCACCTCCCTCTCTTGTTGTCGGCGTTGCCTCAACTTTCGGGGGACGTTCTCCGCCTTGCAAGTTGATGTCTACTACACAACCTTCTTCTTGTAGACGCTGTTGGGCCTCCAAGTGCAGAGGTTTGTAGGACAATAGCAAATTTCCCTCAAGTGGATGACCTAATGTTTATCAATCCGTGGGAGGCGTAGGATGAAGATGGTCTCTCTCAAACAACCCTGCAGCCAAATAACAAAGAGTCTCTTGTGTCCCCAACACACCCAATACAATGGTAAATTGTATAGGTGCACTAGTTCGACGAAGAGATGGTGATACAAGTGCAATATGGATGGTAGATATAGGTTTTTGTAATAAGAAAATATAAAAACAACAAGGTAGAAAGTGGTAAACGTGAGCATAAACGGTGTTGCAATGGTAGGAAACAAGGCTTAGGGTTCATACTTTCACTAGTGCAAGTTCTCTCAACAATAATAACATAACCGGATCATACAACTATCCCTCAACATGCAACAAAGAGTCACTCCAAAGTAACTAATAGCGGAGAACAAACGAAGAGATTATGGTGGGTTACGAAACCACCTCAAAGTTATCCTTTCTAATCGATCTATTCAAGAGTCCGTAGTAAAATAACACGAAGTTATTCTTTCCGTTCAATCTATCATAGAGTTCGTTCTAGAATAACACCTTAAGACGCAAATCAACCAAAACCCTAATGTCACCTAGATACTCCATTATCACCTCAAATATCTGTGGGCATGATTATACGATATGCATCACACAATCTCAGATTCATCTATTCAACCAACACAAAGAACTTCAAAGAGTGCCCCAAAGTTTCTACCGGAGAGTCAAGACGAAAACGTGTGCCAACCCCTATGCATAGATTCCCAAGGTCACGGAACCCGCAAGTTGATCACCAAAACATACATCAAGTGAATCAATAGAATACCCCATTGTCACCGCAGGTACCCCACGCAAGACATACATCAAGTGTTCTCAAACCCTTAAAGACTCAATCCAAATAAGATAACTTCAAAGGGAAAACTCAATTCATCACAAGAGAGTAGATGGGGAGAAACATCATAAGATCCAACTATAATAGCAAAGCTCGCGATACATCAAGATCGTGCCATCTCAAGAACATGAGAGAGAGAGATCAAACACATAGCTACTAGTACATACCCTCAGCCCCGAGGGTGGACTACTCCCTCCTCGTCATGGAGAACGCCGTGATGATGAAGATGGCCACCGGTGAGGGTTTCCCCCTCCGGCAGGGTGCCGGAATGGGGTCTATATTGGTTTTTGGTGGCAACAGAGGCTTTCGGCGGCGGAACTCCTGATCTAGGTTATTTCCGGAGGTTCCAATATATATAGGAGGTGTTGGAGTCGGGGCCAAGCAAAGGGGGTCTATGGGCTGTCCACGAGGCAGGGGGCACGCCCAGTAGGGGGGGGGGGGGCGCCCCCCACCCTCGTGGGCAGCCCGTGGGTCTTCTCGTCCCCCTCCGGCACTTCGTGGGCTACTTCTTGTCCAAAAATCACCTCCGTTGAATTTCAGGTCAATTTGGCTCTGTTTGATATTCCTTTTCTGCGAAACCCTAAAACAGGAGAAAAACAGAAACTGGCAGTGGGCTCTGGGTAAATAGGTTAGTCCCAAAAATCATATAAAATTGTATATAAAAGCCCATAAAACATCCTAGAAGGATAATATAATAGCATGGAACAATAAAAAATTATAGATACATTGGAGACGTATCACAAGTCGCAGCCGACAAAGGGACGCCGATGGATGAGGGGGACTGCGTGTCCATCGCGGCGGTTTTGGTCGGTTTGGACGACATCTCCGGTGGTGGATCGGGCCCTGTGGTGAGTATTGGGAGTAGGGAGGAGGACCGCAAGGGTCCGGGTTTGGGAAAGATTGGAGGGCAACAGGAGGAGGAGGAGGAGGAAAGGTTTTGATAGATTTGATGCAATTTGTGGTAGGGTTGGGCTGTTGGATTCGACGCGGCGGGCATGCCCCCCGTCTCCACCTTGGACCGATCTGCTAGACTGTTTATACGTAGCCTCTGTATAGACATTGTATTGTACCCCTTGGTACTTCTATATAATGAGATAGCCACACCCCGTTTTAGGTGTCGAGCAGTTTCCCAAAACCTACGTTTTACATGGTATCAGTTTAGGGTTACGATGTCTTCCGCTGCACCGCCTGATGATGTTACAGACCCAGGGTAGGGTCACGGGCCTAGCCCAAGTACCCCACCCAAGGTCACTACCCCAGAAGCTCAAAAGGAAACTCAAAGACAACAAGAATAGTCGACTAACACGGCTCAGGAGGACATTCCACTCGACTACTCACCCCCGTTCAGACGACTCAACTTCACTCGACCCGTGAAGGTCAAAGGTCCCGTAGGACAGCAATGGTCCAACATTCACTCCGCAACAATGAATGCCTTTATCACTCTTTACTACAGGCGTTATCAGTAGCGCCTGCCTTTATGTACATTGAACCCTTTGTAACATGGGGCATGGCTGGGGTCTTGGCGCACTATATAAGCCACCCCTCCTCCAGTACAAGAGTTTGCGCCCCCTGTAACTCAAACACCCATATAAATTCCAGTTGACCGCCTTCGGGAACTGAGACGTAGGGCTTTTTCTTCTTCCATGAAGGGCCTGAACTCGTATACATCTTGCATACAATCTCACCATAGCTAGCGCCTTGCCTCCTCTTACGTACCCCCTACTCGTACTGTCAGACTTAGAACCACGATTGTTGGCGCCCACCTTGGGGCAGGGTGTCTTAGCGACTTCTGGTGAGGTTGCAAACTTTTCTCCGACCTCCTTCGTCATGGTTTCCGGCGGTGGTCTGGCGTTGGGCCGCGAGATACGACTTGGCGCGCTCGTCTTCGTCGCCGATGACTCCGCTTGGCTCCAGGAGGCCCCCCTCGACGTCGAGGCGCTGCCCGTCCGCGGGGCTGCGCACTTTTGTGGTAGTGCTTGCGGCGTCCTTCTCCGGCAGCCGTCGACTCAATACCTTCCGGTTCCTTCATCATCCGTCGTCCCCGCTGAGCGCTGCCGCAAGCGGTCCGGTCGCTCGCGGCTCCAGCGGTGGGTGAAACACGCAGTGGCCCGCCAGGCGACCAGCCCTCAAGTCGCGGCCATCGAGCCCGACGAATACCTCTACTGGCCGGTCGAGTCGATTGAGCTCACATATTCGATTTCCAAGTGCGGGAGCAGCGACCCCGCGGCTGAAGTCCTCATGGTCGACTCGCGCCGCAACCCGCCAGGATTCCCTCGCGGCGGCGATGGCGGTAGTGGCAACGGTCATTCATTCGACCACGACGGGTACATTCCCCAACCCCTCACTGCCGAGGAGAGGGACGAGCTCTGCCGCCGCAATGAGGACGCACTTTTCACCCCCATCGTGGGAGATACTCCAGAGGCTCAGGCCCTGGAAGCCACGCACTTAGCCACCGTGGCTGAGGGCGCATGTCTGGAGAATATCCAGCGTGCACTCGACGAACGGGCCCGCCGATTGGTCCCCGAATCCCGTCGACGGCCGCGGCAGTCATTCCCACGCGAGACTCAGGTGTTCCGTACACCCGTCCAAAACCTCGAAGCCACGGCTCATATCGCGGAGTCGATTCAACCATCGCAGTCGGCGGCCGGGAGAGGCCTACAACAGACCAAGGGGTTGCTCCGAACAGCCGGGGAGCAGGACGCGGCTATTTCTCAGTCACACAACATGATTCACAGCAGATCGGTGGCCGCGGACACCGTTTGGTCAGCTCACAGTTCAAGATCGCCCCCGAGGCGTGAGGATCATGGCCCCCGTCAAGACCGGCATCTAGGTCGGAATGATGAGCAGTATGACCGTTGACCTGGTCACCACGATCGCCGTCGAGTGCCTACTCCTCCTCCGGGAAGCGGATCGTTCTCGCCCAGGCGACACGAGGGCAGGCGCTTACGCGACGACGAGCAGAGAATTCCCCCAGATCCCCGGAGGCCCGGCTTCGACGCAAGGTCTATTCTTGTGCAGTGGCTGGTCGACAGGAACAGAGCGTTCAGAGAAGAGCAAGGCAGAGATGCTCGAGTGGAAGCCGAGCGTCCGTATCTGGACCCGAGTGCTTTAGCAGAGCCATCAGGGCCGCTGACATCTGCCCAAACTTCAGGTTGGCGGCGGGAGTAAATAAGTTCACCGGCGAGTCAAAGCCAGACAGCTGGCTCGAGGATTACCGAGTGGCCGTGCAGATTGGAGGCAACAACAACGGCATAGGCATGAAACACCTTCCTCTGATGCTGGGCGGCTCGGCTCGGGCGTGGCTAAATCAGTTGGCTCCTGGGAGCATATACAGTTGGGAAGAGCTGGCCCGAGTGTTCATTCAGACCTTCGAAGGTACCTGCAAACGACCCTCGGGACTCGCGGAGTTACAACATTGCGTGCAGAAGCCGAATGAAACCTTGAGATTACATACAAAGATGGACCACCTTGCACCACACGGTGGAGAATGTGTCCAAGCATCAAGCAGTCTGCGCCTTCAAGGAGGGCATACGATACAGAGAGCTGAATCTGAAGTTCGGTCGAACGGGAGATATGTCCCTATCCCGGATGATGGAGACAATCGGTCGGTATGCTAACGGCTAAGAGGCCGATCGACTCCGCAATGGTAAGAAACCACTCGGCCAAGATGATCAGAACTCCAATCAGAAACCCAAGCGCAAGGCCGAGCCAACCGCTCAAGGCGAAACCGCAGTTGTTAACCAAGGGAAGGGCAAAGGAAAGCCCAAGGGGCCTTGGGTCCCCAAGAAAGTGAAAGATCAAGCGGGGAATGATGTACTCGACCAGCCGTGTCCCATCCACACGAAGAAATATGAAGAGGGGAACTTGGTTTATCCCAAGCACACCACTCGATAGTGTCGGCTCCTGATCCAGAGCTTCCAGAAAGAGCAGTCAACTGAGAAGGAAAAGGAATCAGAGGAGACCGAGGACAAAGAAGGGGATGGAGGTTACCCCCAGATTAACTCTAACCTGATGATTTTCGCCGACGTTGAAAGCAAGAGTCGACTGAAAGTGTTCAACAGAGAAGTCAACATGGTTGTCCCGGCAACAACCACATATCTGAAGTGGTCCAAGACCCCCATCACATTCGACCAGTCCGATCACCCTGCACACATCGCTACCCCTGGGCGGCAGGCGCTGGTGGTTGACCCAGTAGTCGAGGGCACTCGTCTGACCAGGGTCCTGATGGATGGTGGAAGTGGTCTGAACATTCTGTACGCTGAAACCCTCTGTGGGATGGGCATTCCGATGTCCAAGCTAAGCGAAATCAACATGAGGTTTCCCGGGGTCATCCCCGGGAAGAAGGCCGACTCACTTGGTCAAATCTCACTCGACGTAGTCTTTGGCGATTCAAAGAATTACCGCAAAGAGAAGCTGACATTTGAAGTAGTGGACTTCAACAACGCTTATCATGCCATTCTGGGTAGGCCCGCCTACGCCAAATTCATGGCTCGACCGTGTTATATATACCTCAAGCTGAAGATGCCGGGACCCAACTACGTTATAACCGTCAAGGGGAATCGACAGAAAGCGGAAGAATGCTTCCAGAAAGGCTCGGAGATCACTGACGAGCAAATGGCAGCAGTAGAGATGGAGGAGTAACAGAAGAACGTGGATCCGAATAATTTGTTGCGGGCCAAGAAGCCGGCTTCCGAGTCAGCTTTTCAGTCGGTTGGGGAGATGAAGCCCGTCCACATTCACCCCACCGACCCCAATGCAGCACCGACCCACATCTCAACTACACTCGACATCAAATAGGAAGAAGCGCTCATCCAGTTCCTCCGTGAGAACTGGGACATCTTCGCATGGAAACCATCTGACATGCCAAGTGTATCCAGGGGACTGGCTGAGCACTGTTTGCGAGTCGATCCAAAAGTAAAGCCTGTAAAGGAACATCTTCGTTGGTCCGCTGCGGAGAAGAGAAAGGCAATTGGCAAAGAGGTGGCTCGACTTCTGGCAGCTGAGTTCATCCACGAGATCAACCACTCTGATTGGCTCGCCAATGTGGTCATGGTTCCCAAGAAGGACAAGTCTCTCCGCATGTGCATCGATTTCAAACATATCAATCGGGCCTGCCCGAAGGATCATTTTCCTCTCCCCCGCATCAATCAGATAGTCGACTCGACCACGGGATGCGAGCGTTTGTCCTTTCTGGACGCATATTCCGGGTATCATCAGATCCGACTGTTTGGACCCGATGAAATCAAGACATCTTTCATCACCCCATTCGGGTGTTTCTGTTATGTCACCATGCCTTTTGGTCTCAAGAATGCCGGCGCTACCTTCATGCGCACGATTCAAAAGTGCCTGCTGAAGCAAATCAGTTGGAACGTCGAAGCATACATGGATGACATCGTGGTCAAGTCACGCAAAGGTTCCGACCTGTTGGCTGACCTCGTTGAGACATTCGCAAACTTGAGAAGCTATGATATCAAGCTCAATCCGTCGAAGTGTACTGGAGTTCCGGGCGACAAGCTACTCGGTTTCCTTGTTTCCGAACATGGAATCGCCGCCAACCCAGAAAAGGTCGGTGCAATCCTCTGAATGAAGCGCCTCGAGCGTGTACACGACGTCCAGAAGCTAACTGGTTGCTTGGCCGCATTGAGTCGATTCATTTCTCGTCTCGGTGAGAAGGCATTGCCTTTTTACCAGCTGATGAAGAAATCCAAAAAGTTCGAGTGGAATTCTAAAGCTGAAGCAGTGTTTGAAGAACTCAAAACCCTGCTTTCCACCCAACCGATGCTTGCTGCCCCAGTCAGCAAGGAGCCTCTTGCTACCTCCTGAGCTTGCGTTGTATTCCCTCGAAGAGGAAAGGGAGATGCAGCTGATACGTCCAAAACGTATCTATAATTTCTGCTTGCTCCATGCCTCTTTTGTGTGATATTGTTATGATATTTATGTACTTCCATACACTTTTGATCATATTTGGACTAACCTATTAACTCTGTGCACCACAGTGTCAGTTCCTGTTTTCTGCTGTTTTTCTATTTCAGGTTTCCCCCATATTAAAAGTGCCCTAAAAATTCCGAGAAAAATACAGGAAAAATCAGCGTATCGGGAGCTTCAAGAAAAACTAAAGCAGGGCCAGAGGGGAGCCTGGGGTGGCCCAGGCGGCCACCCGGCGCGGCCCCACCCCTGGCCGCGCCAGGGGGGCGCCTGGGGCCCCACCTCCGCCTCTGGTGACCCCCTTTTGCATATATATTGCTCGCGTCCCGAAACCCTCGAGGACGGAATCCTTTTTCGCGATCTCGTCTCTGTTCCGCCGCCGCCGCGCTTCCAAGATCGGGAGCACCAGGAGAACTCTTCCCGGCACCCTGCCGGAGGGGAGAACCACTACCGGGAGCTTCTCCACCACCATGGACGCTTCCCGGATGAGTTGTGAGTAGTCCCCCTTGGACCATGGGTCCATGACCAGTAGCTATGTGATGTTCTCCTCCCCTCTTTGTTCCTCATGGATTAGACCTCGTGAGATGCCCTACATGATCGAGGCACATATGTAATCTTTATGCTGTTGCTCTGCTGAGTTTGCTGAGATCCGATGGATTATGAGATTATGTTCAGATTGTGTGTGAGTAATATATTTGATTCACCTCTTTTATATTTATGTTCTTGAGTAATTCTTGCATGTTCTCCGTTGCTGTTTATTGCTTTGGCCAAGTAGTAGGTAGTAACTCCAAGAGGGAACGTTATGCTTGATTGTGGGTTCATGCCCCTCGATGACTAGTTTGAGTGACAGAAACACGAGTCTAGGGGATGTGTTGTTGCCACAAGGGGGAAAACAACGGTGCTTGTACTTGCGGGTGCAAGGATTGTTTACTTTACGCAAAGTTCTTTTAATGCAGTTGTCTGTTGCTTTGAGTTTACACTTTGGGTGGGACTCGCAACTTAATACCAGCGAGATGTTCTGGATAGATATCTCAAGGTGGATGATTAGTAGTAGATGCAGATGGATTTCGGTCTACTTGCCTTGGCGTACCGCCCATGCTTTTGAGCCTCTACCTTTCTTTACAGCATAGTTAGCATTGGTTTGCGCACATAATCCTGTCAATTGCCCAGCTGTAATTTGTTTACCTCGCTTAGCTGTTTTATCGTCTTTTGGGAGAGAGACATCACTAGTGAACATCATGGGACCCCGGTCCATATTACCATCACTGATCACACCCGCTATTTACTTCCTGTTCTTATTTCCTAGTTGCAGTCATACCTATCACTATTACCTCTTGCGTTTGATCCTTTGTAAACAGCAAGGCTGGAGGGATTGACAACCTCTCTGTACTCATTGGGAGCAAAGTTATTTGTATCTGTGTGCAGGTCCTGTCAACCGCTAAGTTGGCACCGTTAGCGTTGACACCTACTTGTTGGCCCTTGGAGTCTCACGGGATTCGATCCTTGGTATCTTGCCAAGGGAAACTTGCCGTTACGCTACATCTCAAACCTTCCACTTGGGGTAACGAACGAGGGGCGAGAAGCCATCAAGCAAAGTTTCTGGCGCCGTTGCCGGGGACTCCACTCTTCAAGATAGGGGAGTTGCATGCTATCTTTTATCTTTGCTTTTTAGTCTTGTCAGTTTACCTTTCAGTTTTTGCTTTAGTGTCCTTTACCAAAAATCACAAAAAAAAATTATTTGCTTTTCTGTTAGTAGTCCTTTCTGTTTAGTCAAGCATGTTAGGATTTGGTGCTTTGAGGGAATCAGAAGTTCTAGATTTCCATCAAAGGGATGGAGAAAATATGAAGAAGGCATGGGACAGAATTTCTGATGCACATAGGAGAATTATGCCTTGGATACCTATAAAAATTGTGCTTAGAATTTTTTACCATGGTCTTTTTAAATGGTGTAAACACTCTCTTGATATTATAGCTGAAGGAGATTTCCTAGAGTGTGATGAAGCTAGAGCTCTTGAAATTATACATGGTCTATCTAGTTACTTTGTTTATGATCATAGTTTTGATACTGTCATAGATAGACTTGCTACTATTGAGAAGAGAATGGATGCTCTAGACTTGATGAAGGTAGAGAAACCCAAACCCAAAAAGAGAGATATTTTGGAAATAGACAATGATTGGGAGCCTTTTGTTAGGATTAGCATCTCTAATCAAGGCTTCCTTGCTTATTGTGATATTGGATCTATGGTTTCTACTATGCCAAAAATTGTTCATGATTCTTTAAAATTTAACATGGGCAAATTATCATCCTATCATGAACATGCTAATGGAGATATTTCTGAGATCCAGGGAAGAATAAAAGACGTACCAGTTACATTCCTTAAAGGGATTGCAATGATTGATTTCTTCATCATGAAGACAAACCAAGGAAATATAGTGCTTGGAAGGGACTTCCTCCGAGCCGTAAAAGGCTTCATTGATATAGGTAAGGTACAAATCCGCCTACGCGGGAAGGCAAAAGGTACGTACCCCTTTCCTAGAAGGAACAAGGATGAACTTGTTGAGGAACCATTTGAAGCAATTTATAACTCCGATTATTATGATGACTTTTGATTCCTCCTTTTTGCATCATGCCTAGCTTAAAGGCATAAAAGAAAGCGCTTTTGGGAGGCAGCCCACAACGAATAAAGTTTTATTTTGCTTTTGTTGTGTCTTGATGTTTGTTACTACAGTAGCATCATCATTGTATCTTTTCTTTTCAACTTTGTGCCAAGTTTAGCCTCCGATTGCAAGAAAGTTAAAAAGTTGTGACGTGCAGTCCAGAAAACAGATTCTGTCCTTGGACAGAAAAATTCGTATAAAATCACCAGATCATCTTTTTGATCTGTTTTTTTTAAAGCGTGCTCTATACAATTGGCTTTCGGGCGTCTGTTCTGAGTTTTTTATTTGAGTTGCAGAAGTGCCCCGAAAAAATTATTTACTACCTGCTGGTCTGTTTTTCACAGATTCTGTCCTGTTTTGCCTTCTTTGTTTTGCTAACCTTGAACTTGCTTTTTCTTTGAAAAAACCTTTTGGCAATCTTGAGAAACAGTAGCTCTTCAAGATTATCTTTATTTCCAGTAAGGAAAAATTGTTTTATTATGGGTACTAACCTCGCTAATCAGATTATGATGAGTTATGTATGAAGGGAGTTTTCAAGTGTGCGAGGGAAGATGAGAAAAAGATTCAGGAGGGTCAAACGCTCAAGCTTGGGGATGCCCCCGTGCACCCCCAAGAAATATTCAAGAAGACTCAAGCGTCTAAGCTTGGGGATGCCCCTGTGCATCCCCTTCTCCATCAACAATTATCAGTTCGTCTTTTGTTCCACTATATTTTAATCACTTCATGTATTATGTGCTATGCTTGGAGCGTCTTGCTTTTAGTTTCCTTTTTAGTTTTCTTTAGCTTTGCTTGCTGTTCATAACAAGTTAGAACCCAACTTTCTTTGTGTGGGAGAGAAACACGCTCCACTTCAACCTAGAACACAACATAGGATTTTCATGCTTATCTTTGCTGTGTGTTCTTTGTTTTTCCATAGCTACTGTCATGTTTAGCTCTTAGTTTTCATGCCTTTCTTTTTAAAGAGCTTTTGTTTAGTTGGTTGTTGAACTCTCTTGAGTTTTCATGTTTATCTTGTTAAGAGAGTTTGTCTGTTGCACTGAGTTGTGTGTCTTAACTTAAAATAGGTAATTGAGGTTGCTATTTAATTTTAGTAGTAACTTGCAATAGTTTTGAGGTATTGCCATGAGTAATGTCTGAACTTTTGGTGTCAAGAGCTTTAGCCTATTAGTGATAGATGTCGTATTTTGGGCAATCCGTGTTTATTTTCGAAAACCTACAAAATAGTTGAGAACTTTAGCTACTAAATGGATCACTAATCTTTGGAGGGATCGAATATTATAGTACACTCACGTACCATGAGCCGAGGATGCGCAAGGATAACCAAATCCCCATACACTCCTCCTCGGGGTACTTGTCTCTTTGAGAACCTCCTAATTAGATTGAGAGTTACCGATAATAAGTGCATGAGTTCTTCGGACTAATGTGAGTATTCGAAAGTTGACACTTCCACCTATCCATATTTTTCTAGCCTCTTCGGTACCGTGCATTGCCCTTTCTCACCTCGAGAGTTGGTGCATACTTCGCCGGTGCATCCAAATCCTTGGCACAATACGCTCTGTCATCATAAGCCTCATTATATCCTTCCTCAAAACAGCCACCATACCTACCTATATTAAGGCATTTCCATAGCCTTTCCGAGATACATTGCCATGCAACATCCATCTTCTCATGACTTGATTTTCATGTCATACATGCTTTTTGCTTGATCGATGAGCCGCATGCTAGTTGGGCCTTGCCTTAATCATTGCTACATGATGCGCTAGTATCATTGCATATCCTGCTACACCGGCAGAGGCATACATTTGCATACATCATGATAGTTTCATTTTATTTATGTTGAGTACTTTTGTAAAGTGTGAAAGATCTTCTATACTTCTTGTAATACATAGAGTGTTGCCCCTAAAGTGAGGGAAAGATCCCAAAGAGGACAAATCAAAAGATCCCAAAGAGGACAAATGAGAGTTAAATAGAAAGAGCCATTGAGGCCACAAAAAAAATAAAAAAAGAGAAAAAAGAGAAAAAGAAATAAAAAGAGAGAAGGGGCACACTACTATTTCTTTTGAGAGATCCACACTCGTACTCCATCTCATACCTTGTACTCCATAGAGATTATCATTCATTCATATAGCTATGTGGGGACCTTTACACTATAGAACTTGGCTTGTATATTCCAATGATGAGCCTCCTCAAAAGAGCTCTAGGTCTTCTTGAGCAAGCAAGTTGGATGCACCCCCACTAGTTCCATTGGAGAGCTTACCTTAGCTCATATGTGCATCCGTTGCATGGCAATCCCTACTCCTCACATTATATCTATCATTTGGCTTTTTCTCGCCGATGATTGTCCTCATTGATGTGAGCCCTTCACACCTTTTTTGTCTTCCCCCTCTATCATTTTTCTCTCTTTGCCATCCTAAGTGTCGACTTTCTTGCTTACGCTCATCCATTGCATGAGTGCTCAAAATATCGAAAGGGAGTGGATCATTTTGACTTGTACTTGGCTGACGGTCTGGGGATGAGTCAAGATAAGATTCCAAAGAAGACCAAGTGTGAAACTTTAATAGATTAAGTTCTCAACAATACAAAAACTATGTTTTACTCTCTCATATATCCCTATCCCCTTTCTTCCACGCAAACACCATTTGGAGACATTCGAGTCACGGACAGCGAGAGCTCTTGCACCTTTATGTTCTTATGTTACTTGTTACAATGCTAATATAGACTCTTGCTTGTTATGGCTTGAATTGAATTACATGCCTTGATTACTTTACTTAAAAGTTCTTATATGGTTGATAGCATGTCACCACAGAAATTATGCTTGTTATCATTTACCTACTCGAGGACGAGCAGGAATTAAGCTTGGGGATGTTGATACGTCCAAAACGTATCTATAATTTCTGCTTGCTCCATGCCTCTTTTGCGTGATATTGCTATGATATTTATGCACTTCCATACACTTTTGATCATATTTGGACTAACCTATTAACTCAGTGCACCACAGTGCCAGTTCCTGTTTTCTGCTGTTTTTCTATTTCAGGTTTCCCCCATATTAAAAGTGCCCTAAAAATTCCGGGAAAAATACAGGAAAAATCAGCGTATCGGGAGCTTCAAGAAAAACCAAAGCAGGGCCAGAGGGGAGCCTGGGGTGGCCCAGACGGCCACCCGGCGCGGCCCCACCCCTGGCCGCGCCAGGGGGGCGCCTGGGGCCCCACCTCCGCCTCTGGTGACCCCCTTTTGCATATATATTGCTCGCGTCCCGAAACCCTCGAGGACGGAACCCTTTTTCGCGATCTCGTCTTTGTTCCGCCGCCGCCATGCTTCCAAGATCGGGAGCACCAGGAGAACTCTTCCTGGCACCCTGCCGGAGGGGAGAACCACCACCGGGAGCTTCTCCACCACCATGGACGCTTCCCGGATGAGTTGTGAGTAGTCCCCCTTGGACCATGGGTCCATGACCAGTAGCTATGTGATGTTGTCCTCTCCTGTTTGTTCCTCATGGATTAGACCTCGTGAGCTGCCCTACATGATCGAGGCACATATGTAATCTTTATGCTGTTGCTCTGCTGAGTTTGCTGAGATCCGATGGATTATGAGATTATGTTCAGATTGTGTGTGAGTAATATATTTGATTCACCTCTTTTATATTTATGTTCTTGAGTAATTCTTGCATGTTCTCCGTTGCTGTTTATTGCTTTGGCCAAGTAGTAGGTAGTAACTCCAAGAGGGAACGTTATGCTTGATTGTGGGTTCATGCCCCTCGATGACTAGTTTGAGTGACAGAAACACGAGTCTAGGGGATGTGCTATTGCCACAAGGGGGAAAACAACGGTGCTTGTACTTGCGGGTGCAAGGATTGTTTACTTTACGCAAAGTTCTTTTAATGCAGTTGTCTGTTGCTTTGAGTTTACACTTTGGGTGGGACTCGCAACTTAATACCAGCGAGATGTTCTGGATAGATATCTCAAGGTGGATGATTAGTAGTAGATGCAGATGGATTTCGGTCTACTTGCCTTGGCGTACCGCCCATGCTTTTGAGCCTCTACCTTTCTTTACAGCATAGTTAGCATTGGTTTGCGCACATAATCCTGTCAATTGCCCAGCTGTAATTTGTTTAACTCGCTTAGCTGTTTTATCGTCTTTTGGGAGAGAGACATCACTAGTGAACATCATGGGACCCCGGTCCATATTACCATCACTGATCACACCCGCTATTTACTTCCTGTTCTTATTTCCTAGTTCCAGTCATACCTATCACTATTACCTCTTGCGTTTGATCCTTCGTAAACGGCAAGGCCGGAGGGATTGACAACCTCTCTGTACTCGTTGGGAGCAAAGTTATTTGTATCTGTGTGCAGGTCCTGTCAACCGCTAAGTTGGCGCCGTTAGTGTTGACACCTACTTGTTGGCCCTCGGAGTCTCACAGGATTCGATCCTTGGTATCTTGCCAAGGGAAACTTGCCGTTACACTACATCTCAAACCTTCCACTTGGGGTAACCAACGAGGGGCGAGAAGCCATCAGCAGCACAGTAGCGTAAGTATTTCCCTCAGTTTTTGAGAACCAAGATATCAATCCAGTAGGAGACGACGCGCGAGTCCCTCGCACCTGCACAAACAAATAAGAACTTCGCAGCCAACGCAATAAGGGGTTGTCAATCCCTTTACGGTCACTGACGAAAGTGAGATCTGATAGAGATGATAATTATATTTTTGGTATTTTTGGTTTATAAGAACAGCAAATAAAAGCAAGAAAAGTAAAGTAGATGTAGATTGATATGTTGAGAATAGACCCGGGGGCCATAGTTTTCTCTAGTGGCTTCTCTCATGATAGCGATATTCTACGGCGGGTAAACAAATTACTGTGGAGCAATTGATAGAAAATCGAATAATTATGAGACTATCTAGGCATGATCATTGTATATAGGCATCGCGTCCGAGACAAGTAGACTGACTCCTGCCTGCATCTACTACTATTACTCAACACATCGACCGCTATCCAGCATGCATCTAGTGTATTGAGTTCATAAGAACAGAGTAACGCCTTAAGCAAGATGACATGATGTCGAGGGATAAACTCAATCAACATGATATAAACCCCATCTTTTTATCCTCGATGGCAATAATACAATATGTGCCTTGCTGCCCCTACTGTCACTGGGAAAGGACACCGCAAGATTGAACCCAAAGCCAAGCACTTATCCCATTGCAAGAACTATAGATCTAGTAGTCCAAACCAAACCAATAATTTGAAGAGACTTGCAAGGATATTATGAGCACACATAAAAAGTTCAGAGAAGAACCAAATATATTTCATAGATAACCTTGACCATAAACTCACAGTTCATCGGATCTCGACAAACACACCGCAAAAAGAGATTACATCAAATAGATCTCCTCAAAGATCGAGGAGAACTTTGTAATGAGATCCAGAGGGAGAGAGAAGAAGCCATCTAGATACTAGCTATGGACCCAAAGGTCTGTGGTAAACTACTCACAACTCATGGTGAGGGCGGTGATGATGATGATGATGATGATGAAGGCCTCCGTGATAGATCCCCCTTCGGTGGAGCTCCAGAACAGGCTCCAAGATGGGATCTCCATGGGAACAGAAGCTACGGCAGTGGAATTAGGGTTTTCTCTCTATTCACGGAGTTTCTGGGGTACGTGGACTTATATAGGAAGGAGGGCACCGGGGGCCTCGAGGTAGGGGGCGCGCCCTGGGAAGGGGGGGTGCGCCCCCACCCTCGAGGGCAGCTCCTCGATCCCCTGACGTGGTTCTCAAGCTTCCTGTGCTCGATTTTCTCCAAAAATATCTCTCGCGAAGGTTTCATTCCGTTTGGACTCCGTTTGATATTCTTTTTCTGCAAAACCCTGAAACAGGCAAAAAACAGCAATCTGGACTGGGCCTTTGGGTTAGTAGGTTAGTCCCAAAAATGATATAAAAGTGAATGATAAAGCCCATTAAACATCCAAGACTTCATAAATAATAGCATGGAACAATCAAATATTATAGATACATTAGAGACGTATCAAGTATCCCCAAGCTTAATTCCTCCTCGTCCTCGAGTAGGTAAATGATAAAGAAAGAATTTTTGATGTGGAATGCTAACCAATATAGTTTTTTCAATGTAATTCTCTTAATTGTGGCATGAATGTTAAGATCTGAAAGATTCAAGATAAAAGTCTATATTGACATAAGAAATAATAATACTTCAAGCAATACTAACAAAGCAATCATGTCTTCTAAAAATACTATGGCAAAAGAAAGTTATCCCCACAAAATCATATAGTGTTGGCTATGCTCCCTCGTTATCACACACAAATATTCATATCATGCATAACCCCGATTTCAGCCAAGCATTTGTTTTCATACTCTATCTTTTCAAACCTTTCAACTTTCACGCAATACATGAGCATGAGCCATGGATATAGCACTATGGGTGGAATAGAGGTGGTTGTGGAGAAGACAAAAAGGAGGGAGATAGTCTCACATCGACTAGGCGTATCAACGGGCTATGGAGATGCCCATCAATAGATATCAATGTGAGTGAGTAGGGATTGTGTCACACCCTGATTTTTCATGCCACAACACTTAAGCTAATAATCATGCTAAAAATGTGGATTGGCAAAAACTTTTGAGTGTTTGGACAATGTTTGATTTGATCTTTGGCTGCTGCTTGCTAGTGCTCTAAAAATCAAATAAATCCTCAAACTCTTATACTTCATCTACTTGATCCGAAACCTTTTCCCAATGATCATGCCATGTGTATAGAACAGTATAGTATTTTCCTTATACAAATATTTTGGCCAAATAGTATTTTCTAAAATTAGTTTTCCAAAAACCCCTGAATTGAGGTTTGCACTACAAGTACCTTATTTAGGGTGTGAAAAATCTTTCAAAAAGTATATTTGAATCCTATTAGGTATAGGACTCCCATAAACCACAAAATTATAATTTTAAAAGTTATTTTTATATTTTATTTAAATGCTTTTTCTTTAGGCCAGAAATGGTCTTTACTAGGTAAAAATTATTTAGCTATTTCAAAAATATCTGCCAAAATTCAGGGAAACTCATAGGACATATATTGTCCATATATAAGAGTTTCAACACATGGTCATGTTCAAAATATTGGACAAATCCTTCATTAACCCTTTTTGGATATTTCAAGATTGTGAAATATTTACAAAGGAAATATTCTCCAAAAATTCCAGGGAAATTCTATCTTGTCAAATATGACATATTTGATGATCTTACAAAGCCTCATGCCTTGAAGATCAAGGAAACATCATCTGATCCCCTCAAAACCATTTCTGTCCATTTTGAAGTTTGAGAAACTTTACATTGCCAAACTTGTCCAAATGCTCTCAAACTTGGTGCACATGCTAAAATGATGTAATTATGAATCTATGCCAAATGGCACAACTTTTGGAGAAGGACAACTTGATCTAAGTGCCCCAAAACCCTTTCTGACCAGATCCAAATTTGAACAACTCTACATTGCCAACTTTTTACTTGGGGCCTCAAATTTTGTGGACATGTTCACAACCCCAAATGATGAAACTACACCAAGTGGTGCATCAAGGAGGGATGATTTGCTTAACCTAATCTTGAGAAATCCATTTCTGTTGATTTCTAATGTTCACCAAAGTTACATTGGCAACTTTGCCTAAATGAGCTCAAATTTGGTGGAAGGGCCTAAATGTATGTGCCATTTGATCCTGTTAAGTCTCATGTCAATTGGAAGTCATTTGCTTGCCCAAAATCACATCAAACACCTTCTGCCATTTTACCAAGACCAATGTTTTGCCCCCTTTTACTATTCTACTTGAGCTCAACTTTTTACCACAGCTTCTCCTAGTCATCTTCTACCTCCAGTAACTTCCCCATGGCCAGATCTCAATGATTGAGGGGTGAAAACCCCAGTTTTTTCTCTTCTGGACAGTAGCATTCTCCTCCTATTTCACCTCCCTCCTCACTCCAGTGGCCCTCCATGGCATCCAAGACCACCTCCCTATATTTTACTACTCCCTCTACCTCCTAGACACGGGTGGCCACGCTCTGAGCGCCAAAAAGATGCCATGGCATGCAATGGCCGTGCTCTGGAGCACACTACAGTGCCATGGCGCATTGTAGCCACCCCCAATCAGGAGCACCCGACCACCTCGGGCCTTCCCCTCGTGTCCCTCGAGGCTGCCTCGACGCCCGTGTCACGCAACGCTGTCGGCCCCTTCCTCCTTCTCCCTCCTGCTGCCCCTCTCGCACGCGCACTTGCCGACCACGAGCTCCAGTGAGCGAGCTCACACGCGCGAGGACTCTGGCACCTCCCCGCTCCCCCTCTGCTTTTCCCTTGGCCTGGACCTCGTCCACGAGCGCCCCGGACATGCCCCGGAGAGCCAGTTTGGCCCCCCAGAAACGGCTACGGCCCCGCGGTGAACCTCGGGCTGGCCTATATAAGGCCTCCCCGAGCCCTCTCCGTGCTCCATCCGCCTCCTCACCCTCCAGTGTGCCTCCCTGATCAACCCACTCTCCCTCCCGAGCCATCTTCCTCCCCCTCTGTCGCCATTGCCGCCTCGGGCCCCTGCTCGAATTCGGGCACCCCGGCCTCTCCCTCTCCACCTAACCATCACCAAAGCCCCTCACGCTCTCCCTTGAGCCTCCCTGCGTTCCGCCCCATCCCCCCTGTGGCCATAGCGCCATATCCATCTTCGCCATCACCCATCGCCGCCGCGCCAGGCGTTTCTCCCCTTCCCGAGCTCCTCCGCAGGCATGAAGCACATGGGCGGACGCGTCTCGCCGCCCTGAACACTCCGGTGCGCAGAACACCGGCGGCCCTGGGTCGCCGGTGCGATCGGCGGCCGAGCTCCTCTGCCCCGCTCCTATCGCGGGCGGGAGGAGGGAGACGTCCCTACAAGGGTGCCCCACAGGTCAGCGACCCCAGCACTGAGCCCGCTGATTTTAAGTGGAGGCGGGGCAAGGAGACGCCGCTTCCCCCGCGCGGAGGCGCACTCTGCCTGGACGCCTCCGACGTCACCACCCCCCTGTGCGCGCGGCCGAGCTGTTGGGCCGGCCCAGTTGCTATACGGCTATCTTCCGCTCAGTGTGCAGTATAAGGGTATAACTCCTTTGCCCTTTTCTTTTCTTTTTCCAGTACACTTCGAAAACCCATAAATAATTCAAATGAACTCCAAATTTGATGATTCAAATTTCTAGTAGTTCATAAAATCTTGCTCTATCACATGGTGCAACATGCACATTTTTCCAGAGACTTTTTCTTCACAAATAATTATCAAATGTCATTATTCCATTTTCTGTGTTAAACTTTAGAAAATCACAGAGAGCTCAAATTTGACCCAAATGGAGTGGTTCAAATTCCTAGGTGCTTGTCATATCCAAACTTAGTTTTGGAACATTTTTATTGATACTTTCTGTACCCCACCAAATAATGAGCCATTTCTTCATATTTAACAACTTTGCAAAATCCTAGGAAATTCATTTGAACTCCAAATCCAGTGAAACCAACTCCTAGATGCTTCTAAAATCATGACCTGTTAAATGGGTGCCTTTTCTCATTTTTCAAAAATATATTTCTGTACACTTCTTTCAAATACATAAACCCCTTGATTCCATCATATTGAAATGTTCCAAACTATCCATTGATCCAATACCTATGAAACCACCTTGGTCATTTCTCATATGACCAGAGGTATCCTAGAAAAGTCCAACTCCCATTTTTAGAGCACTTTCATTTTTGCCTTGTTGTGTTGCTTATTATGATTGTTTCCATCGTTAGTTAACGAAATAAACGGAGTACTCGGAGACGGACCAGAAGGTTTGAAGACTCGGAAGGACAAGGCAAGCATCCCTTTGACCATGTTCGAGAAACCTTTTTATGCATGTCTCATAGCACCTTATTATCAATGCATCGGAATCATGTAGAGGTGGCGACCACTTTGGTTGGTACCTTTGTTACTTTACTATTGAAACTTGCATCAAACATGACCCTACCTTCCTATGAGGGTTATGTGGGTGGGAGTAGATAGATGTATACTATAGTAGTTGGCTACGCAATATGGGTCAGGGTTATGCATGGAAAGAAACAAGTGTGGTTTGACATACTTGCAAATAACCCAGTGGGTGCCACTAATGCCCCTGGGAGATGATGAGAAACTAGGGCACTACTTGGAAGAGAAGTAGTGTGCCGAGGCTTGATGAAAGTGTTGTTTACAGAGACGGATTAGATTTATGTGTGATTACCGTCCCAACCAAACATGCGCAACCACTCTACCCTTATATGGGAAAGGGCATTATTGATTACCTAGGTCGATACTAGCATGGTGCCCGCATTACTAGTGACGGGGGTGACATGAGGTCACTCTCGGGACGGGGTCGTGCTTGGATAGGCGGCCATGACTGGTTTCACAGGGCACCGAACACACCGTTGGTACCCCATGTCAGTGGTATGTGCTGAATATGGGAGCGAGTCTCCACAATTATTAAGATGTGAAATGTGGGCACGGGGGTTACTACCAATCGAGTGGACTCTATGTTAGTGTCGTCTAGGGAAAGATAGTGATCGGGTGCTTACCCCGGGTACTTGAGGTACCGCGGGTCGTGGATGACACGGAAGTTCCCCGGATCTTGTGGGTAAAGTGTGCAACCTCTGCAGAGTGTCAAACTATTCGAATAGCCGTGTCCACGGTCAAGGACAGTTGGGTGGTGCTACTTAGACTATGTCCATAAGTTTCTGGAAAACAACACAGTTTGGTAAATCTGTTGATGTGACTGTGAGAAAGTCACGATGAGCGTGAGCAAGAGTTGTTCATAACTCTTTTCTGATGTTGATGTATGTAACCTCCTGATACTATTGCAGACGCATGCATGACCTGGATATATGTTGATCATGCTTGCATATGAAAAACTAGCTTTCCGCAAAACTGCCAATTTAGCAGTAGAGCCTTGCATTATTATTATGTCATCATACTTGGGTTGCTTGCAAGTACATTCAAAGTACTCGTTGGCTTGCCACTGGTTATTTTATTGGCCAGGCATGAGAGAACAGGATCTGATGAAGATTTCTTGGTGACGAACATGTGAGCTAGGACGCTTCCCAGTCAGAATGCCTGTAGGGTTAAGGCAGTTGGCATGGGTCCAAGTTGTCATTGAAGATTTCCGCTGCAATGATATACTCAAGACTTGACCATAATGGCCCTATTTGTGTAATACAGTATGTATGGATGTAAGACTCTTGTTATTCAGCTTCTGTGTGTTCAGTGAGCATTGATCTCTGGGATCACTGTACACGTGCATTCGGTGATCACGACTTAAGAGTCAGGGTCCCCACAAATTGCCATGCAACGGATGCACTAGAGCTAAATATGAATGAAAACTCAACAAAAGAAACTAGTGGGTGTGCATCCAACTTGCTTGCTCATGAAGACCTAGGGCATTTGAGGAAGCCCATCGTTGGAATATACAAGCCAAGTTCTATAATGAAAATTCCCACTAGTATATGAAAGTGACTAAACATGAGACTGTCTGCAATGAAGAACATGGTGCTACTTTCAAGCACAAGTGTGGAAAAAGATAGTAGCAATTGTCCCCTTTTTCTTTTGCTTTTTTTGGGCCTTTCTTTTTTTCTTTGGCCTTTCCCCTTTTTTTCTTTTTCTCTTTTTTTTTGCAGAGGGGCTTTATAGATTTAGCCTTTCCTTCCATGGGACAATGCTCTAATAATGATGATCATCACACTTTCATTACAACTCGATATTACAACTCGATGCTACAACAACAAAGTATGACTCTATATGAATGCCTCCGGCGGTGTACCGGTATGTGCAATGAAACAAGAGTGACATGTATAAAGAATTATGCATGGTGGCTTTGCCACAAATACGATGTCTACTACATGATCATGCAATGGCAATATGACAATATGATGCGTGTCATATGAACGGAACGGTGTAAAGTTGCATGGCAATATATCTCGAAATGGCTATGGAAATGCCATGATAGGTAGGTATGGTGGCTGTTTTGAGGAACAATATGGTGGCTGTTTTGAGGAAGGATATATAGTGGGTTTATGGCACCGGCGAAAGTTGCGCGGTACAAGAGAGGCTAGCAATGGTGGAAGGGTGAGAGTGCGTATAATCCATGGACTCAGCATTAGTCATAAGAACTCATATACTTATTGCAAAAATCTATGAGTCATCAAAACAAACTAATCAACACATGCTCCTAGGGGGGAGGTTGGTAGGAGTTAACCATCGCGAGCCCCCGACCTCCACACAAAGGTTGGCACTCTACAAATACCTCATGCTCTAACTCCGTCACATATTGGTACACCATACGTGCATGATACGGGAATCACTAACCTTAACACAAGTATTACTCAATTTCATAATAACTCCACTAGCATGACTCTAATATCACTATCCTCATATCTCAAAACAATTATCAAGCATCCAACATCTCATTCCATTCAATGCACTTGGTGTGATTTTTTTACTACATTGACATTGGATGTTTAGCATGTGAAGACTAGTTTCTTTAGCCTAAACATATTACCATGCTGTTTTAATAGACTCTCAAATAGATATAAGTGAGGCATGAGAGTTCAACAATTTCTACAAAATATTACCACAAGCGTGCTCTAAAAGATATAAGTGAAGCACTAGAGCAAAAACTATTCAACTCAAAAGATATAAGTGAAGCACATAGAGTGTTCTAACAATTTCTAGGCCATATTTAACTCCCTCAAATTATACAAGACACTCCAAGCAAAACACATAACATGTTGCGAATAAAAATTTAGCTCCAAGTATAGTTACCGATGGATGAAGACGAAAGAGGGGATGCCTTCCCGGGGCATCCCCAAGCTTAGGCTTTTGATTATCTTGAATTTAATTGGGGTGAAATGGGCATCCCCAAGCTTAGGCCTTTGCTACTCCTTGTTCCATATTCCATCAAAGCAATACTTAAAACTTGAAAACTTCACAACACAAAACTTAGACATAAAGTCTCGTGAGCTCCGTTAGTATAAGAAAGCAAACCACTACTCAAAGGTGCAGCAATGAATTCATTCTTTGTTTATATTTGTGTTAAACCTACTATATTCCAACTTCTCTATGGTTCATATCCTCCAATACTACTCATAGATGCATCGGAATAAGCAAACAACACACGAAAAACAGATTCTGTCAAAAACAGAATAGTCTGTAGTAATCTGCAGGTTTGCCTACTTCTGGAACTCCAAAAAATTCAAACTAAATTGGTAAATTTTCCAAATTTTTCTACCAATCATCTCTAAAAAGAATCAACTAAAAATCATGCTCCAGTAAAATCTGAAGACTACTTTAGCGAGCGCTAACGATTCTGTTTTTCACAGCAAGATCATATAAACTTCACACAAGTCTTCTCAAAGGTTCTACTTGGAACAAACACTAAACAAAACATGAAACCACATCTAATCAGAGGCTAGATGCAATATTTATTCCCTAACAGCAACAAAAACAAAAAACATGAAATTGGGTTGCCTCCCAACAAGCGCTATCGTTTTACGCCCCTAGCTAGGCACGATAATTCAATGATGCTCACATAAAGGACAAGGATTGAAGCACAAGGAGAGCATCATAAGACATGTGACAAACACATCTAAGTATAACATACTTCCTATGCATAGGCATTGTCGGTGTACTAAGGTAGGGGTACCTCAGTACCCCAACTTGTGCACGGGCAGTAGCAGCTTCCCGCGGTAGGGCCTACCACGTGCTTGCCGGAGACCTTTCTGCTCCATATAAAGCCATTCAAAAACAAAGTATACAAGACAGAAGATCGAGGCCCCGGCAAGTGGAGCTTGCCGGGAAGGCCGTCCCAGGCTCAAGATTACCTCACTAGCACAAGACCCTGGCAAGAGGAGCTTGCCAGGAAGACTAGAAGATTACATTTCAGAAGACATGCCTCGGCGCAGCATGCGCCCCGGCAGGGCCCGGGGAGCGACAAGCTTCAGAGCCCTACAAGCTTCCGGGCCCGGCAAGGTCAAGGCCCCGGCAAGGCGCTTGCCGGGGAGAGTTATGCTGTGTGCCCGCGCTCCACCTCATCGAACCACGCGTCGCCCTGGGGCCATTCCAGGGACGCGTGGCGGATGGCTGTGCAGCCTGGGGGACACGGTGGCAGTCCACGGTGACGAAGCAATCACCGTGGCAAACGGAGACGCAAGGGCGGGCGCTTTTGGGGTCGACGGTGACGGGCATTTAATGCTCTTGTCCCCCACTGTCAAAGTAGGTGATGACCACTGTTCATCCACTATTCACGCACTGTTCCCGCACTGTTACAACTACCACCAAAGTTACATTTTTACCCCTTTCTCCTACGTTGACACCTGTCGGTGACCCCTTGAGCTATAAAAGGAGGCCCATGCACAACGTAGAAGGGGTTCGGAACCTAGATCGCTTATTCGCTCGGTGTAGCTAGTTCTTCAAGCTCCCGAGCTCCCCAACTCAATACAAACCAAGCAGGAGTAGGGTTTTACGCGTCCGTCGCGGCCCGAACCTGGGTAAACTGCCTGCGTGAGCTCCTCGATCTGCTCTTTGTGCTCCCTCCGCCCCCTTACCGCACGAACAAGGGGCTCCGGTCCCATAGGTGCTCGTGGTGGACAGTTTCCCCCGACATCTTTGGCGCACCAGGTAGGGGGCGTCGAGGTTGTGCGAACCTGATCCGGCGTTCACGCGGGCGCATTCTTCATCAACCTCTCCAGCTTCATCAACAACCTCATCAGCAGCAGCATGGCCCCGAAGAAGAAGGCTTCGGAGGTCGCAGGCCCGTCTGCGTCTCATCCGCCACCACCGGAGCCAACGGTGGGTGGAGGAGACGCCGTCGGAAGGGTGATCGCCGGCGAGGAAACTCGCGGCACCACCAAATAAGGACAAGGCGGACGACCGAGCCTCGGTGTCCGTAGATGCGCCACGTCCATCTCAGCAGACGACAACCCAGCAGCGCCGTGGTACAGGAGGTACCATCCGCTTGCTGGGGCAAGGGCAAACCGGAGGCTCGCGGGACGCTCCGGACCACCGTCCGGGCACGAGCAAGGTGCGGTCACCGGGGCGGGAAGCTGCTCCTTCTAACCCCGTTAGGAGTCCGAGCATATCCCGCTCCTCGCACCGCTCGCCCCCGCTCCCCTCCTCTCCAGCAGAAGCGCTCGCAAGAGCGCAACTGCTCCTCGACTTCCCTCCAGCGGCAGACAAGGCCGAAGACTGGAGGGCAACCATCCAAAGCCTGATCGCCTTCGCCAATAACGACACGCCGCAGCAGCCGGCGACGTCGCGGCCGCGGCAAGTCGAGAAGACGAAGGCCGACGGCGACAAGACCGCCGGGGGTGCAACCACCGTGCACTCCCCGCCGCGGAAGCAGAAAACGCCGCCCCGCCGGATCAACGTCGACGATGACTCCACGGCGTCGTCGGACCCGCGGGCTCGTCGGGACCAGCGCCAGGTCCTTGACGATCGGCGACAAGAATACGCTCGAACGACGATCGAGCGGCGCCGAGAAGCTCGGCGACAATCAGATCAGCGGGCTGGGACCGCTGCTGACACACACGCGCCCGGTGAGCCAGGCGACTTGCCGTACGCGGCAAGTTGCCCTACGTTTACCCGTGAGCTGCGGCGTGTCCAGTGGCCCAGCATGAAGAACTTCAAGCCCGACGTACCGGAGAAGTACGACGGCAAGACGCACCCCTCGGAATTCCTCAGCATCTACACCATCGCGGTGCAGGCTGCCGGGGGGCGCGACGAGAAGATACTGGCGAACTACTTCCCGCTGGTGCTTAAGCCAAATGTTCGTTCTTGGCTTATGCACTTGCCGGAAGGCTCCATTTCTTCTTGGGCAGATCTTTGCCACCAGTTTGTTGGCGCCTTCACGGGCGGCCACAAACCCCACGGCCAGGAGAGTGATCTCCACATCTTGGCCCAGAAGGAAGGAGAACCTCTGCGCAAATACATCCAGCGCTTCAGCCGCGTGCAGCACAACATCCCCGACGTCCACCCTGCTGCGGTTATCAGTGCGTTTCACCAGAACGTACGTAACCGCCGCATGCGTGAGGAGATGGCCATGACCAAGATACGGGATGTCAGCGAGATCTATGCTCTAGCTGATAAGTGCGCGCGCGCCAAGGAGGGGAGGAGACTCCCCGGAGAGGATGCTGGCGCAGGGGAAAGCGACAGCGAGGATGCCACCCCGGCAAGGAAGAGCTGGCGGCGGAACAATAGAAGAAAGAACAAGAAGGAAGTGCTTGCCGTCGAGAAGTCCGGCAAGGACGCTCCCGCCAAGCAAACACAGGCTGGCGGCTCCGGCAAGGAGCCTGCCCCTGTAGCGGCAGCCGACAAGCAGGACGGCTCCGACAAGCAATATTGCAAGATCCACCGCACCAAGGGCCACGACCTCTCCAACTGCAAACGCGTCGAGTACCTCGTCGAGCAGCAGAAAGCTGAGTACGAGCGGCGCGACAAGGAGAAGGCCCAAGGTGGCGGAGGAGAGCCGAGCAAGAAGCGGCCATTCAATGGTCGGGGAGGACGCCGCGGCAAGGCCAAGCAGCGGCAAGGTGACCGACCTCCCCGGGGCCGCGACAAGGATGAAGAAGACGACGACGATGACATGGAGGAAGAAGATAACAGCGAGCAGGAGTTCCAGAAGGCCACGGAAGTCATGTGCGTCGACGGCGGCGCCTCTCTGCATACTTCCCACCGCCAACTCAAGCAGTGGGTGCGGGAAGTAAATGCAGTAGAGCCGCCCGTGGAGTCGCGCAGGCTCCTCAAATGGTCCAGCACGCCCATAATTTTTGATCTTGAGGATCACCCTGACCGCACCACTGCGGTCGGGTGCTTGCCGATGCTGGTCTCACCCACCATCCGCAACCTCAAGGTCACCAAAATGTTGGTTGACGGCGGGGCCGGGCTGAACTTGATCTTCTCGGCTGTGATCAAGAAACTCCAAATCCCAGACGGCGAGCTCGAAGAGACCGGTTCGTTCCAAGGAATAAACCCGGGAAGGAGCAAGCCCAAGGGGAAGATCACTCTGCCAGTGACCTTTGGCGGGGAGCTGAACTTCAGGACGGAGAAGATAACCTTCGTTGTTGCCGATATCCCATTGCCATATAATGGGATACTTGGACGTCCTGCCCTCGCCAAGTTCATGGCAGCTTCCCACTACGCCTACAACGTACTCAAGATCCCGGGGCCGATAAGCGTCATCTCTGTCCATGGCGACAAGAAGGACGCGCTTATCTGCGCCGACAAGATATACCGGGATGCAGCAGCCGCAGCGGAGAAGGACACACTTGCCGCTGAAGCTCCCGGGGGGAAGAAGACCAAGACCAAGTCCGGCAAGTGCTCTGGGGCCCACTCCGGCAACCGCGCCTCTTCGGAGTGCTGCGCTGCCGTCGGGGACGTTCCATCGAGCTCCACCGGCAAGTGCAAGAAGGGGATGGCCGCTCCTCCGGCAACCAAGAAGGTGTCCGCCAAGGAGGACGGCACGGTGGTACCTTCACCATCAGTGCCACACTTGACAGCAAATAGGAAAGCGCGCTCGTTGCCTTCCTGCGGGCGAATGTCGATGTGTTTGCATGGCAACCATCTGACATCCCCGGTGTTCCCAGGAAGGTAATTGAGCACAAGCTTGCTGTTTGTCCTCATGCGCGGCCCGTCAAGCAGAAGGTCAGGAAACAAGCCGTGGAGCGCCAAGAATTCATTGCCGAAGAGATCAAGAAGCTAGAAGCAGCAGGCCTGGTTAGAGGCGTGATCCATCCCACGTGGTTAGCAAACCCAGTTGTCGTGCGTAAGGCCAACGGGAAGTGGAGACTATGTATAGACTTCACCGATGTGAATAAAGCATGTCCCAAGGATCCATTTCCCTTGCCGCGCATTGACCAGATTGTTGACTCCACTGCCGGATGTGAGCTGCTCTCTTTTCTTGATGCATATTCAGGCTACCACCAGATTTTCATGGCCAAAGAAGATGAAGAGAAGACTGCATTTATCACTCCATGTGGCACATATTGTTTCATACGCATGCCATTTGGACTGAAGAATGCAGGTTCAACCTTTGCAAGGGTAGTATACACTGCTTTTGAGCCACAGATCCACAGAAATGTAGAGGCTTACATGGATGACATCATGGTGAAGAGCAAGAGCAAGGATACACTGATCCAAGATTTGGAAGAGACGTTTGAGAATCTACGCAAGATCCAGCTTAAGTTGAACCCCGAGAAGTGCGTCTTTGGAGTCCCCTCCGGCAAGCTTCTCGGGTTCTTTGTATCACAAAGGGGGATTGAAGCCAACCCCGACAAGATAAAAGCCATCGAGCAGATTGAAGCCCCGAAGCGTGTCAAGGATGTCAGGAGACTTGCAGGTTGTGTGGCTGCCCTCAGTAGGTTCATTTCGAAGTCTGCAGAACGCGCCCTTCCTTTTTTCAAAATCTTGAAGAAGGCAGGTCCTATGAAATGGACTCCGGAAGCGGAGGCAGCGCTGCAAGACTTGAAACGGTACCTATCCTCCACTCCAATACTTGTCGCAACTAGGCCACAAGAGAAGTTGCTGCTGTACTTAGCAGCAACCAATCAAGTGGTTAGTGCTGCGTTAGTAGCGGAGAGGGAGGCCGATGAGGAGCCTACACCACCGGCAAGCGAATCCAGCGACAAGCAGGGGGCTGCTCCGATAAGCTCTGGCCCCGACAAGGACAACTCTGCACAGGAACAAGGAGAAGTGCGGAAGAAGATGGTGTAGCGCCCAGTGTATTTTGTAAGCTCCCTTTTACAAGGGGCTAGATCAAGATACTCTGGGGTGCAAAAGTTGCTTTTCGGCCTCCTCATGGCCTCGAGAAAGCTGCGCCATTACTTCCAAGCACATGAGATAACAGTGGTCACTCGCTTTCCGCTGAAGAGGATATTGCACAATCCAGAAGCAACAGGCAGGATCGTCGAGTGGGCCCTTGAGCTGTCAAGCTTTGGTCTCAAGTTTGAGAGTACCTCAACCATACAGAGCCGAGCTTTGGCAGAATTCATAGCTGAATGGACCCCAACGCCCGATGAGGAAGTTCCAGAAACAAGTGTACCCGTACAAGAAGCGACAAGTGAATGGGTAATGTACTTTGATGGTGCCTTCTCGCTGCAAGGCGCTGGAGCCGGTGTGGTACTCATAGCACCCACCGGAGAACACCTCAAGTATGTTATCCAGATGCACTTTCCCAGGGAGCAAGCGACAAACAATACTGCTGAGTATGAAGGTCTGCTTGCCGGCCTCAGAATTGCAGCTGAACTTGGGATCAGGAAGCTGATTGTGCGGGGAGATTCTCAGTTGGTGGTCCGACAAGTCAACAAGAGTTATCAGAGCCCATTGATGGAAGCTTATGTAGATGAAGTGAGGAAGCTTGAAGAACACTTTGAAGGTCTGCAAATGGAGCACGTTCCAAGAGCTCAGAATGATATTGCAGATGGACTTTCAAAGTGTGCTGCAATGAAGTTACCTGTGGAACCAGGGACCTTCTTGCTCAAGCTGACTCAACCATCCGTTACACCATCAGTGGGGCAAAGTAAGAAAAGAAAGTTGGTCTCCGGCGAATACTTGCCGGCGGATCTCCCCGAGGCTGCCGCCAAGGTCCCCATCAACAATCAGAATGCTGAGGAACAGTTTGCTCCTGCAGATCCTCGGGTCTGTGCAGTTGAAGCAAGCGTTCCCGACAAGCTTCGCCCCGGCGAGCTTGCCGGGGGACCATCAGCTCCGGCAGAACCAGAGGTTCTTGCCGCAGCAGCTGGGGTTCCCGCAGCAGCCCTCATGCCTTTAGTCCTTGCCGTTGAGCCTCGGGCTCCGGCATGGGCGCAGCAGATCATTCGTTTTCTGCAAACTGGAGAGCTTCCCGACGACCCAGAAGAGATAGAGAAGATAACCAGGCAGTCAAGTATGTACCAGTTCATGGATAACGAGCTGTACAGAAGAAGACTCAATGGTGTCAGGTTGAAGTGCATCCCCAGGGAAGATGGACAGAAGCTGTTGGCAGAGATACACGGAGGCATATGTGGCCACCACATTGGCGCAAGGGCACTTGCCGGAAAGGCGTTCCGGCAAGGGTTTTTCTGGCCAGAAGCCCTCCAAGATGCAACTGCACAAGTAACCAAGTGTGAAGCGTGCCAGTTCCATGCCAAGCAAATTCATCAGCCAGCTCAAGCTCTCCAGACGATCCCTTTGTCCTGGCCCTTCTCGGTCTGGGGGCTCGATATCCTCGGCCCCTTCCCCCGTGCTGTCGGGGGCTTTGAGTACTTGTACGTTGCAATCGACAAGTTCACAAAGTGGCCAGAAGTGGAACCAGTGAGAAAGGTGACTGCACAGTCAGCGGTCAGGTTCTTCAGGTCGATTGTTTGCCGTTTCGGGATCCCTAACAGGATCATCACCGTCAACGGTACACAATTCACTAGTCGCACCTTCATGCAGTACGTCCAAGACCTTGGCACCAAGGTCTGTTTCGCTTCTGTTGCTCAACCGAGGAGCAACGGTCAAGCGGAGAGGGCAAATGCTGAAGTGCTGCGCGGACTCAAGACAAGGACCTTTGACAGGCTGCGCAAGTGCGGAAGAAACTGGATAGAGGAGCTACCGGCGGCTCTTTGGTCGATCAGAACAACACCAAATCGAGCCACCGGACAGACACCCTTTGCTCTAGTCTATGGAGCAGAGGCAGTTCTCCCCACGGAACTCGTATACGGATCTACTCGAGTGCTCGCTTATGATGAGCTCGAGCAAGAGCAACTGCGACAAGATGATGCATTGCTCCTCGAGGAGGAACGTCTCCAGGCTGCTGTACGAGCTGCTCGATACCAGCAAGCCTTGCGCCGCTATCATAGCCGCAAGGTTAAGGCCAGGAGTCTCGAGGAAGGCGACCTTGTTCTTCGGCGTGTTCAGTTCGCCAAGAATTCCAACAAGTTGACGCCGAAGTGGGAAGGCCCTTATCGGGTGAGACAAGTCACAAGGCCCGGCGCTGTCCGCCTTGAGACCGAAGAAGGCTTACCGGTGAGCAACTCCTGGAACATAGAACATCTTCGCAAGTTTCACCCATAAGGCGCGGTTGCCGTGATCCGCTTCGGCAACCACCTTTTGTACAAGCCTTGCCGCTGTTGCATGTAACCCTTTGTACAAAGCCGGGCGCAGACCCCGTGCATCAGTAAAGCTTTCGTGTTTTGCGCTATTTGCCTTTTCCATGCCTTTCCTCACTATTTGCATGCATTATTTGGCGTCTTGTGCAACACACGTATCCGGTAAGCATTAGAACGCCGAAAGGCCATATACTTGTTTCCCTCTTCTTTTTTTTCTTTCCCTCTTAAGCAGAAAGAATGTTCCTCGCGCACAAGTTTGCCGGGGG
>LR738710.1:786371673-786392781 GCA_902687465.1 Secale cereale | reverse complement strand
GGGGAAGGAGATGGAAGATGAACCAAGTGTTGTTCAAGAAAGAGAAGCCTTGTCCGAGAAGCAAACAGTATATGAAAGCTAAGTTACCAGAATTTGAGCAGTTCAAATTTTTAAAATTTTAAGTTATCTTCCTTGAACAACCACACTTTGTATGGAAAACCTGTGCGCGGAGGAACCTACCCGTGGCTAGCCGCACCCTTATCTTGTTTTCGAGTACGCTCAACGATTTAAGTGAGCTGCGACAAGTGTCGCGCCCTTGCTTCGTTTCCGAGTTCACTCAGCAAGCTAAGTGCGTTGCGACTAGCTGCGGCAAGGTTGCTTGCCGGTAAGACCTTGACCAGCAGGCTGCTCGGAGTCCAGTACTCAACGCTCGCGGCAAGGGCCCCTTGCCGGCAAGTTCCCTAGAAGCGTAGGGTTGAAAACATACAAAGTAAAGGACCAAAGCAAGGAAGATAGCACCGCATCAATTGATCAAAATAAGATAATATCTTACAAGGGATAACTTGTCACAATCACTAATGGATTCGTGTCCATGGCACACTATGCAACAGCGAAAGAGATAAAGAAAAGGAAGAGGCCTAATCTACGCGGTCACCTTCAACCCTGGAGATCTTGTTCGCCTTGGCGATAATGTGGGCGACCTGCGCCTTCAGCGCCTCCATATCCGCGTCGGCTGGCAAGCTGCGGAGAACGTTGACGAGGTTTATGCCAGGATTGCGGTACACTATCTTCGTCAGGACGCGCTCCAAAGTTCCCGCGCAGAGCTGGCGTGACTCCTCGGCCAGTTGCGCGGGGAGCTTCTTCTGTAGATTTGCGAGAGCCGACGCGATCCCTCTGAAGAAGAGACTCAGCTTGGCGCTGACGTACGGGGCGCCTCCGCCGTAGCCTGTGTGCGGGGCGCCTCCGCCGCGGTTGGTGCGCCGGGCGCTCCCGTCGCGGCTTGGCTCCCCCGGGTAGCTCGCGCTGCCCGGCGAGCTGGTTGTTGTCGGGGCGCCTGCGCCCTCGTCGCCGTCGTCGCCTTGCGGAGGCGCTTCAGCGGAGATCGCCTGGGACTTGCCCGAGGCGGGGAGGTCTCCGGTGACGAAGAGGCGTCGTCGTTGAGCCCCAGAGACCCACCGGAGTCCTCGCCGGCCCCGGCGTCCTCCTCCTCCTCCTCCTCGGCCGATCCGCTGGGCCCAGCGCCCTGCCCCGCGGCCGTGCTCCCTCCGGCGCCTCCGCTCCCTCCGGCGCCTCCGCTCCCTCCGGCACCTCTGCTTCCTCCGGCAACGTCGCCCCTCGCGGCGGCCTCGGTCACGATCCCTGGGATCCCAGCATACCTCAAAGAGGGACCCCGGCGAGCTCGTCAGGCGGAAGCTTAAGCAGCCTGCGGATCTCCGCCTCCTCTGCTTGGCACGACGCTTCCGCAGCCTCTGCCTCTTCGACTGTGAACCCAAACTCTCCTGCCGCTGCGGCTGCGGCGGCCTCTTCTACCCGGGAAGCTATATAAGCAATCTCCCGATCAGTGGTGGCCCGGGTGAGACCCTTGATCTCCTCCTTGTTCTTCGGCACCTCCACCAAGTTGTCGAAGAAGCTCATGATGGCATCCGGCTTGGGCGCTATCCATGTTGGGTCGACGCCGTGCGAGTCGCATGCGGGCATCATCGCGCGCAAGGGGTCCTGGGCCGTGCTGTTGCATAGGGGCACCACTCCCCGGGGAGCTCTAAACCACTCTGGGTGGGCCGGGTCGTGCTTAAAAAGTTCCCGGACCATCCCCTTCAGCTCCAGCGACGTGAAGTTGAAGTTCAGCCCTGGGCGCAGTCTCATAATGTCCGCCGCGTTGCCGTACTCCCATGCTGGCCTCTTCCTCTCCTGTAGAGGGGCAATGCGGCGGCGGAGGAAGTCTGCTCCTACCTCTCCGATGGTCAACTTGGCTACCCGGAGACGAAGAATTCTGACAAGGGCGACGTTGAGCTTGATGTCGTCCGAGTCCAGGTCGCTCCAGTCCCTGCCGCGCACTATGGCTGTTGTGCGCGGCGCAGTGAAGGGCTGCGGCTCCTCCTCTACTACCCAGCACCAATCCGCGCGCCACTCCTCCCACTTGCCGCGGAGCTCCCCTTGCAGATAGGATTCCTTCTTGTTCAAGCGGAAGACCCAAGAGATACCCCCGGAGAGGGGAGCGCCGGCCTCTACTCTAGGCGTAAAGAAGTGCCTAAAAAGCGCTACATTTGGATAAATCCCAATATAGTTTTCGCACAGATGTGCGAAAACCGCCATCGTGAGGATGGCGTTGGGGGTGAAGTCTAGAAGGTGGAGGTTGTAGGTGTTCATGATATCGCAGAAAAATTCAGAGAATGGAGGACAAAGGCCGCAGTGGAAGAAAACAGCGAAGAAGAAATACCCGCCGGGGTACATATCCTTGGCGGCGGCGGGATAGACTCTGGTCCGAGGATGCGCCTTGGTCTTCTTGGCCCAGAACAAGTAGTACTTGTTCCAGAGCTCCCGCGCGCTGAGCCTCGGCGCGAAGACAACATTCCTCTTCCGCAGGAGGGCAAGCCTCGCCGCCTGCTCGGATTTCTCTTTTTTGGTCTTCTCCGCCTTCGCCTTCTCGGTCTTCGGGGCCATGGCGGAGGCGGCGAGGGAAGGAGTGCAAGGAGTCCGGCGGCGCCGCAGATGCGTGAGACGGCGGAGGAGGTGTGGAGGCAGAGCGCAGAGGGGAATTTCTGGAGATAGAAGAAGCAATGAAGACGAAGTAAGGTAACGACCCCTGCTTCCCCTGCTTTTAAGGGGGAAGTGGGGGACGCTCCGCATTTCCCATTAAAGAACGTGGCCACGTTCCCTCCCACAACGCCGCAATCGACGCGTGCCGTTACGGGGGGACGCGGCGGATGCGGAAGGGGATTCGGCGTGCCGTGGGCCGCGCGTGCCCGTGCACTGTTTTGGGCCTGGCCCAACAGCGCTCGGCACCGTGTGTGGCCCAGGCCCGGGGGCTCCTGTCGGTGTACTAAGGTAGGGGTACCTCAGTACCCCAACTTGTGCACGGGCAGTAGCAGCTTCCCGCGGCAGGGCCTACCACGTGCTTGCCGGAGACCTTTCTGCTCCATATAAAGCCATTCAAAAACAAAGTATACAAGACAGAAGATCGAGGCCCCGGCAAGTGGAGCTTGCCGGGAAGGCCGTCCCAGGCTCAAGATTACCTCACTAGCACAAGACCCTGGCAAGAGGAGCTTGCCAGGAAGACTAGAAGATTACATTTCAGAAGACATGCCTCGGCGCAGCATGCGCCCCGGCAGGGCCCGGGGAGCGACAAGCTTCAGAGCCCGACAAGCTTCCGGGCCCGGCAAGGTCAAGGCCCCGGCAAGGCGCTTGCCGGGGAGAGTTACGCTGTGTGCCCGCGCTCTAGCTCATCGAACCACGCGTCGCCCTGGGGCCATTCCAGGGATGCGTGGCGGATGGCTGTGCAGCCTGGGGGACACGGTGGCACTCCACGGTGACGAAGCTATCACCGTGGGCGGGCGCTTTTGGGGTCGACGGTGACGGGCATTTAATGCTCTTGTCCCCCACTGTCAAAGTAGGTGATGACCACTGTTCATCCACTATTCACGCACTGTTCCCGCACTGTTACAACTACCACCAAAGTTACATTTTTACCCCTTTCTCCTACGTTGACACCTGTCGGTGACCCCTTGAGCTATAAAAGGAGGCCCATGCACAACGTAGAAGGGGTTCGGAACCTAGATCGCTTATTCGCTCGGTGTAGCTAGTTCTTCAAGCTCCCGAGCTCGCCAACTCAATACAAACCAAGCAGGAGTAGGGTTTTACGCGTCCGTCGCAGCCCGAACCTGGGTAAACTGCCTGCGTGAGCTCCTCGATCTGCTCTTTGTGCTCCCTCCGCCCCCTTACCGCACGAACAAGGGGCTCCGGTCCCATAGGTGCTCGTGGTGGACAGTTTCCTCCGACATCTTTGGCGCCGAGGAGGATCTAGAAGAAGAAGAAGAAGAAGAAGTTCAAGCAAATATCCAAAAAAAAGACGAATCCAAGAAGACAAGGTTACAAAACTTACCTTGGCGGACTTCGTCGACGACAGGCTCCCTCGCCGGGGAGCTCTCCCTTGGCGGGGTGGCCACCCTCGCCGGGCCGCTCGCCCTCGGCGGGGTACTCGCCCTTGGCGGAGTACCCGCCCTTGGCGGAGCGCTCTCCCTCGCCGGAGAGTTCGTCCTTGGCGGGGACGGCGGGGCCTGCGGCTCCTCGGGAGTGGTCTCCGGGCGCCCCTGTGGCTGCGGCTCCACCTCTGCACAAGATAATCAAGACAAAACAAAAACAACAAGATGTTAGTACAAGACAAAATCCTCAAGCGCGCCCGACGAGTGGAAAGATCAAGCCCAGACTTACGCCGGGGGCTGCGCTGTGGGCTGCTCCTCGGAGCAGCGCTTGGGTCCGGCAAGCTCGTCGCCGGCGCGTCCCCTGTCGCCGCGACGGGCGAGTCGTCCTCGACCTCGACTACGGGGACCTTGGCCTTCTTCGCCGCTCGCTGGGCCAGGGTCCTGAAATCAAAGCAAGAAGAAAGATCAGAATCGTCAACGAAAGAATCAAGACAGAATTAAAGAAGCTACAGAATACAAGTCCTTACTCTTGTTCCTCGTCGTCGTCGTCGTCGCTCAGGGCGGAGAAGTCGAACTCCACCTGAGGCGCGTCCGCGCGAGGAGCAGGAGGAGAAGGCTCCCTCGGGCGCTTGGCGGTCCCCGGGGCTGGGGGCTGTGAAGACCCGGCCCCTGTGGACGCCGAGGCCCGGGGAGCAGGCGGAGCAGCCGCTCCGCTCTGAGAAGACCCTCCTCCACTTGGCGCTGACGTACGGGGCGCCTCCGCCGTAGCCTGTGTGCGGGGCGCCTCCGCCGCGGTTGGTGCGCCGGGCGCTCCCGTCGCGGCTTGGCTCCCCCGGGTAGCTCGCGCCGCCCGGCGAGCTGGTTGTTGTCGGGGCGCCTGCGCCCTCGTCACCGTCGTCGCCTTGCGGAGGCGCTTCAGCGGAGATCGCCTGGGACTTGCCCGAGGCGGGGAGGTCTCCGGTGACGAAGAGGCGTCGTCGTTGAGCCCCAGAGACCCACCGGAGTCCTCGCCGGCCCCGGCGTCCTCCTCCTCCTCCTCCTCCTCGGCCGATCCGCTGGGCCCAGCGCCCTGCCCTGCGGCCGTGCTCCCTCCGGCGCCTCCGCTCCCTCCGGCGCCTCCGCTCCCTCCGGCACCTCTGCTTCCTCCGGCAACGTCGCCCCTCGCGGCGGCCTCGGTCACGATCCCGGGGATCCCAGCATACCTCAAAGAGGGACCCCGGCGAGCTCGTCGGGCGGAAGCTTAAGCAGCCTGCGGATCTCCGCCTCCTCTGCTTGGCACGACGCTTCCGCAGCCTCTGCCTCTTCGACTGTGAACCCGAACTCTCCTGCCGCTGCGGCTGCGGCGGCCTCTTCTACCCGGGAAGCTATATAAGCAATCTCCCGATCAGTGGTGGCCCGGGTGAGACCCTTGATCTCCTCCTTGTTCTTCGGCACCTCCACCAAGTTGTCGAAGAAGCTCATGATGGCATCCGGCTTGGGCGCTATCCATGTTGGGTCGACGCCATGCGAGTCGCATGCGGGCATCATCGCGCGCAAGGGGTCTCGGGCCGTGCTGTTGCATAGGGGCACCACTCCCCGGGGAGCTCTAAACCACTCTGGGTGGGCCGGGTCGTGCTTAAAAAGTTCCCGGACCATCCCCTTCAGCTCCAGCGACGTGAAGTTGAAGTTCAGCCCTGGGCGCAGTCTCATAATGTCCGCCGCGTTGCCGTACTCCCATGCTGGCCTCTTCCTCTCCTGTAGAGGGGCAATGCGGCGGCGGAGGAAGTCTGCTCCTACCTCTCCGATGGTCAACTTGGCTACCCGGAGATGAAGAATTCTGAAAAGGGCGACGTTGAGCTTGATGTCGTTCGAGTCCAGGTCGCTCCAGTCCCTGCCGCGCACTATGGCTGTTGTGCGCGGCGCGGTGAAGGGCTGCGGCTCCTCCTCTACTACCCAGCACCAATCCGCGCGCCACTCCTCCCACTTGCCGCGAAGCTCCCCTTGCAGATAGGATTCCTTCTTGTTCAAGCGGAAGACCCAAGAGATACCCCCGGAGAGGGGAGCGCCGGCCTCTACTCTAGGCGTAAAGAAGTGCCTAAAAAGCGCTACATTTGGATAAATCCCAATATAGTTTTCGCACAGATGTGCGAAAACCGCCATCGTGAGGATGGCGTTGGGGGTGAAGTCTAGAAGGTGGAGGTTGTAGGTGTTCATGATATCGCAGAAAAATTCAGAGAATGGAGGACAAAGGCCGCAGTGGAAGAAAACAGCGAAGAAGAAATACCCGCCGGGGTACATATCCTTGGCGGAGGCGGGATAGACTCTGGTCCGAGGATGCGCCTTGGTCTTCTTGGCCCAGAACAAGTAGTACTTGTTCCAGAGCTCCCGCGCGCTGAGCCTCGGCGCGAAGACAACATTCCTCTTCCGCAGGAGGGCAAGCCTCGCCGCCTGCTCGGATTTCTCTTTTTTGGTCTTCTCCGCCTTCGCCTTCTCGGTCTTCGGGGCCATGGCGGAGGCGGCGAGGGAAGGAGTGCAAGGAGTCCGGCGGCGCCGCAGATGCGTGAGACGGCGGAGGAGGTGTGGAGGCGGAGCGCAGAGGGGAATTTCTGGAGATAGAAGAAGCAATGAAGACGAAGTAAGGTAACGGCCCCTGCTTCCCCTGCTTTTAAGGGGGAAGTGGGGGACGCTCCGCATTTCCCATTAAAGAACGTGGCCACGTTCCCTCCCACGACGCCGCAATCGACGCGTGCCGTTACGGGGGGACGCAGCGGATGCGGAAGGGGATTCGGCGTGCCGTGGGCCGCGCGTGTCGTGGGCCGCGCGTGCCCGTGCACTGTTTTGGGCCTGGCCCAACAGCGCTCGGCACCGTGTGTGGCCCAGGCCCGGGGGCTCCTGTCGGTGTACTAAGGTAGGGGTACCTCAGTACCCCAACTTGTGCACGGGCAGTAGCAGCTTCCCGCGGCAGGGCCTACCACGTGCTTGCCGGAGACCTTTCTGCTCCATATAAAGCCATTCAAAAACAAAGTATACAAGACAGAAGATCGAGGCCCCGGCAAGTGGAGCTTGCCGGGAAGGCCGTCCCAGGCTCAAGATTACCTCACTAGCACAAGACCCTGGCAAGAGGAGCTTGCCAGGAAGACTAGAAGATTACATTTCAGAAGACATGCCTCGGCGCAGCATGCGCCCCGGCAGGGCCCGGGGAGCGACAAGCTTCAGAGCCCGACAAGCTTCCGGGCCCGGCAAGGTCAAGGCCCCGGCAAGGCGCTTGCCGGGGAGAGTTACGCTGTGTGCCCGCGCTCCAGCTCATCGAACCACGCGTCGCCCTGGGGCCATTCCAGGGACGCGTGGCGGATGGCTGTGCAGCCTGGGGGACACGGTGGCACTCCACGGCGACGAAGCTATCACCGTGGCAAACAGAGACGCAAGGGCGGGCGCTTTTGGGGTCGACGGTGACGGGCATTTAATGCTCTTGTCCCCCACTGTCAAAGTAGGTGATGACCACTGTTCATCCACTATTCATGCACTGTTCCCGCACTGTTACAACTACCACCAAAGTTACATTTTTACCCCTTTCTCCTACGTTGACACCTGTCGGTGACCCCTTGAGCTATAAAAGGAGGCCCATGCACAACGTAGAAGGGGTTCAGAACCTAGATCGCTTATTCGCTCGGTGTAGCTAGTTCTTCAAGCTCCCGAGCTCCCCAACTCAATACAAACCAAGCAGGAGTAGGGTTTTACGCGTCCGTCGCGGCCCGAACCTGGGTAAACTGCCTGCGTGAGCTCCTCGATCTGCTCTTTGTGCTCCCTCCGCCCCCTTACCGCACGAACAAGGGGCTCCGGTCCCATAGGTGCTCGTGGTGGACAGTTTCTCCCGACAGGCATCTTATAGGAAAACAAATTACCAAGACAAGCAAGATCTAGCATATGCAAGGAAGGAGAAAGAAACAATAGCAATCTCAACATAACGAGAGGTAATTTAGTAACATGAAAATTTCTACAACCATATTTCCCTCTCTCATAATAATTGCATGTAGGTTCATGATCAAATTCAACAAAATAGCTATCACATAAAATATTCTCAACACGATCCACATGCATGCAAAGTTGAAACTCTTCCAAAATAGTGGGATTAACATTAACTAAAGTCATGACCTCTCCAAACCCACTTTTATCAAAAGTTTCATAAGATTGAACATTCTCCAAGTATGTGGGATCTAAAGTTGACACTATTCCAAACCCACTTTCAATATTAATGCAAGCATTATTATCAATCTTATATTAATCATGGGGATTAAATAAATTTTCAAGATCATAAGAAGAATCACCCCAATCATGATCATTGCAACAAGTAGTGGGCATAGCAATACTAGCATCCCCAAGCTTAGGGTTTTGCATATCGTTAACACAATTGACATTAATAGAATTTATAATAAAATCATTGCAATCATGCTTTTTATTCAAGGAGCTATCCTGAATCTCTTTGAGCACTTCATCACAATTTCCAGATTCATAAATTTCGAGCAAAACCTCATAAAGATAATCTAGTGCACGCAACTCACTAGCAATAGGTTCAACATAATGGGATCTCTTAAAGAGATTAGCAAGTGGATGAGGATCCATACTTTAGCAAGCGAAGATGCAAGCTAATTGAGGGCACATAGCACACAAGCAAACAAGAAGCAAGCGAACGATAAACACACGGCGGAAGAAGGGCAAATAAAACGGCAAGGGTGAAGTGGGGGAGAGGCAAATAAATGTAATGCGAAGGATAAGGGTTTGTGATAGGTACTTGGTATATGAATTTGCGTAAGCCTCCCCGGCAACGGCGCCAGAAATTCTTCTTGCTACCTCTTGAGCTTGCGTTGTATTCCCTCGAAGAGGAAAGGGAGATGCAACACAGTAGCGTAAGTACTTCCCTCAGTTTTGGAGAACCAAGGTACCAATCCAGTAGGAGACCACGCGCGAGTCCCTCGCACCAGAACAAACAAATAATAACTTCGCAGCCAACGCGATAAGGGGTTATCAATCCCTTTACGGTCACTTACGAAAGTGAGATCTGATAGAGATGATAGTTATATTTTTGGTATCTTTGGTTTATAAGAACAACCAAAAAAAAGCAAGAAAAGTAAAGTAGATGTAGATTGATATGTTGAGAATAGACCCGAGGGCCATAGTTTTCTCTAGTGGCTTCTCTCATGATAGCGATATTCTACGGCGGGTAAACAAATTACTGTCGAGCAATTGATAGAAAAGCGAATAATTATGAGACTATCTAGGCATGATCATTGTATATAGGCATCACGTCCGAGACAAGTAGACCGACTCCTGCCTGCATCTACTACTATTACTCCACACATCGACCGCGGTCCAGCATGCATCTAGTGTATTGAGTTCATAAGAACAGGGTAACGCCTTAAGCAAGATGAGATGATGTAGAGGGATAAACTCAAGCAATATGATATAAACCCCATCTTTTTATCCTCGATGGCAACAATACAATACGTGCCTTGCTGCCCCTACTGTCACTGGGAAAGGACACCGCAAGATTGAACCCAAAGCCAAGCACTTCTCCCATTGCAAGAACTATAGATCTAGTAGGCCAAACCAAACCAATAATTCGAAGAGACTTGAAAGGATATTATGAGCACACATAAAAAGTTCAGAGAAGAACCAAATATCTTTCATAGATAACCTTGATCATAAACTCACAATTCACAGGATCTCGACAAACACACCGCAAAAAGATATTACACGAATAGATCTCCTCGAAGACCGAGGAGAACTTTGTATTGAGATCTAGAGAGAGAGAGAATAAGCCATCTAGATACTAGCTATGGACCCGAAGGTCTGTGGTAAACTACTCACAACTCATGGTGAGGGCGATGATGATGATGATGATGAAGGCCTGCGTGATAGATCCCCCTCCGGTGGAGCTCCAGAACAGGCTCTAAGATGGGATCTCCACGTGAACAGAAGCTACATCGGTGGAATTAGGGTTGTCTCTCTGTTCACGGAGTTTCTGGGGTACGTGGACTTATATAGGAAGAAGGAGGGCACCGGGGGCCACTTGAGGGGGCCTCGAGGCAGGGGGACGCGCCCTGGGAAGGGGGGGCGTGCCCCCACCCTCGAGGGCAGCTCCTCGATCCCCTGACGTGGTTCTCAAGCTTCCTGTGCGTGATTTTCTCCAAAATATCTCTCGCGAAGGTTTCATTCCGTTTGGACTCCGTTTGATATGTATTTTTTGCAAAACCCTGAAACAGGCAAAAAACAGCAATCTGGACTGGGCCTTTGGGTTAGTAGGTTAGTCCCAAAAATGATATAAAAGTGAATGATAAAGCCCATTAAAAATCCAAAACTTCATAAATAATAGCATGGAACAATAAAAAATTATAGATACATTGGAGACGTATCACCTCTCTTACTATACATCGCAGCCACCGGACAAGTTGCCAGCACTGTACTCACGGTTGAGCGGGAAGAAGATGGCAAGGCCTACAATGTCCAATGCCCAATCTATTACATTTCCGAAGTATTGACCCCCTCCAAGCAAAGATACCCGCATTACCAGAAGCTTGTGTATGGGATCTACTTGACCGCAAAGAAAGTTACCCATTACTTCTTGAATCATACAATCTCAGTCGTCAGCGACGCCCCACTATCAGAAATCCTAAACAACCGAGACGCAACCGGTCGAGTGAAAAAATGGGCGATTGAACTCCTTCCGCTAGATATCATGTTTGAAGCAAAGAAAGCTATCAAATCTCAGGCTATAGCAGATTTCGTGGCCAAATGGATCGAACAAGAGCTGCCGACTCATATCCAGTCGGACCACTGGACTATGTTCTTTGATGGATCCAAGATGTTGAATGGATCCGGTGCAGGCATGGTCCTGGTATCTCATAGGGGCGACAAGCTCAGTTACATCCTTCAAATCCACTTGGACTCAACGAACATGGAAGCTGAATTCGATTCACTTTTGTATGGATTGTGTATAGCTATCTCACTTGGCGTCCGTCGCGTGATGGTCTACGACGATTCAGACTTACTGGTAAATCAGGTGATGAAGGAGTGGGACGTCAGAAGCCCGACAACAACCAGTTATTGCAGTGCAGTGCGACAGCTTGAAAAGAAGTTCGAAGGTTTAGAGCTCCATCACGTGCCCAGAGCCAAGAATCAGCTTGCTGACGATCTCGCGAAGATAGGGTCCACTCGGAAGCCTATACCCAAGATATATTTTTGGAGCATCTGCACACCCCCTCAGTCAAAGAAGACCCCTTCATGGAGGAACCCCATAGCTAGTCAGTGCGTCTGATCCAACTGAAGTCGAAGTACTGATGTCTACACACGCTTCTACTCTTGTAGACTATGTTGGGCCTCCAAGCGCAGAGGTTTGTAGGACAGCGGCAATTTCCCTCAAGTGGATGACCTAAGGTTTATCGAACTCAGGGAAGTAGAGGTTGAAGATGGTCTCTCTCAAGCAACCCTGCAACTAAGATACAAGAAGTCTCTTGTGTCCCCAACACACCTAATACACTTGTTAGATGTATAGGTGCACTAGATCGGCCAAGAGATGTTAAATGGCAAATGATATGGATGGCAAAACAAAGTAATATAAATCTGTAATAAAAAGTGCATCAAGCAAACAAGTGGTAAACGTGAGCACAAATGGTATTGCAATGGTGGAAACAAGGCCTAGGGTTCATACTTTCACTAGTGGCAACTCCCAACAACATTAACATAATCGAATCACATGATATTTCCCATAAAACATGCAAAGGGGACACACTCGGAGGTCATTCCTTCGTGGTCAAGAGAGGACGAGAATTATGTAGGGCTACAAAAGCACACCTCAAAGTTCGTAGTTCTCAATCTAAGGATTTTCCAATGTCACCGCGGCCATCCAAAGAGAGTCCCACAATCACCACAACATATCTAAAGGATAGTCAAAGACAAGCACCAAGAGACTCTCAATCTTCAATCAACACACAAGAGAGGAAATCACTCATGAAAATACTTTTCTAATCCATGTCCAATAGACCGCTGTCACCTTGGTCTCGGGGATTATACTAGATAAAGACAAGTGAGTACATCAATCCAATACATAGAGGAAGGGGAAATATCATGGGATCACCCTAGATTAACATAGCCTATGATGACAACGAAGATCACATCATGGGAGAGAGAATTGACCACATAGCTACTGGTAAGAACCTCAGCCCCGAGGAGGAACTACTCCCGCATCATGGAGGGAGGAAGCAACGTCGATGGAGATGAATCCGGGGGCACTTCCCCGTCCCGGCAGGGTGCCGGCACAGGAATTTTGGTCCCCCGAAGCTTGATGGCGATGGCGGCGGAGATCGGAATCGCGTCTGGAGAAAAGGGTCCGGAATCAGGGTTTCCGCGACACGGTGTAAATATATGCCAAAGGGGGGCATCAGAGGGGGTCAGGGGTGCCCAGGCGCCCCCCCGGCGCGACCAGGGGGGGCCGCGTGGGCAGGCCGCCTGGAGCCCCTGTGGGTCCCCTCCGGCCCTAATTTGGCCGCATGGAAGCTTCCGGAACGCTGATTTTTTTATATAATTTTTCTGGATTTTTTCTGGCAGTTCTCGTAATGTGAAAACCTGAAATACAAAAACAGCCGAAAACAGAAACTGGCACTGGGGTGCACTGAGTTAATAGGTTAGTCCAAATATGATCAAAAGTGTATGGAAGTGTATAAATAACATAGCAATATCACCCAAAAGAGGCATGGAGCAAGCAGAAATTATAGATACGTTTTGGACGTATCAACATCCCCAAGCTTAATTCCTGCTCGTCCTCGAGTAGGTAAATGATAACAAGAATAATTTCTGTGGTGACATGCTATTAACCATATATGACTTTTTCATAGTCATATGACAAAAGCTAACTGAGACAATGAATCTATAGTAATTAAGTTGCCTCATGAGAAAATCACAAAGAATTGAAAGTTTTACAATATGATATTGAAACATCAAATAGATTTGTAATGAACATGATGTGCAAATATGATAAAGTGATATCTAGCTTGCCCCCTTTAGTGAAGCAAAACATAAATGCAGGGGCACCTCCAAGGTTTAAGTGATGACTAGATACAATGATTTCAAAATAAACGATATCACAATCATGCAAAAGACAATGCTACTTTGGGACAATGCACATTACACTCAGAATGACAATCATGCTCTCAGTAGTTGGCAAGGTTGGAGACTCTCGAACCGTGGCTTTTGTTGGCAAGGTTGAAAACCCGTAGTCGGAAACAAAGACAAAACATGTACCAGAGCTCTTGGTTTTAAAACAGAGGTAATATTTTATTTAGATCATGCATGTTTCGTCAACGAATGCTAGCAGACAACTCAATCACTTCTTGAGATAGACAAGTTTCGAGGAACGGCTCCCGAATGAGGATGATCACATCCTCTTAATCTCCTTTGTTTATCACTGCCAAAGTTTTCTGATTTCTCATTAACAAAGCGTGAAGGAGGGTTTGTTTGTTATATTATCTTTTTGAGCCGGGCGCACTCAATGCCAGTTCCTTCTCGTATTATGGGTTTGCACATTATACATGCAATCCTGGGGTGAAGCTTGTCCAACTTAAAAAGATCATGAATTAAATACTACTTCCTCATGAACTTAAAACAGAGGCACAAAATAGGAATGCTTTTTCTTTGAATAATTTCGAGATGGTACATGCAAGTCTCCGTTAGGAATGGCAGGTAAATACTATGTAGGAAGATATGGTGGACTCATATGGCATAACTGGATTAAACGGATGTGGATGCACAAGCAGTCAGTCCGCTTAGTACAGGCGAAGGTTAGCAAATGACGGGGAGCGACCAACTAAGAGAGCAATGACGGTCATAATCATGCAGAGCGACAAAGCAACATTGAATCAGGCATGGAAGTTATATCGCTACTCAGAAACAAAAGATCATCAAGGCTTGACAGACTTTCTTTACAGTCTTAAATATGCGTGAGCATACGCCAAGTCAATCAAAATAAATTCTTTGAAGGAAGATATTACTAAACCATACCACATCATAGACAAACAAATCATGTTGGTACTCCAATAACACATTGGGAACCCCCCAGCTATTTGAGACTAACCATAAGAAAACATTGAACTACTAAGCGCCATTATGCACGTAGCATCTTTATCATAGACATATCAACCAATGCAACGGAAGCAAACTCTCTTAATAATATAAACATGATAACTAAAGAGAGTTCAAGCAACCAACTAAACAAAAGCTCTTTAAAAATATAAGCATGAAAGTTAAGAGATAAGCATGATAGTAGCTATTAAAAGACAAAGAACACACACAGCAAAGATAGACATGCAAATTCTATGTTATGTTCTAGGTAGAAGTGGAGCGTGTTTCTCTCCCACATAAAGAAAGCTGAGTTCCAACTCGTTATTAAAAGCTAAAGAAAACTAAAAGGAAAACTAAAACAAGACGCTCCAAGCATAGCACATAACACATGAAGTGATTAAAATATAGTGGAACGAAGGACGAACTGATAATGTTGATGGAGAAGAGGATGCACGGGGGCATCCCCAAGCTTAGACGCTTGAGTCTCCTTGAATATTTCTTGGGGGTGCATGGGGGCATCCCCAAGCTTGAGCGTTTGACACTCCTGAATCTTTTTATCATCTTCCCTCGCACACTTGAAACCTCCCTTCATACATAACTCATCATAATCTGATTAGCGAGGTTAGTACCCATAATAAAATAATTGTTCCTTGCTGGAAATAAAGATAATCTTGAAGTTCTACTGTTTCTCAAGATTGCCAAAAGGTTTTTGCAAAGAAAAAGCAAGCTCTAGGTTTGCAAAATGAAGGAAAGGCAAAACATGACAGAATCTGTGAAAAACAGAACAACAGGTAGTAAATGATTTTTCCGGGGCACTTCTGCAACTCTAATAAAAAAACTCAAAACAGACACACGAAAGACAATTATATAGAGCACGCTGTCGAACAAATTCAGACCAAAAAGATGATCTGGTGATTTTATACGAATTTTTCTATCCAAGGACAGAATTTGTTTCCTGGAGAGCACGTCACAACTTTTGAACTTTCTTGCAATCAGAGGCTAAACTTGGCACAAAGCTGAAAAATAAAGATACAATGATGTTTCTACAGTAGTAACAAACATCAAGAGCACTAAAACTGAAAGTAAACATAACAAGGGTTGTCTCCCTAGAGCTCTTTCTTTATAGCCATAAAGATAGGCTTAAGACTTTAATGATGCTCTCGTAGGAATAAGAGCTGAAGAACAAAAGAGAGCATCAAGAAGCAAATACCAAACACATTTAAGACTAACATGCTTCCTATGCATAGGAATATTGCAATAGAATAATTCATTGAAGCACAAAGCAACTAGCATAGGAAGGCAAAACAAGCATAACTTCAAAATATTCACCATAAAGAGAGGAAACTTCTTATTATTAAGATATTTAGAACCAAGTCTCCCTCTCTCATTATAAATTTCAGTGGCATCATGGATGAACTCAACAATATAAGCATCATGTAAAGCATTGTTACCATGATCCACATGCAAAAAGGTACTCTTACTCTCCACATAAGCATAATCTTTCTCATTGGTAATAGTGGGAGTAGGACTATCATAAACAACTTGAACACTATAGATTACTTGTGTATTAGGAGGGTGGTGTTCAACAAGGGAGTAATTCCCTCCATGATTATGACAAGTTTCATAAGGATAATTTCTCCTTATGTCATAGGTACCTTTATAATCACTATAGGTTGGAGTTATGACATCATCATGGTAGAGAAGAGCATTATCATTGCTAGCAACTATATTTGTAATCATGTTGTCTTTATTCTTACTAGCAAAAGAATTATCAATTATCACATCACTAGTGGGTAAAGGGTTTGCAATCCTATCATCCCCAAGCTTAGAGCTTCCCATATCATCACTTTCAGAGTTGGTACCAAAAAGATTTTCAAGATCATAAGTAGCATTATCATCATTTTCCCAATCACAATAAGTAACATGCATATCATAATCAAAATCATCTTCAATAGTACCTACGGACGTATCATCAAGATGATAATTAAGGCAATAAACTTCACCTTCTTCTTTAAACTTACAACCGTTAGGATAAAAGTTGATGGGAGGAATATGCTCAGGCCAGGTTGATACCCATTCTTCTTCCTTCTTGCTCCTCTTCCTCCTCTTCTTCTTTTTCTTCTTCTTCACCTTAGGAGGGAGTGGTTGGAGATGTAGGTTCCCCACATATCCTGGTTTATCATTAGAAACAATAGGGGAAACTCGGGAGAAACTCGGGAGAAACTCTCCTTTTTATTAGCAGAAATATAAGAGACATTTTTATACTTTGGTAAAGTTCCCTCCTTTCTAATCTTACTTATGTAATCATTTTCATGGCAATTAACAACACAATAGAGATGGCAATTTTGCAAAGTGTTTTTTATTCCTATGGCATTAACATCTAGCCAAGAAGTCTTTTCTGATAACTCTTCACACATCAAAAATAACATAAGCTCATCATAAAGATCAGAGGTGATCATGTTATCACACAACTGGTTAACAATTATGTTTTGAAAGTGCATGCATTGAAAATTAAAGTGACCCTCTATACGGCAAAGTTCACAAGTAAAAGGATAAAGGTCACACAATTCTCTAGCAATTTCATTTAAATCCCTGACCCAAGTGATTGTTCTTTCATGCTTATGTTGCTTACAATACTTCTCTTCTTCAATCATAGGCCTCTCACAAGGTCTATCCACTCCACAAAAATTAACATGCTTATATAAAACTTCATTTTTAGGAATTAGATCATGCATGTTGCAATCATCATGAACAATATCATTTTCTTTGCAAATCTCTTTAAAAGGTTTATGATGCTTGATCCAATCCTCCTTAGGCATATTAAGATGTGAAGCAAAAGATTTGAGGAAATCAACAAGGAGTTGAGAATCAAGCCCAAACTTAGCACTAAACTTATTAAAACTTGTAGTTTCAACAAAGGACTTAATGCAATCATACTCATAAATTATACCTGACTCTTTACCTTTGTCGATCTCTCAATCTTCAGTGTTGCGTTGAATTCTTTCAAGGAGTTCCCATTTAGCATCAATCTTTTAGTTTGTGAAAGAACCCATAGAGGAAGCATCGAGAAAATCTTTATCCTGTCGAGAGAGCCTCGCATAGAAATTAGTAATAATCATATCTTTGGGGAGCCCATGGTTAGGACATTTTAGCATTAACGTTTTCAGTCTCCCCCAAGCTTGAGCTATGCTCTCTCCGTCATGAGGATAGAAATTATAAACATAATTCCTATTCTCATGGACTTCATGAAGAGGATAAAACTTGGAGTAAAAGAGAGACTGGATCTCTTCCCAATCAAGCAAGTGCGAGTTATCGAGAAGCTTATACCAATCTGAAGCTTTATCTATAAGTGATACGACGAACAATTTCCTCATGACAAACTCCCTTGATACACCTGCAAGCTTAAATAATAAACATAGTTGTGACAGATATAGCAAGTGTTCACCGGGATGTCTGTCTCCTGCATAACGATTAGCCAAAACATAATCGATAATACCAGCTGGTATTTTATAGGGCACAATTTCAGTAGGGGGAGGAGCAACCACCACAGGTGTGGGGCGTCTTCCCGCAAGCAACGATCCAATAGCATGGTTTTCCATAAACATAACTAGTGAAATAAAAACAAGAAACAAAAAGATTTAATTGCAAGATCTAAAGATATACCTTCAAGCGCTCACCTCCCCGGCAACGGCGCCAGAAATAGCTTGATGTCTACACACGCTTCTACTCTTGTAGACTATGTTGGGCCTCCAAGCGCAGAGGTTTGTAGGACAGCGGCAATTTCCCTCAAGTGGATGACCTAAGGTTTATCGAACTCAGGGAAGTAGAGGTTGAAGATGGTCTCTCTCAAGCAACCCTGCAACTAAGATACAAGAAGTCTCTTGTGTCCCCAACACACCTAATACACTTGTTAGATGTATAGGTGCACTAGTTCGGCGAAGAGATGTTAAATGGCAAATGATATGGATGGCAAAACAAAGTAATATAAATCTGTAATAAAAAGTGCAGCAAGCAAACAAGTGGTAAACGTGAGCACAAATGGTATTGCAATGGTGGAAACAAGGCCTAGGGTTCATACTTTCACTAGTGGCAACTCCCAACAACATTAACATAATCGAATCACATGATATTTCCCATAAAACATGCAGAGGGGACACACTCGGAGGTCATTCCTTCGTGGTCAAGAGAGGACGAGAATTATGTAGGGCTACAAAAGCACACCTCAAAGTTCGTAGTTCTCAATCTAAGGATTTCCCAATGTCACCGCGGCCATCCAAAGAGAGTCCCACAATCACCACAACATATCTAAAGGTTAGTCAAAGACAAGCACCAAGAGACTCTCAATCTTCAATCAACACACAAGAGAGGAAATCACTCATGAAAATACTTTTCTAATCCATGTCCAATAGACCGCTGTCACCTTGGTCTCGGGGATTATACTAGATAAAGACAAGTGATTACATCATTCCAATACATAGAGGAAGGGGAAATATCATGGGATCACCCTAGATTAACATAGCCTATGATCACAACGAAGATCACATCATGGGAGAGAGAATTGACCACATAGCTACTGGTAAGAACCTCAGCCCCGAGGAGGAACTACTCCCGCATCATGGAGGGAGGAAGCAACGTCGATGGAGATGAATCCGGGGGCACTTCCCCGTCCCGGCAGGGTGCTGGCACAGGAATTCTGGTCCCCCGAAGCTTGATGGCGATGGCGGCGGAGATCGGAATCGCGTCTGGAGAAAAGGGGTCCGGAATCAGGGTTTCCGCGACACGGTGTAAATATATGCCAAAGGGGGGCATCAGAGGGGGTCAGGGGTGCCCAGGCGCCCCCCCGGCGCGGCCAGGGGGGCCGCGTGGGCAGGCCGCCTGGAGCCCCTGTGGGTCCCCTCCGGCCCTACTTTGGCCGCATGGAAGCTTCCGGAACGCTGATTTTTTATATAATTTTTCTGGATTTTTCTGGCAGTTCTCGTAATGTGAAAACCTGAAATACAAAAACAGCCGAAAACAGAAACTGGCACTGGGGTACACTGAGTTAATAGGTTAGTCCAAATATGATCAAAAGTGTATGGAAGTGTATAAATAACATAGCAATATCACCCAAAAGAGGCATGGAGCAAGCAGAAATTATAGATACGTTTTGGACGTATCAAGTACCTGCAGTGGTCGACCTAAGCATGGAGATTTTGTTGATCACGCCCGACTAGACTGTGCCGTATATAGCGTATCTGCTCAGGCAAGAACTCCCAGAGTATGAAGAAGAAGCGCACTAGATTGTCCATCGGTCCAAGGCTTTCACCGTCATTCAGGGTCAGCTCTACAGGGTGAGTGTCACAGGAGTCACCAGCGCTGCATCGCCCCAGAAGAAGGTCGACTGATTCTGAATGAAATTCACTCGGGGACTTGTGGCCACCATGCTTCCTCTCGGACTATAGTGGCCAAGGCGTACCGAGCTGGATTTTATTGGCCCCGAGCCAATGAGATGGCTAAAGATATCGTAGACAAGTGTGAAGGCTGCCAGTTCTACTCCAACATGTCTCATAAGCCGGCGTCTGCCTTAAAGGCCATTTTGTTAGTTTGGCCCTTTTCCGTTTGGGGGTTGGACATGGTCGGCCCGTTCAAAACTGGCAGAAGCGGATTCACTCACCTCCTCGTAGCAGTCGACAAGTTCACCAAGTGGATCGAAGCCAAGCCCATCAAGAACCTCGGTTCAAACACCGCCATCAGCTTCATCAGGGAACTAATATTTAGATATGGAGTCCCCCACATCATCATCACGGATAATGGCTCCAACTTTGACTCCGATTAATTCAGAGCTTTCTGTTCTTCCCAAGGTACACGAGTCGACTACGCCTCCGTAGTGCATCCGCAGTCTAATGGACAAGCAGAAAGAGTGAATGGTTTGATCCTCCAAGGCCTAAAGCCACGGCTTATGCACGACCTCAAGCATGCCGCCGGAGCTTGGGTGACCGAACTACCGTCTATCTTATGTGGGCTGAGGACAACTCTGAACCGGTCGACTAATCATACCCCCTTCTTCATGGTCTATGGAGCCGAGGCCGTGCTGCCGAGTGATTTGTTGCACAATACCCCTCGAGTGGAACTCTTCTCCGAAGCCGAAGCAGAGCAAGCCCGTCAAGATGCAGTCGACCTCTTGGAGGAAGAACGTGAGATGCTCTAATCCGGTCGACCATCTATCAACAGGATCTGCGCCGATTCCATGCTCGCAACGTCCGGAGCTGAGCATTTCAGGAAGGAGACCTGGTTCTTCGAGTACATCAGAAGCGACCGCACAAGCTCGCCCCGGCTTGGGAAGGCCCCTTCATCGTTACCAAGGTGCTGCATAATGGAGCGTATCACCTCTACAACGTCGCCAAGAAGAGAGATGAGCCTCGTTCGTGGAACGCAGACCTGCTCCGCCGCTTCTATACTTAAAGCACTCGATCAGTCGAGTTGTAATAAAGATTTTCCAGTTTGTTTCAAAGACAAGTTCACGACAATTCCTTAATGATTGTTGGTTTCTAAGATGCTAGTCCTCAAATCCCCCAGTGGGTGCTTAGCCGCGAACCCGATTCGCCTAAGTTACAAAAACTACTCCGAGTGAAGAGCAACCCTCTCACTCGGGGGCTTAGCCGCGAACCCGATTCGTCTATGTTGCAAAAACTACTCCGAGTGAAGAGCAACCCTCTCACTCGGGGGCTTAGCCACGAATCCGATTTGCCTAAGTTACAAAAACTATTCCGAGTGAAGAGCAACCCTCTCACTCGGGGGCTTAGCTGCGACCCTGTAATCGCCTAAGATACAAAAACTACTCCGAGTGAAGAGCAACCCTCTCACTCGAAGGCTTAGCTACGTTCATCCGAGCTATGCCACAAGTACAACGTGGCTCTGTCCTCCGAGCTCCGCCACAAGTACAACGTAGCTCGTAATCGCC
>LR738710.1:786357956-786371245 GCA_902687465.1 Secale cereale | reverse complement strand
CGAGCTCTGCCACAAGTACAACGTAGCTCGTAATCACCTAAGCTACAAAAACTACTCCGAGTGAAGAGCAACCCTCTCACTCGGGGGCTTAGCTGCGGTCCTCTGAGCTACGCCTCAAGTACAACGTGGCTCAGCCCTCCGAGCTCCGCCACAAGTACAACGTAGCTCGTAATTGCCTAAGTTACAGAAACTACTCCGAGAGAAGAGCAACCCTCTCACCCGGGGGCTTAGCTGCGGTCCTCCGAGCTACGCCACAACTACAACGTCACAATCAAGTGGTTCGACCATCAGAGCCATGCCACAGAAATGATGTCGACTCAAAATCCAAAAGTTCAGAAAGAGTCGGAAGCAAAACAAGCAAATGCAAAAGGAATCAAATCCAGATAAAGCCCCGCAAGATTCGGCCAGGAGTACTTGGGCATCAAGCCCATGAGAGTTTAACGGTTACAGGATCACTCGGCATTCCGAGGCAAATTAAATCGAAGTATCAAAGTTTATTCACTCCCCAGGAGGAGGTGGGCTTGCAGGCGCAACGAACTCATCCAGGTCGATCCCGTCGGCGATGCGGGTAGCAGACTCCAAGAAAGTCTCCATGAACGACTGGAACTGGAGCTCCGTCGTGTTGGTGACCTTGAGCGCAGCCAGCCTCTTCTCCTTCACCTCCTTGCAGTGCACCCGAACGAGAGACAGTGCTACGTCGGCTCCACAGCGGGCAGATGCCTTTTTCCACTCCTGCACTCGACTAGGGATCTCATTGAGTCGAGTCATCAGGGACTCGATGTCGTTCTCTTGCACGACTCCCCTCAAGAGTGCAGCGTCGATCCGGGACATCACTGCTTTCAGTCGACCAAGATACCCTGTGGGACTGGTAAGGTGAGACTCCAACCTCAAGATGTTCATAGCAGCTTCATCCTTGACAATAGAGTTGGCGGGGTCTAGACCAGGCTCGACCCGCCCGGTTTCCTCCTCAAATTTGTGGCAGAATTCTACACAAGAGAGAACGCAACGAATCACCAAGCAAGTTATGAGTCGACCACCTTGACCCAGTCCAAGCAAAAGAGGCATACCTTCAAGCACAAGATACCATTTCTTGGTGAGGTCTCTCAGACAAGCCTCCAGCTCATTCTTCTTCTGGAAGAGGCCCTCGTACTTCTCATGAAGAGTGTTCTTAGCCCCCTTTAGTCGAGTCACTTCTTAGTTGGCTGCGTCAAGAGAGCCCCTCAGCCTGACGATCTCTGCTTCAAGCGTGCCGACTGAAGCCAGCTTCTGCTCCGCCAGTTCGCTCTTCTCCTGCGCCCTGTGCTGCGCTGCCGCCAGGTCAAGATCTTTTTGCTCCAGGGCTGCCTTCATTTGATCTACAAGAGACGTTTCTAAACAGATGAAAATAAGGATACACATGACATATTCATTGAAGATCAGTCGACAAGTTGTTTGCTTTAATCACCAGCCGCTTTGTCCTGGGTTTTCTTCAAATGATCACGAGCCAGTTGCAAGTCAAGATTGAGCTGGACCTGCTTCTTCTCAAGATCCGCAAACTTGGCTCCGAACTCACAAGACCTCTGCATCGACACAACAAATCAGAATTCTAAGACTACACCCAAGTCGAACACTCAACAGTAGTCTCGGGGAGTACACCCGGTGGGTGCACTGAGCGTGCCCCCACTGGTTCTCACTCGACCAGATCAGTCTGACCAGAGCAAAAAAAGGGGGGGAGAGGCTCTGTTCTCAGACCATGGCCGACTACCAGCAGCCGACCACAGTCTCGGGGACTACACCCAGTGGGTGCACTGAGCGTGCCCCCAATGGTTCTCCCTCGGCCGGATCCGTCATGCGCGAGCAAGAAAGGTTCGAAACAAATGGACAAGACACATTCTAAAGACCACGATCGACTGACTTCAGTCGACCATGGCCTCGGGAACTACACCCACTGGGTGCACTGAGCGTGCCCCCACTGGTACAATCGGTTGGGCTACAAGAACTAAAGCTACATGAGAAGATACCCAGTGGGTGTGACATCATCTCACGAACAAGGCAACAATTTTTCAAATCGAAGACTACACCAACACAGCAAACCAGTCGCAAGAGACGAACCTCGACATTGGTCCGAAGAGCCGAGCTAGCATTGTAAGCAGCCATGCTAGCCTCATACGCCGCCTTCGTCCTCTCCATCATTAGTCCCGCCTCATGAACGACTTCTTGGGCCGCGTTCACGGGATCCTTCGGGACATGATGGGTGGAGAAGAGAACAGATGGCGGAGTAGTCGCTGGGTCGACGGCCGGATCAGTCGACGAGGAGGGGCGGACAGTCGACATAGGGATATCGAAGGAGACCGTGGTCCGGGCCACGTCCCCCTGTTGCTGGGCTTCAGAGCCAGAGGGTGTCTTCCGACCCCTCCTTCATGCGCCTCGTCGAGTCACTCCTGCATGCTCCTCCTTGTTGTCATCATCGTCATCTGGGAGCTCTATTACATGGCGCGGCGCTTCAGAAGACAACCACGAAGTTCAGTCGACCGATAGATCAAACAAGTAAAAAGCAAAGAACAATCTGCAACCCACACCTGGACGGGACGTGGCAGCGTCTGCAGTCTCCTCGTCGTCACGACCCTTGTCGATATCCATCGAGGTCGCAGAAGTAGCAGCGCTGAAGATTTCACTGAAAGTGAGTCGACGAAGACAAAGTTGATCTCCGAAGAGTGGAGCAAAATGAAGTAGAGCGACGCTTATTTGGAGGCGATTGGGACGTCCACCTTGATCTTGGGCAGGACCTTCCGAGGCTTGACATCGGCGACCTTAGGCTGCTTTGGTGCCTTTTCGGTCGGATCCCGAGTGGCAGTGCGAGCCCGCTTCTGCACTTGGGAGCTGGAGGGGCCCGCCCTGGAACGCACGGCCTCTGGGTCATGCTTCTCCTTAGTGCGCCTCTCGCCGTGAGGAGGTCACTCGACCTCCTCACCGCTGCTGGAATCTTCGCTCTCCTCTCCAGTCTCCTCGCCGGACCTCCAGTCGGAAGCTTCACCCGCGCCTTTTTCGCCCTCCTGGACCTGATCCCCATTAGGCACCGAAAACATTTTGGTATAGATTTGCAGAAAAGAAGATTAACCAATATATCAGTCAGATTCATCAGACGGCCACAGACAGAAAACACGACAACCACTCGGAAGTCAAGGCCAGACCTTGTCAGGTTGGTGGTCCGTGTTGAATGGGCGAACTCTTCCAAGACCCCTGGGGTTGTCCTTGTTCCCCGTGATGCACTTCAAGCACTGCGCCATCGTCTTCGCAGCAGCCTCCACTGGGTGGACCCGAGACGAGTCGTCGACGCTGGAGTACAGCCACATCGGATGGTCTCGAGCTTGAAGGGGGTGGATCCTCCTCATGAAGAACACCTTGAGCAGGTCCAACCCTGTAACCCCGTCACGGACCAACTGCACCACCCGCTCCACCAGCATGTCTACCTCTACCCTCTCAGCCCGACTCACGAGCAACGTCAGCGGCTGGTTGACTCGACCAAAAGTAAATGGAGGAAGCCCAGTCGGCTGACCTGGAGTCGGAATATCCCTACAGTAGAACCAAGTCGACTACCAGTCCCGGAGCGACTCGGGAAGGGTCATGGTAGGGAAAGCACTCCTATTTCTGAGCTAGACACCCAGTCCGCCGCACATCTGGATGACGTGCGTCTTTTCATCGCTCGGGTTCGCTTTCTTGATGGTTTGAGAGCGACAAGTGAAGATGTGCTTGAACAAACCCCAGTGCGATCGGCAGCCGAGGAAGTTCTCACACATTGAAATGAATGCAGCCAAGTAGGTGATGGTGTTGGGTGTGAAGTGATGCAACTGGGCGCCGTAAAAAAGCCAGGAAAGCACGGAAGAAAGGATGCGGAGCCAAGGAGAAACCTCGGTCAACGTGGGTCGAGAGGAGAACGCACTCGCCCTCCCGCGGCTGGGGCTCGAGCTCGCCTCCGGCAGCCGCCAGGAGTCACGGGCGACCAGACCCTCCTCCTCCAGCTCCTCCATTTCCTCCGGGGTCATCGTGGACCTGATCCAGTCCCCCTGGATCCAGCCAGGCGGGTGATGAGGACATCACTAACAAGGTTACACCCACAGCTCCAACTGACACATATACAGGACTAATTACTAGAGCTCGCGCACGCCAATTAAATTACCAGGTACTTTCGTTTCTTGGTAATGAATCTAATGTTCATGAGAATATGATGCTGCCTAAATTGGATACATTTGTCTTGCTTACAAATGAAGGGCCTAGCTTGGACAAGAAGGATGAACATTGGAGCAAGATCAAGCATGGAGATGATGGCATGCGCAAGGGGAACAAGAATGGAGTTTCAATTGATGATTTCAGGACTTTGAAGCCACCATAATGAGTGCGAGAAGCCTTGGACGAAATATACAAGATGCCACTTCATAAATTTCGTCCAGAGGCTATTATAGGTGTTGCGTCACCTTATTATTGGGCCAGACCCATGTAATTTCGAAATACTTGAGTATAGGCTGTTTTTAGAGTCCGTATGTGTGTGGAAACAAGAGTTAGGGTTGGTTTCAGACCCCTCCACCAAGGGCCACGAAATTCCCCCCTCTTTCCCTCATATATACAGCCCTTAGGGCATCGTTTAGACTTTGGGTTTTGTTTAGATTAAAAGTTCGCCATAGCTGCAACTTCGCGTACTTCGTTTGTGTTCAACGACCAGACAAAGGCGTCACAGAACCCCACTTGATCAATAAAGCTTTCCTCTTGAATTCGCAATATCCAGATTGCAATCTCAGTTTCTTGCTTGTTCTTCGTTTGCCTGCAGGAAACAGACCTTCGTGGTCAGGTTGATCGTGCTCCGGCGTGGTCAATAACCTCTCGGAGTTGGTTTAGCGATTGCTAAGGCGCGACGTCCACGCACGTTCGTAGTCGGATCGTCAAAGTCGACTTCATCCAAACGATAGCCACCATCTCATCGAAAGACGGGACACCTTTGCCTCTATCAAGTGGTATCAGATTTCCAGGTTGCTCGGTGAGATTTTACAGTTTTTCGTAGATTAGATCGAGTCTGTTCTTCATACCTACAGTCCACGAAAAAGCCAAAAAAAATTAGGGTTAGTTCATCCCATCCGAACCAATCTGAGCCTTTGCATAATCTTTTCTGTATTTGCTTTGTTGAATTTGCGGTTGCATCGTCGTGTCAAGTTGCTGGTCTTAGCGTCTAGTCTTTTAGAGTTTCAAGTTCTGGTCATAAGTTGTCACGCCGCCGCCGCAACATCTTCATAGCTACTGCCGCATACCACCACCGATCCGTATCCATATACCACCACCAATCCGTATCCATATACCACCACCGCTGCCATAACCTACCATCGCTGCCATATCCTACCACCATATATCCACCACCAATCCGAGTTCTTTTCATATTAGGTTTGTTCTCGAAATCCATCTAGGTTTCGGATTTGTGTTTCCTTGCCTGTGTAGGTCTCGAAAAAAAAAAGTCTGGAGACCCCGGGCAGTTTTTAGGCCAAAATTTCGACAGGTGAAAATATTTTTTTCCCTATCCTATTTTTGAGCTTTTCTGAGTCTTTTGAGACACGTGCCACCATACTGATTTTTTCCCGCACTTTTTCGTCGTCGCTGCCCTGATTCCGAAAAAAAAATTCGTCAAAAAAATTTCGTGCCTATCATCTTAGTTTGACTTGGGAAGTGTTTTGAGACACTCGCCATTATAGTGATTTTCGGCAAAAAAAAAAGAAAAAAAAGAGGTGAATTTTTTTTTTCAGAGTGTGCTTTCCCCTTGATTACGTGCAGCGCCGTGATTTCGTTAGTGTTCTAGGCTCGCGTCTCTAGTACGATCTAGCCTAGGACCAGCACAGTACCGTCGTTGAGCGTTTATTCAACTTTGCATCTCTGAATTGATTATTGCTGACCACTTTTGCTACCATCTTATAAGCCTTCCCAGCTCCACATACATCTACGTCGTGCGTTTGACTCTCCCTGGTAATCGCTTTATCCAAGCTTTGAGAGTTTTGACTACCACGGTTGCCGATCACCACCTGCTGCTGGGTAAGAACTGGTAAGAATTTGAGATTTGCTTGTCGGATTTGTGACACCCGCCACCCCCACCACTTATTAGTAGTCTGTAGGATCATATTCTTGTGTGTTTCTATTGCTGCTAACCATGCCAGGATCACAAGTCGACGAGACTGACTGGGAGAACTTGACGAACAAGGAGCTTCATGATAAGTTTCAGCAAATGATGAGTGAACAGGTGCAAGATGTGCTAAACAGATTTGACGAGGCCATGGAGAAGATAGATGGCATGGAGAAGACGTTTGACACAAAGCTCGATAACAAGTTTGCTGAATTGCTTGCGCGTTTTCCACCACCACCGGCTGCTGCAGCTGTCCCACCTCCTCAACAACAACAACAACGTCGCCTTCCGAATCAAGTGGGACGAGCACATCGCGTTCCCCTTGAGACTGGTCAAGCTTCTGGTGCTGCTGTTGATGTTTCTGTAGCTCTTTCTGCTACTACAGAGGTGGAGGACCATTACGAGGACGAGGTTGACCAAAATCAGAACTACGTTCAACAACCAGCACCACCACCACCAGGTCGTCCTCATGCATATCATCGCAACGGTAGGGCTGCACCACCACCTGAGGTACATGACCATCTTCCTAAACTGAAATTGAATATTCCACCATTTGAGGGTAGATATGTTCCTGATATATATCTTACTTGGGAGTTACAAACTGAACAACGTTTTACATGTTTAAACTATCCCGAGGAGAGACGTGTTCCTGCTGCTGTTTGTGCTTTCACTAGTTTTGCATGTGTTTGGTGGTCTGAACATTGTAGATTATATCCTACTCCAGCTACTTGGACTGCTTTGAAAACTGCTATGCGTACTCGTTGGGTTCCACCATATTATCAACGTGAATTACTTCAAAAACTGCAGCGCTTAAGACAAGGAAAAAATTCTGTAGAAGAATATTATCAGCAATTACAAACTGGCCTGATTAGATGTGGTATTGTTGAGGAGAATGAAGCTATGCTTGCACATTTTATGGGTGGATTAAATAGAGAGATTCAGACCATTCTAGAGTATAAGGATTATACTAATATCACTCGTTTATTCCATCTTGCTTGTAAAGCTGAACGTGAAGTGCAGGATCGGCAGGCATTGGCGCGGACTAACTTTTCTGTAGGTCGACCTTCATCATGGACACCGCGTGCATCCTCTACTTCCACACATTCTACTGCACCGACATCTCCATCAGCTGTTATCTCCAGCCGTGATACAAGGAAGCAGGCACAACCACCATTATCTGCCAAGAGCACTCCTATTGGGCCTGCACAGAGTTCTTCTTCTTCCATGGCATCAACAGGGCACACCAGTGATATTATTTGTCATCGTTGTAAGGGAAGAGGACATTTTGCGAGAGATTGCAAATCTCAGCGTGTGATGATTGCTACTGAGGATGGTGGATATGAATCCGCTAGTGACTATGATGAGGAGACTTTGGCTCTTATTACACGTGAAGAACACGGTGGAGATGATTCTGATCATGAGACGCAATACATGGCTCCTGAAGATGCTGACAGGTATGAATGTTTAGTTGCTCAACGTGTTTTGAGTGTGCAGGTTACACAAGCTGAGCAAAATCAGAGGCATAATTTGTTCCATACAAAGGGAGTTGTGAAGGAACGTTCTGTTCGCGTGATCATAGATGGAGGGAGTTGCAACAACTTGGCTAGCATGGAGATGGTGGAGAAGCTATCTCTTACCACAAGACCACATCCACATCCTTACTACATCCAATGGTTCAACAACAGCGGCAAGGTTAAGGTAACACGTATTGTTCGTGTGCAGTTTAGTATCTCTACATATGCTGATTATGTTGATTGTGATGTGGTACCTATGCAAGCATGTTCCTTATTACTTGGTAGACCATGGCAATTTGATAAAAATTCTGTACACCATGGTAGAAACAATCAGTATACTCTTGGTCATAAGGATAAAAATATTACTTTGCTTCCTATGACTCCTGATTCCATTTTGAAAGATGATATTAATAGAGCTAATAAAGCAAAACAGGAGAAAGATAAGAGTGAAAATCAGATTGTGGCAAAAGAATTTGAGCAACAAATGAAGCCTAATAATAAACAATCTATTGTTGCTTCTGAAATTAAATTGAAAAGTGCATGTTTATTTGCCACCAAATCTGATATTGATGAGCTAGATTTTAGTAAATCTGTTTGCTATGCTTTTGTGTGCAAAGAGGCATTATTTTCATTCAAGGACGTGCCTTCCTCTTTGCCTCCTGCTGTCACTAACATTTTGCAGGAGTTCGCCGACGTCTTTCCACAAGACGTGCCACCGGGATTACCACCTATTCGAGGGATTGAGCATCAGATTGACTTAATTCCCGGTGCATCGCTACCCAACCGCGCACCATACCGTACCAATCCAGAAGAGACGAAGGAGATTATGCGTCAAGTACAGGAGCTACTCGACAAAGGTTATATACGCGAATCCCTTAGTCCTTGTGCTGTTCCTATTATTCTAGTGCCGAAAAAGGATGGTACATTGCGTATGTGTGTTGATTGTAGAGGCATTAATAATATTACTATTCGTTATCGTCATCCTATTCCTAGGCTAGATGATATGCTTGATGAATTGAGTGGCTCTACAATTTTCTCCAAAGTTGATTTGCGTAGTGGATACCATCAAATTCGTATGAAATTCTGAGATGAATGGAAAACTGCATTTAAAACTAAGTTTGGATTATATGAGTGGTTAGTCATGCCTTTTGGGTTAACTAATGCACCTAGTACTTTCATGAGATTAATGAATGAAGTTTTACGTGCTTTCATTGGACGATTTGTGGTAGTATACTTTGATGATATATTGATTTTTAGCAGATCTTTGGAGGAACATTTGGAACATTTACGTGCTGTTTTTATTGCTCTACGTGATGCACGTTTGTTTGGTAACCTTGGAAAGTGCACCTTTTGCACCGACCGAGTCTCTTTTCTTGGCTATGTTGTTACTCCACAGGGAATTGAGGTTGATAAAGCCAAGATTGAAGCTATTGAGAGTTGGCCGCAGCCCAAAACGGTCACACACGTGAGGAGTTTCCTTGGCCTCGCTGGATTCTATCGGCGTTTTGTGAGAGATTTCAGCACCATTGCTGCACCTCTCGATGAGCTTACAAAGAAGGATGTGCCTTTTGTTTGGGGTACTGCATAGGAAGAAGCATTCACGGTATTGAAAGATAAGTTGACACATGCTCCTTTACTCCAACTTCCTGATTTTAATAAGACTTTTGAGCTTGAATGTGATGCTAGTGGAATTGGGTTAGGAGGTGTGTTATTACAAGATGGTAAACCTGTTGCATACTTTTCTGAAAAATTGAGTGGGCCTAGTCTTAATTATTCTACTTATGATAAGGAATTATATGCTCTTGTTCGGACTTTGGAAACATGGCAACATTATTTATGGCCCAAAGAATTTGTTATACATTCTGATCATGAATCTTTGAAGCACATTATAAGTCAAGCAAAACTGCACCGTAGACATGCTAAATGGGTTGAATTCATAGAGACTTTCCCTTATGTTATTAAACACAAGAAGGGAAAAGAAAATGTTATCGCTGATGCATTGTCTCGTCGTTATACTATGCTTTCACAACTTGACTTTAAAATATTTGGTTTGGAGACCATCAAAGATCAATATGTGCATGATGCTGAATTTAAAGATGTATTGCAGAATTGCAAAGAAGGGAGAACATGGAACAAGTTCGTCGTTAATGATGGATTTGTGTTTCGTGCTAACAAGCTATGCATTCCAGCTAGCTCTGTTCGTCTTTTGTTGTTGCAGGAGGCGCATGGAGGAGGATTAATGGGAAACTTTGGCGTGAAGAAGACGGAGGACGTACTTGCTACACATTTCTTTTGGCCAAAGATGCGACGGGATGTTGAGCGTTTTGTTGGTCGCTGCACTACATGTCAAAAAGCTAAGTCACGACTCAATCCTCATGGTTTATATATGCCTTTGCCTGTCCCTAGTGTTCCTTGGGAAGATATATCTATGGACTTTGTTTTGGGTTTACCTCGAACAAAGAAGGGGAGGGATAGCATATTTGTTGTCGTGGATAGGTTCTCGAAGATGGCACACTTTATACCATGTCATAAAAGCGATGATGCTGCTAATGTTGCTGATTTGTTCTTTCGTGAAATTATTCGCTTGCATGGTGTGCCAAATACTATTGTTTCAGATCGTGATACTAAATTTCTTAGCCACTTTTGGAGATGTTTATGGGCTAAGTTGGGGACTAAACTGCTTTTTAGTACTACTTGTCACCCCCAAACTGATGGACAAACTGAAGTAGTCAACAAAACTTTGTCTACTATGCTTAGGGCTGTTTTGAAGAACAATAAGAAAATGTGGGAAGAATGCTTGCCTCATATTGAATTTGCTTATAATCGTTCGTTGCATTCTACAACTAAGATGTGCCCTTTTGAAATTGTCTATGGTTTCCTACCTCGTGCACCTATTGATTTGTTGCCTCTTCCATCTTCAGAGAAGGTTAATTTTGATGCTAAACAACGTGCTGAATTGATCTTAAAAATGCATGAGTTAACTAAGGAAAATATTGAGCGCATGAATGCTAAATATAAACTTGTTGGAGATAAGGGTAGAAAACGTGTTGTCTTTGCACCTGGAGATCTTGTTTGGTTACATTTGCGTAAGGATAGGTTTCCTAATTTGCGCAAGTCCAAGCTAATGCCACGTGCTGATGGTCCTTTCAAGGTGTTAGAGAAAATAAATGATAATGCATATAAACTTGAGCTGCCTGCAGATTTTGGGGTTAGTCCCACATTTAACATTGCAGATTTGAAGCCATACTTGGGTGAGGAAGATGAGCTTCCGTCGAGGACGACTTCAATTCAAGAAGGGGAGGATGATGAGGACATCACTAACAAGGTTACACCCACAACTCCAACTGACACATATACAGGACCAATTACTAGAGCTCGCGCACGCCAATTAAATTACCAGGTACTTTCATTTCTTGGTAATGAATCTAATGTTCATGAGAATATGATGCTGCCTAAATTGGATACATTTGTCTTGCTTACAAATGAAGGGCCTAGCTTGGACAAGAAGGATGAACATTGGAGCAAGATCAAGCATGGAGATGATGGCATGCGCAAGGGGAACAAGAATGGAGTTTCAATTGATGATTTCAGGACTTTGAAGCCACCATAATGAGTGCGAGAAGCCTTGGACGAAATATACAAGATGCCACTTCATAAATTTCGTCCAGAGGCTATTATAGGTGTTGCGTCACCTTATTATTGGGCCAGACCCATGTAATTTCGAAATACTTGAGTATAGGCTGTTTTTAGAGTCCGTATGTGTGGGGAAACAAGAGTTAGGGTTGGTTTCGGACCCCTCCACCAAGGGCCACGAAATTCCCCCCTCTTTCCCTCATATATACAGCCCTTAGGGCATCGTTTAGACTTTGGGTTTTGTTTAGATTAAAAGTTCGCCATAGCTGCAACTTCGCGTACTTCGTTTGTGTTCAACGACCAGACAAAGGCGTCACAGAACCCCACTTGATCAATAAAGCTTTCCTCTTGAATTCGCAATATCCAGATTGCAATCTCAGTTTCTTGCTTGTTCTTCGTTTGCCTGCAGGAAACAGACCTTCGTGGTCAGGTTGATCGTGCTCCGGCGTGGTCAATAACATCTCGGAGTTGGTTTAGCGATTGCTAAGGCGCGACGTCCACACACGTTCGTAGTCGGATCGTCAAAGTCGACTTCATCCAAACGATAGCCACCATCTCATCGAAAGACGGGACACCTTTGCCTCTATCAGCGGGAGCCCAGACCTTGACGACGACCCTCCTCGGTTCGACCGCTTCCCTTTCCCCGTCGCCGCCGCCTTCTTCGAGCGCTCCAACGCCGCGGTCTTGTCCTTGCCCATGGCGAGCAAGCCGGAGTTGGCCGAAGAGAGGAAGACAGAGACAGAGGCGCGGCGGAGAAACGGAGACGGAAGAAACAAAGAATGGGCACACAGTGCCCTCGCCTCGGCAGCGGCGGCGCGCATTCATAGCGCAGTGGTCGAGTGGCTGACTGGTGGCCCCGAGCTATCCCGTCAAATCCCGCAACAGGCGCACACGCGATACGTGGCGATAAAGGCGGCGCGGAGGTCGAGTCGTCCCAGGCATATCCGATCCGATTGCCGCGGCACGACCCATCCCGCGCGCTTCCCCAAATTTTGAAATCCCGCAAAATCCGGAGAGCACAGAGCAGCCGATCCCGCCGAAAACTGCGCGCCCCAATGGCGCTCGATGCCTCACGCGAGGTTCAGTCGACGGTCAACACGAACAAGTACACTCGACGGTTCCTCAATCGATTAAGGCGACCAAGTCAAGGTTGAAGAGTCGGCCTGGTTCGCAAGCCCAAAGAAGATCACCCCGGAGACATCGAACCTGAGCTGAAGCCAACTTCAACACTCTCCTCTGCTTAAGCCTCAATCCATTCGGGGGCTACTGATGATGTTACAGACCTAGGGTAGGGTCATGGGCCTAGCCCAAGTACCCCACCGAAGGTCACTACCCTAGAAGCTCAAAAGGAAACTCAAAGAAAACAAGAACAGTCGACTGAGACGGCTTAGGAGGACATTCCACTCGACTACACACCCCCGTTCAGACGACTCAACTTCACTCGACCCTTCCAAGACACTCGACCCGTGAAGGTCAAAGGTCCCGTAGGACAGCAATGGTCCAACATCCACTCCGCAACAATGAATTCCTTTATCACTCTTTACTGCAGGCGTTATAGTAACGCCTGCCTTTATGTACATTGAACCCTTTGTAACATGGGGCATGGCTGGGGTCCTGGCGCACTATATAAGCCACCCCTCCTCCAGTACAAGGGTTCGTACCCCCTGTAACTCAAACACCGATATACATTCCAGTCGACCACCTCTGGGCACCGAGACGTAGGGCTTTTACTTCTTCCGAGAAGGGCCTGAACTCGTATACATCTTGCATACAATCTCACCATAGCTAGGGCCTTGCCTCCTCTTACGTACCCCCTACTCGTACTGTCAGACTTAGAACCACGACACCGCCTTCGTTGAGCCGGCCCCCGCCGCCACCGCCATCGTCGTTGCGCCGCCTCCTGTGCCGGTCTCTGCCGTAGCTCTGTCGTCACCGTTCCTCGCCTCCCGGCCTCTAGCTGCAGCCTGGTGGCACAACCAGCCTCCCGGTGGAATCCCTTCCGCCTCTCA
>LR738710.1:786315258-786357871 GCA_902687465.1 Secale cereale | reverse complement strand
GGGTTGACCGCGGTGATCTGCCTCCGCCGGTCTCTTCCGGCGGCCCGTCTTCTTTGACCACCGCGGTTGTGCCGCCGCCCCACATGGGTCCGCCGCCCGCGTATGGCACAGCCCCTGCTTCGACCTACGTCGCCCCGCACCCGTGAAGTGCCTCGGTGTTGGCCTATGGCCCCTCGTGGTACGGCGCCCCTGCATCAACCCATGTTGCCCTATGACACGTCTCCAACGTATCTATAATTTTTTATTGTTCCATGCTATTATATATCCTGTTTTGGATGTTTAATGGGCTTTATTATACACTTTTATATTATTTTTGGGACTAACTACTAACCCAAGGCCCAGTGCAAATTGTTGTCTTTTGCCTATTTCAGTGTTTCGCAGAAAAGGAATATCAACCGGAGTCCAAACGAAATGAAACCTTCGGGAGAGTTATTTTTGGAATAATATTAACACGGAAGACTTGGAGTACACGCCAGGGAGCGAAAGAGGTGGCCACGAGGACAGGGGCGCGCCCAGGGGGTAGGCGTGCCCCCACCCTCGTGGGCCACCTATTGCTCCCCCGATGCCCCTCTTCAGCCTATATATACTCTCATAGCCTGAAAACATAGAGGCAACAGACGAAACCCTAACTCCACCGCCGCAACCTTCTTTTCCTGTGAGATCCCATCTTGGGGCCTGTTCTGGAGCTCCACCGGAGGGGGATCGATCACAGAGGGCTTCTACATCAACACCATAGCCTCACCGTTGAGTTGTGAGTAGTTTACCACAGACCTTCGGGTCCATAGTTATTAGCTACATGACTTCTTCTCTCTCTTTGGATCTCAATACAAAGTTCTCCTCGATCTTCGAGGAGATCTATTCAATGTAATCTTTTTGCGGTGTGTTTGTCAAGATCCGATGAATTGTGGGTTTATGATCAAGATTATCTTTGAACAATATTTGATTCTTTTCTGAAATATTTTATGTATGATTATAATATCCTTGCAAGTCTCTTTGAATTATTGGTTTGGTTTGGCCTACTAGATCTATAATTCTTGCAATGGGAGAAGTGCTTGGCTTTGGGTTCAATCTTGCGGTGTCCTTTCCCAGTGACAGCAGGGGCAACAAGGCACGTATTGTATTGTTCCCATCAAGGATAAAAAGATGGGTTTTATATCATATTGCTTGAGTTTATCCCTCTACATCATGTCATCTTGCTTAAGGCGTTACTCTGTTCTGATGAACTTAATACTCTAGATGCATGCTGGATAGCGGTCGATGTGTGGAGTAATAGTAGTAGAAGCAGAATCGTTTCGGTCTACTTATCACGGAGGTGATGCCTATATATAATGATCATGCCTAGATATTCTCGTAACTATGCGCTCTTCTATCAATTGCTCGACAGGAATTTGTTCACCCACCGTAGAAATCTACTATGATGAGAGAAGCCACTAGTGAAACCTATGGCCCCCGGGTCTATCTTTATCATATTAGTTTCCCGGCAACTTGCCAATTTTTGTTGCCTTTATTTATTTACTTTTTCTCTATACCAAAAATATTATCTTATCATATCTATCAGATCTAACTCTCGTAAGTGACCAAGAAGGGATTGACAACCCCTTCTATCGCGTTGGATGCAAGGTTCCTATTTGTTTGTGCAGGTGCGAGGGTCTCGCGCGTGGTCTCCTACTGGATTGATACATTGGTTCACAAAAAATGAGGGAAATACTTACGCTACTGTGCTGCATCACCCTTTCCTCTTCGAGGGAATACAACACAAGCTCGAGAAGTAGTAAGAAGAATATCTGGCGCCATTGCCGGGGAGATCTACGCAAAAGTCATATATCAAGTACCTATCACAAACCCTTATCCCTCGCATAACATTATTTGCCTCACGTTTTCCTCTACCCCACTTCACCCTTGCCGTTTTATTCGCCGTTCTTTTTCCGTTCGCCTCTTTTTTGCTTGCTTCTTGTTTGGTTGTGTGTTGGATTGCTTGTTTGTCAGTATGGCTCAAGACAATACCAAATTGTGTGACTTCAACAATACCAAAAATAATGATTTTATTAGCACTCCGATAGCTCCTATTACTGATGCTGAATCTCGTGAAATCAATGCTGCTCTGCTGAATCTTGTCATGAAAGATCAATTTTCCGGCCTTCCTAGTGAAGATGCCGCTACCTATTATAATGCCTAGGATGCGACTATATCTCCTACATGTTGAGGCACGAGTTAGAGACATAAGCGCATTCTGGAATGATCGCTAGCATGGTATCTTTGCACAAGTCATGTAAATAACAGGGATGAAAGAGTAAAATAGTTGGTTGGCACTCGCCACGTCACTCAATTAAATCAATAGCATACATTCATCCAAATAACACAGGGTCCGACAACGGACGAAAACATACGAGAAAAGATAGCACAACCACAAGTCCTGATCGCCCCTAGTAGGAACCACTATTGATCGTCGGGATACGTCACATACATGCGACCACGCTCTTCATCGTACTCCCAGTGAAGTTCTTGTCCATCTCCTGCGTCGTACTCTGTTGTACCTACACCTGATGTGTGTTGTAATCTGTGAGTCACAAGGACTCAGCAATCTCATTCCCGGGTATTGATACGTCTCCGTTGTATCTATAATTTTTGATTGTTCCATGCCAATATTCTACAACTTTCATATACTTTTGGCAACTTTTTATTCTATTTTTTGGGACTAACATATTGATCCAGTGCCCAGTGCCAGTTCCTGTTTGTTGCATGTTTTTTGTTTCGCAGAATATCCATATCAAACGGAGTCCAAAAGGAATAAAAACGGACGGAGATTTTTTTGGAATATATGTGAATTTTGGGATGCGGAACCAACATGAAACGATGCCCGAGTGGGCCACGAGGCAGGGGGCGCTCCCTGGGCCCTCGTGGCCACACCGTAAGGCGGTTGATGCCCTTCTTTCGCCGCAATAAAGCTAATATCTGGAAAAAATCGTGTCAAAAAATCAGCCCAATCGGAGTTACGGATCTCCGGCAATTTAAGAAACGGTGAAGGGGCAGAATCTGGGAACGCGGAAACAGAGAGAGACAGAGAGACAGATCCAATCTCGGAGGGGCTCTCGCCCCTCCGCCGCCATGGACCAGAGGGGAAACCCTTATCCCATCTCGGGAGAAGGTCAAGGAAGAAGAAGAAGAAGGAGGGGGGCTCTCTCCCCCTCCCTTCCGGTGGCGTCGGAGTGCCACCGGGGCCATCATCGTGTGACAGCGATCTACACCAACACCTCCGTCATATTCACCAACAAATCCATCACCTTCCCCCATCTATCTACAGCGGTCCACTCTCCCCCAACCCGTTGTACCCTCTACTTGAACATTGTGCTTTATGCTTCATATTATTATCCAATGATTGATGTGTTGCCATCCTATGATGTCTGAGTAGATTATCGTTGTCCTATCGGTGATTGGTGAATTGCTATGATTGATTTAAATTGCTTGTGGTTATGTTGCTGTCCTTTGGTGCCCATCGTATGAGCGCGCGTGTGGATCACACCATAGGGTTAGTTGTATGTTGATAGGACTACATATTGGAGGGAAAGAGTGACAGAAGCTTCAATCTAGCGTAGAAATTGATGCATACGGGATTGAAGGGGCACCAATATATCTTAATGCTATGGTTGGGTTTTACCTTAATGAATGTTAGTAGTTGCGGATGCTTGCTAATAGTTCAATCATAAGTGCATAGAATTCCAAGTAAGGGATGACATGCTAGAAGTGGCCTCTCTCACGTAAAACTTGCTATCGGTCTAGTAACGTAGTCAATTGCTTAGGGGCAATTTCGCAACTCCTATCACCACTTTTCGACACTCGCTATCACTACCTTTATTTCTTATTTATCTTAACAGCCCCTAGTTTATATTTACGTGTTATTTATATTCTTGCAAACCTATCCCACAAAAACTACAAAGTACTTCTAGTTTCATACTTGTTCTAGGTAAAGTAAACGTTAAGCGTGCGTAGAGTTGTATCAGTGGTCGATAGAACTTGAGGAAATATTTGTTCTGCCTTTAACTCCTCGTTGGGTTCGACACTCTTACTTATCAAAAGAGGCTACAACTGATCCCCTACACTTGTGGGTTATCTAGACCTTTTTCTGGCGCTGTTGCCGGGGAGCAATAGCGTGTGGTGAATATTCTCGTGTGTGCTTGTTTGCTTTATCACTAAGTAGATTTTATTTGCCGTTCTAAGTTGTTCTCTATCTTCATTATGGATATGGAACACGAAATACCAAAAACCTTAGGTGTACTTGCTACTCATGGAGATGGGGAACCTCCTAAAGCCCTCGATGCTCATTATGTGAAAGATATTATGTACTACTTTGATAATCCTAAGAAAACCCCATTCAACTATGTAATGGGAGTAACATTGGATTAACGTGAATACTTTAGGGATTATCACTTGACACAAAAAAGGAAATAGTTATGGGATCAAATTCATTTGTTGCATTGGTATGCTCGGCAACTATGCTTGAGATATGATTATACTTGTAGCTCTAGGATGAAGGCTCCACACCTTCCCTTTTCATGCAAATTTAATGATAATGAAACCATAGCTTCTTATGCTAATGGTATATATGATTATTATGATGTGGAAGAAATAGAAGAATTCGTTTCTTTTTAGGGTTCTTATGAAATTGAATCACTGTTTAAAAAGAATGATGCTTTTGATGATGATGTTTCTAGGCCTGAAAATCTTGCTATATTGAAATATTGCTATTTGAATTATGAATATAAATCCAATATTGATGCGTTTATTGAGAAGGTCTCCGCTGTCCAAGAAGAGACTAAAATTTTGTAGGAGTCTACGGAAGAAGAAATTGATGACATTGTGAGCTCATTAGATGAAAATGATGACAAGGTGAGCGAAGAACAAAAGGAGGAAGAGTGGATTAGCTACCCGTCCCACCGTCTAATGAGAGTAACTCTTCAACTCATACATCGTTTAATTTCCCTTCGTGCTTACTGAAGGATGAATGCTATGATCCCATTGATTCTTATGAAATATCCCTTTTTGATGATGCTTGCTATGCTTGTGGCCAAGATGCCAATATGAATTATGCTTATGGAGATGAACTTGCGATAGTTCCATATGTAAAACATGAGATTGTTGCTATTGCACCCACGCATGATAGTCCTATTATCTTTTTGAATTCTCCAAACTACACTATATCGGAGAAGTTTGCACTTATTAAGGATTATATTGATGGGTTGCCTTTTTCCGTTACACATGATGATTTTGATGAATATAATATGCATGTGCTTGCTGCTCCTACTTGCAATTATTATGAGAGAGGAACTACATCTCCGCCTCTCTATGTTTCCAACACGATAAAATTGCAAGAAACTGCTTATACTATGCATTGGCCTTTACTTGATGTGCATGAATTGTTGTTTTATGACATGCCGATGCATAGGAAGAGAGTTAGACTTCGTTGTTGCATGATATATATATCACTTTTTGCTCACTACTAAATGCCAAATCATTGTTAATTAAAATTGGCTTTGATATACCTTGGGATCCGGGTGGATCCATCACTTGAGCACTATATGCCTAGCTTAATGGCTTTAAAGAAAGCGCTGCTAGGGAGACAACCCGAAAGTTTTAGAGAGTCATTTATTTATGTTGTGTGATTTTATAAAGTTTAAAAACAAAAAAATAAAGAAGGGAACCTAAAACTTTTCAAAAAAAGACAAGTGAAAGTGATATAGACGAGCATTGTGAAAGTGGGGGACGTCCTTGAACTTTGTTCATGCCCATGGAAACTTTGTGAATCTTAATTACAGAAACTTTTCAACAAAAATAATCATCCCTTTGTACAATTCCATTGTATTATAAAAATAATGTGCCAAGGTTTTCCTTTAGGATGTTTACAATGCTTGTTGGTTTGTGCGGTGCAGGACAGAAACTTTGGCTGTAGTGCGCGATTTTACATTTTTTGCTGGAACGTCAAATGGTTCTGAAACTTTTTGCACTGTCTTTCTATTCAAATTGTTATTTTTCCTAATTTTGGCAGAATTTTTCAAGTATCAGAAGTATGGTGAATGTTCAGATTATTATAAACTGTTCTGTTTTAGACAGATTCTGTTTTTGATGCATAGTTTGGTTGTTTTGATGAAACTATCAATTTCTATCAGTTGATTAAGCCATGGAAAAGTTATATTACAGTAGCTACAACGAAAAAAAATATGAATTTGTTTGCAACAGTACTTGGAGTAGTGATTTGCTTTATTATACTAACGGATCTTACCGAGTTTTCTGTTGAAGTTTTGTGTGGATGAAGTGTTCGAAGATTGAGGAGGTCTCGATGTGAGGAGAAGAAGGAGAGGCAAGAGCTCAAGCTTGGGGATGCCCAAGGCACCCCAAGTAAATATTCAAGGAGACTCAACCGTCTAAGCTTGGGGATGCCCCGGAAAGCATCCCCTCTTTCTTCAACAAGTATCGGTATGTTTTCGGATTCGTTTCATTCATGTGATATGTGCAGATCTTGGAGCGTCGTGTGCTTTTTCTTTTTCTTTTAATAAATGCACCATGCTGGTATGAGATAGTCCTTGGTTGATTTATAGAATGCTCTTTGCACTTCACTTATATCTTTTGAGTATGGCTTTATAGAATGCTTCATGTGCTTCACTTATATCATTTTAAATTTGGATTGCATGTTTCTCTTCACATAGAAAACCGCCATTTGTAGAATGCTCTTTTGCTTCACTTATAATTGTTAGAGCGTGGTCATAACTTTTGTAGAAATAATTAAAACTCTCTTGCTTCACTTATATCTATTTAGAGAGTTGACAGGAATTGATCATTCACATGGTTAGTCAGAAAATCCTACATAAACTTTTAGATCGCTGAATATGATATGTTTGATTCCTTGTAATAGTTTTGCGATATAGAGATGCTAATATGTGGGAGGAACTTGTGAATGATTATGGTTTGGTAAAAATATTGGTGTTAAGGTTTGTGATTCCCGAAGCATGCACGTATGGTCTCCTAACTATGTAACTAAATTGGCGCACATTGTATTTTGATTGTTTATCTTTGCGTGAAGGTCAGGGGCGCGCGATGGTTAACTCCTACCAACCTCCCCCCTAGGAGCATGCGTCGTACTATCTTTGCTTCGAGGGCTAATAGATTTTTCGCAATAAGTATGTGAGTTCTTTATGACTAATGTTGAGTCCATGGATTATACGCACTCTCACCCTTCCACCATTGCTAGCCTCTCTTGTACCGCGCAACTTTCGCCGGTACCACACACCCATCATATACCTTCCTCAAAACAGCTACCATACCTACCTATTATGGCATTTCCATAGCCATTCCGAGATATATTGCCATGTAACTCCACCGTTCCGTTTATTATGACACGCACCATTATTGTCATATTGCCTTGCATGATCGTAAGATAGCTAGCATGTGTTTCCATGGCTTGTCCGTTTTTTGATGTCATTGCTACGCTAGATCGTTGCACATCCCGGTACACCGCCGGAGGCATTCATATAGAGTCATATTTTTGTTCTAGTATCGAGTTGTAAGTAAATAGAAGTGTGATGACCATCATTATTAGAGCATTGTCCCTTGAAAAAAAAGAAAAAAAAGAAAGGCCAAATAAAAAAGGCCAAATAAAAAAAAGGAAGGCCCAAAAAAAATAAAAAAGGGGGCAATGCTACTATATTTTTCCACACTTGTGCTTCATCATAGCACCATGTTCTTCATGATAGAGAGTCTCCTATGTTGTCACTTTCATATACTAGTGGGAATTTTTCGTTATAGAACTTGGCTTGTATATTCCAACGATGGGCTTCCTCAAATGCCCTAGGTCTTCATGAGCAAGCAAGTTGATGCACACCCACTAGTTTTCTTTCAAGCTTTCATACACTTATAGCTCTAGTGCATCCGTTACATGGCAATCCCTACTCACTCACATTGATATCTATTGATGGGCATCTCCATAGCCCATTGATACGCCTAGTCGATGTGAGACTTTCTCTCTACTTTTGTCTACTACCACCTTCTATTCCACCCATAGTGCTATATCCATGCCTCACGCTCATGTATTGCATGAAGAATTGAAAAGGTTCCAAAAAGTAAAGTATGAAAACAATTGCTTGGCTGACACCGGGATGGGCATGAGGGGTACCTTGTGTTAAGAAAAGGGAAGCATAAAAGACTATATGATTTTGTAGGGATAATGTTCTTTAGCATTGATATTATGAAAGACTTGATTGTTTGTTGGGATGCCCGAGTATTAAATTCTTCTATGTCAAATGATAGACTATTGCTTTGAATCACTCGTGTCTTAATATTCATGCCATGTTTAGATTACATGATCAAGATTATGCTAGGTAGCATTCCACATCAAATATTATCTTTTTTTATCATTTACCTACTCGAGGACGAGCAGGAATTAAGCTTGGGGATGCTGATACGTCTCCGTCGTACCTATAATTTTTGATTGTTCCATGCCAATATTCTACAACTTTCATATACTTTTGGCAACTTTTTATACTATTTTTTGGGACTAACATATTGATCCAGTGCCCAGTGCCAGTTCCTGTTTGTTGGATGTTTTTTGTTTTGTAGAATATCCATATCAAACGGAGTCCAAACGGAATAAAAACGAACGGAGATTTTTTTTGGAATATATGTGAATTTTGGGAAGCAGAACCAACATGAAACGATGCCCGAGTGGGCCATGAGGCAGGGGGCGCACCCTGGGAAGGGGGGCGCGCCCTGGGCCCTCGTGGCCACATCGTAAGGCGCTTGATGCTCTTCTTTCGCCGCAAGAAAGCTAATATCCGGATAAAAAATCATGTCAAAAAATCAGCCCAATCGGAGTTACGGATCTCTGGGAATTTAAGAAACGGTGAAGGGGCAGAATCTGGGAACGCAGAAACAGAGAGAGACAGAGAGACATATCCAATCTCGGAGGGGCTCTTGCCCCTCCGCCGCCATGGAGGCCATGGACCAGAGGGGAAACCCTTCTCCCATCTAGGGAGAAGGTCAAGGAGGAAGAAGAAGGAGGGGGGCTCTCTCCCCCTCGCTTCCGGTGGCGCTGGAGTACCACCGGGGCCATCATCGTGTGACGGCGATCTACACCAACACCTCCGTCATATTCACCAACAAATCCATCACCTTCCCCCATCTATCTACAGCGGTCCACTCTCCCCCAACCCGTTGTACCCTCTACTTGAACATGGTGCTTTATGCTTCATATTATTATCCAATGATGTGTTGCCATCCTATGATGTCTGAGTAGATTATCGTTGTCCTATCGGTGATTGGTGAATTGCAATGATTGATTTAAATTGCTTGTGGTTATGTTGCTGTCCTTTGGTGCCCATCATATGAGCGCGCGCGTGGATCACACCATAGGGTTAGTTGTATGTTGATAGGACTACGTATTGGAGGGAAAGAGTGACAGAAGCTTCAATCTAGCGTAGAAATTGATGCATACGGGATTGAAGGGGCACCAATATATCTTAATGCTATGGTTGGGTTTTACCTTAATGAATGTTAGTAGTTGCGGATGCTTGCTAATAGTTCAATCATAAGTGCATAGAATTCCAAGTAAGGGATGACATGCTAGAAGTGGCCTCTCCCACGTAAAACTTGCCATCGGTCTAGTAACGTAGTCAATTGCTTAGGGGCAATTTCACAATTCCTATCACCACTTTTCCACACTCGCTATCACTACCTTTATTTCTTATTTATCTTAACAGCCCCTAGTTTATATTTACGTGTTATTTATATTCTTGCAAACCTATCCCACAAAAACTACAAAGTACTTCTAGTTTCATACTTGTTCTAGGTAAAGTAAACGTTAAGCGTGCGTAGAGTTGTATCGGTGGTCGATAGAACATGAGGAAATATTTGTTCTGCCATTAGCTCCTCGTTGGGTTCGACACTCTTACTTATCGAAAGAGGCTACAACTGATCCCCTACACTTGTGGGTTATCAAGAGGTATCAAAACTAACAAAGCCTTTAAGTGTGGAGAGTCAATAAAGTTTCTGTAGCAAGCACTAAGCAACTAGCTTACGAATTCAGAGCGGGGTGAGAATATGTGCCAACGGTCGCCAGAGATGATCAATAAGTGATCCTAACTACTCATGCTCATGCATAACCCCACCGTGTTCACTTTCCGAAACCCCTTCGAAAAGAGACCGTCACGGTTACTCACACAGGTAGTGTATTCTTAAGGATATGGTGTCAAGTTATCTACAATCGGATATTAACAACTCCCATCTGCCACATAACCACGGGCATGGCTTTCGAAAGTTCATAACCCCGCAGGGGTGTCCCAAATTAGCCCATTACAAGCTCATGATCCGCGGAGTCGCAACTCCATGTTGGGAAGACCCGAGTATTCTCGGAATCCTGTGCTCAAGATATTTCGACAAAGGTAAAACTAATCCAGCAAGACCTCCCGGCATGCCGACACCCTGATAGTAGCGGCGCGTATCTCATCTCAGGCCACGACCGGATAGGTCAAGCTACGGGAACCAGAACTTTGAGTTGCCTCAAGTCGGCCCCGCAGGCTGCCCCGTTTGGACCAACACTCATGAGGAGCAGTGGCCCAGGTTGTTGATTAAGAACTCGGGTTCATAACTCCCTATGCAAGTTTTTAGTTATGAGGCAAAGGTGATACCAAAGTTGGGTCTTGCTGGAAAAGCTTTAAGCAGAGCAAATTATCAAGGGGGGCCCATAAACCCCAACTATGTTAGGAACAGAAAATCAAGGAACATAACACCGCTTTATTGGGTCCTAAGGTGGCATGAGTGGAACAAAACACCAAGCAGAAGGCCAAGCCTTCCACCCATTACCAATATATATGTGCATTAATTTAATTAATATATATAAACAGTTTTATCCCAATAAACAAGTACAAACATGGAGCAATCTTCAAACTTCACCTGCAACTAACAACGCTATAAGAGGGGCTGAGCAAAAGCATACTTAGCCAATCGATGGTTTGCTGGGAAGGCGGTTAGAGTGTTTCATGGCAACATAGGAGGCTGACAGACAAGAATAGGCATCGAGGCATAACTATAGAGCGAGACAACTAGCAAGGAAAAGATAGAGGTGATATCGGGGAACGGTCATCTTGCCTGTTAAGTTCTCGGTGGAATCGTAACCTTGCTCCTCAAACTCAGTCTTGACAGGAACCTCGAACTCAGAATCGTTACCGGGCTCTAACCAACACAACAATACAAACTACAGGACAAATCAATCATGATGCAATGCTCAACCACATGATGCATGCAGGATGCATATGAGCATGGACATGATATGGTGCATCACAAAGGAACATGATGAGTGCAACATGTGGCTATGGCATAGGAGCACGAACACAATTCATTAGTGTGACCACAATCATGCAAAAGAATGCAAGAACAAAATAGCCACACATGTAGTTATTTGGTTTGAACTGTCTAAGCACCCAACAAGTTTAATATGATGTTTAGCATGGCAAGTAGTGCAACACAAGACCACCAACAACATGCAAGCATTTTAAATGGGCCGGAAGAAACAAACAAAAATTCCGAAAAATCCCATGTGCATATTTCAACTTATGGATCTGATCTGTTATAACCATATGTTAGAGTAGTTAAACATGCAAAGTAACAACCCCATGTTATTCTACACATTTTTCCACCCCGTTTACATATAAAGTTTGTCAAATTTGGAGCTACGGTTATTTAGTTATGAATTAAACAAATTATAACATGTTAAAAGGTGTAGGATCGAAAGTATGTCTAGAGGGGGGGTGATTAGACTACTTGTAAATATAAAAATTCTGCCTTTTGATCAAGAACAGTTTTTGGCAGATTCACAATTATGATCAAGTCAAACATCACCCTACACATGCAATTCTAGAGTATAGGCAGCGGAAAGTAAATTGCACATGTAGTAAAGAGAGGTGGAGAAGAGCAAACGCAATTTGGAGACGCCGTGATTTTTCCCGTGGTTCCGATAGGTGGTGCTATCGTACATCCACGTTGATGGAGACTTCAACCCACGGAGGGTAACGACTGCGCGAGTCCACGGAGGGCTCCACCCACGAAGGGTCCACGAAGAAGCAACCTTGTCTATTCCATCATGGCCTACGCCCACGGAGGGCTAGCCTTACTCGGGGTAGATCTTCACGAAGTAGGCGATCTCCTTGCCCTTACAAACTTCTTGGTTCAACTCCACATCTCGATGACGGAGGCTCCCAAGCGACACCTAACCAATCTAGGAGGCACCACCCTCCAAAAGGTAATAGATGTTGTAGATGATGATGAACTCCTTGCTCTTGTGCTTCAAATGATAATCTCCCCAACACTCAACTCTCCTCACTGATTTGGCTGTGGTGGAAGAAAGGATTGAGTGGAAAGCAACTTGGGAAGGTTAGAAATCAAGTTTCATATGGTGGGAGTGGAGCAACTTGATCTCAACACAAGGGTAGGTAGTTCTCTTCTCAGAAAGTGTAAGGTAGGAGTGGTAGTTCTTTCTGATGGCTCTCTCCACGAATGAAGAGGGGGTGGAGGGGTATATATAGCCTCCACACAAAAATCCAACCGTTACACACATAATTGAGCATCTCAGTGAGACCGAAGTTGACAACTCGGTCAGACCGAAAGTTCAAATATAGTGAACGTTGGGGTTTTCGGTGGGACCGAAAATACCATCTCGGTTATTCCGATTTGATCAAAGACAGGAACTTGCCAGTTACGGTGGGACCAAAAATGTCATCTCGGTTATTCCGATATGATGACAAACGGTTACAGAAGCTAGGCAGCCCATGTTCCGGTGAGACCAATCTCAAACTCGGAATGACCGATTTTTCTAGGGTTTGGCTTATGGCTGAGGTAGTTCATCTCGGTGTGACTGAGTTTGGAAAATTGGTTGGTCCGAGATTACTTATGAGTGTGTTTTCTAGTGAAAGTTGCTGATAGTTGAAGGAGATATATCACTAAGCACTTGAGCAACCAGATCATCAACACAACCTCATCCCCTTTTAATAGTATTGGCTTTTCCTATGGACTCAATGTGATCTTGGATCACTAAACCAAAAAATGGAGTCTTGAGCTTTTGCCAATGCTTGCCTTAGCATTTTGAGGGGTCCACTTCTTCAGTCATTGCCATACCCATATCACTGAACTTCTGTGAAATGATTCTCAAATAGCTATTAGTTCAATGATATATATGTTGTTATTAATTGCCAAAACCACCCGGGGATTAGTTGCACTTTCAATCTCCCCCTTTTTGGTAATTGATGACAACATATAGATCAAAGCTTCGACAAAAGATATAATCAATGAATAATATCGTCGCTTTGAGAAGTATGTGATAAGCAAGAGCTCCCCCTAAATTTGTGCATTATTTAAGATTTGCGTTTGAATGCAAATGCACAATCGATTAGGATCATGGGTCACTCTTCCATGTCACATACATCTTGGTGGAGCGCACAAAATGATAAGAATGAATAACATGCACCCAATCACCAAGACATGAGTAAATGATCATACAAGATAGGACTAGTATAAGATAAGCATTAAGCACACATTAAAGCATAGTACGACCAAGCACTCATTAAGGTAGCATCAAACGTAGTATCAAGCACACTGAAAGTTTCGAAAAACCAAAAGTATCTCAAAGAAACCGCAAAAGAACGAAAGAGCACTCTCTCTCTCGAAGCCCTATGATCTATACAATTTCTCCCCCTTTGGCAACAAGTTACCAAAAAGTTTGAAAAAGCATAGAGCTAAACGTCACTGTGGGCTCTGCTGGCGGCTCCCGTCTAGGTAGATGTCAGAGTAGATATGACGGCATCGGCGAAGACTTCAGCTGATGTCTGCGCTGGAGGAGTGGATACTGGAGCTGTGGCTGGAGTGACTGCTGGAGCTGTAGGAGGTGCTGAAGTGGTAGTCCTGGTGTCAGTCACTGGGATAGCAGCTGATCGGGATCCTCTGGGAATCGGAGCAGTCTGTCGCTGAGAATCCTGGACTAGGTCATCCTGCATGAGCTCTGCCCTGTCCTGCTTAGCTTCCTCCATGTCTGCCTCAAGCTTGTTGACGGTCACCTGAATTTCAATCAGCTTCACGTCCAGAGCGTGGATCTTCTCGTCAACAATCCTCTCTAAGCTCTCCTGAGATTGTTCAATGCTGGCCAGGCGTTGTTCAATCCTTTGGGTAGCTTCAAGAATCTGCTCTCCGAAGCTCTTTGGTTTAGCTGCTGCTGCTGCTGCCTCTTTATCAGCTTTGGCTTTCCTAGCAGCTTCAATCTTGGCTTGACCTTCAACAGATGTAGGATCCTCCTCATCCATCACAACAACATTGTCTTCATGCTCTGGCTGCAGGGGTAAGTGCTTCCTATCCAACAAGAATTTGCCCGTGCCAAACTTGGCATTGATAAGCATCTGAATCTGTGGGGCAAATCTACATGACCTCTTCTGGTCAGCTGCAGTCCTCTTAATGGTCTCTACCATTAAGTCCATCACCTTGAAAGGTGCCTTCTCATCAAGTATATGCAGCATGTTGATAGAATAGCCTCTGATCATGCGATGATCTCCAGACTTGGGCATCAAGGTATGCCTCAAAATAGTGTTAGTGGTAGGTAGACCTGCCTGGAGATAGTACACTGAGCTGAGCTTCCACACTTCCAAATCTCTTACGGGGATCTCCTTGTACATGTTTTTCATGGAATCATGGTTCTTCTTTGGAATCCCATAGACATCAATGTTATCCTCTCTTTGCACTGGAGCATTCAGAAGTTCTGCCCATTCTTCAACAGAAGAAGAAAACCTTTGACCTTCAGTCATCCAGGTGATCTTCCCATCAGGATAGAAATGAGCTGTGGCATAGAACTGCATAATCATCTCGTCGTTCTAGTCTGTCAGTTTCTGACCCACAAACTCAGCAACTCCACATGCAGTAAAGCTCTCATGCACATGGGGAAAGAAGTCTCTGTGCTCTTCACTGTCAATGTATTTCCAGTCAACGTATCTGGTATCTGCAACTATTGGCTTCTTGTCCATCAGCACAGTCTCATAGAAGTCCTGCTGCTCTCTGGTGTGAAATCTGGGATCCACGGCAGTCCTTCTCCTCACGGCATATGGATCAGCTTGTCTCCATAGCCTGAGACCTCTATCTTTCCTTGCCTTCATATCCTCGGCTTGTGGATGAGCATCATTGTAAGTGGCAGTTTTGGACGGAGTTTCAGCAACACTTGTTCTTCCTCATCAGAATCAGCTGGTGGCACATCACCCTTGTTCTTCTCAGATGCTGGAATGTTCCTGGTAGTCCTCTTGGGCTTGGCAGTAGGCTTTGCTGGAGCTGCCTTAGCTTGAGCAGGCTTCTTGGGCTTTGAAGTGGCTCCAGCCCTAATAGCATCACCCATGAGCTTAGCCTTCTGAGGAGGAGGCTGGGGTGCATCTTCTTCTTCTTCATCATCCGCTGCATCTGCATGAGGATCAGTATACACTACCCTCTTCCTCTTGGAAGTTTTCTTCACTTTGCTTGGGGCAGGCTCTCCCAAGTTCAGCTTCTTGGCAACAGCTGATTGCTTGACCTTGCTGGTGCCCTTCTTTGACTGCTGACCTTGTTGCTCTTTGGCAACAACCTTTCTCTTAGGCCTGGAGGACACTTCTTCCTCAGCAATGAAATCAGAATCCTCATCATCAGAATTCCTCTCCTTTCTGGCTCTGATGGCTGCAGGAGGCAAGCCACTAGGTGTACTCCTCTCACCATCATCAACTGGACTACTAGCCTCAGGACTAGTGTCTGCTTCCGGAATGTTCGCAAAAGGTGACTCTGACCTGTTCTGGCTGTCACTGGCATCTGACATGGCTGACAACCTATGAATAGATAAGGTATAGGCAGAGTAGAAGAGTTATCACAAACTGTAGAGGTTTTTGAAAAAAAAAAGAGTTCAAATTTTAGTTTTAAGTTTTCATAGAATGCATTCGGTCAAACCGATTTTCAGTTTCGGTGAATCCGAAGTGTGTAACAGAAGCTTACCACACCACTTTCGGTCAGACCGAAGTGGGTTTCGGTCCTGCCAAAACACTAGGGTTTCACTAAGACTCTACTTCGGTCACACCGATTTGCACGACTCGGTTGGACCGAAAGGTGCAGTGCAATGGCCAGAGGCCAAATCGGTCATTCCGAGTTTTTAAAATCGGTTTCACCGAGATGTATTCCGAGGAAACCTAACCCTAAGAATTTTACTCGAAGCTAGTTCAAACGAACCGATCTGATGTTAAGGAAGATTTCAAACGTGGCCAGATATAGGGCAAACCAAACATGCATTGAATCGGATGGGGAGCACGAGAGGGATCGAGACTCACCCTAACTTGGTGGAGTCCCTCTACGGTGGCAATGGCGCGGAGGAGAAATCCGTTGACGGCGATGGAGACCTGCGGCGAAGGCGCACATGCGACGACGGCGACGATCCGGAGATCAGGGCGACGGCAGCAGGGGACGTGGGAGCGAAAACGTTTGAAGGAATAATCAACGCGCGCTGCCCTCAGTATTTATATCCCCTTGCTGTCGGTGGGACCGAGTTGAAAAACTCGGTGACACCGAGATGGATAACTGCTATGCAGTTACGCATTTCGGTCACGCCGAGATTGAGAACTCGGTTTCACCGAGATGAAACCTAGATCAGTCTAAGTGCTTTCGGTTTGACTGAGTGGGAGAAAGTTGGTCTGACCGAAATTTACTTAGAAGGTTTTGGAAGTCAGCCTTAGACGGATCGGTGGCTCCGAGTGCTCCTCACTCGGAGGGTCCGAAAATGACTTGTTCAAAGTTTGTGATATGAGCATGAATAGAATTTGAGACAAGAAAGCATAGATAGCTAGGGGAGGTACTTAGGCATTCTTGTCCATCCATTTGGCCAGAAAAATCAAAACAACCAAAACAACAAATGGATGTCCTCGAATGGATAAAATCATGCATTCAACATGCTCACACAATAAGATAGCAAATGAAATATGTGTCAAACATGCACAACCAAAACTCTAGCTACTAGCACATAATTTGTCGATGACTAGGTCATCTATATATGAGTATTTTGACTTAGGAGCCAAATGAGAACATTTGATCATAGGTCATAATCATCGTTTAAGCACAAGTGGGGTTACCACTTTTACATAAAGCATTGATGTGTTCACATCATTTGGAGATGCTTTAACTCAATTTTTTGAGTAAAGCTCCCCATAGATGTGAGAACCCCTTTTAAAGGGTCAAACTAACCTTGGGTTGTCGTAGAAGACTTCATGTAGATGTTGAAGATGTGGATGCTCAATATTGATGTAGATCATCAAGAGTTGGGAGCTATCCTTTGGATTAGGGCACTTTCAATACCTACATGGGTTAGTCCAACAAGGAACAAACAAGGATATCCATAGACATAGATTGAAGTTCACAATAGATGATGTCCATGAAAGCAATGATTACCTTGTCCCTTGACTTACCAACAAGAGGGTTTGTGACTCCGTGAACTAGTGCATGATGTGGAAGTTGATTGCACAAGTTGCCAAAATGAATGTGAGTGAAGTATGTTGGCGGAGTCACCCTCAAGAACCTTCTAGTTCTTCTTCTTCGGGATCCACATCATCTTGATGGGAATCCTTGGGGTTGTAGTTGAGCTTGACGAAGTAGAACTTGACGTGTCCTTAGGAACCCACTTGACCATGGCTTGAGGTGCTTCAATGAATGCATCAATCTCCTCTTGAAGCTTGTCCTTGGCTTTTAGCTTGTGGTCTTGTGGTGGAAGGTCATCTTGAGCTTGTTCCACATTGGAAGAAGTAGGATCATACTTCTCCTTTTGAGAAACAAACTGTGGAGTAGGGTATTGACCTTCTTCCCACTCAACACCTTCGGCGTTGAACTTTCGCTCAAAACCAATTCCTTGATTCTTCCGGTGCCTTCCTTGCTTGCGAATAATTTCCTCAAAGTTCTTGCTTCCGGCAAGACTCTTGTAGACACCTTTCTCTATGATTTCCTTCAATAAGCTATTCTCTTGCTCAAGTGTAACTTGGCTTGAAACATTGTTAGTGGAATCAAGAGAACTACTAGAAGCAACAACATTAGATTTAACATGGTTATTGTTACTGCTAGAGGAAGAATTTTTCTTATGCTTGTCATGCTTAGTCTTAATAGGTGGCAAGAAATTAGACAAGAGAAGTCGTTTGGCAAGATATGAAGAACTCTTCTTTCGAAGATCGTCATTGATCGCTTTTAGAAACTCATGTTCTTGCTCTAGAGTGAGCTTCTCGAAGCGTAGCTTCTCATGAGATCTTAGGAGCTCTCTATGATCTTCTTGAGTTGTTTCATGAGCTAACTTAAGAGTGTTTAGTTCTTTAGTTAGACGCTCAATCTCCTTCATAGCATTGTCATTCGACTCTTCTCGACTATAAAGACTACTAGCATTTTCATCGTTACTAAGCTCACTAGATTTATCATGCAAGAGCTCATCTTCACCAAGCAAGTCATCCTCATCACTATTGAAGTCAATGAATTCAGGGTGTGATACCTTGGGGCCTTTAGCCATGAAGCATCTTCCAATTCCCTCATTTGGTGAATCAAATAAGTCGTAGGAGTTGGAGTTGGAGGATACGAGTGCAAGACCGGCAACACCTTCATCTTGATTGTAGTCGGAGTCAGAGTGATAGCTTCCATCGGATTGATTGTCGGAGTCGGAGCCGGAGACCCATTCACCTACATGAGCTTGATGTCTTCTTCTTGTGTAGCTCCTTGATGACTTGTCTTTCCTTTCCGAATCCTTGCTTCTCCGAGAGGGTCTTCGTTCATAACGATCATCTCTACTCCTTCTCTCTTTCCGAGGTGACTCATCTCTTGATCTTCTTCTTGGAGATTCTTCTCTTCTCTTGTGGGGAGCCGTACACTCATTTGAGAAGTGTCCGGGTCTTCCACAATTGTAGCAGTTTCGATCACGACTAGAAGATCTCTTTTCATCATATGATCTAGACTTTGAGCTTCTTTCTTTGCCTCTATTCTTGTAGAATTTGTTGAAGTTCTTAACCATTAGGCTTATCTCTTCATTGGAAATTAACTTGTCACTTGAGGTTGTGGGAGCATCACTTGTAGCTTTGTAAGCACCACTTGACTTGTTGTGAAGCTCTTCCTTATCCTTAAGTGTCATCTCATGAGCAACAATTCTTCCAATGACTTCAGTTGGCTTGAGAGTCTTGTAATTTGGCATCATTTGGATCAAAGTGCACACGGTGTCATACTTTCCATCCAAAGCTCTTAGAATCTTCTTGATGATGAATCGGTTGGTCATTTCTTCGCTTCCTAAGCCGGCAATCTCATTTGTGATGAGAGCAAGCCTAGAGTACATTTCAGTGACTCCTTCACCATCCTTCATCTTGAACTTGTCAAGTTGACCTTGAAGAATATCTAGCTTTGATTCCTTCACAGATTCGGTACCTTCGTGCATTTCAACTAAAGTATCCCAAATCTCTTTAGCATTCTCAAGACGGCTGATTTTGTTGAACTCCTCGGGACACAAAGCATTGAAGAGAATGTCACAAGCTTGAGCATTGTTTTGCAACATCCGCAACTCTTCCGGTGTAGCTTCGCGATCCGGAACTTTTCCTTCCTCGAAGAATTCACCTTGCATACCAACACAAATAATGCCCCATGCGGCTGGGTTATGACCAAGAATATGCATTTTCATTTTATGCTTCCAACTAGCAAAATTTGTACCATCAAAGTAAGGACCTCTACGATAATTACCCTCACTAGACGCCATACTCTCCTAGGTTGTGAAACCAAGCTTATGGAGTCCAATGCAATGGAAACCAATACAATGGAGACCAAGGCTCTGATACCACTTGTAGGATCGAAAGTATGTCTAGAGGGGGGGTGATTAGACTACTTGAAATATAAAAATTCTGCCTTTTGATCAAGAACAGTTTTTGGCAGATTCACAATTATGATCAAGTCAAACATCACCCTACACATGCAATTCTAGAGTATAGGCAGCGGAAAGTAAATTGCACATGTAGTAAAGAGAGGTGGAGAAGAGCAAACGCAATTTGGAGACGCGGTGATTTTTCCCGTGGTTCGATAGGTGGTGCTATCGTGCATCCACATTGATGGAGACTTCAACCCACGGAGGGTAACGGCTGCGCGAGTCCACGGAGGGCTCCACCCACGAAGGGTCCACGAAGAAGCAACCTTGTCTATTCCATCATGGCCTACGCCCACGGAGGGCTAGCCTTACTTGGGGTAGATCTTCACGAAGTAGGCGATCTCCTTGCCCTTACAAACTTCTTGGTTCAACTCCACATCTCGATGACGGAGGCTCCCAAGCGACACCTAACCAATCTAGGAGGCACCACCCTCCAAAAGGTAATAGATGTTGTAGATGATGATGAACTCCTTGCTCTTGTGCTTCAAATAATAATCTCCCCAACAGTCAACTCTCCTCACTGATTTGGCTGTGGTGGAAGAAAGGATTGAGTGGAAAGCAACTTGGGAAGGTTAGAAATCAAGTTTCATATGGTGGGAGTGGAGCAACTTGATCTCAACACAAGGGTAGGTAGTTCTCTTCTCAGAAAGTGTAAGGTAGGAGTGGTAGTTCTTTCTGATGGCTCTCTCCACGAATGAAGAGGGGGTGGAGGGGTATATATAGCCTCCACACAAAAATCCAACCATTACACACATAATTGAGCATCTCGGTGAGACCGAAGTTGACAACTCGGTCAGACCGAAAGTTCAAATATAGTGAACGTTGGGGTTTTCGGTGGGACCGAAAATACCATCTCGGTTATTCCGATTTGATCAAAGACAGGAACTTGCTAGTTTCGGTGGGACCGAAAATGTCATCTCGGTTATTCCGATATGATGACAAACGGTTACAGAAGCTAGGCAGCCCATGTTTCGGTGAGACCGATCTCAAACTCGGAATGACCGATTTTTCTAGGGTTTGGCTTATGGCTGAGGTGGTTCATCTCGGTGTGACTGAGTTTGGAAAATCGGTTGGTCCGAGATTACTTATGAGTGTGTTTTCTAGTGAAAGTTGCTGATAGTTGAAGGAGATATATCACTAAGCACTTGAGCAACCAGATCATCAACACAACCTCATCTCCTTTTAATAGTATTGGCTTTTCCTATGGACTCAATGTGATCTTGGATCACTAAACCAAAAAATGGAGTCTTGAGCTTTTGCCAATGCTTGCCTTAGCATTTTGAGGGGTCCACTTCTTCAGTCATTGCCATACCCATATCACTGAACTTCTCTGAAATGATTCTCAAATAGCTATTAGTTCAAGGATATATATGTTGTTATTAATTGCCAAAACCACCCGGGGATTAGTTGCACTTTCAAAAGGCAAACCATATGCAAACATCATTTTAAATGTTTTTAACATGGCAGCAAAATGCATATTAATAATCTACACTAAAAACTAGGCAGATTTCATATATAGATCATTTCAAACATATGCATATTTTAAAAGATATGGCCTATTCAAAATGCAAACAGATATAAACAAAATAAAAAAACAGAAAAAGAAAAGAGGCACCTCAGACTCGGCCTGCACTAGCCTGAGACATTGACTAGTGGGTCGAGGGTGCTGAGGTGGCAGTGCGGGGGTGTGGAAGTGGGTGCGTGCGTGGCCAGAGTATGACAGGTGGGGTCCTGGTGTCGGTGGAACAGAAGCAAAAATATGGGCATTTTTCCACTGGCCTGAGGGGGATTCGAACCCTGCTCGCTGAGTTAACAGAACGGAGTGTGAACCAGCTGGGCTGGATGCGTGTGGCTGACAAAGAAGGGGTGCTACACCTGAAATATAAACACAACATGCAGAAGAGCCACTCGACGCCGGCGAAACAGAGACGGCGGTGCAGTGCAACGGGCTGCTCTGGCGACCACAAGGGACGGTGGAGGTGCGCGATGGATCCACGAGGGAATCCCGCACACGCGACACGAACTCGCAGCACCTAACAACAAGTACGGCGACGCCGGCGGCAACAAACAGAAGCGGCGGCGACGAGCTGCAGCAAGACACCTACGGGGCCTAGCGGAGCAGCGAGGGCACGCAGCAGCACCTACACGACACGGCGGGGATGATGGGCATGCATAGAAGGGCTACGGGGGTCGAAGAACTCGCCGGAGACGAGGTCTGACGGCGGCGAGCTCGGGCGGACGGCGAACTTGCAACTAGAGAGCGCTAGAGAGGGGGAAAAGAGCACGGGCAGGATCGTGAGCTCACCACGAACACGTTGACGTGCTCGGCTCGGCGAGAGGGGGTCGGAGATGATGACGAGGGTGGACGAACGCTCACGGCGGCCGGAGTCGAAGACGAGGAAGGAGAGGAAGCATGTGAGGCGCTCGGCTCCGCATAGACGACGTAGTCGACGTCGGGGAAGAAGAACGACAAGTTTGGCGAGGCGAAGGTCGTTGAGGTTCACGCCGGCGACGAGCTCATGCACTTAGATGCATTTGGGATAGCGGTGGTGCGGCGGATCTGGTGGCCCTGAGCTCACCTGGCAGCGGTGAGGAGGAAGAGGGGAACCCTAGAGGTTTGGTGGACACCAGGGTGGCTTAAGAGGGGGGCCAAGGCGACGGGACGGACGGCGACGCGCTCGTGCTCGCGGTCCCCATGGCGACGACGCGAGGATGACGAAAAGGTGGGTGCGGGAGCTGTTCACGGTCGCTAACGCGTGGGCCTGGCTCGGCCACGTGGAGGCGACGCAGAGGGGGCGAGTGTGTGCGCGGGTGAGAAAAAGGGGAGAGGGGCGCGCGGGTGAACCAGCAGGGCTGCGCGCGCGCTGGCTGGCGGGCCGGCCAGGTGGCCGAGGCCTAGGTGGGTTTGTGGGCTGCGGCTGGCTGCTGCTACTCTCTGCTGTTTTTCCTTTTTTTTTCTTTAAGAAGAAAAACAAAATGGAAAAACATAGGCAGCTAGGAGAAGAATTAGGGAGAAGTAAAAAATATGTCAGGGGTCCTGGATTTATGCTGGATTTAATAAAATTACTTTGGGCATTTTTAGAGGTAGAAAAATAAAAGAAGTTTGAATATGATTCAAACTTGAGGCATTTTTGAACCTAACCAAAGAAACTTCAAAAGAGGTGAAAATTGGCATAGATGTTTAGGACATAGAGCAAGATTTGTTGGGGGAATAGGAACATTAAAGGAGGAGGCTAGATGGCACTTTGCAAAACTAAAAGAAAGAGAGAAAGAGAGAAGGGGAGGTGGTGAAACTTGGAAGCGATCAAGCATGGATCGCACATGGATCAAAGCAACACTAAATCATGCAAGAAACCACAATGCCACATGATGAAAAAGAGAATGCAATATGACAAGGTTGAATGCAATATGATGAGGCCATGATGCATATGATGACATGACAATGCACTAAGATGACAGAGCATTAATGAAGGATAAACCCCCAAAGAAAGGATAGGACCAAAAGATAAATATATATTGCCATATAAGGAAGTTTTACATATGGGGTGTTACAAACTCTCCTCCACTACAAAAAGATCTCGTCCCGATATCTAAGACTGAAAGAAAACGGGATACTCGAAATGGAGATGATCTTCTTGTTCCCATGTAGCTTCTCGGTCGGTATGGTGTGACCACTTCACTTTCAAGAATTTGATGGACTTGTTGCGGGTCTTGCGCTCAGTTTCTTCAAGGATAGCAACGGGGTGCTCACGATAAGACAAGTGTTGCTGAAGATCAATCTCTTCAAATGGAATGGTGCGTTCAGGCGTCTTGAAGCACTTGCGGAGTTGTGACACGTGAAACACATCCTGCACATTTGCAAAGTTGGAGGGAAGCTCGAGTTGGTAGGCTAGATCGCCTCTCTTGACAATTATATTGAAAGGACCCACGTATCTTGGAGCAAGCTTGCCCTTGATACCAAACCTCTGAGTACCCTTCATGGGAGAAATACGGAGATAGACATGGTCTCCAATGTCGAAAGCCAAATCTCGGTGCTTGCCGTCATAGTAGCTCTTTTGGCGTGATTACGCGGCCTTGAGATTCTCACGTATGACTTTGCACATCTCTTCGGCCTCTGAGATCAAATCATTTCCAAGAAGTTGACGTTCACCAGTCTCGGACCAGTTGAGAGGGGTACAACACTTTCTGGCATAGAGAATTTCAAACGGTGCTTTGCCTGCACTTGCTTGGAAGCTGTTGTTGTAGGAGAATTCGGCAATGGAAGGCAATCTTCTCATTTCATACCGAAGGAGATGACACATGCTCAGAGCATATCTTCAAGAATTTGGTTCACTCTTTCGACTTGGCCACTAGTCTGAGGGTGAAAAGCTATGCTGAAGCGAATCTTGGTACCCATAGCTGACTGGAAGGAATCCCAGAATTTGGAAGTGAACAAGCTTCCACGATCTGAGGAGATTACTTGAGGGATACCATGCAAAGAGACAATTCTGGAGGTGTACAGCTCTGCCACTTGTGATGCGTTGATGGATTCCTTGACTGGAAGAAAATGAGCCACTTTTGTGAGCTTATCAATCACCACAAGGATAGCATCATTTCCTCGCTTGGACCTGGGGAAGCCGGTGACGAAATCCATCTCAATGTGATCGAATTTCCAATCAGGAATAGGTAGAGGTTGAAGGAGTCCGGCTGGACGTTGATGCTCTGTCTTCATTCTTCTGTAGACATCACACTCGCTCACGAATTGAGCAATTTATCTTTTCATGCGAGTCCACCAATAGGATTGCTTGAGGTCATGGTACATCTTGGAGCTTCCTGGATGTATCGAGAGGAGTGAATCATGTGCTTCATTCAGTGTGAGCTTCCTGAGATCACCTTTGGGAACCACAATTCTGTCCTCAAAGAACAAAGTGTCTCTGTCATCAATGTGAGCACTTGTACTTGGGAGTACCCTTGGCAATACCATGTTTCACCTTCTGCACCATAGCATCACTGAGTTGGGCCTCACGGATTTGATCTTCCAAGGTAGGAGTGACTTGACGGTTGGTAAGAAATCCTTGCGCAGTGACTTGGAGGTTGAGCTTCCTGAATGATTTACAAAGTTCAGGTTGGAACGGTTTGAGGATGAGACCGTTGCAATAAGCCTTTCTGCTCAGGGCATCTGCAATGACATTGGCCTTGCCAGGAGTATACTCAATGCTTGGATTGTACTCTTGAATCATTTCAACCCAATGAGTCTGGCAGAGGTTAAGGTTTGGCTGGGTGAAGATGTACTTCAGGCTCTTGTGATCGGTGAAGATGTCCACTTTTCTTCCCAATAGAAGGTGTCTCCACGTGATCAAGGCATGAACAACTGCTACTAGCTCAAGATCATGTGTTGGGTAATTCTTCTCATTTTGCTTAAGCTGACGCGAAGTGTATGCAACGATCTTCTTGTCTTGCATGAGAACACCGCCGAAACCTTGCAATGAAGCATCACAGAACACTTCATAAGGCTTGGACTCATCCGGAGGAGTAAGTAATGGAGCATAAATGAGCTTCTCTTTGAGTGTATTGAATGCCACATCACAATCAGGAGTCCACGAGTACTTGACATTCTTTTGCAACAGGTTGGACAGAGGCTTGGCAATCTTGGAGAAGTTCTCAACGAACCTTCTGCAATAGCTTGCAAGACCAAGGAAACTTCGGAGTTGTTTGACATTCTGAGGAGGTTCCCACTTCACAATAGTTTCAACCTTCTCGGGGTTAACAGAAATGCCCTTGGTAGAGATAATATGACCAAGATAGAGGACTTCATCAAGCCAGAATTCACATTCTGAGAACTTTGCATAAAAATGATGCTCTCTGAGCCTGTCAAGAACCAAACGGAGGTGCTTGGCGTGGTCTTCTTTATTCTAGGAGAATACCAAGATATCATCGAGGTACACGAGGACGCATTCATTGGTGTAGGGGTTGAATATGAAGTGCATCATCCGAGAGAAAGTGGGTGGAGCATTTGCAAGCCCGAAAGACATGACTGTGTACTCGTATGAGCCGTAGCTTGTCCTGAATGCGGTCTTGGGGATATCCTCTTCACGGATATGAATCTGATGGTAGCCCATCCGGAGATCAAGCTTCGAGAAAACCTTGGCTCCTTTGAGCTGCTCTAACAGTTCATTGATGTTGGGGAGAGGGTACTTATTCTTAATTGTCTTATTGTTCAATGGCCGGTAATCAACGCACAACCATTCCGTACCATCCTTCTTCTTGACAAAAAGAACACCGCAGCCCCAAGGAGAAGTACTTGGTCTTATCAGACCCATGCGTTCTTGCTCATCAAGTTGCTTCTTCAACTCCTTCAACTCTTTAGGAGAAAGCTTGTACGGACGCCGACAGGCTGGCTCCGTACCAGGTTCAAGTTTAATGACGAATTCAACTGGACGGTTAGGAGGCATGCCTCGAAGCTCTTCAGGAAATACATCCTCATATTCAAAAACCACCGGAATATGGGATATGGCATTAATCTCGCCCTTGTCATTGAGAGAGAATAGCCTGATTGTGTTATCTCGACCTGCGAAGATAATCACGTCTTCGGAAAGATGAGTTAGATTGACCTATTTGTTTGCACAATCAATAAGAGCATCATGCTTAAAGAGCCAATCCGTCCCAAGAATAAGATCAATGTCTGAGTTACCGAGAACAACTGGGGACACCAGAAAACTATAATCGCCCATGTGAATAGCGATATCCGGAGCCACCAAACTAGAGCTCAAACGTTTACCCGGAGAGACGACATCCAAAGGTTTACTCAAATGTGAAGAGGTGAACTCATGCTTGGCAAAGAATGGTCTTGACATGAAACAAAGTGATGCACCCGAATCGAATAAGACGAGTTAACTGTAAGATTACCAGTTATCACTTCAGAAGAATCCTCTGCTTGAGCTGCGTTCATCAGGTTCACTCTTGCATGCTTGGGATTGTTCTTGACAATAGCATTGCTTGCTGGCCTGATAGGTGGAGGAGGCGGAAGGTGCCTCTAGTTGGAACACTTGTTGGAATAGTGACCCTTCAGACCACATTTGTAGCAAGTCACCTCTGAAGCTGGATGGGGAGGAGGAACACTTGGTCTTGGAGCTTGGTGCATAGACTTGTTCTGGTTGCTTTGGTTGGGTGGGTGGGAAAATCCACGACCACCTGAGTGCTTGCTCTGACTCGGAGGATGGAACACTGGAGGAGGCGGGAGCCAGAACTTCTGCTGCTTGGCGATCACTTGAGAGGAAGAGGAGGAGTGAACATCATCTCTTATCCTCTTTTTGGAAGCTTCACATTTGAGCTGAGCTGCCTCTTGCTTGAGAGCCATGTTGTAGAATTGATCAAATTCATCTGGCTCGAACAGAGTGAGTGCAAGTTGGAGTTCATCTTTCAGACCACCTCAGAACTAGTAGATTTTGCTCTTGGCATCGGGGATGTCTTGCTTCGCATAACAGCCAAGATTCTTGGACTTGACATTGTACTGGTAGACAGACATGGTGCCTTGCTTCAAATTGCGGAATTGCTCACGCATGCCTTCAGTGACACTGGTAGGGATGTGATGAGAACGGAAATCGCGGCAGAAGTCAGCCCAAGAGATCTCACGACCCACTCTGGAGTCTTTGTACTGTTGCCACCAATCTGCAGCTTGATCTTTGAGTTGGAAAGCGGTAAACTTGACATAATCCTCAGGTCTGACATTACTGCACTCTAAATGCTTCTTGATGTCCGTGATCCAATCTTTAGCGTCTAGCAGATCAACACAGTAGCTGAAAGACTTGGGTTGATTGGCAAGGAATTGGTTCAGAGTAGCAAAGTGAGGTTGATTGAACAGATTTCCTTGGCCTTGGTTCCCTCGATTGCCTTGATTCCCTTGATTTGCTTGGAAACTCTGCATCATTTGCATGAGCATCTGAGTGTTTTGATTGGTTGCCTGCATAATCGCTCTCCATGCCTCAGACGACGGAGGAGGGGAAGGTGGACGCTCTTCTTCACCCTCTGGGTTCTGGCTGGGAATTTTCTTAGGTGCCAACCTGAAGATGATGACAACCATTAGCCATTGAAACAAATAATTGATATGCTGAATCTACGGCTAGATATTTGCAACATATAGTCTTCACAATGAACATCCGAAAAAAATTGAACGAATGAATTCCATAGCTTAATGGTACATCAACTTGTCGAGAAGCCACTTGGGAGAACAAAATGATCGAAGAAAACAACAAGGTAACAGATGGAACAAATACATAATAGAGGTTTCGTCCCATATGTTCGTGCTGATGCCCCATGGCACGTGTTACAAAGGGCCTTGCAATCCCCGGATCAGCATAGTCGAGGATCCTTTAAGATGCAACCCCCTATTGTAACAGCGCCCATGATAACCTCTCCACTAGATGTTGAACCCCAACCTCATATCATGCACCCGTTGGAAGATTACCTAAGAGCTACTTGAATCCCACCTATTAATTCCCGAAGCTTTCAGTTTATGCAATCTGGTGTTGGGGATACAGGGCAAGCACCGCATATCACACAACTAATAAATCCTACATCCAGCTGTATCGATCCGTCAACACATAACCAGGCACCTTCAGAAACTGTTTACCTCGGACCTTCAAAACGCATCCGCTATACTAGCTGTGGCAATACTCCCGAACGACCCCCCCCCCAGTACTGTGTGACGTCGGGGTTATCTCACCACCAGACACGCATAGAAGAGTTTTCGATGTCGGCCGCCTCTGGTATTCTAGAACTGCAATGATACAATTGTGACGACAACACCTCGGAGCTCAACTCCGTGGGACACTACCACGACCCCTAAATGACAGGAGGCACCAAGAACAATGTTCTCGTCACAAAGATATCGGAACAATCCAAACAATACCCGCGTGATCCTAATTTTAATTGGGTGAAATTTGAGGATAGTGATGTTAAAACAACGTCAGGAGTCCTCACCAGAGCGACGAAGGGGATGAGGAGTAAAAAGAAATCCTACTCTCTGATATATATGTAAGACTCAAAACATTTTGTGTGTGTGCCTAGACTCAACCGTCAGTGGTTCGATCAATCAGGGGGGGCTTCTAGGTCGGAGAAGGCTCTGAATACCAACTTGTAATGCCCAGGATGCGACTATATGTCCTACGTGTCGAGGCACAATTTAGAGACATAAGTGCATTCTGGAATGATCGCAAGCGTGGTATCTTTGCACAACTCATGTAAAGAACAAGGATGAAAGAGTAAAATAGTTGGCTTACACACGCCACGTCACACAACTAATTCAATATAATATATTCATCCAAATAATACAGGGTCTGACTACGGACGAAAACAAACAAGAAAAGATACCACAACCACAAGTCCTGATCGCCCCTAGTAGGAACCACTACTGATCGTCGAGATACGTCACAAACATGCGACCACGCTCTTCATCGTACTCCTAGTGAAGTTCTTGTCCATCTCCTGCGCCGTACTCTATTGTACCTGCGCCTGGTGTGTGTTGTAATCTGTGAGTCGCAAGGACTCAGCAATATCATTCCCGGGTATCAAAACTAACAAAGCCTTTAGGTGTGGAGAGTCAATAAAGTGTCTGCGGCAAGCACTAAGCAACTAGCTTACGAATTCAGAGCGGGATGAGAATATGTGCCAACAGTCGCCAAAGATGATCAATAAGTGATCCGAACTACTCACGCTCATGCATAACCCCACCATGTTCACTTTCTGAAACCCCTTCGAAAAGAGACCGTCAAGGTTACTCACACACGTAGTGTATTCTTAAGGATATGGTGTCAAGTTATCTACAACCGGATATTAACAACTCCCATCTGCCACATAACCGCGGGCACGGCTCTCAAAAGTTCATAACCCTGCAGGGGTGTCCCAACTTAGCCCATCTCAAGCTCACAATCCGCGGAGTCGCAACTCCATGTTGGGAAGACCCGAGTATTCTTGGAATCCCATGCTCAAGATATTTCGACAAAGGTAAAACTAATCCAGCAAGACCTCCCGGCGTGCCGACACCCTGATAGCAGCCGCACGTATCTCGCCTCAGGACACGACCGGATAGGTCAAGGTACGGGAACCAGAACCTTGAATTGCCTCAAGTCGGCCCCGCAGGCTGCCCAGTTTGGACCAACACTAATGAGGAGCACTGGCCCAGGTTGTTGATTAAGAACTCGGGTTTATAACTCCCTATGCAAGTTTTTAGTTATTAGGCAAAAGTAGTACAAAAGTTGGGTCTTGCTGGAAAAGCTTTAAGCAGAGCGAATTATCAAGGAGGGCCCATAAACCCCAACCGTGTTAGGAACGCAAAATCAAGGAACATAACACCAGTTTATCGGGTCCTAAGGTGGCATGAGTTGAACAAAATACCAAGCAGAAGGCCAAGCCTTCCACCTATTACCAATATATATGTGCATTAATTTAATTGATATATATATATATATATATATATATATATATATATATATATATATATATATATATATTGTTTTATCCCAATAAACAAGTACAAACATGGAGCAATCTTCAAACTTCACCTACAACTAACAACATAAGTTTTCTAGGAAAGCGGTTAGAGTGTTTCATGGCAACATAGGAGGCTGACACACAAGAATAGGCATCGAGGCATAACTATAGAGCAAGACAACTAGCAAGGCAAAGATAGAGGTGATATCGGGGAATGGTCATCTTGCATGTTAAGTTCTCGATGGAATCGTAACCCTGCTCCTCAAACTCAGTCTCGACAGGAACCTCAAACTCCGATTCATCACCGGGCTCTAACCAACACAACAATACAAACAACGGGACAAATCAATCACGATGCAATTCTCAACCACATGATGCAAGCAAGATGCATATGAGCATGGACATGATATGGTGCATCACAAAGGAACATGATGAGTGCAACATGTTGCTAAGGCATAGGTGCAAGAACACAATTCATTAGTGTACCACAATCATGCAAAAGAATGCAAGAACAAAATAGCCACACATGTAGTTATTTGGTTTGAACTATCTAAGCACCCAACAAGTTTAATACGATGTTTAGCATGGCAAGTAGTGCAACACAAGACCACCAAAAACATGCAAGCATTTTAAATGGGCCGGAAGAAACAAACAACAATTCTGAAAAATCCCATGTGCATATTTCAACTTATGGATTTGATATGTTATAACCATTTGTTAGAGTTATTGAACATGCAAAGTAACAACCCCATGTTATTCTACACATTTTCCACCCAATTTACACATAAAGTTTGTCAAATTTGGTGCTACGTTTATTTAGTTATGAATTAAACCAATTTGAACATGTTAAAAGGCAAAACATATGCAAACAACATTTTAAATGTTTTTAACATGGCAACAAAATGCATATTAATAATCTACACTAAAAACTAGGCAGATTTCATATATAGATCATTTCAAACAGATGCATATTTTAAAAGATATGGCCTATTCAAAACGCAAACAGATTTAAAAAAAACAGAAAAAGAAAAGAGGCACCTCAGACTCGGCCTGGACTAGCCTCACACCATGACTATTGGGTCCAGGGTGCTGAGGTGGCAGTGCGATGGTGTGGAAGTGGGTGCGTGTGTGGCCAGAGTATGATAGGTGGGGTCCTGGTGTGAGTGGAACAGAAGCAAAAATATGGGCATTTTTCCACTGGCCCGAGGGGGATTCGAACCCTGCTCGCTAAGTTAACAGAACGGAGTGTGAACCAGCTGGGCTGGATGCGTGTGGCTGACAGAGAAGGGGTGCTACACCTGAAATATAAACACAACATGCAGAAGCGCCACTCGACGCAGGCGAAACAGAGACGGCGGTGTAGTGCAACGGGCTGCTTCGGCGACCACAGGGGACGGCGGTGGTGCGCGATGGATCCACGAGGGAATCCCGCACACGCGACGCGAACTCACAACACCTAACAACAACTACGGCGACGCCGACGACAACAAACAGAAGCGGAGGCGACGAGCTGTGGCGAGACACCTAGGCGCTAGCGGAGCTGTGAGGGCACGGAACAGCACCTACGCGACACGGCGTAGATGGTGGGCATGCATAGAAGGGATACGGGGGTCGAAGAACTCGCCGGAGATGAGGTCCTACGGCGACGAGCTCGGGCGGATGGCGAACTTGCAGCTAGAGCGCACTAGAGAGGGGGAAAAGAGCACTGGCGGGATCGTGAGCTCACCACGAACATGTTGACGTGCTCGGCTTGGCAAGAGGGGGTCGGAGACGACGGCGAGGGCGGAGGAACACTCGCGGCGGCTGGAGTCAAAGACAAGGAAGTAGAGGAGGCAGGTGAGGCGCTCGGCTCCGCGTACATGACGTAGTGACGTAGTCGACGTCGGGGAAGAAGAAGGACAAGGTTGGCGAGGCGGAGGTCGTCGAGGTTCACGCCGGCGACGAGCTCATGCTCTCAGATGCGTTTGTGGGCTGCGGCTGGCTGCTGCTGCACTGCTGTTGTTTTTCCTTTTTTTTCTTTAAGCAGAAAAACAAAATGGAAAAACACAGGCTGCTAGGAGAAGAATTAGGGAGAAGTTAAAAAATATGTGAGGAGTCCTGGATTTATGCTGGATTTAATAAAATTACTCTGGGCATTTTTAGAGGTAGAAAAATAAAACAAGTTTGAATATGATTCAAACTTGAGGCATTTTTGAACCTAACCAAAGCAACTTCAAAAGAGGTGAAATTGGGCATAGATGTTTAGGACATAGAGCAAGATTTGTTGGGAGAAGATGAGCAATAAAGGAGGAGGCTAGATGGCACTTTGCAAAACTAAAATAAAGAGAGAAAGAGAGAAGGGGAGGTGGTGAAACTTGGAAGTGATCAAGCATGGATCACACATGGATCAAAGCAACAATAAATCATGCAAGAAACCACAATGCCACATGGTGAAAAAGAGAATGTAATATGACAAGGTTGAATGCAATATGATGAGGCCATGATGCATATGATGACATGACAATGCATTAAGATGACAAAGCATTAATGAAAGATAAACCCCCAAAGAAAGGATAAGACCAAAAGGTAAATATCTATTGCCCTATAAGGAAGTTTTACTTCTGGGGTGGTACACCCATCTAAACAACTTTTGTTGATTTGTGCGATATGCAAAAGAAGAGGGATACGGATAATGATATTGTCAAATTAAAGTTATTTCCATTTTCGCTTAGAGATCGTGCCAAAACTTGGTTCTCTTCTTTGCCTAGAAATAGTATTGATTCATGGAATAAGTGCAAAGATGCCTTTATCTCTAAGTATTTTCCTCCCGCTAAGATTATCTCTACATTATGAGCATGTTGCACAAGCTTGGGAGAGAATTAAATTAATGATACGTAATTTCCCTACACATGGTTTGAACTTATGGATGATTATACAAAACTTTTATGCTGGCTTGAATTTTGCTTCTGGAAATCTTTTAGATTCGGCCGCGGGGGGCACTTTCATGGAACTCACCTTAGGAGAAGCTACCAAACTCGTAGATAATATTATGGTTAACTACTCTCAATGGCACACCGAAAGATCTACAAGTAAAAAAAGTACATGCTATTGAAGAGATTAGTGTTTTGAGTGGAAAGATGGATGAACTTATGAAACTATTTGCTACTAAGAGTGCTTCTTCTGATCCTAATGATATGCCTTTGTCCACGTTGATTGAGAATAATAATGAATCTTTGGATATGAATTTTGTTGGTAGGAATAATTTTTGGTAACAATGCTTATAGAGGAAACTTTAATTCTAGGCCTTTTCCTAGTAATTCCTCTAACAATTATGGTAATTCCTACAACAACTCTTATGGAAATTTTAGTAAGATGCCCTCTGATTTCGAATCTAGTGTTAAAGAATTTATGAATTCGCAAAAGAATATTAATGCTCTCATTGAAGAAAATTTGCTTAAGATTGATGAGTTGGCTAGAAACGTGGATAGAATTTCTCTTGATGTTGATTCTTTGAAACTTAGACCTATTCCACCTAAGCATGATATCAATGAGTATCTCAAAGCCATGAGAATTTCCATTGATGAATGCAAAGAAAGAACCGCTAGGATGCATGCTAAAAGAGATTGCTTTATGAAAGCGTGTTCTTCTAGTTTTCATGATAATAAAGATGAAGATCTAAAAGTGATTGATGTATCTCCTATTAAATCCTTGTTTTCTAGTATGAATCTTGATAAATATGGGATTGGAGATGAGTCTACTTTAGTTAAAAGGCGTCCCAACGATTCGAGTTTTTAGATCTTGATGCTAAAATTGTCAAAAGTGGGATTGAAGAGGTCAAAACTTTACATAGCAATGAACCCACTATTTTGGATTTCAAGGGATTTAATTATGATACTTGCTCTTTAATATATTGTATTTCTTTGATGCAATCCGTGCTAAATTCTCCGCATGCTTATAGTCAAAATAAGGCTTTTACCAAACACATAGTTGATGCTTTAATGCAATCTTATGAAGAAAAACTTGAATTAGAAGTTTCTATCCCTAAAAAGCTTTATGATGTGTGGGAACCTACTATTAAAATCAAGATTAAAGATCATGAATGCTTCCTTTGTGTGATTTAGGTGCAAGTGTTTCCACAATTCCAAAAACTTTGTGTGATATGTTAGGTTTCCATGAACTTGATGATTGCTCTTTAAATTTGCATCTTGCGGATTCTACTATTAAGAAACCTATGGGAAGGATTGCAAATAGGAATTATTTGCCCGTAGATTTCATCGTTCTTGATATAGATTGCAATCCTACATGTCCTATTATTCTTGGTAGACCTTTCCTTAGAACGATTGGTGAAATTATTGATATGAAGGAAGGAAATATTAGATTCCAATTTACGTTACGGAAAGGCATGGAACAATTTCCTAGAAAGAATATAAAATTACCTTATGAATCTATTATGAGATCCACTTATGGATTGCCTACCAAAGATGGCAATACGTAGATCTATTCTTGTATCGTGCCTAGCTAGGGGCATTAAACGATAGCGCTTGTTGGGAGCAACCCAATTTTATTTTCTTTGTTTTTGCTTCTGTTTAGGAATAAATATTGCATATAGCTTCTGTTTAGATGTGGTTTTGTGTTTTAATTAGTGTTTGTGCCAAGTAGAACCTTTGGGAAGACTTGTGTGAAGTTTATGCGATCATGCTGTAAAAAACAGAAACTTTAGCGCTCACGAGATTAGTTATCATTTTTTACTAGAGAGTTATTTTTAGTTGATTCTTTTTGAAAATTATTAATAGATAAATTACTCAAGTCCACCAATTTATTTAATTTTTTAGAGTTACAGATTGAAAGCTACAAATTGCTACAGACTATTCTGTTTTTGAGAGATTCTGTTTTTCGTATGTTGTTTGCTTATTTTGATGAATCTGTGAGTAGTATCGGGGAGTATGAATCATAGAGAAGTTGGAATACAGTAGGTTTAACACCAATATAAACAAAGAATGAGTTCATTACAATACCTTTGAGTGGTGGTTTGTTTTCTTATACTAACGGAGCTCACGAGATTTTTGGCTAAGTTTTGTGTTGTGAAGTTTTCCAGTTTGGAGTAAGGATTTGATGGATTATGGAACAAAGAGTGGAAAGAGCCTAAGCTTGGGGATTCCCAAGGCACCCTAAGGTAAAATTCAAGGAAAACCAAAAGCCTAAGCTTGGGGATGCCCCGGGAAGGCATCCCCTCTTTCGTCTTCGTCTATCGGTAACTTTACTTGAGACAATATTTTTATTCACCACATGATATGTGTTTTGCTTGGAGCGTCATGTATGATTTCAGTCTTTGATTTTGAGTTTATCACAATCATCCTTGCTGGACACACATTTTGAGAGAGATACACATGATTCAGAATTTATTAGAACACTCTATGTGCTTTACTTATATCTTTTGAGCTAGATAGTTTTGCTCTAGTGCTTCACTTATATCATTTTAGAGCACGATGGTGGATTTATTTTGTAGAAATTGTTGATCTCTCATGCTTCACTTATATCTTTTTGAGAGTCTCTTAGAACAGCATGGTAATGTGCTTTGGTTATAAAACTAGTCCAAATATGATAGGCATCCAAGATGGGTATAGTTAAAACTTTCATATAAAGTGCATTGAATATGATGAGAAGTTTGATACTTGATGATTATTTTGAGATATGAGGATGGTGATATTAGAGTCATGCTAGTAGAGTATTTGTGAATTTGAGAAATACTTGTGTTGAGGTTTGCAAGTCCCGTAGCATGCATGTATGGTAACCGTTGTGTGACAAATTTGCAGCATGAGGTATTTCATTGAGTGTCATCCATTGTGTGGAGGTCGGGATCGCGCGATGGTTAAATCCTACCAACCCTTCCCCTAGGAGCATGCATGTAGTACTTTGTTTTGATGACTTGTAGATTTTTGCAATAAGTATGTGAGTTCTTTATGACTAATGTTGAGTCCATGGATTATAAACACTCTCACCCTTCCACCATTGCTAGCCTCTCTTGTACCGCACAACTTTCGCCGGTACCATGCACCCACCATATACCTTCCTCAAACAGCCACCATACCTACCTATCATGGCATTTCCATAGCCACTACAAGATATATTGCCATGCAACTTTCCACCGTTCCGTTCATATGACACGCTTCATCATTGTCATATTGCCATGCATGATCATGTAGTTGACATCGTATTTGTGGCAAAGCCACCACTCACAATTCATTCACACATGTCACTCTTGATTCATTGCACATCCCGGTACACCACCAGAGGCATTCACATAGAGTCATATTTTGTTCTAGCTTCGAGTTGTAATCTTTGAGTTGTAAGTAAATAAAAGTGTGATGATCTTCATTATTAGATCATTGTCCCGTGTGAGGAAACAAAAAAAGAGAGAAAGGCCAAAAAAAAGAGATGGCCCCCAAAAAAGGAGAGGGGGGCTAAAAAGAAAAAAAGAAAAGGCCCTCCAAAAAATGAGAGAAAAAGAGAGAAGGGACAATGCTACTATCCTTTTCCACACTTGTGCTTCAAAGTAGCACCATAATCTTCATGATAGAGAGTCTCTTGTTTTATCACTTTCATATACTAGTGGGAATTTTCATTATAGAACTTGGCTTGTATATTCCAACGATGGGCTTCCTCAAATGCCCTAGGTCTTCATGAGCAAGCAAGTTGGATGCACACGCACTTAGTTTCTTTTGTTGAGCTTTCATCATTTATAGCTCTAGTGCATCCGTTGCATGGCAATCCCTACTCACTCACATTGATATCTATTGATGGGCATCTCCATAGCCCATTGATACGCCTAGTTGATGTGAGACCATCTTCCTCTTTTGTCTTCTCCACAACCACCACTCTATTCCACCTATAGTGTTATATCCAAGGCTCACGCTCATGTATTGCGTGAAAGTTGAAAGAGTTCGAAAAATTAAAGTATGAAACAATAGCTTGGCTGAAACCGGGGTTGTGCATGATTTGAGTATTTTGTGTGACGGAGATGGAGCATAGCCAAACAATATGATTTTGTAGAGATAAACTTTCTTTTGCCATGTTATTTTGAGAAGACATGATTGCTTTGTTAGTATGCTAGAAGTATTGTTGTTCTTATGTCAATATCGACTTTTATCTTGAATCTTTCGGATTTAAACATTCATGCCACAATAAAGAAAATTACGTTGAGAATTATGTTAGTTAGCATTCCACATCAAAAATTCCGCTTTACCTACTCGAGGACGAGCGGGATTAAGCTTGGGGATGCTTGATACGTCTCCAACGTATCTATAATTTTTTATTGTTCCATGCTATTATATATTCTATTTTGGATGTTTAATGAGCTTTATTATACACTTCTCAATTATTTTTGGGACTAACCTACTAACCCTAGGCCCAGTGCAAATTGTTGTTTTTTGCCTATTTCAGTGTTTCGCAGAAAAGGAATATCAAACGGAGTCCAAACGGAATGAAACCTTCGGGAGAGTTATTTTTGGAACAATATCAATACGGAAGACTTGGAGTACACGCTAGGGAGCAAAAGAGGTGGCCACGAGGGCAGGGGCACGACCAGGGTGGTAGGCATGCCCCCACCCTCGTGGGCCACCTGTTGCTCCCCCGATGCCCCTCTTCAGCATATATATACTCTCATACCCTGAAAACATCGAGGCAACAGACGAAACCCTAATTCCACCGCCACAACCTTCTGTTCCGGTGAGATCCCATCTTGGGGCCTGTTCTAGAGCTCCACCGGAGGGGGGTTGATCACGGAGGGCTTCTACATCAACACCATAGCCTCACCGACGAGTTGTGAGTAGTTTACCAGAGACCTTCGGGTCCATAGTTATTAGCTAGATGGCTTCTTCTCTCACTTTGGATCTCAATACAAAGTTCTCCTCAATCTTCGAGGAGATCTATTCGATGTAATCTTTTTGCGGTGTGTTTGTCGAGATCCAATGAATTGTGGGTTTATGATCAAGATTATCTTTGAACAATATTTGATTCTTTTCTGAAATCTTTTATGTATGATTATAATATCCTTGCAAGTCTCTTTGAATTATTGGTTTGGTTTGGCCTACTAGATCTATAGTTCTTGCAATGGGAGAAGTGCTTGGCTTTGGGTTCAATCTTGTGGTGTCCTTTCCCAGTGACAGTAGGGGCAGCAAGGCACGTATTGTATTGTTGCCATGGAGGATAAAAAGATGGTGTTTATATCATATTGCATGAGTTTATCCCTCTACATCATGTCATCTTGCTTAAGGCGTTACTCTGTTCTTATGAACTTAATACTCTAGATGCATGATGGATAGCGGTCGATGTGTGGAGTAATAGTAGTAGATGCAGAATAGTTTCGGTCTACTTGTCACGGACGTGATGCCTATATATAATGGTCATGCCTAGATATTATCATAACTATGCGCTCTTCTATCAATTTCTCGACATTAATTTGTTCACCCGCCGTAGAAATCTGCTATCATGAGAGAAGCCACTAGTGAAACCTATGGCCCCCGGGTCTATCTTTATCATATTAGTTTCCCGAAAACTTGCCAATTTTTGTTGCCTTTATTTATTTGCTTTGTTTACTTTTTCGCTATACCAAAAATATTATCTTATCATATCTATCAGATCTCACTCTCGTAAGTGACCGAGAAGGGATTGACAACCCCTTTTATCGCGTCGGTTGCGAGGTTCTTATTTGTTTGTGCAGGTGCGAAGGACTCGCATGTGGTCTCCTACTGGATTGATACCTTGGTTCTAAAAAACTGAGGGAAATACTTACGCTACTGTGCCGCATCACCCTTTTCTCTTCGAGGGAATACAACGCAAGCTCGAGAAGTAGCACCCTACCACCGCCGCCGTTCACCTGGCCGGCGCCTCCCTACGGCATGTCGCCCCCGCAGCCATACATGGCGCCGTCACGCCGTCAACCCTACGCAGCGCCACTGCCTACACTGCCCTACGAGGCCGCACCTCCTCCGTCACCAGGGGACCCGGCGTCGCCATACGCTGGTCTTATGACCGGCTATGGCGCACCTTTGGCGATCGCTCGGCCCCAGGAGATGGATCCATCGGTTGGTCTCCACGCGCCACCAACACATGATCGTGTTGCGGCGCCATCGCCATTTTATTTCTCGCACCTCCTTCCGGTGAAGCTCATGCCAGACAATTACATGCCATAGCAGGCTCAGGTGCTTCCTCTTCTCCGCAGCCGCTACTTGGAGGGGTACATCGACGGCTCCATCCCGTGCTCGCCGCCGTATCATCTGGCTTATCACGTATGGGTGGCCCAGGATCAGGCAATCCTCTCCGCCATCGAGTCGTCGCTCACTTTGAGTGTGTCGTTGCTGGTCATCTTCGCCGTGACGTCTAGGGATGCTTGGTTGGCGTTTCACAGCAGTTTTGCCTCCCAGTCTAAGGCGCGTGCTCACTCTATACGCACCGAGTTGGGGGAGACCAAGCTTGACGGCCTCTGCATCACTGACTACTTCAACAAGATGACTGGTCTCACCGACACATTGGCCTCGATCGGACAACCGCTTTGTGATGAAGACTTCACTACCCATGTACTCAACGGCCTTGATGACAACTATGATAATCTCACCGACAATGTCCATGGTCGCGAGGATCCACTTCCGCCATGTGAGCTCTACGCGCGCCTTCTTGGCCACGAACATCGCATCAAGGCGCGACATGCCTCCCCGAGTTTTGTCTCTGCCAACGCCGTGACTCGCAGCAAACCTGAGAAGTCGTCGCCGCTTGGTGGTAAAACGGTGGCCTCGCCTCACTCGGATCCGCGGGGTGCGGCGCCTTCCATCACCGGCAGCAACGCTACTTCTCGATCTTGCGATGTATTCCCTCGAAGAGGAAAGGGTGATGCAGCAAAGTAGCGTAAGTATTTCTCTTAGTTTTCGAGAACCAAGGTATCAATCCAGTAGGAGACCATGCGCGAGTCCCTCGCACCTGCACAACCGAATAAGAACTTCGCAGCCAACACGATAAGGGGTTGTCAATCCCTTTACGGTCACTTACGAAAGTGAGATCTGATAGATAGGATAGTTTGATATTTTTGGTATTTTTGGATATAAGAACAGAAAGTAAAAACAGCAAAGTAAAGTAGATTGTAGATTGATATGTTGAGAATAGACCCGGGGGCCATAGGTTTCACTAGTGGCTTCTCTCATGGTAGCAGATTTCTACGGTGGGTGAACGAATTATTGTCGAGCAATTGATAGAAACGTGAATAATTATGAGAATATCTAGTGTCGGATTACGGGCTCCGCAAACCCAAGAAGTTCGAACACAGGGGCGTGTACGAAGATCTCTTCCACTCATGTCTATCTAGCGTCTCGCCCTCGTCCAGTGAAGAGATTCAAGCGAACAACAAGTAAAGCACACAAGGTTTACTCAGGTTCAGGCCACCTTGTGGTGTAAAACCCTACTTCCTACTTTGGTGGATTGGCCTCAGGAGGGCTTGAATATGGACTAGTATAGTGGCTCCTGAGCTCAGTAGTAGAGCTCATGAGGGTCAGGAGGCAAGAGTTCTTGCTCCTACGCGCGAGGGCAGAGTTCTTTCTTCTTCTTCTTCTTCAGTCTTGGGTTAGGTTCCGGGTCGGGAGCCTGTGATAGCAGATGGATGTCGTTGTTCTTTTCATGTTTGCATCTGTAGTTGGATGCTTTGTATTGATGTTGTTGTATTCTTGTGACTTGTATGTATTGTTGTATTCCCCCATGTATGTATGTAATGGTACGATGTAATGATATCCATCTTGCTAAGCGCCTGAAATGCGGCTGTGCCCCAATCACGTAAGTGTCACGTGATCGGGATAGAATCGCATCTTGGGCCTGACATGGGCTCGGAGGTGACATCTGATGGCTTCTCGCCCCTCGTTGGTTACCCCAAGTGGAAGGTTTGAGATGCAGTGTAGCGAAAGTTTTCCCTTGGCAATACCAAGGATCGATTTCCCTGAGACTCCCAGTTTCAACAAGAAGGTGTCAACTGCTAACGACGCCAGATATTAGCAATCAACGTGGACCTGCACACAGATACAAATAACTTTGCTCCCAATGAGTACAGAGAGGTTGTCAATCCCTCCGACCTTGTAGTTTACAAAGGATCAAACGCAAGTGATAATAGTGATAGGTATAATTGCAATAGTAAGTAAAAAGCGGAAAGTAAATAGTGGATGTGATCAATGATGGTAATATGGAACGGAGTCTCATGATGTTCACTAGTGATGTCTCTCTCCCAAAAGACGATAAAACTTCTATGTGAGGTAAACGAATTACAGCTGGACAATTGACAGGACCATGTGCGCAAACCAATGCTGACTAAGTTGCAAGAAAGGTAGAGGTTCAAAGCATGGGCGGTACGCCAAGGTAAGTAGACCAAAATCCATCAATATCTACTACTAATCATCCACCTTGAGATATCTATCCAGAACATCTCGCTGGTATTAAGTTGCGAGTCCCACCCATAGTGTAAACTCAAAGCAACAGACAACTGCATTAAAAGAACTTTGCGTAAAGTAAACAATCCTTGCACCAGCGGGCACAAGCACCGTTGTTTTCCCCCTTGTGGCAACAGCACATCCCCTAGACTCATGTTTCTGTCACTCAAGCTAGTCATCGAGGGGCATGAACCCACAATCAAGCATAACGTTCCCTCTTGGAGTTACTACCTACTACTTGGCCAAAGCAATAAATAACAACGGAGAACATGCAAGAATTACTTACGAACATAAATATAAAAGAGGTGAATCAAATATATTACTCAAACACAATCTGAACATAATCTCATAATCCATCGGATCCCAGCAAACTCATCATAGCAACAGCATAAGGATTACATATGTGCCTCGATCATGTAGGGCAGCTCATGAGGACTAATTAGTGAAGCACAAGAACGGGAGGAGAACATCACATAGCTACTGGTCATGGACCCATGGTACAAGGAAGACTACTCACAACTCATCCGGGAGGCGTCCATGATGGTGGAGAAGCTCCCGGTGGTGATCCTCCCCTCCGGCAGGGTGCCGGGAAGGGTTCTCTTGGTGCTCCCGATCTTGGAAACGGCGGCGGCAGCGGAACAGAGATGAGATCACGAAAAAGGGTTTCCGTCTCGAGGGTTTTGGGAGACGGTCTAAATATATGCCAAAGAGGGGCACCAGACGAGGCTCGGGGGGCCCAGGCGCCCCCCCCCCCCCCCCCCCC